>CM056506.1:15355024-15989439 GCA_029783415.1 Anisodus acutangulus | reverse complement strand
GTGAGTAGTTCTAGAACAGGTAAAGGAGGTAGAGTTCGCGGTGGGGTTCAATGCCTAACAAAAAGGGCCAAAAGAAAAAAAGGGATGTATGGCACTCCACCACATCTATTTCCTGCCCGCTTGTAGCGGTTCCGCGTCCGGATCTGATCTATTTACTCGCAGGGCCCTATTGATAAATGAAAGAAAGGGTTTATGAGCTTTTTTTTCACTTGGTCGCCTGCTATCTTGAAACCTCTTTGCTTGCGGGGGCAGGAGTGGAAAGAGCGCTTCGCTTCGTACTCAAATCCGTACGGGGAAAGGACAATTATTCATGGATTTGTTTCTATCTTTTGTTGAATCTTTTTCACGGCTAGATAGATAATTTGATAAGCCAATGATTTTTTTTCGTGTTTCAGAATACGGTTAACCAACATGTTAACTAATCTATTACGATAAATTGGATCGGATTTTGCTTCTTTTTTTTTCTGCAGTACCTCGACGTGACATGAGCGTGAAAGGGGTTCACGCGAATTAGCTTCCGAGGTTGAGCAGTCTCAATTTCACTACAGAAGGTCATGTCCTCAGTGAGTTGCACATGCGTCATATCTCGTCTAATCACCTCTCTCCAGTACTTATTCGGCCTACCTCTACCCCTCATGTACCCGCCCATAGCCAACCTCTCACACCTCCGCACTGGGGCATTTATGTCTCTCCTCTGCAAGTGTCCGAACCATCTTAACCTCCCTTCCCGCATCGTATCCTCCACCGAGGCCGATCCCACTCTGTCCCGGATATCATCATTTCTAATTCTATCCCTCCTTGTATGCCCACACATCCATCTTAGCATCATCATCTCCGCAACTTCATCTTTTGGGTGTGCGAAGTCTTGACCGGCCAACACTCCGCCCCATACAACATAGTCGGTCTAACCACCACCCTATAGAACTTGCCTTTAAGTTTTGGTGGCACCATTTTATCACACAAGACTCCAGATGAGAGCCTCCATTTCATCTACCCTGCACCAATACGATGCGTGACATCGTCATCAATCTCTCAATTCCCTTGGATAATATACCCGAGGTACTTGAAGCTTCCTTTAATTGGAATGACCCGAGTACCAAGCCTCAATCCATGCCTGTCTCAAGGTCGCTCCCGTTGCTGAACTTGCACTCAAAGTATTCCGTCTTGGTCCTACTCAGCCTGAACCCTTTAGACTCCAGAGTCTGTCTCCAAACCTCCAGCTTAACGTTCACACCACTGTGAGTCTCATCAATCAAGATTATGTCGTCTGCGAATAACATACACTATGACACCTCCCATTGGATTTGTCGCGTCAGTCCATCCATCACCCAGGCAAATAAGAATGAGCTAAGAGTTGATCCCTGATGCAACCCTATCATCACTGAAAAGTGCTCCGAGTCTCATCCTATTGTTCGTACCCTGGTCTTGGCTCCTTCATACATATCCTTGATTGCTCTAATGTACGCCACAGGTACACCTCTAACCTCCAAACATCTCCATAGAATCTCCCTAGGGTTTGTCGTATGCCTTCTCGAGGTCGATGAAAATCATATCCAAGTCTATCTTCCTCTCCCTATACTGCTCCACCAACCTCCTAATAAGATGAATGACTTATGTAGTCGAACGTCCCGACATGAATCCAAAATGATTCTGAAAAATAGACATGTCTCTTCTCACCCTCATCTCCACAATCATTTTCCAAACTTTCATATTGTGGCTTAACAGCTTGATAGCCCTATAATTGTTGCAACTTTGGATATCACCTTTGTTTTTGTACAAAGGAATCATTGTACTCCACCTCAATTCTTCGGGCATTCTCGCTGTCCTAAAAATGACATTAAACAACTCCGTCAGCCACTCCCAACATGCCCTGCCTGCGCTATTCCAAAATTCAACTGGATCTCATCAGGCCCAGTCACTTGTCCCTTGCGCATCCAGCGAACAACACCCTGAAGCTCCTCAACCTTAATGCTTCCACAATACCCAAAATCCTGATACCTACTAGATTGCTCCAGATCTCCCTAGACAATGTCTCTATCTTCTTTTTCGTTCAAGAGTTTATGGAAGTAAGATTGCCACCTCCGCTTAATATGCGCGTCCTCCACCAGTACTTTGCCCTCCTCGTCCTTGATGCACCTCACCTGATCCAAGTCCCGTGCACTCCTCTCCTCCACCTTGGCTAGTCTATACAACTTTTTATCCCCATTTTTTTCTTTAATTCCACATACAGACGTTCAAAAGCCATCGTTTTCGTCATCGTAACCGCTAGCTTTGTTTCCTTCCTCGCCATCTTATACAATTCCTTATTCGTCCACTTCTCCACTTCATCCTTGCTTTTTACCAAATCCACATACACCGTTTTTTGCTTCCATCTTCTCTTGAACTTTACCATTCCACCACCAGTCTCCTCAATGCCTACCACGGCTACCTCACGAGACCCCTAACACTTCTCTAACAACCTCCCAAATGCAACTGGACGTCTTATCCCACATATCGATCGCATCCCCACTACTCCCCCAAGGGGGTCCATCAACCTCTCCTCGATCTCCTTTGCACTAGCCATGGTCAAACTCCCCCATTTGATTCTTAACATGTCATCCACAACCCTTCTATTCTTCTCCATCTTGATTTCCAAATCCATCACCAAAAGTTTATGTCGAATTATAAGATACTCTTTCGGAATAACATTGCAGTCTTTACAAAGACCGTTGTCAACCTTCCTAAGGAGCAAAAAGTTTATCTTAAGTCTTAGCCACCGAACTACGAAAAGTCACCAAATGCTCTTCTTTCTTCAGGAACCTCGAATTGGCTATCACCATCCCAAAAGCTCTCGCAAACTTCAAAAGCGAGACGCTTCCCCCGTTCCTGTCCCGAGGCCAAAACCTTTTATGCACGTCGTCATAACCCCTGAAAGTGTCCCGATATGTCCATTGAAATTCCTCCTACAAATAACTTCTCAGTAGGTGGTATACATTCCACCCCTTCGTCCAAATCTTTCCAAAAATGCCTCTTCTCCTCCTCGTCCAAGCCCGGCGGCGGCGCATACGCACTAATAATGTTCATAGTGAACCCTCTAATGACCAACTTAATCGTCATCATCCTGTCATTGACCCTCATAACTTCTACCACCTGATCTCTTAGTTCATTGTCTACCAAAATGTCTACCTCATTCCTATACTTCGACCTACCCGAGAACTATAATTTATACCCGTCTACATCCTTAGACTTAGGTCCTACCCATTTGGTCTCCTGGACACATGCTATATTAATCCTCATTTTCTTAAGAATCTTAACTAGCTCTATGGACTTCCCCGTTAAAGTCCAAATGTTCCAAGACCTTGTTCTCAGCCCATATCCCTTACCCCCAACCCTCACTCTCGTCCCCGACCGAGAACATGACCCTAGTCTACCATCATTCACCAAAGCCACTAGAGCAAAAAAATACTAGTCAAAGGTTAACGCTAACACACACGAAAACCAATACTAAAGCACAAGTTAGCAAGAATATGCTACTTCAGACCAAAATGATAAAGTAAATGACAAGAAGAATAAAGGCAAGAATGTAAAGTCAAGATTCAATAAAACGCAACACGCAAGAATTTAACTACAATGATAAGGACAAGGACAAATATTGAGTATGTACAACTAAAGGTATCAACTCTAGATTGATAGAACATGTTCACAGGTCGGAAATCATTGTTCACGCGCCGAAACACATTGTTCACTGCCTAAAATCACTATTTCCTGTCGAAATTTTTGTACCCGGATGCTAGGCGGGAGAACGGATAGATAGAACCCGAATGTACGTCGTGACAGATCTGGTGGTACCTGAAAAAACAGAGCAAAAAAAATATTTGTTCACCGGAGCTCCGAGCTTCGGAGCTAATGTGGTGGTGGCGGTGGATCGGTGTGGTGACTGTTGGCTACTAGGTTTCACCAAAGCTCAGAGCTCCAGTGCGGAGGTGGAGCAGATCTGTGGGTGGAGGATGATGGCGGCGGTGGGGCTGGTGGGGTTGTTTGTTACAGAGAAGATTAACAATATTTTTATGTTGTGGGAGAGGAACACTTGATGAATAGCCCCAAATAAATAAATAAACCGTGAGGCCCCTGAGCGCGAAAGTTAGTAGGGAAGGGAAATGAGGAACAAACACTCCTTTCTTTCTTGGTTTGATGTTTGTTATTGTTCGTCCAGCCTCCAATTATCTAATCGAGATTTATTAGGGAAAGCATAGAAATGGCAGGAGACGAGGAGAACAATACTAACAGTAAAACCTAAAGCTTACAAACGAAAGCTTACAAAAAGATGAGATAAAGAACAAATAAAACAAGATTATTAAAGCCAGCACAACAAAGATTAGGGTTATAATAATATTGAAGAACAATAAAGTAACTGTGAGAGCGCTTGCGGGGTTTGCTTGAGAGAAGAAGATGCAGAAAATCTCAATTTATCAAAAAATATAAGCTATGGGGAGGAATAACCCTATAAGGGCTCCAAAGGAGACGTAAAATTTTAAAAGTTTGTTGCTTTCGCCAAAAATAGGGGGCTCTGTTTGAGGTGAATTAATTGGTGGAAAAGCGATTTTGGAGATGAAGTAGATGTAAATTAAGGAGAATAATACGAAGGCGAAATCTTCAAGACTTACCATGCCACCAAAGGAGAAGATGATTATAATTGCGAGGATGTTGAGCTGTTGGAAAGTGAAAAAATTTCTGTGAATTTTTGGTATGGTTTGTCTTGTGAAAAGTGTTTAGGATTGTGTTCTTGGTTGCTTTGTTTTTGATGGATTTGAAGTAAAATTTGTTTATATGGTGATCTTTTTTAAGATAGTTCAGATAGTGAACAACCACTTGCAGTTAAAAGTTTGAAGCAGTTATCTTTTGAACCAACCTTGTTTGTTTGTGAATTGAGTAAGAGATTTAAGGGAAGGGGAGGAGAGGAGGACACGTGGCAGTTGGAGGTGTTTGATAAAATACGTGGCTGGAAAGAGGAGACGTTGCAGGATTTATATTGGATAATCAGTTCAGTTTAGGTTCGAAAGTAATTATATTGATAACATAACATAGGAATTATAAATTTGAGAAATTCAAACAAGTGATTTTTAGTAGGTATTATAATTGTTTAAGTATCAATACAATAAGCTCGTCTTATTTTTAAATGAATTGCATATAAGTTGAGATAAAGGTAAATTAGTGAAAATTATTTATAATTTTTGAAGAGGTGTGCAAAGAAAAAATGTGCAATTAATATGAAACGGAGGGAGTAATCATTTGATTGAAATAAGTTATGTGCTGCTCACCCCCCTTGAGGCCAAGGACGTAGCGGTCGAATTGGAGCCTCTCTGCCACCGTGAGCTTCTGTTCCGAATTTTTCCGTGTTCAAAGAAGCCAAAAGTACGTTATTTTCCGTGCACTTTCCATTATAGACTTTTAATACTTTTTTGTTTGATACGAGGGATAGGATGTAATGGGACTATTAATTTTATGGAATTGAAATTTTTCCATATTTCATTGATGGAATAACTCCTTTGATATCCCATCAAATCCCACCTATTTGGGATAAAAGGTGGGATAAATTATCCCAGAGTGAAATAAGTTATCTCACCCAATCTCATCTATATGGAATAACTTATCCCTCCTATCAAACGACCCCTTAGTAGACTCACCTACCATCATAAACAATTTTTTATTAACAGATTTAATATAATAACCTACAGAATAAGAAAAATCTGCTTACATATATTAGCACCTAAGGTTGTGAACTGAACTGGTCATCAGTTCAAGAACGTAAAGTGTCCCTATTCGAAGCATATGATTTCCAACAACGATCTCAAGTTAATACTACAATAATAATGGGTTCAGATTCAAATATTTATAGCTATTTAGTATTTTTTAGTATATGTAGTATGAAGCAAAAACTACTAAGCTCACGTGAACTTGTAATTGAGCTTCTACATCCGCCCCTGATATTACTTTACTGTTCCGTCCGCTTCTTACCTTTCAACTGGTGAAAACATCAAAAAGTAATTCAGACCACATACCGGTAAGTAACATAACGGCCTGCAGTCTCACTTGGTCTAATAATTTTCACGACTTGTCCACGTTTTAGCCCGTAATATCTAGCAATTGGGTCGGTGATCTGAATCCGAGGAAGCTGTTTTAGAAGGAGAAAACATTAGACATTCAATTAGATAGAAAATTGACGATAGTAATCAATCACGCCTATCTAAATAGCATAATTCAAAACAATGGCAGGGGAATCAAGATGATAGATAGGAACAAAACGATCAGCCAAAAAGGAAGCAGCAGAAGATAACAAGGCCATGACTGTGATGATCAGTAATGCATGCAGGTAGTTTTACCATCAAAGCTATTCACAATTAACATTAGGTTCATAAAAGCCCCCATCAACCGATCCAATTGGAAACTGAATAGCTCCATCGATATATCTGTGCAAGCCGCTCAACTGGACACTAGTTCCTTATAAAATTCCCCTCAGCCAATGCCCCAATTCATGATAGAAGTCCGATGTATTACATAGACATATAGCTATTGGATACAACGCTTCGACTATCTTTCACATAAAATAAGACACAAATAAAAAATGGTTAAATATTTCTATACTACTAAGGGAACAAGAGAGTTTCAGCTTTAACACTATCATGAAGTATGCTCCCTTATCTTCTTTTTTCAATCTCCAATTATACCCCTTCCAACAAACTCATTCCCAATGGGTTGAAAAGGAATACAAAGCCATTAAATTAATTAGTAAATTAGTTATTTCTCGTTTACTCCATTCTTTCACTCTTAACCACCACTAGCTCTACACAAATGCTTTCAACATTATGCACGCAACAATGTTACCATTATCAAAAAAAACACTATGCACGCAACACGTGTCTCCTGGTCTTTAGGGGTCATTTGATTGGGGAACAAGTTATCCCGGGGTTAGTTACCTCGGGATTGTTATCCTACCCAGGGATAAAAATAACACTACCAATTCCGGGATTATTTATAACACAATTTTATCCCAACCAAAACGTGAGATAAACTCATCCCAAATTTAATCCCGGAATTAATTATCCCTTATCCCTCGTACCAAACGAGCCCTTAGTGTATTATATGAGGTGAAAAGTTTAGCAAGTGCAATAATATTACAAAGACTAACCTGTGTTTCTTTCACAGTATATCTTTCCAACAATGTCTTCTTTTCTTCAGGAGTAAGTGGCTGGTGCTCAGGAATTAGAACATGATTTTTTATGTTTACCAACATCTCTGCCTCCTGAAACATTAATCATATGCCTTGATGATTAAGCATTCTAAGACAATCGTAATCATATACCTTGATGATTAAGCATTCTAAGACAATTGTAGATAACTATCAATCACACAAAGCAACTAAACGTCTAAATGTGTATATTAGAAGCCAAGCGAGCTCCCTGATTTTCCAAATAAAACAAATAACAGACGCGTCGCCCCTAGAGGAATACCAAATAACCCTTTATATGAGTGAAAATGGTAGCAGAATCATTTCTCTATCAGAACCCATACCAGCTTCAGATAACATAAAGTTGCAGAATCATTCCCAACAGATAATTTTTTCAAATATGTAAAGTCATTCTGAACAGAACATCGATTTGTTCATATAATGTACAATAGTCTTAAGCCATTTTCTTGTGGCTTATGAAGTCAAGTACAGGTTGCCTAGGCTGGTTTAATCCATAATGGCATATAAGTTATTTACTCATATACTTGAAAAAGGGCTTTGGATTCTATTATCTTTTTAGCTTTGAGTTAGAATTCGCTAAATGGCCTATCCGATGAGGGGGCTAGGCAGCCCTTGGCAGTCTTCTCACCTGAACTACCTCTCCTTTTCACTGCTTCCTAGCAGCCCCCCCCCCCCCCCTATATGGCTGCTAGGCATTTTGGATATGCATGCACACAGTAGGAAGTAGATTCTTAAACTTGACAATTATTCTAGTGAGAATTTGAACATGTATCCTTCTGAAGCTTGAAAATGTCATCAAACGGAAAGGATTTGTAAACAGATACAACATCTCCTGGAATTGGAGACTAATATCTAGAAGTATCTTTTTTCAAAAATATCCAAGAAACCTGCTGTTTTCAGCTTAGAAGCTCGGTGATAGAGATACCAACATCCCCCTCCACACTTTTGAAAAATTAAACTTATTTGATTCATTGGTCCTAAGCAATATCTCGCGGGTCATTAGACAAATTCTATTAAGAACTAGTCACAAAAGACTCTTGTTTAACATAGATCTTGATCTGTTGAAACTCTGGATATCAATGTTTGGAAGAAGGGTATCTTAGATATAAAATTTTCCAAAGTTGGGACACACATTGAATACTTTCTTCTTAGGGTGCATCAACCATATGCAATTAGGAATTATATAACATAATCCAATTCCTACATTTTAATCATATTAACCATTCACAGTCTCAATGATATCTTTTTCACAACGAGCTGCCACCACTTTTAGCAAACCACACCACAAATTTCTATCCATTAGCATTAGCCATGCAACACATCAGCAAATTGGAAGCCTAATGAATTTCAAACAGTTCTCCGAGAAACAAATGACTAAAGTGTCCCCCTCCCCCTCCACCCCAAAGAATAAGAACGACACTAACTACGAGAAATCCCAAAGGACAAGCTTCTTGTTCCGAACACATATCTAGGGTAACGTGAAGTGGCTTCATCGTTATGCCATTTTGAAAAGATAGTCCACTTGTCAAACGGCAAATGGTATCGTAACATACTGTCTGATTTTTTATGGTCCTACTACTTGAGTAGTGTCAGGTGCTCAAATGAATAGTGGTCAGACCAAAATCAAAGAAATCAAATAACAAATGTTCCAAAAATAAAATGATCACAAAACTCGGAGTAAACTAAGCTCCTCAGCTATTTCATAACAATTTCAATCCTTCATTCAAGTAGTAAGAACAAGCTAATAGTAGAAATAGTACAGTAGTCACCTGGAAAACCTCCAAGTGGAACTTTGTAGATATTTCACCTATGCAGGTACGAGCAAAGGGAGTCAAATTTTGTTGTACAATCAAGATTGCTTGGAAGACATCTTCTTTTTTCATGCGCTCTGTATAAGTTTTCATTGTCTTAACACCAACCTTTGGCTCCTCCGGGAAGAACACATATATCTGGAATCAAAAGGAAATGGCTGAGACATGGGTAGCAAATAATTATGAAATCCTCAGGTATACAATGAAGTGACATACTGTACTGACATACTAGTAGAAAAGGACTAACTCAAGCCATAAAACCCGGAAAAAATCAAATTTGTTGCTGGAGAATTAAAATAAAACCAAATATTTCATCAAATTAAAGGAAAAAAATTTCCCAGTCATCAAATTAAAGGAACATTAAAATCCTTAGACAAGAAAGCAGTGGAATTAAGCTGACATTAACCATAATTAAAATTATGCAAGAAAGGAAATTGAAAAAGCACACCTGTTCAGAACTGTTGTTACGTTTGGCTTTCTGAAGTACAAGGTCTTCTCTCTTCATGTTCTCACCATACTTCTGAAGGAACTGATGTTTTGTCATATTTATCTCAAAATCTCCAACAAGGTAGCCCCTATCGGACAACATTTCCATCAGTGTCTTACGAACTCTGAAAAGTCTTGAGAGCTCCTCCTCTGATAGAGTCATCTTTGTGCTACTAAATTAAACAAAAAAAAAACTATTATGGTAAAGAATTTGGTAGAACTCCTAGTTACAGCCTAAGTTGCGCGCACTCTTCACTTCAGATGTCGCACCCATGTCGGATTCTCCAAAAATACACTACTTTTGGAGAACCCGACACACTCCCGTTGACATTTTTGAAGAGTCCGAGCAACATAGGTTACAGCTAATACTCTGAACACTGAATGCATCACACAAGAATTCCAGTATGTCATCTTTGTGACAAGAAACTTTGCCCAACTTCCTTAGCTAAAGGTCTGACTCCTCCAGCACGGTGGTTACCAATTTTTTTTCAAAAATATCAGTACATCCTGCATGGAGAAGACAGTAGAAAAACTATATTGAAGACGCACAAAAAATTTCCCTAACGGAAACTGTTTTTTATTTATTTTTAATAGCTTTTGTTGCAAATAAAAACACTACTGCGAAAAAGACAAGTTCAATGGCAATGGTTATAAGTTGTTAAATTATACAGCATATGTGATACCACAAATTCTTGCTTGAAACTCTCAATTTAAATACAATATTGAGAGGCTGATTTTTCGTCATTGAAAATTGAAAGCAATGTTCTTTTTGTGTCACTAGATCAAATCATAAAAAAGTAAAATCCCCGAGGAAAGGAATACAAATTTCCTACAATCTCATAGGAAAGGGATGTAAATTTTCTATCATTTTTTTCCTGATCAGTAACAACCGTATCGTTCTATCAATTTGCACATGAATAACAGGTAAAGATCAGTTAGAAAATGTTCTAATATGGAAACTTAGGTCCGACGTTAAGGATGTAAAACTACCAATTGAAAGGATCATGTGTGAGGGGAAGATCCAAAAGACTGCATTCTCAACTTCAATCAACATACTAATTTCGGATGCATAGTACACAATATGGGCTTAGTGAGTAATGGTACTTAATGCATAATCTGAGCACACGAGTTCATGATAAAGTACAAAGAAGCACAAGAAATATGAGAATGCAAAGACTAACTGAAAAAATCCAGATGATTTCACATTTTTCATCACCATAGTTATCATGCTCCTCCTAATAATCCGTCATTATCTTCTCCATCATAATAAACCTCGTCATAGTTTTCATTATCAATCGAATCACATCAATGTATTTAATTGCATGAGAAGACGGGGGATACAACCATATCCTTTTTTTAGGAGGAACATGATCTTATCCTTTTGTGTTTCCCATTCTAATTTCTCCTTCTAGTTATTGAGAACCTTACCAGTCTTGTCTTAAGATAAAGAGGATTTTCTAAAGCAAACTAAGCATCACTTTGAATCTTTTCTAACTTCAACAGGTACTTGAGTGTGAAAATTCTTTATTTAATAATGGTGGTGTCAGGGCCAGCTAGCACACACCTCAACTAATTCACCGGGTGCCTATTACCTTCCACCAACACATATACCAGCTGACTCTATCCACCCAGGCTTAGACAAGTAAGGAAATAATCAAAAAAAAAATTCCTCCGCTAGAATTTGACCAGTACATTCAAACTTCATCAATCTTTCTTTTGATCACTAAAAGACAAACGATATTTGAACCTAAAACTATGGATTCCTTTGGTAACTACACGATACAATACTCACTGCACCATTATTATTTCAAATCAAACTCAGCACCATCCTCCCATTATACAAGCAAAAAGTTCAATCCACTAATTTTTAAAAATGAAGGATCAACAGTAGACATCTATTCAACTAAGGCAACTATATATATGTACAGTCCACCCTATAAGAATCAATAATTTTGACATGAAAATTAGCAAGTAATATTTAGTTTATATAACATGTAAGTACAATCCACCGTGCTACAATTGCATGGGAAGCAACTAAAAACATATAATGACTTGCAAAATGACAAAAACGATATAAGGGTTGATTTTTTATTTGAGAAAGTGAGGAAACCAAGAATTATTTGCAAATTAGTAAGAAGCCGCATTTGGGTTTTTGTAGATGGAAAGGATAACATGTAGAGGCTAAGCCCGGTATTTAAGTGCAGAAGGGTTGAGGAACAGCCCATTATCCCCAGTTTCAAAGGCTACGGTTGGTCCTAAGGGTTGCCCCAATTTCTCGATCTTTTAAAGAAAAGGATAATATGTAGAGGGTGATGCAGAGTGACTTCAAGCGGAAAAAAAAAATTGCATACAATTGGAGTTCACCAGAGAAAGAGAAATCCAGAAGTTTCCTGCAGAAAGAAATACGAGGAACAAGTTAAGGGATGTGGAGGGTTTCCAAGAATTTAAGGCATAAAGCTGGTTCCATTTATTTTTTGTGTTACGTTTCAAATGAGCCACGTATAGGCTCCATTTGTTCTTGGGTATCTTCCATTGCTAAAGTGAACACGGGTCACAAATTGTTAGACGAAAATGGCTGCAATTGAAGAAAAAACTCCGTATAATGGCATATGAATTCCTTGGTAAAACGATTAGAGATCATCACCAGGTAAATGTTGCAGCAACGATATGATTTCGACGAGACCATTATTTCGATTATTATATGTTTTTATTTGCTTTCCATGCGATAATAGCACAGTGGATTGTACTTATATATTGTGTCAAAGTTTATATCCTCTAAATACTATGTAATACTTATTAATTTGTGTCAAGATTATTGATTATTAGAGGGTGGACTGCACATATATACTGTTTGCCTTAGTCTCAGATCTGTTCTTTAACTAAATATAGTCGAAAATTATATCCGCCTCATGTGATGCAAGAAATTTTTTTCAAGCCTAAAAGTTGGGGAGAGAAAAAAGAGCAAAAAATACGGCAGAGCACTTTTCTTACTTGGTCACCAGTAAATTAGATGCCTCCATAAAATTAAAATTTGCGAGGTTTTGATTTGGAACTTATGAGCAAAATTAGTAGCTGACAATGAATAACACTAGCAGTTGAACGTTTTGACCAAGCTATAATACAGTCTTTGACCAAATAATATTTCATGAACGAAAGAGAAATTATAATTGGTTGTTTGTAATGCATGTTGAAGTTACATAAAATAAAGAAGCAACAGCTCAGAAGGAGAAATCCATAGACGCTCGAAAGGGAAGCAACAGATTGTGTTATTGACACACCTATGTTAATATTATGCATGGCTATTTTGAGGATGAATAATACCATTTTCATTGAAATTTTGACAAATGGATTAAAGTTGGTATTATCATATTTCTTGAACTGAGGGTCTATGAAAAACAACCTCTCTACTCCACAAAGGTAAGGTAGGGATAAGGTCTGCGTACACCACATACTCCCCAGAAGCCACTTGTGGGATTATAGTGGGTATGATGTTGTCCCCCACCCAACCAAACCCCCACCACCCACCTCACCACCACCCACTCATTAGTTAGTACAGACTCATTTGGTTCATACCCAATAACAAATCACAGAAGCTGAACAAGGTTTTCTGAATGCAATATAAATTTCGGAATTACCAAAGTAAAATCTAAGAAGAAAATATCAATCAAAAGAGGAAAACAATATGTTGCACAAGAATCTAAAAGTTAGAAGCATAAAGATAGAAACTTTTCTTTTTTCACTTGCAGCTCCATTAAAAAAAATCAAATAACTCAATTGAAATCATACCTTAAGCACATCTTGTATCTAAATTCAGGTATTGAAAAGAAAGTGAAAAATACACCCACTTACAGATACCCATATAAACCCCCATAAAGAAAATTTCTACAAAAATTCAGAATCAGAGTAAAACTAAATAGCAACTCAACTCTTCTATCATGTATCAGCAGAAGGAAAAAATTTACAAAAAAAAATCATAATATTGAAACTAATTGAATAGAGGAAGCGACACATTAACAATTGTAACGTCTACGAAGCACTCAAATTAGGAGATGCAGAGTGGAGAAATTACAAGTATAGACGGCGGAGGCAGAGGCGGCGGCGACACTAAGAAATCCGATAAACGGTGGTGCCTTTCAAGGGTTTTTGTTCCTTTGGTCCCCTCTCTTTATGAGAAGTTTTAAGTTTGCTTTAGCAATAAAACAGATTACTATTATTATACATTAGATATAAATTAAAGGGGAAAGGGGCGAATCTACCCCCTCTACTTTAATATACTCCCGGGATAAAAAAAATATGTTTACTTAACATTTTGCACATCTTTTAAGATATAATAATTCTTGAGAAATAATAAATAATTTAATTAAAATATGTCTAATTAAATAGTTATTAAAATTTAATTATCTAATATTTAATAAGAATAATAATGAAAAAATAAAATTAAATCTTTTTTAATTTACTAAGTAAATATTCTTTTTAATTAAAAAATAAAAGTTAAGAATGAAGTATAGGTAGTATTTATTTTCCTATGTGGCCATTATCTCCACGGTTAATAAAATTTTCAAATATCCCTCAATTTAACGGATTCTCCCAATTTCCCTTTTAATTTCCCAGTTTCACTTCATAACCCATAACGGGTTCTCCCAATTCCCCTTTTAATTATCCAGTTTCACTTCATAACCCATTAACCCATAACTGGTTACCACTATATCGCTCAATAAAAATATATCCACTAAATAATTTCATATCCCCGTGTTTTTTTTTAAGATAGTTTTTCAACTTTTTTTCAAGTTAAATACATGTCCAAACACAAACTTCAATTTTTAATACCCTTTTTCACCTTTAACTTCTAAGTATTACTTTTTTCTTAAATATCACATTTATTAATGTCAAATGCCTACTTAGAGTTGAACCCAAGGTCCAAATGTTTTACACCACTCTGGTCTTGTTTGATGGGAAGTCCTAGTTTTCTGCCATCAAGAAACGCCCTGCAAAGGAAGAACTGGTGTGGTCAAACTAGGATTGTGCTGTGCAAGAACATTTATCTTCACCGTGGGGTTTAACGCACAAATTCTACAAACAACTGCATACAATGTGACATTTAGAAGAAGAAAAATCACTTTATGCTATGCTGAATTTTACCGAGACACCAATCTATTTTCTGTTCAAGGAGTTTCAATGTTTACTTGGAAATAAAAAAAGAGTGTTTTCAACCTTGAAGCAGATCACCTCACATCAAAGAAGATAGCCAAGTAGTGAACTGCAGATGAAAGGGGAACACCTAATAGTATTTTCACATTAAATTATTTACTATCGAAAGTGACTAAATGAGTTAGATAAAGAAGGTATATTTGGCCTAACTCAATCTCAAAAGCTAGTTTGTATGGTGAGGATTGTCCAAGTCCATATAAGGAGTTCATGTTCCCATTTCATATTCGACGCACGCCCAAACCTTATTAACTGGAGCGTGTATAATATAATTTAGGGACCCAACATCGGTGAATAAAAAATTGGAATGGGTCTGGCTCTGATACCATGTAAAGAATGAATTTGGGTCTAACTCAACCTTAAAAATTAGTTTATAGGTGAGGATTGTCCAAGTCAATATAAAGAGTTCATGTTCCTGTTTCATATCCGATGTGGACTCTTAATCGTTACAACATTCTCATGTTCTTTGATAATCAAGGTAAAGCTGCAGTGAAATCAAATGTGAAAAAAGCAAAGAACTAAAAGGTCATACATAAAAAAGCAAGACAGACAAGTATTCCAGGGAGAACCTCAAATTCTATGAACAACTTTTACAGCATGAGGAGACATGCCAATAAAGGTTTAAAAACGACGAGAAATTAACAACATAATTCATTGATCCATGACAGGAAATAGTAATAGTGTTGGAAATTTGTCTTTGGTGGGGAGGTGCATTCACTCGTATTTAATGACTTAAACACTAGGGTTCCGTATGTTGGAGGCTTTGTCTCTTCATACGTGCATAATCTATTAAGTGAGTAGATGACCGTAGTGCCAAGAATCGTCAAATTTCATTGAGAAATGAAAGAGATATTGGTCCACGAAGTAAGGTGTTTGAGGCATGAAAATATGGTGTGGGACAAATCTACCACATCAATGGGAAAACGAAGAATTGTTCTCTTTATAAGTCTCAAATTTGGCTAAGGATTTGGGACCCTAAGGGGTAACCCATGTGTTTGAAGGAGGGAGGACCTAGATATGCTTGGGTTCAAGGCTAAGTCCACGCGCGCGCCGCCGCCGCCGATCCGGGCTCGGGTCGTGGGTCATGGGTCTTGGGCCTTGGGCCTTGGGCTTCTTATGATATTATCTCTTTGGACCCCAAATTACTTAATATTTACAGTTTGGTCCCTAGAGTTTCTGAAAAGCTGAAATTAGGAACGACGGAAAGCATAAAGTTTCTGCCTGCTGTTGGAGTTGATTTTTTGGAGCGTTAAAACTCCATTAATCTGCACCTTAACTCCTCCATAACAGCTCTTTTATGTTGCACATTAAATCATACATTACTTGGCTGATTAACTCCTTCACTAATGCCCATAAACAGCCATTACTTGGCCATAAACAACCATTACTTGGCCATAAACAACCATTACTTGGCCATAAACTGTCATTACTTGGTAGTTGAGGAGTCTCTCCCCTTATGCTATATATTAGAGCCTTTTCACTCAATTGCAGAGACTACAATATAATACACAGAGAAAAACATAAGAGAGCACAACTGAAATTCTGTCCAAAAACGTGAGCAGAAACGTGTGGACAAACAGAAAACTCTTCCTTCCTTTTTCATTTTTCAGCAAGTCATTTCGTAAACGTGTGGACAAACAGAAAACTCTTCCTTCCTTTTTCATTCTTCAGCAAGTCATTTCGTGTTTGTTTTTTTCGTCAGAATCAACCTATTTGCTTTGTAGTGTTGATTAGTTGATGTTTTATCTTGGGAGACTATTGCCCGTTAACGTAAAAGCATATATATGACTTGTTTGTTTATCCTTTCGAACACTTATAATGTTTATTTACTTTCCATATTGCTTTACATATCCAACAAATTTAAGACAAGATTGTATTAGTGTTCGAAAGATGTCGGTCAAAAGTTGTGTGACCAAATCTGTATATGGCTGTGGTTTTCTGGTTGAAGAGAGTTTTGATTATGCTGTTGAAGGTCAACGTGTTCATGGTGTCACCGCTCCTGAGAGTGGTGGGAACAAGCGCCCACGAGAGGCTGGAGATGTCAACTGGATAAGAGGAGAAGGCTAAAGATGTGGTTCTATCTTGTAGTAGAAGGCATATATCTGTCCCAGAAAAAGGATCCGAATTATGGTAAGGAGGAAATGGACACTCAGTCCGATGAAGTGACTGAAGTGGGCCAGAATCCGAAATTGGGATAAGTAATTTTTTTTCCTCGTCAAAAATAAGATTAAATAATGTCTGATTAAAATGGGCTTAAAGTAAGGAGGAATATGAAAATGTTTCCGAAATAATTTATATTCCTAACGCTTTAAAATCAGAAGTTTAATCTCATCTTCCTTCCCGTTTAAAGATTGGATTTTGTAAGCGGCTTAAAAAGATCCGTTCTTTTAAGTGTAATTATTAAAAGTGTATAAAGTATGTTCACACATACGAGGGAGAAATATCCACGAACGATGCGAAAACTGTTACCACTCTTAAGTAAGCGCCAAGAATTGTCTGGGCACCAATCATAAGGGAAAATACTAAAAGCTAAAGACGTTGAGCCTGTCGCACTATTTGGCAGAAGATCCTTCATAGGATGATATTAGACACTTAGTCATACAAAGCCTACGGGCGACTGGAGTGGGGCCATAATTCACTTCATAGGAAAAGTAATGGACACCTAGTGTGGTGGGCCAGAATTTCCAGGTCTCTAATGATCTGAAGGCCAAAAGAAAGGTAGAAAAGTAATGGACACCTAGTGAGGTGCGCCAGAGTTTCCAGGTGTTAAATGATCTAAAGGCCAAAAAAAGGCATAAAAGAAATTGGACACTCAGTCTGCCAAAGCAACTAGAGTGGGCCAGAGTATCTAGATCACATATGATTCGATTACGCCCTAACCGCGAGCAAGAGGTTGTTCATGTGAAGCAATGTCACCTCTAAAGTAGAAGGGGTTGTCCTCAATAGGATTTTAGGGAATGGGATCACTCCAAAAGGAGGTAATACATGTCCCAAAACTTGGTTAAGGGACGTTGTTGGTCAAGCTGGTTTGAGACTAGTCCAACAGGTCTATAATAACTAAGAATGGTACAGTATGTCTGTAGCTAAATGAATGATGTATTTGTAATCCGTGCATCCATGCCATCATAGATTAAGACACGTTTAGAAAGTCATTCAAAAGCTAACGAAGTTGAGATTGTTGCCTTCTGTCGACATAAACCCTCAAAATGAATGTGAGGTAGACGAAGAGGCAAAATCATATTTCCATTCCGTCAAAGGAATATCGAAAGAAGCACCGCTCCTCTAGAACTTAGTCACACCTACATGGGTGATTTGAAGTTTATACAAAATAGAGGGGGAAGGCAAGTACTTTGTGACCTTAATTGATGATGGTACAACGTATTGCATCCTTTGTTTGTAGAAAAGCAAAGATGAAGTTGTTGAAGCGATAAGCGCTACAAAGCAGAAGTTGAAAATTAACTAAGCCTACGGATTGAGGAATTCGTAGTGATAGAGGGGGAGAATGTGAAGCATCGTTCATCAAACGACTGCTCATTACTCACCTCAGTCTAACGGTGTTAGCCAAGCGCAAAGGCGTACGCCCAAATTATGTGGGGCAAGGCGATCCTTACCGCTAATGCGATTCTCAACAGAACTCCTCATAAGGATAAGGATAACTCTCCGTGTGAAACATGGAAAGGATCTCACATACAAATGTTGTGATGTGGGGTGAATTGGTAGAGGTTGGAATACCGAAACAGGTCAAGTTGGACCTAAGACTGTAAATTGCATATCCACTGGATCTGCAAATAACAGTAGTGCTTATCACCTCTTGGCGTCAAAGAATGTTGAATTCTTTGAAAATAACTTTCCTTGAAAAGGAAAAAGAAGTAATTACTCGAGGTTAACAAGAACCTGCGAGGGCCTGACTGTCCGAAACTAGACGTTCCGTATCTATAGGATTTGGAAGTTGATGTCTATTCGGAACTTAATATTCCAGATCTACAGAACTCAGGAATTTTAGATGTTGAACCGAGACGGAGCAAAGAGGGGACAAAGACTTATTCTAAGCCTTCTAGCTTGTATGGTTGAGAACGAACCATGGACAATTAACAAAGAATTGTCATCTCCAAAAGCACTGCTTTGGAAAGAAGCTAAAGAGAGAAATAAATTTCATCATATAGAACCATACTTGTGTAATGGTTGATCTTCCTCCAGAAAAAGAACCTTTGGGTTGTGAAAAAGAATACTCAAAAGTGAGTACAAAGTAGATGGATCTTGTCACGCCCCGACTTTTCTCAGGTCTTTCTTTAGGACGTGATGGCACCTGGACAACTATTCCTTTCCAGGCGAACTATTTACTTCATTTTCTTCCTAAATTAGACAGGCATTTGCGGAAATAATATATATAAAAAATCAATTTGAAGTTTACGAAGAACAATCTCATGTGGGGCATTCCCCGAGATAATAAAACTTAATTCTTTAAACAAACTTAGTCTAGAGAAATTTTCACCAAATCCGAAACAATGGATTGGTGGTACGATGATGAGGTGGGACGATCGCTAGCCTTCATGAGCTTTTCCTCGATCGCGCCTTTCGAAATATGTTAAATAAAAGAGTCCCCTACCATCCGGTGAGTGGGAATCTCACCTTACGGTCCAAAGTAACCTCACAATATTTTTAATTACAATCACATTATAAGAAAATAATAAGCATGTTGAAATAAATGATTTCAACCCTTTTATTAAATAAATCAATAAATATTCACGTGCAAAATTTCCTCCCGATCGTCTAAAAAAACAACTACTTAGTTTAATCAAGATTCTTCTTTTTCCCATATAACATATTATACATTTGTTGCGATGCAACCCGATCCAAAGGTGCATTTATATATTTGTTGCGATGCGTGCAACCCGATCGATGCATTTATATATTTGTTGCGATGCGTGCAACCCGATCCGATGCATTTATATATTTGTTGCGATGCGTGCAACCCGATCCAATGCATTTATATATATATATATGTTGCGGTCCGTGCAACCCGATCCAATGCATTTATGTATTTGTTGCGGTCCGTGCGACCCGATCCAATGCACTTATTTGTTGCGACGTGCAACCCGATCCAATGCACTTATTTGTTGCGACGTGCAACCCGATCCAATGCACTTATTTGTTGCTGCGTACGCAACCCGATCCAATGCACTTATTTGTTGTTTAAATATGTCATATGTTCAAAAGGCTCAAATAATATTTTCTTCCTTCAATATTTCGCCCTTTCCACTTGTAAGGGTTACAACTCTTAAACCGTAAGTCGGATTTATCCCCGTAAAGTCTCAAACTGTCAAGGACACAATAATCCATAACTTTTATTCAGCACAAACTTTCATATTCATTACCGATTTATACAGTTTTTATGTTATACATTCTGCCCTTCCAGACTTCGGTTGATCCGAGGCAGAATGTTCAAACAGAGATAACTCTCAAACCGTAAGTCGGATTTATCCCCGTAAAGTCTCAAACTGTCAAGAACACAATAATATATAACTTTTATTCAGCACAAACTTTCATATTCATTACCGATTTGTACAGTTTTTACGTTATACATTCTGCCCTTCCGGACCGGTTGATCCGAGGCAGAATGTTCAAACAGAGATAACTCTCAAACCGTAAGTCGGATTTATCCCCGTAAAGTCTCAAACTGACCGTAACAGAAAGATGTATAACTCTGTAAAATTTCATCCAATTCTAACAAGTATAGCCCAGTATAACAGACTACAATTTCACAATCCAACTAGTTATTAAACAATCATAAATTTCATGCTCATTCTTTCAATAACCGGATTATATTCTAACATGTATTGTAACTTAAAAATAAAGGATTTTACTAAGAACTTTGAGTGAGAAAACTCACCTTTGCTGCCTCGTAATTGCGAACAAAACTTCAACTTCAATCAAACCTTTTTGGGACTCCTTAATTGCTCTCTTTAATCTCTTTTTTTTCTCTTTGTTTTGTTTCGATTTTCTTTGTTTTTCTTTTGTATATCCCTTTCTGATGTGTGTGTGAATAGTTATATAAATGTGCATGTTACATGAATTTTGAGAAGTGAGCCAGTGGAAGGAGGGCATGAGGGAGAGAGGGGTTGGTTTAGGGGGGACGTGAGGGAGTGGGTTGTGCACAGTTTTTTTTTTTTTTTTTTTTGGGACTTTACAGATCTACTGACGAGTATAAAGCCTCGACTACTTGTACATGTGCTTCCCTGTGAATAGCTTAACATCCAAGGCCACTGCAGTCTTGCGTGGCATGAATGTTGAAACAGCCTTCCTAACCGGAGAGTTGGAATGGGAGAATCAGAGTTTGTTTGCTGGACTGTTGGGCTTCTTCCTGAACTTTCATTTTGGTCCCTGAAATGTTTACATTTTGGTCCTGAAAGTTTTAGATAAAATAGAAATAATAAATCTGACCACATAAACATTGACTCTGAAGTTAGAAAGCCAACAGTTGAAACAACAGTCTGAGAGTGGAAGTTATATTGAAACAAAAGATATGGGTATCAGATATGACATCAGACAGAAGCATATTCCTCCATCTTTAGATGAAAGAGTTTCTTCATGAGAAATACCTTATTATTTGCCGAAGGTTTCTCATACATGTAAGACAGAACCTTCATCATGTCATCGGTGGTCTTCTCATTTGCCACGTTGTGAGCAACGTTCTTCAAAAGTGTCAATCGAATTACTCCTAGAACATATCTGTCAAGGAAACTCCACTCTGCATCGTTCATCTCCTCTAGCTACGGACTCAACGATTGATGAAGCTTTCTGCTGCACAAATAATCTTCAATCTGCATTCTCCAAAATGCATAATCTGTACCATCGAATTTTTCGATGTCGTGCGCCGAACCATCTTCGCCTCCCATCATTTTCTGAATCGCAACACAACCTGTCGCTCTGATACTAGTTGTTAGGATTTGAGTCTCAAATCCTACCTAATCAGAAAACAGTAAATAAGCGAAGAACAAATAACACACAGATTTATAGTGGTTCATCTTCAATGCGAGAGCTACATCCACTTTGCCGCTGCAGATTTTATTATAATCAAATAGGGAGTTTGAGTTTACAATTCTCCCTTTCTCTCTTGCTCGACCTCAAAGAAAGAAAAATGACGCCTAGTCTATATATAGCGAAAATTAGGGCGAACATAATACAAGTCTAAAATTCTCAAAATACCCTCCACTAAATAACATTACATTATAAAAAATTTCCCCCGAGAAGGAGGTTTAACACCCTTTTTCAAGTCGATCAGTGTTCCACACTCAGCGTAGGGTTTTCATAGTGTCGGCGGTGAATTAGGCTCCACAACTCAATATGAACAAGAGAGTGTAGAAAAAACAATTACAATTGATGTTGATACAATATATAGCAGCTCGTTCAGTAAAACTACTACTACTCTTTCTTAAGTCACTACAAATTTATTACCAAACATTCTATCTGTGACTACTTTACTAATTTCTACTCTTGCGATCCTCAAATAAAACCATCAGTAATATTATACTGATCGAGTAACAAGCCAATTTGCTAGATATACATAATATACACAATATACTCTATGTATATTATGTATCTCGAAATTACCAAGTGCACTGCCCACCCGTGGGCAATCTCCTCCTTATCCTCTACTTTGTACAATTATGTAATGTAATATTGTAGTGTAATTAGTATTGTACACTTACCATAATTGTATAGTTAGTCTCCAAATAGAATAAGGTTTTAGGAATAGGAATATGATTCTCCTATTATGAAAATATGTAACTTGTATATACACTCTTTCAATTAATGAAAATAATTAAGGGATTATTTCTTGCATGGTATCAAGAGTTTAGGTTAATATTTTCTCTCACTTTCTCCCTCATATTTTTGTCCAACCACCGAATCCGAGCCCCTTCCTCGGTTTCCATGCCCGGAAATTATTTTTCTCTTTCCAATTTTTTCTCTCCAATCCCTATGTCACGTCTTGCGTTGGTATTATGGCTAGGAACATGTTTTACCCTGCATGTACTATTTCTAGTATCAAGAATCACATCCATATCATTCTTGAAATAGAAAATGTCCAATACGCGACGTGAGCCGAACTGTTCAAAATACATGCACGCTCGCATCAAGTTCTCCATCATATTATCCCCGCGGCTACTACATATATGGAGGTGTCCAAACTAGAGGATGATCCTACATTATGGACGACCCGTGATGCTACTGTTCTTCAGTGGATTTACTCCACTATTTTCAGCAACCTCTTGCAAACGATTATCGAACCTGACGCTACGGCGATGGAGGCATGGAATAGAATACGTGATATATTCTAAGATAATCAGAATTCTCGTGTTGTTACCCTTGAGCAGGAATTTTCCCACATCTATATGGAAAATTTCGTAAACGTTTCAGCATTTTGCAAAAGGTTAAAAGAATTGGCGAACCAACTCTGCAACGTTGGCGCGCCTGTTTCGAATAATCGTTTGGTCCTACAAATGGTTGCATGCCTTTCAAAGGCATATAGGGGTGTTGGCACGCTTCTTCGTCATAGCAGCCCTCTTCCGCAATTTTATTAGGCTCGTTCTATGCTTACTCTCGAAGAAGCTGGCTTGGCCAAAAGGCGGCTATCGGTGCTAGTCCTATGACGTCCTTTACAAAATCTCCGGGTGGTGTTGATAATTTCGGCCAAAATCATACTCATGGTGGCGGCAAAAATAGTTGGAAAAATAATACATATTGCGGGGGAAAACGCGGTGGTTCCAGAGATGTTCATGGTGGCCGTAGGTCTCGAAATACCAGCAGTGGGCCACCACCCAACTGGTCCCAGCCTTAGGCCCCCCTGGCAGTGGGCAGTGGCCCAACAGTCCCTACGGCCCAGCAATTTCGCATTCTGGCCATTGGACGGCCCATCAGCATTTTTTCAGGCCCAATCTAGTTTGGCCCAGTGGTTCTCGCCCCAGTTCTGGGCCAGGATAGCATCCCGGTGTACTTAGGCCGCAGCCCCTTAGGCCCATCATGCAGCGAGCCCCACTCCTTCCGACATTGAAGCCGCGATGCACACACTTGGAATAAATCCTTCAGACCCAAATTGGTACATGGACACCGGCGCCACTACTCACAAGACTTCTGACTCATGTACTCTCTCGTCTTATTCCAATTTGAGCAACAATCGTGGTATAATTGTTGGTAATGGTAATTCAATTCCAATTCGTGGGTATGGTTAGAAAACATTGTCTCCCCCCCCCCATCCACCCCTTATTTTGAAAAATACCCTTCACACTCCAAAATTGATTAAAAAGTTGGTGTCTGTCAGAAAATTCACCACTGATAATTCTGTGTCCGTAGAATTTGATCCATTCGGTTTTTCTGTGAAGGATTTCAAAACGGGGAGTCTTCTCATGAGGTGTGATGGTAGGGGTGATCTTTATCCTATCACACCATATTTTGGTTTCTTGAGTCACGCAATGCCATCCACTTTTGCCGCTCTGGCTCCTTCCTTGTGGCATGCTCGTCTAGGTCATCCGAGATCATCTATTTGTCTTCCTTAGATAAAAATAATCTTATTTCTTGTAAGAGTGTACATAGTACTCCGAATTGTCAATCTTTTTCTTTAGGAAAATAGTTAAGTTGCCATTTGTAGACTCCAATTCTCATACTTTAATGTCATTTGATATTATTCATAGTGATTTAAGGACGTCTCCTGTTCTTAGTTCTTTGGGTCATCGGTATTATGTTATCTTTTTGGATGATTATTCTAAGTTTTTATGGATTTTTCCGATAGCGAAAAAATCTCAAGTTTTTCCATCTTCTTAAAATTTATAGCATTCATTAGAACCCAATTCGAACGGAAAATTAAAAATATTCAATGTGATAATGACAAAGAGTACGACAATGGGTGTTTCGGGAATTCTGTGCTAATAATTGGAACAATTTTCTTTTCTTATCCTCATACTTCTTCACAAAATGGGAAAGCCGAACGCAAAATTCTTACCATTAATAACATTGTCCAAACTTTATTAATTCATGCTTCCGTACCCCCGTCTTTTTGGCATCATGATCTACAAATGGCTACATATCTCCTTAACATAATTCCTTCCAAAGGTTTGACATATTCTTCCCCCCTTCACATTCTATATAATAAAACCCCTTCGTATTCATATCTTAGGGTTTTTGGGTGTTTGTGTTATCCGCTATTCCCGTCCACCACAATTAACAAACTTCAGGGCCGGTCTACTCCATGTGTGTTTTTGGGTTTCCCGTTTAATCATCGTGGTTACAAATGCTTTAATTTATCCTCTAATAAAATCATCATTAGTCGCCATGTCATTTTTTATGAATCCCAATTTCCATTTGCTAAACTGAGTAATCCAGTGCCTAGTTCGTATAATTTTTTGGATGATGGTATATCCCCGTATATTATTCACCATTTTCCGGACATGTCTCACACCCAAAATTCTCCAGTAGCCCATCGCCTGGCCGTCCCACCGGGTCCGTCATAGCCCTCTCTCGCCCGCTTTTGTCACCGCTGGGCCAAGAATTGGGCGAAGAATCGGTCGATTCTGCATCCCCAGCTCCTTTCAATGGGCCAATGCGCCACCCATACCGAGTCCAGCAACTTCCCAAATTCCGCTCAATCCTTCCTCGAGTCATAGACCAGTCACTCGTAGTCAACGGGGTATAATTTACATTCTAATGCTCTTAAATCACCCTTACCCCGTAATCTTGTGTCTGCATTAAACGACCCGAATTGGAAAATTGCTATGACCGATGAATACAATGCTCTTATTGATAATAAGACGTGGGAGTTTATGCCCCGTCCATCTAGTATTAATATTATTAGGTCTATGTGGATTTTTGCTCATTAGGACAATTCAGACAGTTCATTTGCAAGGCATAAGGCTCGGCTTGTGGGTGATGGTAAGACTCAGCAAGTTGGTGTGGACTGTGGTGAGACGTTTAGTCTAGTGGTCAAACCGGCTACCATTCACACTGTGCTCAGCTTGGCTCTTTCGAAAGCATGGCCCATTCATCAGTTAGATGTGAAGAATGCTTTCTTACACGGTGATCTCAAGGAGACAGTCTATATGCATCATCCCTTGGGGTTTAGGGATCACAAATATCCCCACCATGTCTGTTTATTGAAAAAATTATTGTATGGGCTTAAACAGGCTCCACGGCCCTGGTATAAGAGGTTTGCTGACTATGTTTCGACTATTGGGTTCACTCACAGCAGGTCGGATAATTCTTTGTTCATATATCATCATAGTTCGTCTTTGGCTTATATACTTCTATATGTGGATGATATTATCTTGACTGCCTCTTTCGATGTCTCACGACAGTCTATCATGACAATGCTCAGCTCTGAGTTTGCTATGAAAGACTTGGGGACCTTGAGTTATTTTTTGGGGATTGCTGTCACTCGTCATTCAGGTGGATTGTTCTTGTCACAGAGGAAGTATGCCGCCGAGATCATTGAGAGGGCTGGGATGTCATCCTGTAAATCCACTTCCACTCCCGTTGACACTAAACCCAAATTGGGTGTTGCGGCCGGCGCACCATATGAGGATCCCACCTGCTATCGCAATCTTGCATGGGCCCTTCAATATCTTACATTCACGAGACCCGATATTACGTATGTCGTACAACATGTGTGTTTGTTTATGCATGATCCCAGAGTTGAGCACATGAATGCGCTCAAACGCATCCTTCGGTATATTCAGGGTACACTTGACTATGGCTTGCATCTATATCCTTCATCAACGACAACACTTGTCTCGTATACAGATGCTGATTGGGGTGGCTGTCCAGACACCAGACGATCTACGTCTGGCTATTGTATGTTTCTTGGTATTAACTTGGTCTCATGGTCTACGAAGCGTCAGTCGACTTTATCCCGTTCTAGTGTAGAGGTCGAATATCGAGGGGTAGCTAATGTGGTCTCTGAATCATGTTGGTTACGTAATTTGCTATTAGAACTTCATTGTCCTATTCAGAAAGCGACCTTGGTTTATTGTGATAATATTAGTGTCATTTACCTTTCTGATAATCCGGTTCAGCACCAGCACACTAAACATATCGAGATGGACATTCACTTTGTTCGTGAAAAGGTTGCTCGGGGGCACATTCGCGTCTGCCATGTCCCGTCCAGATATCAAATTGCCGGCATCTTTACAAAGGGTCTTCCCTCGATCATTTTTGAAGATTTTAGAGCCAGTTTTAGCGTTCGAAGACCGCCCGCTCAGACTGCGGGTGTGTTAGATATACATAATATACACAATATACACTATGTATATTGTGTATATTATGTGTCCCGAAATTACCAAGTGCACTGCCCACTCGTGGGCAGTCTCCTCCTTATCCTCTACTTTGTACAATTATGTAATGCAATATTGTAGTGTAATTAGTATTGTACACTTATCATAATTGTATAGTTAGTCTCCAAATAGAATAAGGTTTTAGGAATAGAATAGGAATAAGATTCTCCTATTATGGAAATATGTAACGTGTATACATACTCTTTCAATTAATGGAAATAATCAAATGATTATTTCTTTCACAATTAATATGAAATACAAATACTGTTTGTGGCTATTGATACATTAATACTCCTATTCAAGTCAAAAAAGAAAAGAAGAAAGAAAATTCAAATTTACATTCAAGCGATTATCTTTCTTGTACAGTAGAGGTAGTAACGAACTAAAATTTGGCAAGATGTATGGGTGCAGATAGAGTAATTGCTAATTTATATGGGTTTGAAGTAGAGCAACTGAAATGGAAGAGCTACGAATAGGAAACGAGATGGTGTGAACGAAGACTCACAAGGGTCGTTTGGTTGGGAATGAGTTATTACAGGATTAACTATTCTTGAGATTAGTTATTTTGAATTAGTTATTCCATTCATTTTTGTGGTCTGACCCTTTCCGGTCCCGCGCACAACGGGAGCTTTATTTCATTCTCCCATGAAAATAAAAATCACACTACAATTGCAGAATAATTAATATTGAGAATAGTTATATCATAGTTTCATCTTAACCAAATATGAAATAAACTCATCTTAAATTTAATTTTAAAATTAATTATCCTTTATTTTTCGTATTAAAGGAGCCCTTTGTCATAATTAATAATACTACTTGTAGTGGGTATATTAACTTATAAATAAATACTAAATAAATAATTAAGCAAATATGCGTTGATCAATAATATATCTTAGGGGTTGAGGGCTAATTATTTGGCAGGTGTAATTATTACAGTATTATATAAAGAATTCAAACCCCATGATAGTCCCCTTTCCCTTTTTACCCTTAAGAAAATCCTGCACATCATGAAAGAACTTCAAACTTAAGTCAGATCTAGAGAAAAGAGAATCTAGCAAAAAGGGAGCTCTCAAATTTGGGATAGGATTAAACAATCTCTTAAAAGTAAATTATTATTTTTTTGGTGAAAAGTGCATGCTTTTAATGTGTCAAAAATTTTACTCATTTCAGATAAAAAAGAGTGTCCACTTATTAAATTAATAGATAATTAACTTTATTTTTTAAAATATATTCCTATTAAGTGTTATGTGATCAAATTACAATACTTATTTAATTAGAAATAATTTAATCAAATTACTTATTTTGCCTAGTAATTATTATTTTCTTAAAGAGGGCAAATAGCCAATTAGCTATATTTGACTATTGTTAAATTTGACTAAAGTTGATATTTATTTTAGTAGGAATTCATATTTGGAGGGCAGTTTTACGTTTCTGTCATTTTTGGTCTATTTATAAAGTAAAATATAGCTTTTTAAGGCATAATTATGCTACTTTTTGTGTCTTGTGCAGTGTTTTGTGTTGAATTTCTAGGATTATGTACCAGACTTTCTTAGTATTGCTGTTAAATCCTTTTATTGTCACAGTTCTCTTAAATTGAACAGATAAAATTTGTTAAAATATTTGATAAAAATTAAAAGTGCTTATTTTTTACAACTTAAGAAAACAAAAGCTTATTATGCAGGATGGGATAGACAAGAGTATCTCATGAAATTAATCATCCTAACTTCTATATGAGATTTCAATACTTTAGTATAAATGGTGAGATAAAATAATTTCAGAACTAATTAATATCCATAACTTAACTAGGAAATTCCCACATTCTATCCTAGAATTGTTGCCCTTATTTCGCATAACATACGACCCAAGAGGCTAATTTAAATCTATCCCTGTTATTGTTTATGTACATTTTAATATTAAAATCAAAATAAAAGTGGATTATATCTTGTCATTTTAGTGGTCATAAAGTGACAAGAAAGTGGTGGTGTAACTCATCCTACTAATTACACCACTAAGATTTAAATCTTGTAACTTCATTTCCATGTTCTACCTTACTTATAATTTCACTACTTTGTATTTAATCTATAGAAGAATTCTAGACCTATAAAATAGTGGTGTTTCTTCCTTGTATTGGTGTGTGGAAAAAGTATGAAAAATATATGTTGGAGCGTGATCAGAACATATTGTAAATTGAGGTTGGTGTGTAGTGAAAGAAAAAATATTTCAAGTCTCCAACTTATTCCCACAAAAGATAGTAATTTTATGTTGAAGGAATGCGTTCTTAATAGTGAAGTTTTGGATTCTTTAACTAGTTCGGAGTTGTTTGAGTCACACGACATTTGTTAGGCTGTTATGTCATGGAGGGGACAAGTCAAGAAGATTATTATTAGATCAGTGAAAATTATAGCGCAATAGATTTGAATATTCTTAAAGAGAGCGAGATATTCGCACCTCGACATGAATTTTTTTTAAATTTTTTTTTACAATTGTAATTTGTGTTATCTTCACCAACCATTCCCAAATATGAAAAATATTTGTCTTTTTCGCAAATAAAAATTGAAAGCTCTCCATCACATGGTTTTAAGTAGCCCGATGGTACGACTGTAATATAAGACTAATTGTGATCTCTGCTCTCCAACTTTTTAAGAAATTTGAATTCTTGATCGGTGGTGTACGTACTGTTGGATCTAAAGCATGTAGGATAATAGTAAATAATTATTATAAGTGCTTCGAAAGGATAAATAATAAAGATTATAATAATAAGTTGTCAATCTTTTAATCTTGAACTAGAACTTCAAATCTGGATCTTGTATTCAGAAATACAAAAACGTGAACTGCTACACTTGTGGCTTGTAGAACCGCAGAGAATCCGAACGGTTAGAGTCCTTTGAGAGTCAAGTTCGCACCTGAAACACTTAGCAACCAATTAGATAATCACAACACCACCAACTGAGTCGAGAGATGACTCTCTGTCTTTAAGACAAGATTGCCCCCGTGTATAGGCTTTACGGAAGTGTGGATAATAGTCTCCCAAGATAAAACAACAAACTATCAAATGTGCAAAGCCTACACAAATGATCTCAGTGAAGAACACGAATAATGAAGATTGCTAAGAGAAGGATTACTATCAGAAAAATCTGATCTACTTTGTTGTGTTGTTAACTTGTATGTATTATGTTTTTCTATAGAATTGAGCCAAATGCCTCAATTTATAGGTATGCAAGATGGCATTTCAAATACCCCATAATGGCATTTAATTGTCATGTAATGGATGGCATTTAATCCCCAAGTAATGCAGCAACATAATGGTCCAAGTAATGACCATTATTGGGTGGATTCAATGCCATTGAAACCACCTCAACTGCCAAACTTTTGGGATTCTGACGAACAGTCACTGTCTGGGAAACGTCGCGACACTGCAGCATTAGCGTCGCGACTCTAATTAGCCAAAAAACTCACTGCCGAGCCGGTATGGCAACCCTGGCAGGGCGCGTGACCGATCGGGCGGCGACACCACGACCCTCTTCGATGCCGCGGCCCTTTCCGACCCGTTCCATCTTACACCTCGCACAATCTTTCCTTCGTTTACCAACGTGGAACACTTGTTATTTAGCCAATAATCGTTCATCATTCTATGTCTTAAACATTTACTTACGTATCAATATCTCTTTCACTAACGAAATTTACGATACTTGGCACTACAAGTGCACGTGTGTGGAAACGCCGTTTCCGACGTGCGGGCCCTAATTGTTCGAGTCATAAATAATGGGATAAACTTAATTCCACATTAGTAAATTTCCAACATGTACTACTTTAGTTAAGAAGTTCTACAAATTGATGGTTAGACCGACTATGTTGTATGGGGCGGAGTGTTGGCCAGTTAAGATCTTTCACGTTCAAAAGATAAAAATTGCGGAGATGAGGATGTTGCGATGGATGTGTGGGCACACTAGGAGAGACAAGATTAGGAATGAGGCTATCCGGGACAAGGTGGGAGTGGCTTCGGTGGAGGACAAGCGAAACTGAAATGATTTGAGCATGTGAAGAGGAGAGACACAGATGCCCCAGTACGGAGGTGTGAGAGCTTGGTTATGGACGATTTCAGAAGAGGTAGGGGTAGATCGAAGAAGTATTAGGGAGAGTTGATTAGACAAGACATGACACAGTTACAACTTACCGAGGACATGTTCTTAGATAGGAGGTTATGAAGGACTCAGATTATGGTAGAAGGTTAGTAGGTAGTCTCATTTACTCTTTCATATCAGTAGTCAGTATTGCTTTATAACTTAGTGTGCTTTGATTTCTGCTACTATCTGGTATTTTTTGTACTTTGATTATCCTATTTTATTTGTGATAACTATTGTCCCTTTTTCAAATTACTGTATCATGGCTTAACCACTTTCGTTAATTCCATTTTCATATTGCTTTGAATTTCTTGTCCTTATCTGACCTCCTTTTATGGTTTCTCTTGAGCCGATGGTCTTTCAGAAATAGTCTCCCTATTTTGGTAGGGGTACAGTCTGCGTACACTCTACTTTCCTCAAATCCCACGTTGTGAGATTTCACTGGATATGTTATTGTTGTTATTGTTGTACAGACTAATTTTAATAATCTTTTGTCTCACTCCACGTTGTCATTTTTAATAAACTTACGAGCTGGACCCAACTAGGTAACAATATTTTTAATATATTAGCAAAAGATGCTCCAGTATGAAGACGTTTAGTTTGTGTTTTTTCTTTAGCCAAAACACAATTGGTCCCTAAAATATTTGAAACTTCAGCACCTAAGAGTTGCAACTGGATCCTGGACAATTCATTGTTTAAAAGATACAATATATCTCCACTCAGTGTACTTTTATGTGAGATTAAATCAACAACAAAAACTTCAGTAGCTCCGAGGTAAAATTGAAATGCAAAACTTTTATATTTAGATTCGTGAGGCTCTCTGGGGACTGGCTCTATTCTGGAACGACGACCTTGAGGTGCACAATATCTTCTCTTCATCCTACTTTATTGAATTCTTGATACATGATCCTGAGAATAATATTAATTTTTTCTGCATATTTGTCTATGCTAGCCCAGATAGAGATATTAAGAGAGATTAATAGAATATTTATCGAATATTCTCATAATATGCGATATACACATTCACTTTGTGCGCGAAAAAGTGGCTCGTGGTCGAGTTCGTGTTCCTCATGTTCCTTCCAGATATCAGATTGCCGACATATTTACCAAAGGACTTCCGCGCATCCTGTTTGATGATTTTCGAGCCAGTCTCAGTGTGCGTGAACCTCCCGCTTCGACTGTGGGGTGTAATAGAATATTTACTGAATATTCTCATAATAATTGTATATATCCTATATTAAGTATAATTATATTCCTCTTGTAATTAGGTTGATTAATTACCTAGTTTGTAGCAAGATAAATATTTTTGTAATGCTATATATATTGTAAATCATTAATGAATAAAATCAAGGAACATATTCCTTTCAAAATAATGGTATGAACTGACCTGCTCGATCAGCGAATTGAGGAACTAACTGGACACTTTTAGGAGATCTAAATGACATAATCGATATAACTGAAAAATCAGAGGGAATTAGTAGGGCTCCTTGGACTTTTAGGAAATTTAGAGAATGTAATAATGCTTTGTTCAACTGATGGTTTTCATGATAGATGGAGGAAAAGATTTTACTTTAACAAGATATGGGTAGGACAATCAGAGGCTCGTAAACTTATTGAACAATTCTGGAAAAACTAATTTAATGGGAATAGACAACTCCAGGTAGAGGTGTTAATGGTACAGTTCGGGTGGTTAATTTATAAAATTTATATCATATCGATTTTTCGATAACTTATTTTGTATAATCAAAATTAAACTTTTTAATATCGTTCCATCATCTCGCTTTCTCTTTGATATCGGTACGGTTCGATTAATTTTCGATTTTTTAGAAAACATCGTGTAAAAGTCACTAGTAGAAGTTAGTATATGGTACCATGCATATTTTTGTGATGAATCAAGCAATATGAAAGACGACAAGAATATAAATTCATCCCATTATTTTACGGTAGTGTAAAACAATATTACGCGAAGATAAAAAAATATAATTTAGATCTCACGAGCGGAAAAAAATCAATCAAGATGAGACTAAAGAACCGATTCTACTAAGATTAAGTGTCCAATAAGAGAAATTTAAATAATCCGACGGGAAAGAAGTCTAACACCTTGTCTCTTGCTATCCAAAATCATTGGAATACCTTATATTAGTTACTCTCGAGATGTTATAACTAATTTAATTTTAATAGAAATAGTATAATAGGTTTAAAAGTTGGGACTTTGAGTGTTAATTATGTTGATGACTTGTAGGTGTTTTCATCATCCCGGGGCCAAGGATAAATTTTTTAATATTATTATTTTTAGACTTAATAAAATATATTTTACACCTATAAATTATTCAGTACGGTTCAACATTTTTTCGATTTATTTTTATAAAAATAAAAACTTATCTAATTATTTGGTACGGTTATAAATCTATATAAAACCCGCCAATTTTATTTAAAAAACTAAAAATCGATTCGGTACGATTGGTTAAGTCGGGCTTTTAAAAACCACTTACACCCCTAACTCCAGGTTAGCTAAAAGATTCGAAAATATATCAGTATCTTAATTGAGTGGAGCAAAAAAAGGTCAGTCAAACTCAAAAATTAAGATTAAGACGTTGAAAAATCAGGTTAATATGGCTAAAAATTAACCCAAAAGGACTTTTCTTCCCTTATTTTGAAATTAAGAAAAGAACTAAGTGTTGCTTGTAAGAATGAAGAAATCTATTGGAAGTAAAAAATCTAGGGTCCAATGGTTAAATCAGGCTGATAAAAATACTTTTTTTTCATGTCTACTATCCAAAGATGACATAGGAACTTGATTAAGGATTGGAAAATAAGATAGGACAGTGGATATGTGATAAACATGGTATAATGAATGAACTTGGGAGTTTCTACATAAAATTATTTTTTTACTACTAACCATTCTTCTTTATACCAAGTGCTGCATTATAGATAACATGAATCAAGCTTATTGCTGCAGTTTCTAATGAAGAAATAAAAAATATTGTTTTTTCAATGAATCCTACTAAGGCTCCAGGAGTGGATTGAATGACTCCTTTATTTTTTCAGCAGTATTAGTCTGTAATCTCAAATGATATCTGTCAAGCGAATAGATATTTTTTTTGGGACAGGTCTCATGTTGCATGTTTGGAACCAAATGTTTATAACCCTAGTGACGAAAATTAATATCCCTACTACGGTTCAACATTTTAGACCAATTAATTTATGCTCTACCTTATATAAGACTAAAATTATCGCTAAACGGATGAAACCTCTGATGCTTTTCATTATCTCTTCTAATCAAGCTGCATTTGTGGGAAACCTATAAATAATTGATAATATTGTATTGGCTCATGAATTTATGGGGGTATGGAAGAATAAAAGGAAAGGAAAAGATAAGATTATGACATTAAAGTTAGATATGTCTAAAGCTTATGATCGTGTAGAATGTCAATATATACAACAAGAAATGCTTAAAATGAGTTTTTACAATAAGTTCGTTGATTGGGTCATGACTTGTATAACGACTGCGTCTTTTGCCTTTAATTTGAATGGAGACATAAAAGGGTATGTTAAACCTTCTAGGGGCTTACGACAAGGGGATCCGCTGTCACCCTATTTATTTCTTATTTGTGCGGAAGGGCTATCCATATTACTGCACTCAACCGAGCAACAAGGCACTTAAAAAGGCTTGAAGTTAGAAAGAAATGAACCTTCAATTTCACATTTATTTTTTGTGGATGGCTCATTTATTTTTTATAATGTTGATATGACTCAAATTAATTCTATCTTGGATACGTATGCAAAATGGTCAGGTCAAGTGAATAACTATGATAAATCTACAGTTCTTTTTAGCAAGAACACTACAGAAGAGGAAAAATCAAGATTTTGCTCCACTCTTGATAACATCAAATTGTGTACAAGGGGATCATATTTAGGGTTCCTGTTGTAGTAGGACGATCTAAAAAAAGAAATGTTGTCTTTTATAAAAGAGAGAATCTTGTCTAAAATAAAGAGCGGGAAAGAAAAGTTCACGAGTCAGGATGAAAAAGAAGTCTTATTAAAATCTGTTTTAGCAGTTATCCCTTCTTATGCTTTATCATGTTTTTAAATGCCTGATGGATTAGGTAAGGAAATTATAAGTATATTTTTAATTTTTTGGTGGAGTTAGAATGATGAGAAGCGAAAAATGCATTTCGAAAGATGGAAAAAATTATGTAAACCGAAATTTAGAGGTGGTTTGAGATTTCGAGACTTAAAAGCTTTTAACATGGCTCTCCTAGCCAAACTAGCTTGGCGAATTTTGACCGAACTTAACTTGCTAGTTTCTCAAGTGCTAAAGAGTAAGTATTTTCCAAATGAGTCATTGTTACAAGTACATGCCAATAGGTATACTTCTTGTATATGGCGAAGCATTTTGTGGGGACGTGATCTCTTAGTTAAAGGTGTTAGATGAACATCTCTAATGGTACATTAGTGAGAGTATGGAAGGACCCATGATTGTCAAGAGACAACTCCTTTTATCCGTTTAGTATCAACAATGGAGTTTCTCAAAACTTAAAAGTTTCAAACTTGATAGATCATAATACTAACCCTTGGAACACCCAACTCCTGAATACTTTATTTAATGAAGATGATGTCAATATCATTATAGTCATTTCAATATCTCTCAGGGGAAGCGATGATAGACCTATTTGACATTTTACAAACTTTGACAAGTATGAAATTAAGTATGGTTATCATTTAGCAAAATTTGATCTTTCACATGGTAGAAGTTTGGCTAGTAGACCTGAAAGTACTTCCCAATGTCTCCCGAAATCCTTTTGGAATCACCTTTGGGCCATGAAGATTAAACACAAGTTGAAGCATTTCTTGCAAATATGTATCTTAAATACTTTACCGGTTAGAAACATTATTGCAAAGAGAATACATACCATAGAGTCAACTTGTCTTATTTATGGGTTGGAGCCTGAAACCTTAGAACACATGTTTTTAAATGTTCTAGATCTGTTAATGTGTAGTTACGCAGTCCTATACTTTGGCCTGATTTGCACCTAATTTAAGACTTTTCAATATGGTGGCATAAATTATATTTGGATACTAATAAATTTGCTTATACTAACACTCTAATGATATTGTCAATATCTATTTTATGGATGACTTGGAAAGCTAGATATGACTATGTCTTTAGTTCCTTGCAATGGAGTGACTGAAAATTTATCAAAAGCTTTATATGAGTTTACTGAGTTTACAGACGAACTAAACAGTGCAAACAATATGCAACATGAGCGACAAGTTGTCACTAACCCCACTTCACTCACTATTTCTTCAGAAAATGTGTTACTTTATGTTGATGCAGGTGTAGTTCAAAATGCTCGACAAACGAGTATTGCAATGGTAGCCTTGAAGGCTAATGGTACTGTGATTCATGTCTATAGTAGTCCAATTCATTTTGTTGGAAAATCTGTGGTAGTTGAAGTGTTGACAATTTGGAAAGCAATTCATTTTGCGGTAGAACAAGGGTGGAAGAATATACGATTATTGTCAGATTCATCAACTATGATTCAAATGCTTAATAAAAAAATAGCTCCCACTTGAAATGTAATTACTGTGTATGAGGATATTTGAAATTTCAAGCATTATCTAGATGACGTAGCTTATATATATATATATATATATATATAAATACACACGTATACGTGCTAATATTTGTAGCCATAGATTAGCTAAGTTAGCTTTATCTTTATTTCATAAAGTCTTTGGGGTTAAAAACTTCCCTGTTTGGGTTGTAAAAGAGGCTTCTAATTGCTTTGTACAAGTGAATAGTTGTTGAGGAATGTTATATCAGTTCTGGAACAAACAAAAAAACAAAACAAAAAATACTATGTGTTTTTTTCTTTCTTTTTAGCACTGAAAATAATAAGTGAGGTTTCTCTTATTCAATATTTGTGTTGGTGTGAGATAATAAATATTTGTGAAATTAATTATGCGCAAGTTAGAAAACTAGCTTTACACTATAATTTAGTACTCTCAACTCAAAACTCGCGTTGTCTAAAATTTATATTCGTTGCTGGCTCTTCCTATAAGTTTAAAAGAAAAGTAAAAGATAAAAGATATTGTCCACTTGTATATTCACGTTTGAGGGTATATCCGTTTTTTTTACTCAAACTATATTTCTTAAAGAGGTCGATCTAATCCCTTCCACGTTTTATTTATTCTTTTTTCGGTTTCATAAATAAGAATCAACTTTAGTGGTTTTAATTTAAAAAACTAAAAATAATGTAATTTTTTTCATTTTTAGTGAAGACAGGTGTCCCTCAGGTTTTAACTGAAAACATTTAGCCTGACTTGGTAATAAATGTAAGTATTAAACAAGTTATTTTTCAATGAGCAACGAATAGTGTGGCAAGACCTGATGAATTTAATGGTAAATCTTTCAAGCTAGTTGGGACATACTGAATCAGATATGATATCTTCGAAGCTATTCTTGCATTCTTTTGTGGAGATTAAAGTTTTGGAATTCTCATAAACCTTGTGTTAATTATAAAATATCTTTCTCTGACATATGTGCAAAAAGTTTGTATAACTTCAAGGGTTAATACATAATAAAGAAAACCTAAACTGTTCACATTTTCTAACTTTTTTACTTAAATTGTGAGGTATTGCTATTATCCAAAATCATATTATTTTCTATTTATAAAAACCCTTGAAGTGCTAAGTGTGCTGAGAATGGTTTCATTCAGCTAAGGATTAAGCCAAAAAAATTTATTATGTCACGTCAAATACTGTCTCATCAAATGAGATAGAGAGGGCTTCATTTTAGAACTACTTCCGTCTCTTTTTCTTCAATAAAACAAATATCTCCTTTTGATTAGTCTTGTAAAGTAAGTTCTTTGTGTTTGTTAGTAATATCTCCAAAAAAAGAAAAGGAGAAACTTCCGAAAGAGAAGTGCTTAAGGCTACTTTTTTTTTCAATTGGAAACTTGCAGGCATTGTTTTAAGGAGAAATGGTCAAAATTACCCCCTTAACTATAGAAAATGGGCAAACTTTATCCTCTGTTTGCAAATGGGGTCAAATATACCCAGCCATATCTATCCTTAGAAACTAACAGGTCTCTATGTCATTCTTTGACCCATTTTAAAATTATTTAATTGGTGACATGAACTACCACATTGGAATAAAATCTACCCTCTCTTTCTTTTTTATACTGTCTTCTTCTCCATCTAAAAATACCATCGCCGGTTTAGTCTCTTCTAAATAATTTTGGGGGCTTTCATGGAATCAGGAGTATTGTTTAGATTGATGAATTATTTCTTGAAATAGTTGTTGCTGTAAAGAATCATAATTTCCTGAAGAATGAAGGCCCAGTGACCTAAAATTTCACCTCTCATTGCCCCCCTCCTCTCATCCACATCCACATCCAATTTTTTTCACTTTGTCTTCCTGAAGTTTGAATCGTTTTACTTTCACCTCCAAATTTGAAACCCTTCAAGAAAATCAGCTCAAAACGCCAGAAAACTTCTTAGTATATGAATCTGGTAATTCCAATCTAATAAAAATATGCACCAAATTCACCAAGAAAAAGAGACCCAATTAGCCAATTTTTTTCACTTTATGTTCCTAAAGTATGAATCTTTTCACTAAATTTCACCTCCAAATTTGGAATTCTTCAAGAAAATCAGCTCAGAAACTTCTCGCTATACGAATCTGATAATAGCAATCTAGTAAAAAATGCACCAAATTCACCTCCAAATTTTGAACACTTCAACAAAACAGATAGGTTTATTTTTAGATGGAGAAGAAGACATGAGATATAAAAAAATGGGTGGGGTAGGTTTTATTCCAATGTGGCAGTCCATGTCACTAATTAAATAATTAAATTGAAAGTGGGTCAAAGAATGACATGGAGATCTGTAAGTTTCTAAGGGTAGATATGGCCTAATTTATTAACGGCAGGGGTATATTTGACCGTTTGCAAATGGAGGGTAAAGTTGGTCCATTTTCAATAGTTGAGGGGTATTTTTTACCCTTTCCCTTGTTTTAAATAACAGACGACCAGACGACTTAGATAGGAGAGTGTAATTATATAACCAGTGTCCTAATGACATTAATCAATTAAAACATGATCGATCTGAGTAGCATCCTCATGGAAACCTTAGAAACAGATCAATAGCTATACTAGTGAGTCACTCCTTAATATTTATTCGAAGCTGAGCAATCCAAAACTGACCATATTGTCAGGTCATGGGGAATTATATTTACACATGTTGGGATGAACCCTCTTTATATGTTTTCTTAGAGGAAAGAATACGATCAGCAGCCAGTACAGCACAAGAAAGACTGCCAGTATCCTGTGCGAGCCTAGAAATGCAACGAAGTGCGGCCTTTTAGCAGGTCTATTTAACGGGAATCTAGATTAATCAAGCCAGTGGGAGCCTGGAAATGCAGGTGTAGAAGGAAGTGCTACCTTTTAGCACGCCCATTTGACACAAATCCAAATCAAGTAAACTTCGAATACCGGATGCTTAAACCAAAAGAAAAGAAAGAAGGTTATAAACGAGGGGAAGATCTCATTTGCATGTAATATACTAAAAGGACCACAAGCACCGATGCCCAACTCGACTGAACATCAAATCTGAACAATCATAGCAAATAAGCATCAAAAGTACTGGAGAGAAGTGAGAGTGCTCAACTTAATTTAGCTTAGAAAAGAAAGACAAGCCAGTTGGTATGTGAAAAGCTGGGACAACTTAATCAATTGATTCTATATTCATATATTGTTCAAACTAACCTGAGAATTTGGTGAGCTGCCACAGCAGAAAATAATGAGCAATGAGACTAAAAAGGTTTAAAACCCAACTTATTACAGAAAAACTGTAAGCTGCAAAAAGAAGGCTACCCTAGCCAAAATGCAGCAGCAACTCCAAGAAGATGGGATGTAAGCTACTCTAGAAAACCTTACTTCAACTGTGACAGAAGACCACAGGGAAAACGAACTTCTGCTGGACTGACTAAAAACTGCACAATCAGGTATAATCAGAAAATACTTTTATCCTAAATTATGTTTTTTGCTTTGGAATGTACCTTGTCTTAATAGACTTATCAGGCTTCTGCCTGAACTTGTGTTTAGAATTGCCATAGGAAGATAAATTTAAAACTCCAGTATTTTCCTGGTGGTTATCAGCTTTGACAAGAATGCCATGGTCCTGATCATCTGATGCTAGGGCTGCTTCTGAACTGCCGTTTTGCGCATCTGGATGTCCTGAAACCTCGGTGTCATTGGAAAGGACTAATGTAACATGATCCCCAGAGATAGCCTCCTTCCATCCTACATACATTTTTCAGACAGGTCAGACGAAAATGAAGCGGAAAATAAGCCAGTAGAAACTTAGAGAAACGGATAACAGCATAGAAACATACTCTGAAAGAGAAAAGCTTTTGCAGAAATATTGCAAAATCCCAGACCTTGATGAACATTACCATCTGAAACCTGACATGTGTAATTCTTACTCTTGCCAATATGGTTATCCATGGAGCACGATCGCAAACTATTTTCAGTTGATGAAGTCTGATTATCCAACTTTCCAGTGATCACAGCCTCTTCAGGATGTTTCCCACTTCCATGCCTGCTCACAGGCCTCCAAAGCTTCACAGCTGCCCCATTTGACCCACCCTGAAGAGCATCTTGCTTTGCTGGCTTCACTACAAGATTACACTTTTTAGGCATGGCTGGCTCTGTGCTGTCGAAGTTATCTCTTTCTATGGCATGGCAGCCACCCTGTCCGTGAGTGCTGCAATTCTTCATGGGAACAGATATAGAACCAATCATCACTTCACTGTTTCTCTGATTTTGATCTATTGCCTCTTTCTGCGGCTCTGGTCTAAAGCGCTCACTGTTTTGCACTCTAATTTTTCTTGTCCAAATCTTACTGCTATTAACAGGGGCTCCTCGGTCTTTAAAAACTCCATGCTTCTGCACTGGTTCAAGTTTCTGTACTTGATGATTCTGGTTGTTATGAAAACCATTTCGCCCCATTCTTTGTGATTTTGGCACTTGCCACTGGGTCTGGGGGAAATGCCGTCGACTATTTGCAGGTACTGGTGGGGGCTCAACATCCTGAATTTCGACAAGATCCAGATGCTGGTGAGAGAGATTAAATTGGGCTTCAATGTCTATATCTTCATTGTTAGAAAATTGTACAAGTTCAAGACAGGAGGAGATATCGTCAGATACTTCGGGAGTACTTGAGTTAGAATCAGATACTGCAGCTGAAATGATGGAAGATTCTGCCATTGGACCCTCAAAAGAATCAACAGGTACCTCCAAATCTCCCCTTTCCCAATTTGATTGCTCCCTTGCTCTCTGTTCCTTCTGTCTAATCTTTTTCAGTTTTTTCCTTTCCAACAACTCAGCTTGCCTACAAACAAACAAGAAGAATGATAGTGAAAACGAGTTTCTGTAACTGCACAAGTCGATATATACTCTTTTTTTTAGATAACCGCGAAATCTTTAAGGGCTAGTGACGAACAGTTCGGAACTCGGTGAATAATGGGAACCAACAGTCTCTAGACCAAAGCCCGGGGGAAATCATGTAATTTTATTTTTATACAAGTGATAACAAATCTTTTTTTTTTATAAGGAGAAGAGTATCAAGATAAAATACTAAATCTTTATTTGAAGCAGAATAGGATTTGTTACGCATGTAGAATATTTTTTCCTTTGAATTTCGAGGCTCACTCCATCCCCTTGCGGGAACTACTAACAAGCTATTGGATTCTCCTATTTATTCATTTTCCAGACATATCAAATCAGTTGGCTAAGAACAATAACAAAACAAGTAGCTCATTTGGTGAAATAAGAGCAAAGTGTCTTCCACATCAACAGGGATGCAAATGCAAAAATCCCCCATCTTCAAAACATGTGAAAATGGTTCTTTATCTCCTTTACCATTTCTGGGATTGACAACCAAATGAAAAAGTTAAACTGCTTGCCGCTCAAAAAGCAATCTGTTATTCTGCTTCAAAAAAGGAGGGAATAAACTCCAAGAGCACAACTGCACAACATATAAATCTTTTTCTCAAAATAATCACACACAGAGTATGTAGATGTTCCCCTAACACTTCATTCCATACAATAAAAAGAATGCCACGCTTTATCAATTAGACTAGCCACCCGGAACATAATAAAAATAATGATCATCCAAGAGCCATAATTCTTAGTACAATAAAGGGGAAAAGGGGCAAAAAAGAAATATACCTTTATTAATTACTGACTACTTACTTACTAAGAATATCAAAAAATGATGATTAGCTGAAAGCCATAATCACTAATGGGACACATGAAAAGGCAATATTAGAGAACAAAAGATATGGTAAAATGGCCCTCACTTTTTTTGAGCAGCTTCCTCCTCCTCAAAAAGCAACTTCTGGCATCTCAAAGCTTCAGCATCTTTGTCTGCAAACCATGCTTTTACCTGCGCATAACAAGACACAAGTCACTGTTGATGTTGGTTTGAAGGACAGGGTCGGTCTGATACGAAGAAAGGAAAAACATAAACGGAGAATGCTTTGGAACTAACAACATTTTCAAAAATATATAAAGATCAGAACCTAAAATATTCATTTCAATGCAATATGCTGGCGTTAGTATTTGTATACACATGTGCACATAGACAACACACATAGCTGGCTTCTCAAGAAATAGACAAAACAGAATTAAGAGGTGAGGTAGAAAGACCTACCAGTTTCTGTTCAAAGAGGAAGCTAGTGCAAGCAACCAAGTTTTTCAACTCGAGCCCTTTTTTGGCAGCATCCCCATCAAAAACATATTTTTGAACAGACTCGGCTGTACCAGCACATAAAAATGTTCTTTCGCTAGCATCATCAAGGATGTTAAATAATTCCTGAGAGGTAATTGCAAGCTTGGAAGGTATAGCTTGGATGAGCTCCTGCAAATTGATTATGAGCATCATTGGCTTTTTCTGCTCAAAGGGTATCAATAGCACTTGACAGGGAGTGGAAATACAGTACTTACCAACAAAGCTAAGCCACCCTTATAATAATCTTGGGGAAGAGTCCAGATCGCCGGTTTTCGCATAGATGTTACCAGGTCCTGAACAAGTGAAGATCCAGAAAGATCCTGAAAGATAGTATCAACCACAGAACGATCCTTTAAGTCAGATGATCAGCAAAATGGCACATTAGAATTTTCTCACATGCAACATATCAACAGTGTCACTTTAGACAGTTTTATCACCAGTCCTAAGCTTGTTATAAACAAGCTAGAGATTTCCAGCATGAATAGACAATTATATGAAATAAAGAGGCAGCTTGAATAAAAAGTAGATCCTTAAACCTCTGCAGTCAGCAATTATTTGTGTGGTGATTATTAGCGACTATTACAAGTCACCACTTCCCTAATATAAGAATTCAGCCGTAATTTCTCATAGAAAAAAAGGTAGAACATGCAGAATACAAATATGTTATTGTCAAATTCACATATATAGGTCAAGAGATGTAAGAAGCACCTTATAGCACATCATCAGTAATCCTACTACAATCACTCCAAGCAACTATGATCAATAGTTGGCTTTAGATGATCTTTACTTTATATTTATGTGCCAATTTCATGTTAAAAGAACTCACTTCAATTCAAGGCAAACAAATACCTAAGACAGGGAAAGTGAATCTGGTAATTACCTTTATTGAAACATCATGCAACGATACAACTTCCTTAATCTCATCCATTGAGAGCTGCATGTAATTACACAAATGTAAATAGCCATTATGGAACCATGAACACTGAAAAACATCCTAAGAGAAAATTTAGAGAAGGGAAAAGGGTGAGTACCTTATCCCAAAATGCTCCCAGCAGATCCCTATATTTACGAGATTCCTGCAAAATGTGAACATATAATAAGATGCACATGGCAGCACACCCACACTCGAATTATTGACAAGTAAAAACATCTGCACTAAGTTTTATAATTAAAAATAGCAAAGCTCACCAGAATGGAAATTAAATTGGAAAATGGTTATTTACACACGCAAACAGGAAACCTATAAATTTCTGGAACAAAAAAATATGTTTTTCTAGTGGAAGTATAAAGTATAAAGTAATATAAAGAAATATAAATATACCTTATCAAAGTTTAAGGCTCGACGATGCAGACGCATATGCCTTCGATAATTTATAGGGGAATAAAATTCCCGTGAACATTTTTCACACTTCTGAAATTTCACTGGTGTTAGCATAGGCAAACCACCACCATTATCTGCACGAAGAGCCAAATAAATCAATCAATGAGCTCCATATGTAACCAATTTTGAGTCCTTTTCATGTTACTTATTGGGTTCTACATCTAACACACCAAAGACGAGTATGGCCCAAAGCACGACATTCTTTACCACCACAAGGTTTTCAAACCTATTAAAATATTGGCAACTTCCCTGACCCATCTAATACTGTATGCACAAGAACATAGAGAATGATGTATGCTATGAATGCAGCCTTTTTTATGTTATTTTGGTACCTTGCTGCTCTAAACCATGAAGCAGTTGATACCACTGGACAGGACCATCCCCTGTTCTGGAGAAAGAAAAAAGAGGTTCCTTGCCTATGGCTTGCCTAATTAAAGTATCAAGAGAATCATTTCCCTCGTCTGCTTTCATTGCAGCTGGAGTGACACCTATGCTGAGCTTTGCAACCGGCATCTATTCTCAATTAATGGCTCATAAAATCGAACTGCAGCAGAAGTTATCAATTAGTTATTGACATTCCAAATTAACATCATCTGCAGCAGAAGACAGATATATCCCTATTTGCATGTGTACAAGTGGTGCTTGTGTAGTATATCTTCATTATGGCAGACAAGAACTGCAAAAGACGTGGTTTTTACAGCAGAAATGAAAAAGAGGCAAAAAATAAAGGTAGAAAAGATGAATATAGCTTGTATCCGCATACATAACCTGGAAGAGACACTACTTATATATTATGGACATCACAGAATGCAATTAAGATACGAAAAATTGCAGCAAATAAATGGACTGTAAAGAAGAATAAACAGAATTACTTGCATGACTTGGAACTTCAATGTAAATTTTGAACCCCCTTAACCACTGAGCCAATCTCTAGTAGGAACTGCCCAGTGTTAAAACATCCTGACCTAAAAGAGCCTAATACATAGCAAATCAAGAACAACTGGAGACTAAAACAACAACATACCCAGTGAAATCCCACAACGTGGGGTAACTGGAGACTAAAAGAGCAAACAAAATGAATTACTTCTATTGATACCTACCTCAGTTATTCGACTAATTTTCACTCAGATGCATAAATTATTTTCTGCAGGTACCCGAGATCAACATAAAGTAGAAGCAACTCTAATACTATTCCTATCCAGGAACTAGGCCTAATCTTTATCAGTGATAAAAATAGGTTCACTTCTCCAACTTTTGGAAAAAGTCCTAGGTTTGCCTCTAATCCAAAGACGCATACATTCTTTGAAGTTTTTCTGGTTTGCCACAGATAGGCTAACTGAAAAAACCAAAGCCTACATGGAAGCAGAAATAAGCCCTGGTAATTAGTTTTACAAACTCTACATACCTTCCTTGTTAGCTTTATAATGTTTAAGCATGGACTGTTCATTTCAAAAATTAATTCTCGAGCATTAAATGAATCAGATGATCCCAAGTGTGCATAGATTATGTTGTAGTATTTAATAATTTAGCAAGCCTAGTTCCTCCATCAACAACTACCACCCTTTTCAGAATTTCTTTCTATCATTTAAGACGCAATTGACTCCGTGAGACCTCTAGTACACTTGCTTGTGTTACAACCGAACCAATTCGTGCAAGAAAGATGGTTTCTCCAGCATTCATCCAGACAAACTTCTCTTTCTTCTTCTTCTTCTTTTTCCTAATGCACCTAGAAGAAGAGTTTTGAAAAAGCAAACATCCTGTCAATGGATGAATATGTAGAGAAATTATTGGTTAAAAGGCAACGGGGTCCTAAAGAAAGGCCAGACAAGAAAAGATATCAAGCAAATAAGGCTATCAACTAATAAAGAAAATAAGACTATCAATCTTCCACCTTCTATCATACAGATATAATTGATCTCGAGCAACAGTCTATTCATGATCACAGAAAAAGCCAGCAGTCTATTAAAGATACCAGAAAAAGCCAATTACAGTTGGCTTTTATTGGTAAAATTAGATTTCCTTGAACATCTCAAAAAGAAAAAGGTTTACTGCTTTAAAGAATTTGAGTCTATCCGTTCCAATTCCTTGAAGTATACACCAGTCCCTTGAAGAACCTTACCATCTCCGCTTACCACATAGATTGACAAAAGTAGAAGAGAAACTAAGAAGTAAACTTCGTATTATCACATAATCAGTCATTCAGTCTAGTTGACCAGCTCCTTAAAAAATACTGTTTATAGAGAACAGAAATTTTTTCCTAATAACTTCCTAAAATGTCCCAACCAAATCTCAAATCTCAAAAGTATTTTAAAGAATTTGAGTCTATCCGTTCCAATTAATTAAAGACTCCATATGATCTGACAAGATAGATAAAATGATAACGACACCAGTTGTTAAAAGTTAAAACTAGTGTAGCTCACCTAATCTTATTTCTAACAAGAGATCCTATTTCATATTCTTCTTCTTAAATAAGATTTTCCTTCCTAAATATTATAGTTAGGAACCATATCAAAACTTGTTACTGTATCTAAAAGTATCATTCCCATTAGAAGGTCTGCATTCACCATCAATTATGATTTGAACAATGATTCATGACTATAGTAGTTAAATTTGAACACCAGGCTCAAAGATTGGATTCAACTACATTTAGAATGAGAATGTTAATTAGAGGTGCTCTCGATTACATCATCAATGCAAAATGAGAACCACAGTTATTGATTGGCGCATTGGCAATTAGCGCATCAAAATTTAAACTTACTTCAGTAATTGAATTTCCAGAGCAAATGTCATATAACACTTGTTACACAGCAGAATACACTGCTTCCTAACGCATTGACTGCATCTATATTGCACTTTTGCAGTCTATAAAATGCTCATACAACTTCTACACAATAAAGTAATTCGTAGAACTGATATAGTTCCAATGAAAGCAAATTAGTACAACTCTATGATATGAACAAATTAATACAGCAATAACTAGAAGTATATTAGCATCAGATCAAAGCAGAACTAACTTGATTAAAAGGAAACAAAACGTGAGACAATTAGGGCTTCAGGTAACGTGATCCGTGATCGGCACGTGCCGGTACAGAATATATAAAAAAAACGAGAATAGTAGAGGTCACCATACATACCAGTGCGGCAAAAGTATTGGAGGATCACCGGCGGCCGGAGAGATTGAAAATCGCCGGCGAAGAGAAAAGTATGTATAGCTGGCGGGCGCCTTTATATATCGGGGCAGAGAAGGAGTCGGCGAAATCTACAGAGGGACCAAAGGGAGGGAGAGGGAGAAGTAGGGAACGTGTGAGAAAATAAAGGGAAAAAATATATGCAACATTTTGGGCATCTATGGTAAGAAAAAAATTACTATTTACATTTTAGTAGGAATTTTTTCTTATCAACGGGAAAATAACGTATTAGGGTAATAATCTTGATTTGGAACTCTTACATTTTATTTATTTCCAAGAAATCTTCTTTTCTTCTAGCCAACCCATACTTCTTAAAAAAAAAAAAGTATGTGCTGCGTTTGAACTTTATTTTCATTTTTAACAATAGTAAAATGTCAAATCTTTTTATTTTATGCAATTAATCAATGATAGAGTAAACCTAACTAAACAATAAGAAATCCTGGTTGTTGAGACTACACTTGTGATATTATGATTTGGATTTTAGTATCTTAGCAATTGTTTGGTTCATAGACAAATTATATAAGAATTAGAAACTGCGATTTTATGCAAGGATTAGTAATGTATACATTATTTCTGAGCACTAATGCTACTTGCACTAATAGTGAAAGAAAAAAAAGTACATTATTTCTTGTTCAATGATTAACACATTACAAATTAGTATATAACGTATAATTTAAAGAAATCGTTTACTTTTTAGAATATTAACCTATATATTACTAACTAGACCGTCTTTTTAGAGATTGTTTCATTCTCTATCAGTGGCGGAACTTGCTCAAATATTAAGGGGAGCGGTAACTACTAACTAAAATATTATAATTGAAATTCATAAGAACAAAATATAATTTTATCAAAGATTCAAAATAACATCAACACAACAAAAATATAATATATAAAAGAAAAGATGTACCTATAATTAAAGTGCTGCCCTTCGTTCTTTTAAAGACTTGAAATCATTAATAATTGAATTAGAGTTAAAGCTTTCAACTATCTATTTTTCAATATAAACCATCATATTGTCAGCAAGAAATTCATCCTCCATTTTATTACGCAGTCTTGTCTTTATTATCTTCATTGCTGAAAATGATCTTTCTGTAGTAGCCGTAGAAACTGAAAGAGTTAAGATAAGACGGATTATCCGGTCAATCAAGTAATATGTATTCGTCTTCCCTGTTATTTCCAAAGCTTCAGACAGACAGTAGAAACTCTATAAATTAATGCTCTTGGACCACCAAAATTTATTAATTAAAAGAGATATTAATTAATCGATAAATTAATAATTATTAATTTATATATTAATTAATACTTTATCAATTTATAGATAAATTTACAATGAAATACCCAATTTACAAACACTCTTCAATCTTCCACTTCATTATTGTTCAATGTACTATATCAAATGAAACATCATTCAATCTTCCACTTTATTATGCTTTTTGTGTTCAATGTATTACTTTATGGATATTAAAAAATATTTCATATATAAACACAAGATCAAATCATGCTAACACAAACAATAGATGTCGAACATGTCCTAAACTACCCAGAAGAAAATGTAGTTGCACAGTTGTTGAATGATGAAGAAATAATTGAGAGCGTTATGAGAACTGATAAAGGTGATGAAGATGATGATGAAAGTTCTATAGTTGAGCCCCCTTCGCGAAACGAGGCTATTAAAGCGGCAATCACATTGAATAATTTCTTGTTGAACTATGAGAAAACAACACCAGAAGTTCTTACAATGATAAAAAAAATTAAAGATGAGATTCAATGTGACATTGATTTCAACAAAAAAAGAAGACAATTGAGTCACTTTTCAAAAAGTCTTCATAAATCACTCATTTATTATGTAGTATATAAGGAATTATTAATTTATATTTTACACGGGGTCTATATGAGTAATCAAAAATGTATTATCTTACAATTTTAGCGAATTATTAATTTAGCACGTTATCCCCCGAGTCCAGACCAACCAAGAATATTATCTAAGAGAATTTATTAAATAATCGAGTATTAATTAATAGAGTTTCTACTGTAGTTGACAAGCTATTCAATTCTGGATAACTAACAGCTTCAAGAATAAAGTGTTGAAGTTGAAATCTCAAATTTGTTATCTCTTGTTCACTAAAATTCACTGGATAAAATTTTTCTACAAGAGCACATATATCATCCATAACATATGCTTTGTAAACAATAAGCAGCATCATTAATCAGTGAGTACTCTAGCCATGAAGGGAAAATTTTGAACCAAGATGCTTGAAATCACCTTGGATGCTTATCTCTATTGAGGGAATACTTTTCAACTTGACATTGATAGGGACCCCAATTGATATAAGCTCTTCGAACTTCATCTCTTCGATTCACTGGATATTCCCAAATTTGGTGACGCTTTCTGGGGTCACGTTCTAAACAATTGACATCAAATTCATCCATGGTGGCTTTTTGAATCTTGCAAGGTTGCTCATCCAGTTGAACCGTTTGATCATCAGAATGGTGTTTTTCAAGTGTCGACGTTGAAGCTATACAATTTTCATCTTTGTTGGAAGCTTTCCTCTTGAAAAATGCATCAATTTTCTTAAGTTTGACCATCGTACCACTCCTAAAAAATACATAAATCAATTATCAAAATCTGAAAACAGAACTAAGTCAGAGAAATTCGTCTTTTAAAGCCTTAATATGTTAATTCCACTCCCATAAGCCCAAAATAACCTCGTATATGATGAAACAAACATAAAGTTGTAATCTTTTGCTGATTTAAAAGAAACACATATCAAGAATTACCCTTTAAAACCCATATCATGTATATTGGAAACAACCTGTAATTGCGTATGATGCAACTTCCAAGGCATACTAGATTTATGTTTTGTAGAAGAAAAAGAGACTCAAATAAATAAATATTCTGCAGTTAAGTATTACCAGAGATGGAGAGACGAGTGGAGAGAAATAGATTGTGAGAGAGTGGAGTCGTGTTGTGAGTGTGAGTTCGTGAGTCGCTGGTGCCGCCGAGAAAATGACGGAATTTAGGGTTTTAAATCGTGAATAGTATATATAAAAAAAATTATTTTTTTTAAGTTTTTTGAGGGGGCACAGCTCACCTCCGCTCCTACCATAATCCGCCACTGTTCTCTATGATGAGTGTGTATGATGAGTACTTTGATGGCATTTGTCAAAGCTCTTGAAAATTTTCTAACCAAATAATATATGGGTTCGCATAATATATGTACTGGGATAAGCATTTTTTTTTAAATCTCCACTCCCACTCCATCCGACCCCATAATATTTTAATAGATATATAAATGCTTTTTAAATAATTTTTTAATTTACTTATCAAATATTAAAAAATAAATAAATAAAATACTTATTTTTTAAGAAAATATTTAGCATGAAAAATATTTTCATTCCTACTAAACACACCCGAGAAGTCATTACCATTATAACAAAAAAGGCAAAGGAAAAAGACTATACAACGTTGAGATTTCTGGGATTCGGCTGAATTATGTGGCGGACGTAAAGTTCTTCTAGATTGTTCTTCTGGTAAAAGAACATGTGATGGGCCAAAAGATATTGTAACCCAACATTAATGCACTTATCCATTTCCTCAAAGCAAACTCAACATCGGACTCCGCCGGTTCCAAAAGTTACACTAATTTTTGCCGGTTGTTCTTATGGGTAACTGTTTAGTAAATAGCTTTTTAAATTATTTTTTACAGCTTATGAATTCTTTAGATAAGGTCATTTATTGAGTAAACTGAAAATCTTATGAGAATGTGTTAAATTATGATTTAAAAGCAAATATTAGACTCAAATCTATTTTTTTTTCTATGTTATGTTAAAGGATAATTTTTCAAGAGCTATATTTGTACTAATTTTAAAAATAAGGATAAAGTCTAGATGGTCCCTAAAAAGGGATACTAGGGTAAATTAACTAAAAGTTTATGATTTGTGTGCTCAATAAAAAATATTTTTTTCCATAGGAGAATGTTTGATTCTGAATAAATCATTTTAGTATTTGATTGGTAAAAAAGTAGTTAACACAATAGAAGTAACCATACAAGGTAGATGTGAAACATGAAGATAATGTTTTGGTGATAATTTTGAGCATTAAAGATTCACAGCAATGTGCAAGTGTTGATTGAAGAAAATGATATTCAGTAAAATTATTTGTAAAAGAAAATTACTTTTCTATAAGTGACCAAAGTTATCAAATCGAGATATTTTACCCCCGAGTTCATTTTCAGCATTTTAAGGTAACAAAATACAGGAAAGTAGTTTAATTGGGGAAAATATTTTCCGAGAAAACAACTTTTGCCATACCAAAACACACGGAAGAACAAGAGAACTGTCCTTTTTGCTCAATATTTGTATTACTGTCCTTTTTGCTCAATATTTGTATTAAGTTTGCAAAATATGCAGTGTACATAGTGATAGAATCTGTACATCTCAATATTGCAGTGACACTTCTATACTTCCCTGACTAGTTCAAATAAGTTGATCCAAGTATTAACACTACCATTAGATATGGCTAACTTTCTGTATCAGTGTATATTTCAACTTTGAAACTGTTTTGTTTGTAAAAGGCATTACAGACACTAATAAGTCTCAGGACTGTTGCTGCCATTCCTGAATTGCGCGATAGAGAGCATAATTGGGGATTGAAGGGTGTCAAAAGCTACTGAAAGTAAAAATAAGAGATGAAATAAATCGAATGTCAATTCTGTTTTCGAATGTCAGCGACAATGTTGTCTGACACAAGTGACAACACTGATAAAACAGAAAATTTTTAAGAGTAAAATGCAGCGGAAAGAATAAAGAACACAAAGATTTATATTTTCATAAGTTATATCAACATTTTACTTATGATGGTCGATGATAAAAAGTATTGTATATATTTCATATACAAATATACAAATTCATTTCTTTACAATTTTACACGATAAAACAAAAAGGAATTAAAATGTGAAGTCGCAGATGACTTCTGCCTGAAAAATCTAACTAAGTAGACATAGACAACCTCTCATTACAATCGCTCCATACAAAACTAATCTAGAATCTAAACAACAATTGTAATGTTTGATAGAATGTTGTCAACACACTCAGACAACACTTGTGATCCAGATTTCTGGGTTGAAATCCCGAGAGCTCTCTTGGTATTTTTGCAATCTAATTCTGGATACCCGATTCACTGTTGTGGCCTCTCTATTTATAGTAGAGAGTCTTCCTTAAAAAGTTCATGGATCAGTTGAGGAGGTTGAGAGAAAGGTGGCAGCCGATGTGTTTGTTGGAGAAGATCATGCAGTCGAAATCTCAACAACTTTGACTTGTTCTTCACTCGACTTCTTCCCCAAACTTTGACTATTTCTCCCACGTTTTACACAACTCCAATTCACCACGCCTAAGTCGTTTTTACCCCACAGTAAAATATTACTACTTGTCGTGAAGTAAGACAAAATTGTTTTACAAAGATGTTGGTCCAAATGTTGTGACATTTGTCCCAACATTTTTATGCATTCAAATCAGTCCTTTAGAAGATATGTTGGGTCAAATGTTACAACACCAAATCCAACATTAACAATCTCCCCCTTTTTGCCTTCTTCACAAAACACATTACAAAATATACAAACGACTTAGTGCTTTGTCACAGATGTTGTCTAACACCTGTGATTACTGACTAGCTCCTCTTTAACCTGTGATGGCATACAAGCAAACGTGTATATACCACTCTATAGGATTAGAAACAAATAAGCATTTATATACACACATCATCCACTATATACAAAATCGAAAATAGAAATAAACTATTGTCAACAAATATCCACATCAATTCATCAAACATTTAACAAACATTTATAGCTAAGGTTTAGCAACATCCTTCAGCTTCCTCCTTGCTCATAATGCAAATGTACAAACGACTTAGTGCTTTGTCACGGATGTTGTCCAACACATGTGATTACTGACTAGCTCCCCATTAACCTGTGATGGCATACAAACAAATGTGTGTATACCATTCTATAGGATTAGAAACAAATAAGCATTTATTTACACACATCATCCACTATATACAAAACCGAAAATAGAAATAAACCATTGTCAACAAATATCCACATCAATCCATCAAACATTTAACAAACATTTATAGCTAAGGTTTAACAACATCCTTCAGCTTCCTCATTGCTCATCACACAGCAGCAACAACTTCTTGCAGCTTTCTACTTCTGCATAACAGCTTCAGCTTTAGCTCTCAGCCTCTTCAGCAACACCTTCCTCCCAACAGTTTCTTCCCTTTGTATAGCAGCAACAACTTCACTATCTTGTGCACCTTCAGTTTCTTCCCCCAGCTCCCCCTGCACAGAAACATCTCCCCCTTTTTGTGAAGAAAGCAAAAACAGGAAATGGTCTCTGGCTTGAACCAAGGCATCCCTGGCAGCATCAACCTCTGCAATTTGTTGGTTGATTTTTGCAATTTGATCCACAAGCCAATTTGTAGACTGTCTTGGACCAGTGTTGCCCAGAATGTTGGTGACATTTCTGGCAACGTTTTCACTTACAGCTTCCTTCTTCCAGGGTAAATCGATGACTCTGTCATTGCTATTCAAAATTGCTTTGTTTACAATGTAAAGCTCAGGAGTCTTCCCTAAGGTGTCTTCTCTCTTGGGCTCACAACCTTGGGTAGTTAATACTTTGTAGATCAAATAGGGAAAATGAAGGATTAACGTTGAATTTTTTTCAGCAAAGTTGACAATTTGATAAAAGATCATTTTCCCTAAATCAACTTTGAATCCTTTCCCAATTTTAAACATCAGTGAAGCTTGTTCAGATGTCACAACTGACTCATTCAAAAAAGGAAATCAATTGTGAATAGCAAATTTGTGGAGGGTGAAAAATAAGACAATTAGTTTTGAAGCTGGACATCTAGGGATCCACTTTTTCATAATACCTCTAGTGAGATATTCAATCATTGTATCCATATTATCTGTCACCCGTTCTGCATCTCTCACTCTCTCTTCAGAATCAAGTCTCATACATTGATTGATAATTAATGGTGTAAATTGATACATCTTGTTATAGAGATATACCTTCCCAAATTTCTTTGAGGAGGTATCCTCTATTCCAGAGCTTAAGTTAGCATAAAACAACATTATTATCTCATCAACATATGGTTCTTTTTCAGTAACAGAGCTAAGAAGATGTTTGTCCTTTAATAATTGTACCAACCCATATTCAGTACAAGAAACAATATCTAATACTCTTTTAGGCCTAATTACTCTATTCTTATAAGAGTCTCACATACCATGATTAGCTTTAGAATAGAATTTATTGGAGAAAGCAGATACCTCAATGTCTGAATCAGACATGTCTAAACTGATGGATTCGGTACTGTTGGAGGATGTTGTGGTGTGTGTCTCTTCGGATGTTGGCTGGAATGTTGCCTGAGATGTTGTGGCAATATTTGAAGCAACACTTGTCCTTGTAGTCCTGGGAACTCCCTTTGGAAAAAATTATTTCAAGGGGGTTTCATCTGGAATTTTCCTTTCTTGAGGCACACTGGGTTGTTCAGAAGCAAATGGTTCTTCATCAGTTGAGAAAGCAGAGTCCACACTTTCACTGTCACTGCTTGAGTAGGCGGGTTTAGATGGTTCACATTTACTCCGTTTGCTACTCGAATCTTCTTGGACTGTTTTCTCAAACACTCTACTTGATCGGCGAGTAGGAAAGGTAGATGATCTGGGTCTTTTACCCAAATATGTAAAATCAGCAATCTCATCAACATCTATAGGGTTGTTATTATCTCCAGGATAGCTGATATCTAAAGGTTCATCAAAACCTTTAAACACTATTGTTTTAGAAAGATCCTCAGTGAGATTTGAGGAAGAAGACTGACCCGGTTGCTGAGGGGTATTCGACGGAGGGTTAGTGCTCATGAGAGTGTTAGATGAAATGTTGGCTGACATGGGTTCTGACACTGGAGAAGTTTACATTTGACAGAATTGATGAGAGAGTTTTGAGGAGTTAGGGTTTGAGATTGAAGATGGAGTTTGATTAGGAGATGATTCCATCGGGTAGGTAGGGTTATACCCGATGTATGATGTGATTTCTCCCCGCTTTTTTTTCTTATTTATTTAGGAAAATCGGATATGAAAAAATGCACATGAGAGGAATATTTATATACATGGCAAATCTTTTTAAGCAACAAAAATTTCTTAGTTTTAGGAGTTTTAGATTTATCTAATAACTTATACCTAAAATTTTGGGATAAAAAGATAAACATCAAGTAGGAAATCAATTTAACTTTATCATTGTAAATTTTGAAATTCTTATTGAAATGAGGCATAAAAATAGGGAGAAAATCTGATTTTTCTGAGATCAGTTAAGAACAACATCCCCAAAAAAATATCACAATCTGAAAATGTCAACAACAATGTTGGCAACATTTTGAATGACACAAGTTTTTTTGATCCTTCAAGAATTTTTCATTTTGGCAGCAAATCAAGACACGTTTTATACATATTTTATGAGTTTAACCACTGAACCAATGTAATATTTTCCCATTGTGTCATTGATCTAATCATAAAACACACACATAAGAATTTTTTCGTGTTAAAAAAAATAAGAATACTTAGTTAGTATTCTTAAAATTCTTTTTAAGCATTTGATACTCCTATAGAATGTGAACGGTATCTTTTCAAGGGCTTTGCTCATTTTGCACAGTTGTCAAATATTTGTAATGGCATTGCCTATTTTGATACTCCTTTTTATGATATATATCATCGTAGAGAATGGTATCACATTGAGAACATATTCTTATTGAAGGATCATGCTTGTGTGACAAAAAGTTATGCAATATACAACAACAATAATCAGTTAGTGCTACTAGATAGGTAAATGTCACCCGAAATGTTAGACAACGTTTCAGCTGACATTCACCAAAATTGCCTTTTTAGAGATTACATAGACCAAGAGATTTATTCAAGCTAGAAAATCTCTCATGGTCCAAAGCTTTTGTAAAAATGTCAGCTAGTTGATGAAGAGTGTCAACATGTTCAATTTGAACTAGCTGTTTTTCGACTAAATCTCTTGAAAAGTGATGTGTAATATCAATATGTTTTGTACGTGAGTGCTGAACTGAATTTTATGAAATATTAATGGCACTCAGATTATCACAGTACAAAATTAAAATATTGCTAGTAAATTCATATTCGTCTAACATGTGTCTTAGCCATATTAATTGAAAGCAACAACTGTCGCGCCCTATTTTGACCTCGCTCGGGTCAAAGCGGAGCGCAGACGTGTTCGGTGATTCCTGGGTAAAAATGGTTGAGGAGTCGCCACCTAATTATGTTTACGGTGAATTAGGACACCTAAATATTAAACTAAGTGCTGCAATGTAACTCCAATTTTAAGGTCTGCGAAACTAGTGAGATTCTAGGTAAGGGTTCTTTATTATCCTAAAGGGAAGGGGTTAGGCATCCTTTAAGATCCGCTAACTTGCGGTTATCCCAGAAACTCAGGTTAATTATTACTAGAAAAAATGCATGTTTGAAGCATGAAGTTAAAAATGTTTGCAAATAATTAATAAAAAGGGATGCATTTTAAAAGATAGATGAATGTAGAGATTTTTCAAATATGCATTTATATGATATCTAAAGAGAAATACATGTAGAGTTGGAAAAAATATGTATTTGACAATTGATAGTAAAATAATTTATTTATAATGCCAAAGAAATAAAATTTTGGGAATCAATGAATTGTAAACTGACAAAAGATAAACTTATTCGGTATGATTAATAAAGCAAATAAAAGATGACAAAAGTTATTTTGAAACACTTGCATACGCTATGACGAGCCTAAAATAAATAAATTAGCGAAGGATTTCTAAGTTTGAATTTAACCGAGCCTACAAATAAATAAGCTAGCGACGAGTTTCAAATCTTAAACTACCCTATGAATTAATCCTAAGTTTGCCTATTCTAAGCATTTCAATAGTTACATAAGCGCGATAGATAATATTACAATGCAAAGCGGGATAAAAGCGGAATTAAAGAAAGAAATAAAATAAATAAACTCCGAGGAATAATCTGTCGTTATTTACTTTAATCCCTGCAAGCTGTCAAGAACAAACGGTTAGAAACATTTAAATACAAATAACTTCATATCCGTATTCAAAACAGTGAATGTTTTGATTGCGGAGGGCTCAGACTTAAATTTTGAAAAGAACATTCCAATCACGTCGTGGCTGCAAACATATGACTAATGTAGTTTATTTTTGATTGCCTCGCCTACTAAACGTGTTGGTCTCTCGGGTGAAATAGAAAAGATCACTTATAATCACGTCGTGGCTGCGAATATATAATTCACCTCGCCTACTAAACATGTTGATCTCGGATGAAATAAAGGTTTAAGCCTCATCATTGCCCAGAAGTTATATTTTATATAGAAAAATACATATTTGGCAATTGAATAATAAAAGAAGCACATTTTTTATGAAAAATCTTTTAAGGTTGCAAATATGATAGAATGCAAACCTTATTTTTTAGGATTAAAGAAAATGAATAATAGATAGCCAAATTATTTTTGAAAGATATTAAAGCATGCATAACGAACCTAAAAAATAGAACAAAGTAACTAGAGGCTAAATTTGGAACACACAAGACGGTCCTAAACAAATAAAGCTAGCGGTTGGTTTCCAATTTCAAACGATCCTAAGAAATAAACTAACGGCAGTTAGACTATCCTATTCATTCATCTATTCGCGGCCTAATTATTCTAAGCATTCTAACAATCACACAAGCATTAAAATAATTATTACATGCCCAAGAATAGAAATAACGAAATTAAAGAATAATAATAAAAGAGGAAACTAGGGAGGATGATGATGTCATCCCGACCCATTTGAGTAGAACTTCAGAGACCGGAGAATGCAAGGAATGTGAATGTGGTTCTTCATTTTGGACGAAGTCATGATGAGTCTCATAGCGAGACTCTTCGTTACTCCCGATGCATTTCATGTAAATAAAAGAAAAAGAAAAAGGATTAGTAGACGGAACGAAAATATCAACACATGAATATTCCTAATACATACATACACGAAATATACAACATTAAATGTACATAGGAATGAATATTCATGGCCTTCTATTCTACATATACTTGAGACATTATTTTTTCAGATTTTGGCACATTAAAGTAGCCGAAGAAAGACTATATGATAACACAACCGGTTCTAAATTTAAACAAAAATAAAAGAGGCAAGGAAGACCAATGTATAAATTATGTATACATACATAATAAATTCCTTTGGACTAATCTTAATTCTTAAAGAAGCATAACATTCATAAACTTAAACTAAACGCACATACTATTATATTAAACATGGATAATATATTCCTTTTAAAATTGCACATATTAATCTAGAATATAACATGTAAATATCGTCATTTTAATCAATTAAAGTATGCTCGTTTTTGATTTATTAGGCAGCCACCAAACTAACAACTTACACAACATACAATAATTTGAATATCAACAATCCGCTAGGTGTCCTAAGAGTATTTAATCAAGCCATAGCTCTTCCAAACACATATTAATCTTACATTATCCGTATTGCATTTAACAATGAACCCAAGATACCTTACTAAAGCTAATGACAATAATTAGTTAACCAAAAATCGAGGCAATATCATCTATCACGTATCAAACCCAAATCGTAAATGTCCCAACAACATAAATACAATTATATAAGCGAAATCGCCTCATTATCATATTAATTAATCAAGACTACATTACTTAGCAAAATATCATACTAAATCAAGCATAAACAAACAATCAAATAAGCTTTAAGAAATATAGAAGAATTGAACGAGTCTAACCTTTTCCGGTAGCTTAACCGAGGCGTGTTTTGAATCGCCGAATCCGCTCGGAAATGTTAGAATTCGATTTTGTTGTAGATTTTGAATTCTGATTTTTCTGGAAATGAGACTCTGTTTTTCTGATTTCGGATGTTTGAACCCGACCGGCAAAGGACCCGACTGCAAGTGACTGACCGGCAAAGGACTGACCCGGAACAAAAACAAAGAAAATAGCTAAAAATTCAGATTCTTCAACACCAAAACCAATAATTTTCGACCTATATTTTCGGAATCTTTAAGTTGAAGAACACATGCAAGAACAAAGAAGTGTTCTTAAGAAGATTTCTGATTTTTGGTGAAGAACAACACAAACAAATACAATACAACCAAAACTTAAACCTAAATTTAAAATTAAAATTGACCTTAAGCAAGAAAACAAAACCTTTTCCAATCCAAAAATCCTCCCAAACAAAGGCATAAAGGGGGTTTTATAGGTCTCAAACTCGACCTCCACCCCTCATACCCCCTAAAAATGAATTTGAATTTCAAAATAAAGGGGACAAAATCTGATTTTTGGGGCATGTGTTGAGGATTTTGGGGGTGTGTTGGTGAGGGATGGTTTCAGCGGTGTCGTAGGTTGGTGGTGTTGGCGAAGTGAGGTAGGGAGTGCGGCTGACGTGGGGTAGGGTGCGTAGGGTGCGCGATTGGGGGTTTGAGAGGGTTTGAATTTTTTTTGTTTTAGGGTTTGTTGGTTTGGGGAATTAAAAGGAAATGGAAATGGGTCGGGTAGGGCCAAATGAGTGGGGTTCGGGTTTGGCCGATTGGGCCTGGGGGAATTAAAGGAAAAGGTTTGTTGGGCTTAGGAGTTGGGTTGTGGGAATTGGGGGTGAAATAAAGGGAAAAGGTTTGTTGGGCTTAGGAGTTGGGTTGTGGGAATTGGGGGTTTTAATCGGGATTAAAGGGAAATGGGTTGGGATTTTATTTTGATGTGTTGGGTATGGGAAATAAAGGGGAAAGGGCTGTTGGGCCAATCTGAGTTGGGCCGACCAATTGGGTTTCGGTGGGGCTTGGAAAATGGAGGGTTTGGGTTGGGGTAGAAATTGTTTTGGGTTAGGAAATAAAATGGGTGATGGGTTTAAAAATATAAAAGAGGGGTTTAATATTAAAATATATTATATATATATATATATTTTTTGTAAAAGATGTGAATTATTTAAAATAACATAACGACGTGATAATAATAAAATACAATATTCGCGAAATGCTTAATGCTTAATAAAAGGGAAATGCGATGCAATTTTGCGAGAATAAAATAACATAGAATTTTCGGATAAAACTTATGATTATGATAAAAATGCAAAATGATATAAAAATGCGAATAATAATAATAATAAGAGGATATACACATATATGCCTATATTTTAAAATTATTTTAAAAGTGTCAAAATATTAAAAATTACGAATAAAATCATAAAAGATGGGACAAAATTGGGTGTCAACAGATGCCCCTCTTTGGACGGAGACGATGAAAGAGTTTTCGGCCAAAGAAGTTGACTGGGTAGCCAATTTTGTCCCGATCATCGGAACTGCATGGTAAGAAATAGAATCCCCGGGTATAGAAGTTGCAAAAGATAGTGCATTCAAGAACAATGCCCCAAAGGTCGACTTAGGATGACACCGTCGATATGCGAGAAATTAATGGGAAAAGCGGATCGACGTTCGAAGTAGGTCGTTGACCAATTTGTCTCGATTCGCCGTAAGAGATAGTTCCACGCCGTGATGAAATTCCCGCATTATAAGGTGGGCGCCTGAAATGACGTCGTTGGATTGACGTGTTGTATCAAGACGTTGTAATAATGTAAAAGACAGTTGTTATGTCACCTGAACGCCGAGGACGTTGTTGTAATCTGTTTCGCTTTGTAAAAGATAATTGTTGTAAGACGCCGTTGTAATGTCATGACGCCGTTGTAATATCAGAAAAATAAATGTTGTACGTAAGACGCCGTTGTAATGCCGTTGACGCCATTGTAATGTCAGAAAAATAAATGTTGTCTTGAAGACGTCGTTGTAATCTTGGACGTCATTGTAATCTTTGTCAGAAAAATAAATGTTGTGCGAAGACGCCGTTGCATAGGCGTGTTGTTGATGACGCCGTTGTATGGGCGCGCGTCGATGACATCATTGTAATGCCGCTGATGTCGTTGTAAGAATGTAAAAGATAATTGTTTTGCGTAAGACGCCATTGCGTAGGCGTGTTGTTCATGACGCCATTGTATGGGCGCATTGTTTAGACGCCGTTGTATGGGCGTGTTGTCGATGACATCATTGTAATGTTGTTGATGTCGCTGTAATGTCAGAAAAATAAATATTGTGCGAGAAGACGCCATTGCGAGGCGTGTTCATGACGCCGTTGTATGGCGGCTGTTGATCGACGACGCCATTGTATGGGCGTATTGCTGATGACATCATTGTAATGTTGTTGATGTCGTTGTAATGCTGTAAGAAATAATTGTTGTGCTGAAGACGCCGTTGCATAGGCGTGTTGTTCATGACACCGTTGTATGGGCGCGTTGCTGATGACATCATGGTAATGTTGTTGATGTCGTTGGTGTAAGAATGTATTTGGGGTCGCCGTTGTATCGACGTGTTATGTTGAAGACGCCATTGTGATGACGTTGTTGCAAGAATGTAATGTTTGTTGTAAGAGATAGGCGTTATACCAAGACGCCGTTGAAGTGTTGTTGACGCCGTTGTAATGTTGTAAAAAAGCGGCTGCTCGCCGTGAACGTCGTGGACGTTGTTGTAATGTAGTTTTGTAGAAGGTAGATGTTGAAATGAAGGCGTCATTGTAATGTTCTAGACGCCATTGTAATGCAGTAAAAAATAGAAGTGGTGTTGCCGTAACGTCGTGGAGGTTGTTGTAATGTTGTTGAAGATAGTTGATGTGTCGCAAGAACGCCAATGACGCTGTTGTAATGTCAGAAAAGATAGTCGCCGCGTTGAAGACGCCATTGTAATGTCATTGACGCCGTTGAGACGCGGTAAAGATAGTTCTTTGCATTGCCGTAAAAGATAGTTGTTGTTTTGAAGACGCCATTGTAACGCCGCTGACGCCGTTGAGATGCGTAAAAGATAGTTGTTGTGTTGCCGTGAAAAGATATTGTCGCTAAAGACGCCATTGTAGTCGCTGACGTCGCTGAGATGCGGTAAAAGATAGTTGTCGCGTTGAAGACGCCATTGTAATGTTGTTGACGCCGTTGTAAAGTCAGAAAAGATATTTGTTGTGTCGCCATAACGCCGATGACATTTTTGAAATGTTGTCCTGTTGTAAGAGATGTAAGTGACGCCCTTGCTTTGTCGCTTGTAATAGGGTTCCACGTTGTCCGAATCTTCCGCCGATCCAAACTCATGTGAATTGAAATGTCGCCCTGGCACGGCGAAAATGTGACGCGACGCCTTTGCCGTCGGGTTTGTCTTGTTGTCGTTCTTTGTGATCCGAAATAACATCTTTGTGCAGACATAATAGCCTGGACCTCGTAGGTCAAGATGATGTCTTCAGATAAATGCGTAACAAGAACTAATCCTTGTAGTGAGTTGTAGTGCCGAAATTCTTTGGGGAATTGATCATAACCGATGTGGCTTCCGCTTTTTCAACCTCAAGAACCTCAGACTCAAAGAAAATTTGTGAGTTTGGGGAGGGGCGGTTGATTCGTGTTGACTTGGTAGCTTTGGCTCTTGATAGTCGCATGTCCCGCCGATTTGGACTGTAGCCCTGTCTGGTTCCCATTCTTGGCTAACCGTTAATGAAAACATTTGTTGAAAATAATTTGTTTATAAGAAAGTATGCTTATCATTAAAAAGTTCTTGTCGAACTCTAATGAAAATATTTGGTGAAAATAAATTGTGTATAAGAAAATATGCATATTAGTAATAAAAATCTTGTCAAACTCTAACGAAAGTATTTGTTGAAAATAAATTGCTTATAAGAAAGTATGTCTATATGTAAAAGTTACGAGCAAAGTGACATGTCGTGAAACAAAGCAAACGCCTTATCCAAAATCCTCTTAGGTCAAGACTTAGTTTGCCGATGCTTTTCCATGTTTTTCGGCGCCCTCCCAGCGTTGATCCCTTAAAAATGCCCCGCTCCGATATATGAGGATGATGATCTTTAAACGGACAACCGAAGTCTTGTGTAGATTGCTTGCCCGCCTCTACCAGGGTGATCGATGGGTGCATTTTGTCATGTACGAGATAAAGGAGAAAATATTTCCTAATAGTGGGACCGGCCGATTTAGGCCGCCACGATCCCCATGAGGGAATCAGGTCATGACGTAGTTCATTACAAGCAACGGAGATTGTAAGGTTTTTTCTAAAGATGGACCGGCCGATGTGGCCGCCACGATCCCGCCGAGGGAATCAGTCATAACGTAGTTCATGTAAGCAAAGGAGATTGTAAGGATTTTTCTAAAGATGGGACCGGCCGATGTGGCGCCACGTATCCCGCCGAGGGAATCAGGTCATAACGTAGTTCAGGTGGCGAGGGAGATTTGTAAGGGGTTTTTTTTTTAGAGGGACCGAAGCCGATGTGGCCGCCTACGTATCCCGCCGAGGGAATCAGGTCATAACGTAGTTCAGGTTACAAAGAAATGTGATTTGTAAGGATTTTCTAAAAGTGGGACCGAAGCCGATGTGGCCGCCTACGTATCCCGCCGAGGGAATCAGGTCATAACGTAGTTCAGGTTACAAGTAAAAAGGAACTTGGGGAAATTTGTGATCTAAGAAACGGAACCCTACGGGGTTCTATGCGATCCCGACGAGGAGCGCAAACTTTTACAACATAGAAAAAGTATTACATAGAGAATAACTAATCTTAGATATGGTATCTCTTCACCGCATCTGCATTGATGGTTTTTGGCCATTCTATTCGATAAGGTTGCCTGACAATCGTGGTCCATCTCGCTTTTCATCAATCAGTCTCTTAGTAAATGATTCTGTATCCACTTGGCTGCGAAAGAAATAGCATTGCCCAAAGAGAAGTCCCGATCGTAGTGTGGTAGCCCAAGAGTACAAATGGCAAACGCCCGTGCCAATGCTTGTAACTATCGACCATCTTGATGTTTCATCCAAATCGTTTTGGCTTATGCCCCGCTTCTTCCGGTTGTGAGTCTTCCTCATATTCTTCAAGCCTTGCTTGTTTGGGACCTTGTTTGCTTGTTTCATTATATGTCACATACCGCCGACAAATTAGTTTGCATGATGAAAAAAGAGAATTATTGAACAAAACATATTTTATAATAGCAAAAGCGGTAAGATTTGTCATTTTAAGCTTTCAAAAGGTAGAGGCAAAACACATTGAATGCATATATGTGATTCAGCCTCAATCAATCGCATTGTTTCATTAAAAATTAATGCAGTTAACTAGTTTCTGGGAGAAACAAGGTCAGGGCACATGTCTAATTTTCCCAAAACATCTCCTTGCTCCGCATCCCAACTGGTTGAGTCTCTAGCGTAATCACCGAGAATCATATTGCTTTTTGCTTCCTTTTCAGCAATGAAAAATCTTTCGAATCCCTTCACGAGGTTGGCTGCATTGTCCTCCTTTGATTCCTGAGTGGCGCATGTTTTGACGAATGACTGACTCAGAGGCGGAACAGGCTTTGGTAAAGAAGCATCTTCCTTCCTTCGGAGATTGATTGATAAGACTTTTCCAAGAAAAGATGATGCCATGACCCGCGACTTTGGAGGAAGTACTTCTACTCCGAACGGTGCCTTCACTTGGACTGTAATCATAGGGGTAATAAAGGTCGATGATTCAACCTTTTCCTTTCCTGGATCGGCACAATAGTCCCTTCCAAATTGTGGTCTTCATCAACAGTAATCATATTTACGTTGGCGTCGTCATGATTTGGCAACGGGTTATTATTTACATTAGAGGAAGGTCCTTTCAGTTGGATAACTCCTTCTTTGATTAATGCCTCAATTTTGTCTCTGAGGGCATAGCAATTCGATGTCGTGCCCAGGATTCCCGAGTGGTATGCACAATGCTTAGTTTCATCATACGACCTGGGAATAGGATTGGGATATGCCCCGGGATGGGTTGGAGTATTCTCGCGGTTTTCGCCTTTCATCTAATTGGGCTCGAGGTTCGCTTAAAGGTGTGTAGGTTTTGGCTGGCTTTCTTTCGTATTTTGCGCGGGGTCTGGGCGCGTTAGGTAGATGGACTCGTGGCTGAGGTAAGTATGCGGGCTGATATTGCGGGGATTTGGATAGACAGTGCTCGAGGCAGCTATATATTGGCCGGGTATGGTAGACAGGTGGGACCAGGTGGGTATTGATAGTAAGGCTGAGGGCTTTGGGTGTATGGGTAATAATAGGAAGGATGAGGACTTTGGTTGTTTTGATTGTAGTAGGGAGGCTGGGGTGATGGCATTTGGTAGGTTGACATCTGATTTGGCCTATGTTTCTGAACTGTCACCACAGAGGACACTCCATCTCTCTTCCTCTTTACTGCTCCCTCAAATGAGTCCGACTGGATTGACTCACTTGTTGCTTGCAATGCTACAAAGTTTGTAATTCTTCCTGTTCTGATTCCCTCTTCTATGAAATCTCCCATCCTTATAACTTCAGAGAAACTTCGTCCTATGACGCTTATCATTCTCTCATAATATGTTGCATCTTTCAAAGACTGTACAAAGAGAGTGTTCATCTCACTTTCTTCTATCGGGGGTTGAACTTTCGCTGCTTATGCCCTCCACTTCATGGCGTATTCTCTAAAGGTCTCTGTGGACTTCTTTTCCAACTTCATCAGATAAAATCTGTCCAAGACTGTGTCAGTGTTGAATTTAAATCTGTCCACGAAATCTTGTGCCATCGTGCCCCAATTACGCCATTTTTGCGGGTACTGGCTTGTGTACCAGTCTAGTGCTTCCCCTGTCAAGCTCCTTACGAACAACTTCATTATGATGGCCTGATTTTTACCTACCCCAATCAGTTTGTCGCAGTACGATCTCAAATGAGAGTAAGGATTTCCTTTCCCATCAAACAAGTCAAATTTTGGCATTTTATATCCGACAGGCAATTCAATGTCGGGATGCATGCACAAATCTTCGTACTCGAGTCCTTCATGCTCCTTGCTGGTTTGGATATTCTTGAATGCTTCTTTCAGGCTATGAATCTCTCGCCACACTTTCACCGGTTCGATCCTCACCGTCTCGTCCATTTCTTCACACCGCCAATTTCTGAAGAGTCATGTTTGGTACTGTGGTTGTAAAGCGTTGAGCTTAGTTGCATATCTTTGGTGGCACGTGCTGTTCGTTGGGATCAGCGACGTGTGCCATCAATATGTGTTGGCCTGCTTGGTGATTTTGCATGGAAGAGGTGTTTTGGATGAGTGGGGTAATTTGGGTATGTGGAGTTGTAGGGTCATTTTGTAACGGGCTTTGTTGTGGACTAGCTTGTGGGTTAGTGTGTTGTGGATCGGTTTTGCATAGTGGCGAATTATCGGGGAGGTTTTGGGAAAATGGTTGTTCATGAGATGAAAAAGTTTGCGGTGCAACAGATTGCATCCCTTGTTCAGGAGTGGAGTATTGGCGCTAATGGACAAAGCCGGTGAGATTTTGGAGCCGCTCTATCTCGGTCAGATGGTCGCCATCTGTTGTAACAGCTGGGCGATGTATTTTTCTTGGACGGTAGCATTTCTATTTCCCGAAGCCTCTGGTTCATCTCTGGAAAGAGTGATAAGTTCCAGGCCAGTCTGTTCGGATGCATCTAAATCAGTCATTTTGCTGAAGGATTGTGCCTTTGACCTCGCGAAGTAGGGATGATCCGCCATTTTTAGTCAACGCAAATCAACCTTTGGGAAAATAATCTAGACAAAATAAACCTTCTAAAAAAAATTTAAAGAAAATCAAGTTAGTACAAGGCGAGTAATTATTGCTTTAAATAATATGCACATAGTGAAAAAGCAGGAGAAAACAACAAAATGATTGTAAGACAATTAAATGCGCATCCTAATATGCATGGGGCCTCCCTTATGCCGGAGGTGGGCCTAAACGCCAGATATGCGGGATTACGACAGATTTGATCCAAGCTGCTAAACTGCAATGCTTTGTCGGAAATGAGAAAAAATGAATGTACATTTTCCAATTTCAGCATGTCATGATTAGTCTTGGATTAGTCTATTCTTATCACGCTGCACATAATATGATGATTGGTCGTTGGGTTGTGAGACCCGTAGACATCTTTGGCGGATTTCTTAATTGTGGAGTCGATACCAAGGATCGACCCACCTAAGGTGTATGCATGCATGACTTAAAATAAAGGGTGGTATAGCTCTATCCTAAATTTTCTAAGATTTGGCTGACTAGACACAAGGTTCCCGAGCGGACTACTCGAGTGAGAAGGCTACGCGGCCACCAGATGGTCCGGTCACTCCGCGCATACGCCAACTCTCCTAAAATTTGGTAGATTGAAAGAAATTTGCGGGTGCGCAAAACACACCTCGCGTGTAGTGTGTGATAGTGTCAATTTTCCAGAGTGGAAGAAATATGAGCGAAATGTCAATTTAAGATAAGCAGTAAAAATATGAAAATTAAAGCAGTTATGCATGCAAAATTTCACAAAGGAAACAAATCAAAGCATATATCAAACAAAGAGTGAAAGTAAAAGCACAAATAATTAACCTGAATTTTGCTATGGTTAAGAACCTGAAAATTCCCCAGCGGAGTCGCCATGCTGTCGCGCCCTATTTTGACCTCGCTCGGGTCAAAGCGGAGCGCGGACGTGTTCGGTGATTCCTGGGTAAAAATGGTTGAGGAGTCGCCACCTAATTATGTTTACGGTGAATTAGGACACCTAAATATTAAACTAAGTGCTGCAATGTAACTCCAATTTTAAGGTCTGCGAAACTAGTGAGATTCTAGGTAAGGGTTCTTTATTATCCTAAAGGGAAGGGGTTAGGCATCCTTTAAGATCCGCTTAACTTATGTTATCCGTAAAACTCAGGTTAATTATTACTAGAAAAAATGCATGTTTGAAGCATGAAGTTAAAAAATGTTTGCAAATAATTAATTAAAAAGGGATGCATTTTAAAAGATAGATGAATGTAGAGATTTTTCAAATATGCATTTATATGATATCTAAAGAGAAATACATGTAGAGTTGGAAAAAATATGTATTTGACAATTGATAGTAAAATAATTTATTTATAATGCCAAAGAAATAAAATTTTGGGAATCAATGAATTGTAAACTGACAAAAGATAAACTTATTCGGTATGATTAATAAAGCAAATAAAAGATGACAAAAGTTATTTTGAAAGTCTTGAATACGCGTGACGAGCCTAAAATAAATAAATTAGCGAAGGATTTCTAAGTTTGAATTTAACCGAGCCTACAAATAAATAAGCTAGCGACGAGTTTCAAATCTTAAACTACCCTATGAATTAATCCTAAGTTTGCCTATTCTAAGCATTTCAATAGTTACATAAGCGCGATAGATAATATTACAATGCAAAGCGGAAAAAGGGAATTAAAGAAAGAAATAAAATAAATAAACTCCGAGGAATAATCTGTCGTTATTTACTTTAATCCTCGCAAGTCGTCAAGAACAAACGGTTAGAAACATTTAAATACAAATAACTTCATATCCGTATTCAAAACAAAGTGAATGTTTTGATTATGGAGGGCTCAGACTTAAATTTTGAAAAGAACATTCCAATCACGCCGTGGCTGCAAACATATGACTAATGTAGTTTATTTTTGATTGCCTCGCCTACTAAACGTGTTGGTCTCTCGGTGAAATAGAAAAGATCACTTATAATCACGTCGTGGCTGCGAATATATAATTCACCTCGCTTACTAAACATGTTGATCTCGGATGAAATAAAGGTTTAAGCCTCATCATTGCCTGAAGTTATATTTTATATAGAAAAATACATATTTGGCAATTGAATAATAAAAGAAGCACATTTTTATGAAAATCTTTCAAGGTTGCAAATATGATAGAATGCAAACCTTATTTTTTAGGATTAAAGAAAATGAATAATAGATAGCCAAATTATTTTTGAAAGATATTAAAGCATGCATAACGAACCTAAAAATAGAACAAAGTAACTAGAGGCTAAATTTGGAACACACAAGACGGTCCTAAACAAATAAAGCTAGCGGTTGGTTTCCAATTTCAAACGATCCTAAGAAATAAACTAACGGCAGTTAGACTATCCTATTCATTCATCTATTCGCGGCCTAATTATTCTAAGCATTCTAACAATCACACAAGCATTAAAATAATTATTACATGCCCAAGAATAGAAATAACGAAATTAAAGAATAATAATAAAAGAGGAAACTAGGGAGGATGATGATGTCATCCCGCCCTATTTGTGTAGAAATTCCGAGACCGGAGAATGCAAGGAATGTGAATGTGGTTCTTCATTTTGGACGAAGTCATGATGAGTCTCATAGCGAGACTCTTCGTTACTCCCGATGCATTTCATGTAAATAAAAGAAAAAGAAAAAGGATTAGTAGACGGAACGAAAATATCAACACATGAATATTCCTAATACATACATACACGAAATATACAACATTAAATGTACATAGGAATGAATATTCATGGCCTTCTATTCTACATATACTTGAGACATTATTTTTTCAGATTTTGGCACATTAAAGTAGCCGAAGAAAGACTATATGATAACACAACCGGTTCTAAATTTAAACAAAAATAAAAGAGGCAAGGAAGACCAATGTATAAATTATGTATACATACATAATAAATTCCTTTGGACTAATCTTAATTCTTAAAGAAGCATAACATTCATAAACTTAAACTAAACGCACATACTATTATATTAAACATGGATAATATATTCCTTTTAAAATTGCACATATTAATCTAGAATATAACATGTAAATATCGCTATTTTAATCAATTAAAGTATGCTCGTTTTTGATTTATTAGGCAGCCACCAAACTAACAACTTACACAACATACAATAATTTGAATATCAACAATCCGCTAGGTGTCCTAAGAGTATTTAATCAAGCCATAGCTCTTCCAAACACATATTAATCTTACATTATCCGTATTGCATTTAACAATGAACCCAAGATACCTTACTAAAGCTAATGACAATAATTAGTTAACCAAAAAATCGAGGCAATATCATCTATCACGTATCAAACCCAAATCAGAAATGTCCCAACAACATAAATACAATTATATAAGCAAAATCGTCTCATTATCATATTAATTAATCAAGACTACATTACTTAGCAAAATATCATACTAAATCAAGCATAAACAAACAATCAAATAAGCTTTAAGAAATATAGAAGAATTGGAACGAGTCTAACCTTTTCCGGGTAGCGAACCGAGGCGTGTTTTGAATCGTCGAATCCGCTGGAAATGTTAGAATTCTGATTTTGTTGTAGATTTTTGAATTCTGATTTTTCTGAAATGAGACTGCTTTTCTGATTTCGGATGTTTGAACCCGACCCGACAAAGGACCCGACCTGGCAAAGGACCCGACCGACAAAGTGACCCGAATCTTAACAAAAACAAGAAAATAGCTAAAAATTCAGATTCTTCAACACACAAAACCAATAATTTTAGACCTATATTTTCGGAATCTTTAAGTTGAAGAACACATGCAAGAACAAAGAAGTGTTCTTAAGAAGATTTCGGATTTTTTGGTGAAGAACAACACAAACAAATACAATACAACCAAAACTTAAACCTAAATTTAAAATTAAAATTGACCTTAAGCAAGAAAACAAAACCTTTTCCAATCCAAAAATCCTCCCTAAACAAAGGCATAAAGGGGGTTTTATAGGTCTCAAACTCGACCTCCACCCTCATACCCCTAAAAATGAATTTGAATTTCAAAATAAAGGGACAAAATCTGATTTTTGGGGCTTGTGTTGAGGATTTTGGGGGGTGTGTTGGTGAGGGGATGGTTTCGGCGGTGTCAGGGTAGGTTGGTGGTGTTGGCGAAGTGACGGGGTAGGGGTGCGGCGACGTGGGGTAGGGGTGCGTAGGTGCGCGATTGGGGGTTTGAGAGGGTTTGAATTTTTTTGTTTTAGGGTTTGTTGGTTTGGGGGAATTAAAAGGAAATGGAAATGGGTCGGGTAGGGCCAAATGAGTGGGCAGTTCGGGTTTGGCCGATTGGGCCTTGGGGGAATTAAAGGAAAAGGTTTGTTGGGCTTAGGAGTTGGGTTGTGGGAATTGGGGGTGAAATAAAGGGAAAAGGTTTGTTGGGCTTAGGAGTTGGGTTGTGGGAATTGGGGTTTTAATGGGATTAAAGGAAATGGGTTGGGATTTTATTTTGATGTGTTGGGTATGGGAAATAAAGGGAAAGGGCTGTTGGGCCAATCTGAGTTGGGCCGACCTAATTGGGTTTCTGGGGCTTGGAAAATGGAGGGTTTGGGTTGGGGTAGAAATTGTTTTGGGTTAGGAAATAAAATGGGTGATGGGTTTAAAAATATAAAAGAGGGGTTTAATATTAAAATATATTATATATATATATATATATTTTGTAAAAGATGTGAATTATTTAAAGTAACATAACGATTTGATAATAATAAAATACAATATTCATGTAAATGCTTAATGCTTAATAAAAGGGAAATGCGATGCAATTTTGCGAGAATAAAATAACATAGAATTTTCGGATAAAACTTATGATTATGATAAAAATGCAAAATGATATAAAAATGCGAATAATAATAATAATAAGAGGATATACACATATATGCCTATATTTTAAAATTATTTTAAAAGTGTCAAAATATTAAAAATTACGAATAAAATCATAAAAGATGGGACAAAATTGGGTGTCAACAGATGCCCCTCTTTGGACGGAGACGATGAAAGAGTTTTCGGCCAAAGAAGTTGACTGGGTAGCCAATTTTGTCCCGATCATCGGAACTGCATGGTAAGAAATAGAATCCCCGGGGGGTATAGAAGTTGCAAAAAGATAGTGCATTCAAGAAACAATGCCCCCAGTGTCGACTTAGGATGACACTGGTCGCATATGCGAGAAATTAATGGGAAAAGCGGATCGACGTTCGAAGTAGGTCGTTGACCAATTTGCCTCGATTCGCCGTAAGAGATAGTTCCACGCCGTGATGAAATTCCCGCATTATAAGGTGGGCGCCTGAAATGACGTCGTTGGATTGACGTGTTGTATTGAAGACGTTGTAATAATGTAAAAGACAGTTGTTATGCTGCCTGTAACGTCGAGGACGTTGTTGTAATGCTGTTTTGCTGTAAAAGATAATTGTTGTGCTGAAGACGTCGTTGTAATGCTGTTGACGTCGTTGTAATACTGTAAAAATAAATGTTGTACAGAAGACGTCGTTGTAATGCTGTTGACGCCATTGTAATGCTGTAAAAATAAATGTTGTGCTGAAGACGTCGTTGTAATGCTGTTGACGTCATTGTAATGCTGTAAAAAATAAATGTTGTGCAGAAGACGCCGTTGCATAGGCGTGTTGTTGATGACGCCGTTGTATGGGCGCGTTGCTGATGACATCATTGTAATGCCGTTGATGTCGTTGTAAGAATGTAAAAGATAATTGTTTTGCAGAAGACGCCATTGCGTAGGCGTGTTGTTCATGACGCCATTGTATGGGCGCATTGTTTGTGACGCCGTTGTATGGGCGTGTTGCTGATGACATCATTGTAATGTTGTTGATGTCGTTGTAATGCTGTAAAAATAAATATTGTGCAGAAGACGCCATTGCGTAGGCGTGTTGTTCATGACGCCGTTGTATGGGCGCGTTGTTGATGACGCCATTGTATGGGCGTATTGCTGATGACATCATTGTAATGTTGTTGATGTCGTTGTAATGCTGTAAGAAATAATTGTTGTGCTGAAGACGCCGTTGCATAGGCGTGTTGTTCATGACACCGTTGTATGGGCGCGTTGCTGATGACATCATTGTAATGTTGTTGATGTCGTTGTTGTAAGAATGTAACGCTGGGGTCGTCGTTGTATCGACGTGTTATGTTGAAGACGTCATTGTGATGACGTTGTTGCAAGAATGTAATGCTGTTTGTTGTAAGAGATAGGCGTTGCGCTGAAGACGTCGTTGAAGTGTTGTTGACGTCGTTGTAATGTTGTAAAAAAAGGTGGCGTCTTTGCCAGTAACGTCGTGGACGTTGTTGTAAGGTAGTTTTGCTGTAGAAGGTAGATGTTGAGTCGGGCGCGCCATTGTAATGTTGTTGACGTCATTGTAATGCTGTAAAAATAGATGTCGTGTTGCCGTAACGTCGTGGACGTTGTTGTAATGCTGTTGAAGATAGTTGATGTGCTGCAGTAACGTCAATGACGTTGTTGTAATGCTGTAAAAGATAGCTGCTGCGTTGAAGACGTCATTGTAATGCTGTTGACGCCGTTGAGATGCGGTAAAAGATAGTTGCTGCATTGCCGTAAAAGATAGCTGTTGTTTTGAAGACGTCATTGTAATGCTGTTGACGTCGTTGAGATGCTGTAAAAGATAGTTGTTGTGTTGCCGTAAAAGATATTGATGCGCTGAAGACGTCATTGTAGTGCTGTTGACGTCGTTGAGATGCGATAAAAGATAGTTGCTGCGTTGAAGACGTCATTGTAATGTTGTTGACGTCATTGTAAAGTCAGAAAAGATATTTGTTGTGTCGCCATAACGCCGATGACATTTTTGAAATGTTGTCCTGTTGTAAGAGATGTAAGTGACGCCCTGCCGCTTTGTCGTAATAGGGTTCCACGTTGTCAATCTTACGCCGATCCAAACTCATGTGAATTGAAATGTCGTCCTGGCACGGGCAAAAATGTGATGCGACGTCTTTGTCGTCGGGTTTGTCTTGTTGTCGTTCTTTGTGATCCGAAATAACATCTTTGTGCAGACATAATAGTCGGGACCCTGTAGGTCAAGATGATGTCTTCGTATAAATGCAGAACAAGAACGGAATCCTTGTAGTGAGTTGTAGTGCCGAAATTCTTTGGGGAATTGATCATAACTGATGTGGCTTCCCTGCTTTTTCAACCTGAAGAACCTGTACTCAAAGAAAATTTGTGAGTTTGGGGAGGGGCGGTTGATTCGCGTTGACTTGGTAGCTTTGGCTCTTGATAGCTGCATGTCCTGCTGATTTGGACCTGTAGCCCCTGTCTGGTTCCCATTCTTGGCTAACCGTTAATGAAAACATTTGTTGAAAATAATTTGTTTATAAGAAAGTATGCTTATCATTAAAAAGTTCTTGTCGAACTCTAATGAAAATATTTGGTGAAAATAAATTGTGTATAAGAAAATATGCATATTAGTAATAAAAATCTTGTCAAACTCTAACGAAAGTATTTGTTGAAAATAAATTGCTTATAAGAAAGTATGTCTATATGTAAAAGTTCTGTCGAGCAGTGACATGTCGTGAAACAAAGCAAACGTCTTATCCAAAATCCTCTTAGGCTGAAGACTTAGTTTGCCGATGCTTTTCCATGTTTTTCGGCGTCCTCCGGCAGTGATCCCTTAAAATGCCCCGCTCCGATATATGAGGATGATGATCTTTTAAACGGACAACCGAGTCTTGTGTAGATTGCTTGCCTGCCCTACCAGGGTGATCAGATGGGTGCATTTTGTCATGTACGAGATAAAGGAGAAAATATTTCCTAATGGTGGGACCGAAGCCGATTTAGGCCGCCTACGTATCCCCATGAGGGAATCAGGTCATGACGTAGTTCATTACAAGCAACGGAGATTGTAAGGTTTTTTCTAAAGATGGGACCGAAGCCGATGTGGCCGCCTACGTATCCCGCCGAGGGAATCAGGTCATAACGTAGTTCATGTAAGCAAAGGAGATTGTAAGGATTTTTCTAAAGATGGGACCGAAGCCGATGTGGCCGCCTACGTATCCCGCCGAGGGAATCAGGTCATAACGTAGTTCAGGTGGCGAGGGAGATTTGTAAGGGGTTTTTTTTTTAGAGGGACCGAAGCCGATGTGGCCGCCTACGTATCCCGCCGAGGGAATCAGGTCATAACGTAGTTCAGGTTACAAAGAAATGTGATTTGTAAGGATTTTCTAAAAGTGGGACCGAAGCCGATGTGGCCGCCTACGTATCCCGCCGAGGGAATCAGGTCATAACGTAGTTCAGGTTACAAGTAAAAAGGAACTTGGGGAAATTTGTGATCTAAGAAACGGAACCCTACGGGGGTTCTATGCGTATCCCGACGAGGGAGCGCAACTTTTACAACATAGAAAAAGTATTACATAGAGAATAACTAATCTTAGATATGGTATCTCTTCACTGCATCTGCATTGATGGTTTTTGGCCATTCTATTCTGATAAGGTTGCCCTGACAACCGTGTGTCCATCCGCTTTTCATCAATCAGCCTCTTAGTAAATGATTCTCAGATCCACTTGGCTGCGAAAGAAATAGCATTGCCCAGTAGAAGTCCTGATCGTAGTGTGGTAGCCCAAGAGTACAAATGGCAAACGTCCGTGCCAATGCTTGTAACTATCGACCATCTTGATGTTTCATCCAAATCTGGTTTTGGCTTATGCCCCAGTTCTTCCGGTTGTGAGTCTTCCTCATATTCTTCGAAGCCTTGCTTGTTTGGGACCTTGTTTGCTTGTTTCATTATATGTCACATACTGCCGACAAATTAGTTTGCATGATGAAAAAAAAAGAGAATTATTGAACAAAACATATTTTATAATAGCAAAAGCAGTGCAGATTTGTCATTTTAAGCTTTCAAAAGGTAGAGGCAAAACACATTGAATGCATATATGTGATTCAGGCCTCAATCTGAATCGCATTGTTTCATTAAAAATTAATGCAGTTAACTAGTTTCTGGGAGAAACAAGGTCAGGGCACATGTCTAATTTTCCCAAAACATCTCCTTGCTCCGCATCCCAACTGGTTGAGTCTCTAGCGTAATCACCGAGAATCATATTGCTTTTTGCTTCCTTTTCAAAGAATGAAAATCTTTGAATCCCTTCACGAGGTTGGCTGCATTGTCCTCCTTTGATTCCTGAGTGGCGCATGTTTTGACGAATGACTGACTCAGAGGCGGAACAGGCTTTGGTAAAGAAGCATCTTCCTTCCTTCGGAGATTGATTGATAAGACTTTTCCAAGAAAAGATGATGCCATGACCCGCGACTTTGGAGGAAGTACTTCTACTCCGAACGGTGCCTTCACTTGGACTGTAATCATAGGGGTAATAAAGGTCGATGATTCAACCTTTTCCTTTCCCTGGACTGGCACAATAGTCCCTTCCAAATTGTGGTCTTCATCAACAGTAATCATATTTACGTTGGCGTCGTCATGATTTGGCAACGGGTTATTATTTACATTAGAGGAAGGTCCTTTCAGTTGGATAACTCCTTCTTTGATTAATGCCTCAATTTTGTCTCTGAGGGCATAGCAATTCTCAGTGTCGTGCCCAGGGATTCCCGAGTGGTATGCACAATGCTTAGTTTCATCATACGACCTGGGAATAGGATTGGGGATATGCCCTGGGATGGGTTGGAGTATTCCTGCGGTTTTCAGTCTTTCATATAATTGGGCTCGAGGTTCGGCTAAAGGTGTATAGGTTTTGGCTGGCTTTCTTTCGTATTTTGCGCGGGGTCTGGGCGCGTTAGGTAGATGGACTCGTGGCTGAGGTAAGTATGCGGGCTGATATTGCGGGGATTTGGATAGACAGTGCTCGAGGCGAGGCTATATATTGGCCGGGTATGGTAGATGTGGTAGGGACCAGGTGGGTATTGATAGTAAGTTTGAGGGCTTTGGGTGTATGGGTAATAATAGGAAGGATGATGACTTTGGTTGTTTTGATTGTAGTAGGGAGGCCGGGTGATGGCATTTGGTAGGTTGACATCCGATTTGGCCTATGTTTCGAACTGTCACCACAGAGGACACTCCATCTCTCTTCCTCTTTATCGCTCCCTCAAATGAGTCCGACCGATTGACTCACTTGTTGCTTGCAATGCTACAAAGTTTGTAATTCTTCCTGTTCTGATTCCCTCTTCTATGAAATCTCCCATCCTTATAACTTCAGAGAAACTTCGTCCTATGACGCTTATCATTCTCTCATAGTATGTTGCATCTTTCAAAGATTGTACAAAGAGAGTGTTCATCTCACTTTCTTCTATCGGGGGTTGAACTTTCGCTGCTTCTGCCCTCCACTTCATGGCGTATTCTCTGAAGGTCTCTGTGGACTTCTTTTCCAACTTCATCAGATAAAATCTGTCCAAGACTGTGTCAGTGTTGAATTTAAATCTGTCCACGAAATCTTGTGCCATCGTGCCCCAATTACGCCATTTTTGCGGGTACTGGCTTGTGTACCAGTCTAGTGCTTCCCCTGTCAAGCTCCTTACGAACAACTTCATTATGATGGCCTGATTTTTACCTACCCCAATCAGTTTGTCGCAGTACGATCTCAAATGAGAGTAAGGATTTCCTTTCCCATCAAACAAGTCAAATTTTGGCATTTTATATCCGACAGGCAATTCAATGTCGGGATGCATGCACAAATCTTCGTACTCGAGTCCTTCATGCCCCTTGCTGGTTTGGATATTCTTGAATGCTTCTTTCAGGCTATGAATCTCTCTCGCCACACTTTCACCGGTTCTGATCCTCACTGTCATCCATTTCTTCACACCGCCAATTTCAAGAGTCATGTTTGGTAATCGTGGTTGTAAAAGGTTGAGCTTCCGTTGCATATGGGTGGCACGTGCCGCTCGTTGGGATCAGCGACGTGTGCCATCAATATGTGTTGGCACGCTTGGTGATTTTGCATGGAAGAGGTGTTTTGGATGAGTGGGGTAATTTGGGTATGTGGAGTTGTAGGGTCATTTTGTAACGGGCTTTGTTGTGGACTAGCTTGTGGGTTAGTGTGTTGTGGATCGGTTTTGCATAGTGGCGAATTATCGGGGAGGTTTTGGGAAAATGGTTGTTCATGAGATGAAAAAGTTTATGCGGTAATGCATCCGTCCCTTGTTCAGGGAGTGGAGTATTGGCGCTAATGGACAGGTGGTGAGATTTTGGAGCCGCTCTATCTCGGTCTGCATGGTCGCCATCCGTTGTAACAAATTGGCGATGTATTTTTCTTGGACGGTAGCATTTCTATTTCAAGCCTCTGGTTCATCTCTGGAAAGAGTGATAAGTTCCAGGCCGATCTGTTCGGATGCATCTAAATCAGTCATTTCTTTGAAGGATTGTGCCTTTGACCTCGCGAAGTAGGGATGATCCGCCATTTTTAGTCAACGCAAATCAACCTTTGGGAAAATAATCTAGACAAAATAAACCTTCTAAAAAAAATTTAAAGAAAATCAAGTTAGTACAAGGCGAGTAATTATTGCTTTAAATAATATGCACATAGTGAAAAAGCAGGAGAAAACAACAAAATGATTGTAAGACAATTAAATGCGCATCCTAATATGCATGGGGCCTCCCTTATGCCGGAGGTGGGCCTAAACGCCAGATATGCGGATTACGACAGATTTGATCCAAGCTGCTAAACTGCAATGCTTTGTCGGAAATGAGAAAAATGAATGTACATTTTCCAATTTCAGCATGTCATGATTAGTCTTGGATTAGTCTATTCTTATCACGCTGCACATAATATGATGATTGGTCGTTGGGTTGTGAGACCCGTAGACATCTTTGGCGGATTTCTTAATTGTGGAGTCGATACCAAGGATCGACCCACCTAAGGTGTATGCATGCATGACTTAAAATAAAGGGTGGTATAGCTCTATCCTAAATTTTCTAAGATTTGGCTGACTAGACACAAGGTTCCCGAGCGGACTACTCGAGTGAGAAGGCTACGCGGCCACCAGATGGTCCGGTCACTCCGCGCATACGCCAACTCTCCTAAAATTTGGTAGATTGAAAGAAATTTATGGTGCGCAAAACACACCTCGCGTGTAGTGTGTGATAGTGTCAATTTTCAGTGGAAGAAATATGAGCGAAATGTCAATTTAAGATAAGCAGTAAAAATATGAAAATTAAAGCAGTTATGCATGCAAAATTTCACAAAGGAAACAAATCAAAGCATATATCAAACAAAGAGTGAAAGTAAAAGCACAAATAATTAACCTGAATTTTGCTATGGTTAAGAACCTGAAAATTCCCCAGCGGAGTCGCCATGCTGTCGCGCCCTATTTTGACCTCGCTCGGGTCAAAGCGGAGCGCGGACGTGTTCGGTGATTCCTGGGTAAAAATGGTTGAGGAGTCGCCACCTAATTATGTTTACGGTGAATTAGGACACCTAAATATTAAACTAAGTCTTTGCAATGTAACTCCAATTTTAAGGTCATGAAACTAGTGAGATTCTAGGTAAGGGTTCTTTATTATCCTAAAGGGAAGGGGTTAGGCATCCTTTAAGATCCGCTAACTTGCGGTTATCCGGTAAAACTCAGGTTAATTATTACTAGAAAAAATGCATGTTTGAAGCATGAAGTTAAAAAATGTTTGCAAATAATTAATAAAAAAGGGATGCATTTTAAAAGATAGATGAATGTAGAGATTTTTCAAATATGCATTTATATGATATCTAAAGAGAAATACATGTAGAGTTGGAAAAAATATGTATTTGACAATTGATAGTAAAATAATTTATTTATAATGCCAAAGAAATAAAATTTTGGGAATCAATGAATTGTAAACTGACAAAAGATAAACTTATTCGGTATGATTAATAAAGCAAATAAAAGATGACAAAAGTTATTTTGAAAGTCTTGAATACGCGTGACGAGCCTAAAATAAATAAATTAGCGAAGGATTTCTAAGTTTGAATTTAACCGAGCCTACAAATAAATAAGCTAGCGACGAGTTTCAAATCTTAAACTACCCTATGAATTAATCCTAAGTTTGCCTATTCTAAGCATTTCAATAGTTACATAAGCGCGATAGATAATATTACAATGCAAAGCGGGATAAAAGCGGAATTAAAGAAAGAAATAAAATAAATAAACTCCGAGGAATAATCTGTCGTTATTTACTTTAATCCCTGCAAGCTGTCAAGAACAAACGGTTAGAAACATTTAAATACAAATAACTTCATATCCGTATTCAAAACAGTGAATGTTTTGATTGCGGAGGGCTCAGACTTAAATTTTGAAAAGAACATTCCAATCACGTCGTGGCTGCAAACATATGACTAATGTAGTTTATTTTTGATTGCCTCGCCTACTAAACGTGTTGGTCTCTCGGGTGAAATAGAAAAGATCACTTATAATCACGTCGTGGCTGCGAATATATAATTCACCTCGCCTACTATACATGTTGATCTTGGGTGAACTTAAGGTTTAAGCCTCATCATTGCACATACGTTATATTTTATATAGAAAAATACATATTTGGCAATTGAATAATAAAAGAAGCACATTTTTTATGAAAAATCTTTTAAGGTTGCAAATATGATAGAATGCAAACCTTATTTTTTAGGATTAAAGAAAATGAATAATAGATAGCCAAATTATTTTTGAAAGATATTAAAGCATGCATAACGAACCTAAAAAATAGAACAAAGTAACTAGAGGCTAAATTTGGAACACACAAGACGGTCCTAAACAAATAAAGCTAGCGGTTGGTTTCCAATTTCAAACGATCCTAAGAAATAAACTAACGGCAGTTAGACTATCCTATTCATTCATCTATTCCCGCCCTAATTATTCTAAGCATTCTAACAATCACACAAGCATTAAAATAATTATTACATGCCCAAGAATAGAAATAACGAAATTAAAGAATAATAATAAAAGAGGAAACTAGGGAGGATGATGATGTCATCCCGCCTCTATTTGTGTAGAAATTCGAGACCGGAGAATGCAAGGAATGTGAATGTGGTTCTTCATTTTGGACGAAGTCATGATGAGTCTCATAGCGAGACTCTTCGTTACTCCCGATGCATTTCATGTAAATAAAAGAAAAGAAAATGATTAGTAGACGGAACGAAAATATCAACACATGAATATTCCTAATACATACATACACGAAATATACAACATTAAATGTACATAGGAATGAATATTCATGGCCTTCTATTCTACATATACTTAAGACATTATTTTTTCAGATTTTGGCACATTAAAGTAGCGAAGAAAGACTATATGATAACACAACCGGTTCTAAATTTAAACAAAAATAAAAGAGGCAAGGAAGACCAATGTATAAATTATGTATACATACATAATAAATTCCTTTGGACTAATCTTAATTCTTAAAGAAGCATAACATTCATAAACTTAAACTAAACGCACATACTATTATATTAAACATGGATAATATATTCCTTTTAAAATTGCACATATTAATCTAGAATATAACATGTAAATATCGTCATTTTAATCAATTAAAGTATGCTCGTTTTTGATTTATTAGGCAGCCACCAAACTAACAACTTACACAACATACAATAATTTGAATATCAACAATCCGCTAGGTGTCCTAAGAGTATTTAATCAAGCCATAGCTCTTCCAAACACATATTAATCTTACATTATCCGTATTGCATTTAACAATGAACCCAAGATACCTTACTAAAGCTAATGACAATAATTAGTTAACCAAAAAATCGAGGCAATATCATCTATCACGTATCAAACCCAAATCAGAAATGTCCCAACAACATAAATACAATTATATAAGCGAAATCGTCTCATTATCATATTAATTAATCAAGACTACATTACTTAGCAAAATATCATACTAAATCAAGCATAAACAAACAATCAAATAAGCTTTAAGAAATATAGAAGAATTGGAACGAGTCTAACCTTTTCCGGGTAGCGAACCGAGGCGTGTTTTGAATCGTCGAATCCGCTCGGAAATGTTAGAATTCTGATTTTGTTGTAGATTTTTTGAATTCTGATTTTTTCTGGAAATGAGACTCTGTTTTTCTGATTTCGGATGTTTGAACCCGACCCGGCAGTGACCCGACCCGACAAAGGACTCAATTCTAACAAAAAACAAAGAAAATAGCTAAAAATTCAGATTCTTCAACACCAAAAACCAATAATTTTCGACCTATATTTTCGGAATCTTTAAGTTGAAGAACACATGCAAGAACAAAGAAGTGTTCTTAAGAAGATTTCGGATTTTTTGGTGAAGAACAACACAAACAAATACAATACAACCAAAACTTAAACCTAAATTTAAAATTAAAATTGACCTTAAGCAAGAAAACAAAACCTTTTCCAATCCAAAAAATCCTCCCCGAAACAGTGCATAAAGGGGGGGTTTTATAGGTCTCAAACTCGACCTCCACCCCCCTCATACCCCCCTAAAAAATGAATTTGAATTTCAAAATAAAGGGGACAAAATCTGATTTTTTGGGGCATGTGTTGAGGATTTTGGGGGGTGTGTTGGTGAGGGGATGGTTTCAAGTGTCGTGGTAGGTTGGTGGTGTTGGCGAAGTGGCAGAGGTAGGGAGTGCGGCTGACGTGGGAGTAGGGAGTGCGTGGTCTTGGCGATTGGGGGGGGTTTGGGAGGGGTTTGAAAAATTTTTTTTTTTGTTTTAGGGTTTGTTGGTTTGGGGGAATTAAAAGGGAAATGGAAATGGGTCGGGTAGGGCCAGCCGAGTGGGCCGGTTCGGGTTTGGCCGATTGGGCCTTGGGGGGGAATTAAAGGGAAAAGGTTTGTTGGGCTTAGGAGTTGGGTTGTGGGAATTGGGGGTGAAATAAAGGGAAAAGGTTTGTTGGGCTTAGGAGTTGGGTTGTGGGAATTGGGGGGTTTTGGGCTGGGGATTAAAGGGAAATGGGTTGGGATTTTATTTTGATGTGTTGGGTATGGGAAATAAAGGGGAAAGGGGCTGTTAATAACGGAGTTGGGCCGACCGAATTGGGTTTCGGTGGGGCTTGGAAAATGGAGGGTTTGGGTTGGGGTAGAAATTGTTTTGGGTTAGGAAATAAAATGGGTGATGGGTTTAAAAATATAAAAGAGGGGTTTAATATTAAAATATATTATATATATATATATATTTTTTGTAAAAGATGTGAATTATTTAAAGTAACATAACGACGTGATAATAATAAAATACAATATTCGCGAAATGCTTAATGCTTAATAAAAGGGAAATGCGATGCAATTTTGCGAGAATAAAATAACATAGAATTTTCGGATAAAACTTATGATTATGATAAAAATGCAAAATGATATAAAAATGCGAATAATAATAATAATAAGAGGATATACACATATATGCCTATATTTTAAAATTATTTTAAAAGTGTCAAAATATTAAAAATTACGAATAAAATCATAAAAGATGGGACAAAATTGGGTGTCAACAACAACTTCTAGCTGCTACATATTCAAATTCAACAGTTGAAAGTGAGACACAGTTTTGTTTATGACTATACCATGAAACAAGATTATTGCCAAGATAAAAACATCCCTCACTTGTACTTTTTCTTTCATCCACATCTCCAGCCCAATCTGAGTCACTAAATCCCATTAAGTTAGGATTAGTGTCTTTGAAATACCATATTCCCAACTTACATGTGCCAGCAACATATCGAATAATACGTTTCACGACATTTAAGTGGGATATTTTAGGACAGGTTTGAAAACGTGCACAGACACAAACATTAAACATAATATCTGGGGGACTAGCAGTAAGATAAAGAAGGCTACCTATCATAGATCAATATAACGCTGAGTCGACATTTTCACCAACATTATCCTTACATACCTTCTGCGATGAACCCATAAGCGTTTTCATATGTTTAGCATTCTCCAAACCAATTCTCTTAACTAGATTCTTAGCATGTTTACTTTGTGAGATGAAAATTCCATCTTCACTTTGCTTAATCTACAAACCTAAGAAAAATGTTAGTTCCCCAATCATGCTCATTTCAAATATTGATGTCATTGATTCAATAAATGACTTTAGATAATATTGTGATGTCGAACCAAAGACTATGTCCTCTATGTAGATTTGAGCAATGATAATATATACACCGCGACATTTAATGAATAGAGTACGATCAGCTTCACCACGGTTAAAACCAAATTCAAGAAGGAAGTTAGTTAGACGATCATAACATGCACGAGGGGCTTGTTTCAACCCATACAGAGCCTTTTTGAGCTTGTATACATAGTGTGGATGGTAAGGATCTTCAAATCCTTTTGGTTGTTCAACATAGACTTCTTTATCTAGGTAACCATTTAAGAATGCACCTTTTATATCCATTTGGTGTAAAGTAATTTTTAAAAAACAAGCAATAGCAAGTAAAAGTCTAATTGACTCAATTCTAGCCACAAGTATGAAGGTTCGTCATAATCAATTCCTTCAACTTGAGTATAGCCTTGTGCAACTAGACGAGCTTTGTTTCTCACAACTGTTTCCGATTGGTCTGATTTATTTTTAAAAATTCACTTAGTTCCAATTACATTTATATTATTTGGACGTGAAACTAAGTCCAGACTTCATTTCGAGAGAATTGTTCAAGCTCTTCTTGCATTGCTTGAATCCAAAAGTTATCTTTGAGTGCTTCTAAAACATTTTTTGGTTCTAACGTAGATATAAAATAAGAAAGACTAACATTTTGGTATATGATTGACATACACACATACCTTACCATTTCTCTGTAGTTGAGTGATTCTTTTCCTCTTGTTTTAATTCCTTCAAAAACTCCCCTATCACCTGGCCCATGGGATGATTCTTCCTAATCCTTGATGAGGGGTCCCTTTGAACTTGATCTATCAATTCAGTAGTTGACTCTATATCCATGGCCTATGTGGTCTCTATTTCAGGTTCAGATGTTGCATCGGGTGTGACAACATTTGGGGAAACATCTGATTCTTCACCAGTCTGCGCATTTTCCACTGAAACTGTAATGTTATTTTCAGTTGTATTTTCTGTAAGATCAGAAAAATCATCAAAAATAATATTTACAGACTCTTGTACAGTTCTGGTCCTCATATTGTATACTCGATAAACATGACTATTTTGAGAATAGCCAACCAAAATTCATTTGTCACTCTTAGAATCAAACTTTGTCAAATGATCTCTATCATTTAAAATGTAACAAATACACCCAAAACATGAAAGTAACGTAAGTTAGGTTTCTTTCCATTTATAAGCTCATAAGGTGTCATCTTTGTTCCTGGCCTTAAGTAGACTCTATTAGAGATGTGACAGACAATATTTAAGGCTTCAGCCCAAAAACGTATTGACAATTTTTAGAACTAAGCATAACTCTAGCCATTTCTTGCAATGTTCTATTCTTTCTTTCTGCTACCCCATTCTGTTGAGGAGGTTTGGGAGCGATAAACTCATGAAAAATTCCTTTTTTCTCACAAAAAATTGTGAATGAGTTATTTTCAAATTCATTTCCATGGTCGGATCTAATCCGAAAAATAGGAGAATAGAACAAGTTCCTACTGTTAGAGTGCAAAATTTTAAACATGTCTAAAGTTTGTAATTTTTCTTTCAAAAAATATATCCATAAATATCTAGAAAAATCATCTACTATCACATAGGAATACCTCATGCCTCCTAGACTGTCTACTTCAATTGGACCCATCAAATCCATATGGAGTAATTGAAAACAGTGAGACGTACCTGAATGTTGTCCGTCGTGTTGGACAACATTATGAGAGACACATGTTTGCTTACCTGTCAGACAATCTTCACAGACAGTTTTACATGTATGACTAAGATTGGGTAAGCCTCTAACCGCTTCATATGAGATCAATTTTTCTAAATTGCGGTAGTTGGAATGCCCCAACTTTTGATGACATAGTGTTGTGTCATCTATCTTCGCATTATTGCATGTTTTTTGTCTTACAACAAGATAACAATTATCACCTGTTCTAGTACATGTCATGCCACATTCATTAGCTTTATTCGTAACTTCACATGCATTCTTATTAAACTTTACCTCAAGATTGTCATCACACAGTTGACTAATACTAATCAAATTAGCCATTAAGTCCTCAACGAGTAAGACATTTCTTAAGGCTGGAAATCCAGGAACATCCAAGATCCCTTTTCCAATTATTTTGCTTTTATTGCCACCTCCGTAAGTCACGTTTCCTCCATTGAATGACTCATAGTTCTTTAGAAAACCTTTTGTACATGTCATGTGACGAGAACATCCACTATCAAAGTACCAAGAACCTGAAATGTTAGTTCTTAATGCAGTTATGACAACATTACAAGTTACATCCGTTTTAGGAACCCAAATTCTCTTTAAATATATTTTACCTTTTGGCTCAGATATGTTGTTTCGATGTTTATCCGCTATGTTGGACAACATTTTAGGCCACATTTTGCTCATAAAATTTTGAAGTTTGAAACAGTATGGTTTTAAGTGTCCAGGGGAGTTACAGTGATGACATACAAACTTCATATTCTTTGACATATACGAGAACCTATTATTTATCCCTTTTTATTTTACAAAGCACATTTTCTCATTTGTGTCAAAGAGATTAGATCATATGGTTTTAAGAGAGTTTCCGTAATCCAATACCTGCATGTGAAGGTTTACTGAAGTTGAGTATCTCATTCAGTTTCGAAGTCCCTGTGTTGAGCTTGACGAAGGTTTCTTCGGCTAAATCCAATTTTGCACGAACCTTACCAAATTCAGTATCCTTTTTGGTAAGTGCAACCTCTAGTCAGGTTATTGTGCCTTTTAAATCTACATTCTCACGAGTTAAATATTTTACCTTTGTGACAAGTTGCTTGGATTCTATGATTAAGGCTTTATAAATACTTTGTAATTCATTAATCATATCATCTTTGTACTCAACTTGATCCATACAATCAGTCTCACTAACAGAAATAGAACCACTAAAGCAATTAACATCAGAATAGTTAAAGAATTCATGCCTTCCGGATGTCGCTGAGGATGTTGATGTTGTTGCTGATATTAGAGCAAATATCGTGACATCTGAGACAATATTATAGACGACATTTTCATTATCTGACAGAGACTGTTCGTAAATAGTGGCCAACATTGCTTGTGTTTCAATTTCACGATCTCATTCTTCTTCTTCATCATCACTAAGAGAAATACCCATAGGTTCTTACCAAATTTTCTAAGAGTGTTTGCACATTCGTTGGCATAATGACCCCAACCCGAGCATGCATGACATTGCATGGACTCAAGTTGTTTGTGATTAAATTTGGTACGATCTGAGTTGGTTCTTCTTAGTTGATTTCCTTTTTGTACATTTGGAAGGAATCTAGTGGGCTTTTAATTGAAGACTTGATTTTGGTGCTCTTTAGATTTTGATTGATTTCTCTCATTGTTGAACTTCCTCACCATCGAATTGTATTTTCGAGTGAGTAAGGCAACATTTGCACCTTCACCAATTTCTTCAAGATTCTCATCCTCTTCTTCGATTTGACTCTCCGAGGATTGAACTTGAAGTGTCACATTCTTGCTTTTATACAATTCCTTTTGATTCTCAATGTTCATCTCATAAGTTTTGAGTATGCTCATCAATGTATGAAGGTTCATTGTAGCAAGATTGTGATCTTCTTCAATAGCATAAATCTTTAAATTGAATTTTTCAGGAAGAGAACGGAGAGTCTTTTCAACAAGTTGAGTGATGGTCAATGGTTCACCAAGCACTTGACATTTATTTGAGATGTCAATCAACTTTTCAAAATAAGGTTTAATATCATCCGCTTCTTCCATCCTTAAACGTTCATATTTACTCATGAGCATGCGTAGCTTAGTTCGACGAACACTTGAGTTACCTTCACAATGAATTTGTAAAGTATCTCATGCGTCCTTAGCCGTGGGACAGTTTTGAATGAGTTTGAACATGTAAAGATCAACCCATCCGAAAATTGCATTTAGGGCCTTTTCGTTAAAGTTAGCATTATTGGTTTCTTCCGCAGTCCATTCGGATTTAGGTTTAACAAGAATGTCACCTTCCTCGTCCGGTGGCAACATAGGAACAACGTACCCATTGGTTATAAATCTCCATGCCCTAACATCAATTGATTTGATATGAGAATGTAAGCGAATCTTCCAATAGGCATAGTTTGAACCATCTAAAATAGAAAGTCTACCAACAATCGAATTTGTCGGATCCATAGCTTATGACAACAGAACCAAACACTTATTGTGTTAAGTGTCGGCTCTGATACCACTTGAAGGGTGTCAAAAACTACTGAAAGTAAAAACAAGAGATGAAATAAATCGAATGCCAATTCTCTTTCAGATTTTTTTATTTCTTTCATGCTAGAAGTATTCATCATTCTCATCATCTTTCGTACCACTTGATAAGAAGCAAGAGATTCTTATGGTGATTGTTAATAGTGATTAGTGGTGACGATTGTAGACAGCGTCGACAACTGATTATGATGATTAGAGATGGTGATGGTAGTTTATGTTGGTAGGCAATGCTAGTTGATGTTGGTAGGCAACGACAATTAGCGGTGATCAAAGTGGATAGACTAATGGTGAGCTGTCATCATTATAGAAATCATTAAATAGACATCTTAATGATATAAGACTTTGCTATGGATTTTAATCATTCAAATCCATTTAAGTGGTTGTAATTTTTTTAAAATTTTTTTTAATAATTAAGATACATATCTAAAAAGACAAACAAGCTTAATGATTCAAATTTGAATGATTAAGATTAAAGTTTTTGTTAGGGGAAACAAACGAAGCCTTAATAAGTCACTTAGCAACAACAACAAAAAAAGACTTAATAAAGTGAAAAATGAGAGTAATTTAATAATTTTGTAACCAAAATGTTCCCGCGCCAAACAATTATAACATTATTATGACACCTCACGGAAATTCATTTTTCATTGACTGGTAGTTGCCCTGCGAGGGCTCACCTTCTTCTTCATGACAACTTCAATCTCAAATCACGGAGACCTATTGATCCCATGGAAACACCTTCGCAGATTCGGGATTTACTCGCGGAAATCGAGGCTTTTTCGCACTTCCAACCAAAGCCTCCAATTGAAACTGACGGAAAAGGATGAACTCCTTCACCAAATTCAGTTGCAAAAGGACGATGTTTACAAGCGATATATTGATCTCTCGAAGGTCATTGAAGAGGTATCGAATGAAATAGATACACTTCGTCTCGCGATTGAGAGACTTGAGGATGATTTTCGTTAGAGAGAAATGGAATTTTATGAAGAAACAGAGAGAATAAGGACCGAGCTTGAGGTTTCTAGGAAGAAAGCTGAGGAACTATTAGATGAGAAAAGAGAGCAATCAGTAGTTTGTTCGCATAATTTGGAGATCATGCAATTAGTGAAGCATGGCTTACTGAGGTTGGTTGAGAATCTCGATTCACGTGTGGATAGATCGGAAAATTCTGAATTAAAGCGCGAAAAAACATAACTGTTAAACGAAAAATCGGTGGTGTTCTCTGTGGAGCTGAAGCTAGTAGTGGAACTGGTGAATTTGGTAGACGAAAAATGGGGAGAATATGAAGAAATGAGGGAAAAGGAGAAGAGAGAATTGGAGAAGAGTGTGGTGAGTTTAGCGGAGGAAAATCGAGATATTTATAGCTTGCTTAAAATTGCTTTGGTGGAAAAGGAGGCAACGGAGAAGAGTTTGAACAGATTAAGGGGCAATACTGAACAGAAGAAAGCGACTATTTTGCAGATTGCAGAGAGAGGGTTGCAAAAGGTTGGATTTGGGTTTGGGTTTATGATGGGAAGTGCAAAAAGTGAAACATCTGCAGATAACCTGGACTTGGATACCAGCGTCAAATCGAATAATGATGAGTACCAAACAGTAGTTGTTACTCTGGTAATATTTTTTTGTCTCAGACCATCATACATATACAAAAATGTGAATGTACACAGACACACACGCGCATATACTTATACTATATGTAACATACTGTGCTAATTTTAAACCATTGGCTCTAAAATCTAGATTTGGCTTTGCATCTCTATATTTGTCACCCAAAGATAAAGTTATTTAATGGCAATTATCATAATCAATAGTCATTCAAATATAAAGAGGTAGATTTCAATCTAATCTAGAAGAGCTTAACAACGTACACATGCTTATTATGAGTTCAGGACAAATTTCATATTTTCGTTTATACCTCAGCTGATGATTTAATGACCAATAAGTTTACATTCGTAACAATGGAGCTAATGACTATTAAGATCCACAGAGGTGCACTATTGGTAATGTTATGATATCAAATTCATTCTCCACTAGCCATCTTTTTAGGCGGTTTTAAGCCTAATGTAATCAGCTTTACAACAATATTCTTGACAATTGCAAATATATAGGGGGGGGGGGGAGCATGTGAAGCTCAAATGACTAGTAATAACATTAACTATAGTGCCAAATGAAGCCTGGTGCTTGATAGCATTACATTAACTAGTGGACCTCGAAGTAGCTGAATGTCTAGAATCGAGTGTTCCGGATTCTCAGAACTTGAGGACTCTAGAGATGGAACTAAAGCGAAGTAAAAGGGCCAGGAAGGATAAATCCTTCGGTCCTGACTTTGTAGCTTATATGATTGATGATGAACCAAGGACAATTGCTGAAGCATTGTCAACTCCAGAGGCACCGCTCTGGAAAAAAGCTATTGAGAGTAAAATAGACTCCATTCTGCATAACCATACTTGGGAGTTGGTTGATCTTCCTTCGGGAAATAAACCGTTGGGTTGTAAATGGATACTCAAACGGAAGTATAAAACAGATGGGTCTATAGATAAGTACAAGGCCATGTTGGTAGTCAAGGGCTATCGGCAGAAAGAAGGCCTTGACTACTTTGACACGTACTCCCCGGTGTCTCGGATGACGTCCATACGGGTATTCATTGCAATCGCAGCATTGCGTGACCTTGAGATACATCAAATGGATGTCAAGACAACCTTCCTAAATGCTGATTTGGAAGAAGAAATCTATATGGAACAACCCGAGGGGTATGTGGTTCCAGGGCAAGAGAAGAAAGTCTGTCGACTTCTCAAATCTCTGTACGGGCTGAAACAAGCCCCGAAGAAATGGCACAAAAAATTTGATAGTACTCTACTATCGAAGGGTTTCGCCATTAATGAGTGTGACAAATGTGTCTAGATGAAAGGTAACTCTAACTCGTTCGTCATGATATGCCTGTATATAGACGACATGTTGATCACATGGAGCAGTCCTAGTTTGATTCTATAGACTAAGAACATGTTGAAACAATGCTTCGACATAAAGAATATGGGTATCACAGATGTCATCTTAGGGATAAAGATGTCTAAGACGTCTAACGGACGGGTCTTATCTCAGTCTCACTACATCGAGGATATGTTGAGAAAGTTTGAGATGTTTGACAGTTCGCCTATAAAGGCACCACTGGATAGAAATTAAAAGCTTGATAAAAATTGTGGTGCGCTCGTATGCCAGGAGCGATATGCACATGTGATTGGTAATTTGATGTACATAACAAATTGCAACCGACATGATATTGCTTATGCAGTCAGCAAGTTGGCTAGGTTTACCTGTAATCCAAGTAATGATCATTGGAAGGTGTTGGATCAGGTACTATGTTACATGAAATACACGCTAACTTACGGGTTGCATTATTCGAGATATCCAGTTGTACTAGAGGGGTACAGTGATGCAAACTGGATATCTGACATAGAGAACACAAAGTCCACCAATGGGTATGTATTTACAATTGGTGGTGGGGTTGTGTATTGGAAATCCTCTAAGCAAACTTGCATCACCCGATCCACAATGAAATTAGAGTTTATCGCTTTAGACAAAGCATGAGAAGAAGCTGAGTGGCTTCATGACTTCTTAGAGGATGTTCCTTGTTGGGTCAAACCCGTACCTTCTGTAATGATCCATTGCGACAGTCAGTCGGCTCTAGGAAGGGAACAGAGTGCTATGTACAACGGCAAGTCTCATCATATTCGACGGAGACATAAGACCGTTAGGCAACTGATCACCACAGGTATAATATCCATTGATTACATAAAGTCGAAGGATAACATAGCGGACCCTTTAACAAAGGGCTTACCCAAGGATCATATGTTCTGCCTGTCTAGGGGAATGGGCTTAAAACCCAAAGTATAAAGACCAATACGGTGGTAACCCAACCTTACCGACTGAAGATCCCAGGAATTAGGTTCAATGGGAAAACTAAGCTGTAAAGGTTCAGTTTAGCGCTTCGGTGGAAGCATGAGCACTTTGGTTAGTGATTTCTGTAAAGAAACACAAAATCCAAAGTCGTTCCCGCTATAGACTATAAGTGCTATATGCAGTGTGGGTGAAGGTTAAGTTTCCAAAACCTTTAATGATCCTCACCGGTTGAGGTTAGGTTTGGGGAAGCTTTTAATGGTTCCTAACACTTGTAAAGTGGGGTATAGCAGGTTACCTTGTAGGAGACCACCTATTTAAGTGCGAGGACATGCCGCTTCAAATGAACGCACTTAAGAATCCAAGAAGTGTCCACGACCACAACGGACAAAACATTACGAAGAACTGAGTAAAAGAGGTTGTTGTGTTGGTACCGTTGACTTGACTTACACTAAACACTGACGGTTCAAGACATCACGTTCACCGCGCAGTAAGTAAGTCCAATGGTATTCAACTATGGAAGGTTCAAGGCGTATGCTACCTATCTAGATGCAACATCGGTCCGCTGAAAGATTGTTGGAAAATGCACCATGTGTGTGCGCCAAAATCTCTTTCAAGAGGGGATTGTTGAAAATTTACTAATGTGGAATTAAGTATATCCCATTAATTTATGACTCGAACAATTGGGGCCCGCACGTCGGAAACGTCGTTTTCACACACGTGCACACGTAGTGCCAAGTATCGCAAATTTCATTAGTGAAAGAGATATTGGTACATATGTAATACGTTTGAGACATAGAATTATGGACAGTTATTGGCCAAATGACAATGTATTCCACTTTGGTAAAAGAAGGAAGAAGTGTACGATGAAACGAGTCGGAAATCACCGCGGAGCTGAGGCACCGGAGCGCCGCGACACTAAATGGGTGTTTAGTTACTGGAGCCGCGGCGCTTCGGAGGCAGAATGCTGCGATGGAAAGTTTGAAAGTTCTAACTTTTGGGCTGATTTTGGAGAATTGATTCTCCATTACTTGGCACATGAATTCAGCCATAATTTGGCTGAATGTAACCTCTCAATTAAGTGTTATTACATGGCTATTGAAGGCCATTAGTTGGCTAGTTGAGGGGTCTTCTCCTTACACTATAAATTGAGGCATTTGGCTCAATTGTAGAAACTACTCAACACTTAGAAAATACTCCAGATTTTCTGAATTCATCTTCTTCCTCTCTAGCAAAGTTACTATACTCAAAGTTCTTCAAGAGTAACACTTGAGTTTTCTTTGCTCATTTGTTAAGTTGTTGTTGTATCTTGGGAGACTATTGACCAACACCGCAAAAGGAGATATACGGGGCAATCTTGTCTTAAAGACAGAGTGTCATCACTCGACTCAGCAAATCACCAAACATTTTGTTAAGTTCTTGATTTCCAGTTTATTGTAATAGTTAGTTTATCCTTTCTACTATTGTAATAGTTACCTAATTCTCGTTCCCTGAAACAATTGTATCCCAACAAAATCTTGATAGGAAGTCCCATTTTAGAAGCCTCGCAGGATGTAAGACGCAAAATAAAAGATAAGGACAGAAAGTTTCTCCCATGTGCTTCCCGTGTTTGATGTGAAGGAAAGAAAAGGAAGGGCTACCGTATGAGGTTGAAAACTCTCACCAGAAATCAAATGTACGCCTTTTTTCCCCTTTCTTATTTTATCTTCAAAGAAAAAGAAATAGAATTCTTAGACTATTCGGAGTTAGGAACAACCCAAATCAAAATGATCTCCGAACCACTTTATGGATGTCCCTTTACAAATCCAGATAAACCAGGTAAAGTTCCTGACTTCCCGCAAATTAATGTATCTAAACTATTCTAGTAGTAATTGGCAAGTAGTAATAAAAAGTACATGGTTTGGCTTAAAGTTTCAGATGTTGTAAACTAACTGTCGAGCTCCTAGTTTATATGCTCAATTTGGCTCATCTAGAACGAAAGGATTGAAACTTCCAACTATTCATTGTTTTAATTGTAAATATATATAATCTTGGTGCATGGACTACATTCAAGAAAAAGGTTCACTTTAGGGTGGACATGCAACCTTGCTTATATCTCACTGGTATAATGTAATTATGACTTTAAGATGTGTGGACGCATAACTAATATTTGAACAAACTTTGTCACATAAAAGAAGAATGGGTTCTAAAGAGGGAGGTTCACTTTAGTTGTGCTGAGTCCTGCCAAGGAATTTACTGGACCTAAATGAGCCTGAGAATCATTCTGTTTTCTCTCTTTCAGACATGTATACAAACACTAAGACACACACCGGCACACATAAACAAGAAAAAAGAAAAGCTTTCTGAGTGACTTGATAACAGAAAGAGTATCTTATCAGTCTCCCTTTTCGACTAACTTCTTCTGGTTGGACCTCGCTTACATGTGCTTGGGGGTGGCAAAATGGATAAAAATATGGTTATCTGTCTGACCCAATCTATTTAAAGTGGGTTGGATATCCAACCCTTTCAAAATGAGTCAACTTATTTTATCCATTTCAAATATGAGTAACTTAACGGATAAAATATGTTAAGATAATTATGGGACCCCATATTTATCTCAAATCATCATTACTCATGAATATTGTAATATCTTTGTAATCAATTATAATCACATTAATTAAGATGATTGTAAATTAGTATCATATAATTTAGGCTAATTAGATAGGTCTTTCTTTTTTCTATTAGAATACCATTGTATATATATTTAACCATTGGAATGAAATCATTCAAGAAATCAATTTCCCTTATGGTATCAAGAGCCAAAAATATTTTGCCCTACATATTTTTTTTCTCTCCCCCTTAGCCGATTTTCTTCTTGTTTCTCGGCCACCCTTACCAAAACCCTAGGGTTTTCTAAAAACCCTAATCACTTCAACACAAATCCTAAACTAACCAACCCTCCACCCGCCGGCCCCCTCTCTCTTTCTCCCCTTTTTTACAAAACCCTAGCCGACACTTAAGGTTCTCCAAATTAATTCCACCACATACAAAACACTATTCTCTTCTTCTTTTTGTTTGTAGTGTGAAACTATGACCGAAAAATAAAACTTCCATCCTGCTCTTGCCATCAATAACGTCAAAACTTTATTTCCATAACACTTGAAATGGAAAAAGGGCAATGCACCTCTTGGGCGGAATTGTTCAAAATTCATTGCCGCGCTTGTGAGGTAGTAGACCATATCATCCCTTCCGAGTCATCATCGGACACCCCTGCGATGGACAAAAAACTATGGTCCCGTATAGATGCTATAGTCCTTCAATGAATTTATGACACTATATCAAACAATATTTTACATACCATACTAGAGCCGAACTCTACGGCTCAACATGCGTGGGAACGTTTAAAAAACAAATTTCAAGATAACAAAATTTCTAGGGTTGTATATCTTGAACACCAATTTACTAATGTTAAATTGGATGATTTCTCCAACGTTTCCGCCTATTGTCAAGAATTGAAGGTGCTTGCAGACCAACTGTCAAATGTTTGTTTGTCGGTAACAAATCAACGGTTGGTTCTTCAGTTGATTGCAGGGTTGAATGAACATTATGATAGAGTTGCTACATTCATTCAGCAGAGTAATCTGTTGCCTCCTTTATATGAGGCCCGTCGAGGTTGATTCTCGAGGAAACACAAAAAGCAAAATAGGCATCCTCTGGAGCAGCCACCGCCGAAACTGCTCTCGTCTCCACCAACTCATTTTTCGCGGATTTGCAGCCCCAAAATTCTGGTTCGGAGGGCAATGGAAATCGTACCAATAATGATAAAAAAACGGGGTTCAAACCGTAACAATAACAAAGAAAAAAATCATGGTGGAAAGTGACGAGGTAAAGGAGGCGGCCAACCAGCCGGCGGCAGCAACCAGTCCGGGCAGTGGCGGCCAGTCCCAAACCAATGGGGGCAGACCCTTATTTTCTTTCTTTTACTTTTATTGACATAGGGTACCAGAGAAATCTTTATTTGAATCAACTTTGTTTTTACTCTTGTTTGTTATTTATCCGGAAGATGATAAAAATAAAATAAAGCAGAACACCAGAGATGCACAACACGTGGGCCTTGTCTAACGAACGACGACTTTCGATTCTTCACTTCAAGGAGTAGAGTCGCTGCCCAACCCTGCCTATATAAAAGAAAAAGAATCGATCACTAGGTCCCGAGCAATTCTACCTTCTTTCCATTATCCAACGCTCATGCATCCCCTTTCTCCCACTCTTTTAAAGCTTTCAATACTGGGCCCCATAGTGGGCTGCCCCGCCATGCCCATATCCAACTTCATCATGGGCCAGGCCTCCCTCTTCAAATCGTCAACCCAGAATTCTAGGTTCGCGTCCACAACATGCATTTGCGACCCATGCACTATTTTCTGTTGGTTATGCACCCACTGACATTGAACAAGCCATGAACAACATGAATCTAAGTGTTCCAGATGAGTCGTGGTACATGGACACTGGGGCTACGTCACACATGATGGCATCTCAAGGTAATCTCTCGTCTTATTTTAATATGAGCAATAATAAAAATATTGTTGTCGGCAGTGGACAGAAAATTCCAATTCGTGGTATTGGTCAAGTAAAACTACCCGCTCCACACCCACCATTATACTTGAAAAACGTCTTACATGCACCAAAACTGATTAAAAACTTGATATGTGTTAGACTTTTTACAATTGACAACAATGTTTCTCTGAATTTTGATCTGTTTGGCTTTTCTGTGAAGAATTTTCAGACAGGGATGCCACTAATGAGATGTTATAGCACGGGGGACTTGTATCCCCTCACCAATGTTTCCAACAATTGCATGACAAAACCATCAACCTTTGCCGCCATTTCTCCTATTATATAGCACAATCGGTTGGGACACCCAGGAGCACCAGTTTTCAATAATCTTAGGAAGAATAATTTGTTTTCTTGTAACAACCTTTTGGACTCTTCTGTTTGCCAAACTTGTGTGTTTGGTAAACATATTAAGTTCTTTTGCATCATCTACTTCTCATACCTTTATGTCATTTGATCTTTTGTATTATAATTTGTGGACATCACCTGTTTTGAGTTTTGCATGTCATAAATACTATATGCTAATTCTAGATGATTATTCAAATTTTCTGTGTACTTTTCCCTTAGGACATAAATCACAAACCTACACCATTTTTAAATAATTTAGTATTTTTATCAAAATTCAATTTGACAAATCCATTAAATATTTTCAACGTGACAATGAGGGGCAATTCATAAATGCCCAATTTAATGATTATTGTCACAAAAATGGGATGTCTCTGCGTCTTTCGTGTCCGCATACATCACCACAAAATGGGAAAGAAAATGGGAAAGCCGAAAGAAAAATTCGAACAATTAACAATATGATTCGCACTCTCCTTGTACATTCATCCACACTACCAATTTTTTGGCACCATGCACTTCAAATGGTCACATATCTTTTAAATATTCTTCCTAGTAAACTGCTCTCCAATGTGGCCCCTACACAAATGTTGTATCATTCTCTCCCATCTTTTACACATTTGAGGGTGTTGTGTTATCCTTTGTTTATGTCCACAACCATTAACAAATTGCAGGCTTGTTTGACTCCTTGTGTGTTTTTGAGATACCCACAAAATTATAGGGGATATAAATGTTATGATATGACGAACGGAAAAATCATTATATCTCGTCATGTAGTTTTTGATGAGTCGACATTCCCGTTTGCTAAGTCTCATGTGGCATCCTCACCTTCATATGATTTTTTGGAAAACGAAATACATCCCATTTTACACCACCATCTTAATACCCAAAATCAGGTGGGACATACCCAAAAAAAACCCAAAATGTTCCGGCCCAACCACAAAATGGGACTGGGACCAGTCCACGGTTCGGAGGCCATAACCTTTTTACCGATGGTCTCGGCCCAGTCCATTTTCATTGGCAGCCAGGCCCAAGTGGGGGAGCCCACTGCTCCCTCACCCGTAAACCAAGCCAGCCCAATAACCCGTGCATTAACCTAGCCCAATAACCCAACGTCAACCCAATTTCAACCTCTTTCGGACTTAGGCCAAAATACCACTTCTCGGCCCAATGCCATACCCGAGACCCCTACTACCCAACCGATGATAGCACAACCTCATACTATTGAAACTCGTGCCATGTACGTAATTTTTTGGCTAAAACATCATTTTAACTTACTATCTTCGGTTCAACCATCACATCTACCTAAAAATCCCAAATCAGTCCTAGTAGACCAGAATTGAAAAGCTGACATGTTAGACGAAATCAATGCTCTTATTAAAACTAAGATGTGGGAATTAGTGCCCCGTCGATATAATATGAACATTATTCGGTCTGTGTGGGTTTTCTGCCATAAAAAGAATTCTGATTGCTCCTTTGCGAGATTCAAAGCTCGTCTTGTTGATGATGACAAGTCTCAACAGGTTGGAGTGGATTGTGGTGAAACTTTCAGTCCGGTGGTTAAGCGAGCAACTATTCGAACTGTTCTTAGCCTAGCAATGTCAAAATCCTGGATCATTCATCAGTTAGATGTCAAAAATGCATTCTTACATGACCATCTGCAGGAGACAATTTACATGCATCAACCGTTGGGTTTTCGAGACTCTACACATCCGGATTATGTTTGCCTGCTGAAAAAGTCCTTATATGGTTTGAAATAGGCTCCACGGGCATGGTATAACAGGTTTTGTATCCACACTTGGTTTCTCACACAGCAAGTCTGATAAATCATTATTCATTTATAAGAAGGGAAGTGGCATGGCGTATATCCTTCTTTATGTAGATGACATCATTCTCACTACCTCATCTACATCACTTCGTCAGTCTATTATGTCCCTTCTCGCAACAGAATTTGCGATGAAGGATTTGGGTCATTTAAATTATTTTTTGGGCATTGTTGCAACTCAATATACAGGTGGTCTGTTTCTAAGTCAAAAGAAATACGCCAAGCAAATCATTGAAAAAGCCGGTATGTCCTCATGTAAACCATCATACACTCCGGTGGATACAAAAGCTAAATTGAATACCGCTGCAGGGACTCCATACAGTGATTCGACACACTACCGCAGTCTAGCAGGGCCTTGCATTACATCACTTTCACGAGATCTAATGTCTCCTATGCAGTTCAGCAAGTGTGTTTACATATGCATGATCCGAAAAATGAACATATGGGGGCTCTCAAGAAGATTTTGCGATACATCAAGGGTACTATTCATTTTGGACTGCATTTATATAAATCCTCCATCTCGAATCTCTCATCTTATACAGATGCGGATTGGGGTGGCTGCCTGGACACTCGACGTTCCACCTCTGGCTATTGTGTGTTTTTGGGAGAAAATTTAGTTTCATGGTCATCCAAACGCCAGCCAACATTGTCTCGATCGAGCGCTGAGGCAGAATACCGAGGGGTAGCCAATGTGGTTGTTGAATCATGTTGGCTCCGTAATCTTCTCTTAGAGCTCCATTGTCCGATTGAAAAGGCAACCGTGGTTTATTGTGATAATGTGAGTGCGATATACTTATCCGGTAATCTGGTTTAGCATCAACGCACAAAACACATCAAAATGGATATATTATATCCGAGAAAATGTTGCATGTGGACAAGTCTGTGTTCTCCATGTACCGTTCCATTATCAGATTGCCGACATTTTCACCAAAGATCTTCCGCGCGTAGTATTTGATGATTTTCGGAACAGTCTCAACACACGAGAACCTCCCGCTAAGATTGTGGGAGACTGTTAAGATAATTATGGGGCAAATCATCATTACTCATGAATATTGTAATAACTTTATAATCATATTAATTAGGATGATTATAAATTAGTATCATCTAATTTAGGCTAATTAGATAGGTCTTTTTTTATTCTATTAGGATACCATTGTATATATAAAGTTTATCATTGGAATGAAATCACTCAAGGAATCAATTTCCCTCAAAATAGATAAAACTCACAATTTTAGTAAATACAAGTTCCTTAAATATAAGAAAAAATGACTTCCCTAATAACATTAGGGAAAACAAGTCTCACAAGTGACATTTCACCAACCACCCCTTCACCACCCAACCGACCCCCAACCACACCCCATCACCACTCAACCCCCCACTCACACTCTTTTTAAAAAGTTTAAAAAGTTCTTTACACCTCCCTCCACCCCACCACACCTGCGACCCCAACACCCATCACCCATCACCCCTCCAAAAAAATTAATTTTAAAAAAAAGTTTTTATTTTGGTTTTTAAAAAGTGCATTCGAGGTTGGTGGTTGGGTGGGGTGGGATTTGTTTGGGGAGTAGGTGGGGTGGGTGGTGGAGGGTGGGTGGGTGCATGTGGTTGGGTTGGGGTGGGAATGGTGGGGCTTGGGACGTGGGTAATTTGCGAAAAATATTTTCTTGGAGGTTGTGTCATTGGAAAGTTTCGAAGTTCTATTCTTTCTGCAAATGATGAGGTGCAACTATGTACTAGGGATTAGATTTGTGGACAATATTAGCTACATCAAACCAGCATCTTTAAAGTAACTTTAGATAATATGGATATCCATATTATCCATCGGGTTAACCCATTTTTTATCCGTGTTAGATATGGGCGGGTCGGATAATTGATCCGTTTTTGTTTAACCCATTTTCGACCCGCCCATATACGACTCGACCCGCCTGTTTGCCACCCCTACATTTGCTCTATTCTTTCTCTTATTTCAATGTGCTTACCAGAGAACATACCTATGAGAGGGGGCAAGGTTTGGACTACATGGATGATAAAAAGATTAACCGTAATATAATCCTTTGCCTGGAGTCTTGTGTTTAATTATCTAGTAACTTCCAGGTCAGAGATGGAGTCTCTGCAGCATCTGTCAGATAAACGAAGTCAGAAGCTAGAAGAAAATATGATATACATTAAAGAGTTGGAAGATAGAAAAATGATGCTTACACAAAAGGTTAATTTCTGACTAACGTAACATTCCTTAAGATGTTCAGCTGTTTCATGCCTTTTCCCCGTTTGATCTTCCAGGTTGAAGAACTAATGGTCGAAAATAAAGAGGCTGAAGAAGAAATCTGTAGATGGAGAGAAGCTTGTGAAATGGAAGTGGAAGCTGGAACTAAAGCTATTAAGGAGCAGGAAGAACTGGTAGGTTTGCACTATCAGTCGAGCTCTTTTAATTCTACTTGCTTTGTTTCCTCCCCTCATGATGTCAATAGTAGTAGCTTGGTGGTCAGTCAGTAATATATAGCATTAGTTAGTTGGCTATAGCTACTGATCCAACAAATATTCCTGAATACATACTAATTCAACTAAGATTAATGAATCCAGTCAGTCACCGTTCTTGGAAGAATGAAAAAGAATTTGTGTTCTAGCCAATTTTTGCTGTAAGGGGTGGCCTTACTTCCCTATCTCACTCTGGGAAATTTGCTTTCCATCGGAGCTTAGAAGAACGTGGGGATTATTTAGGTTCATTTTGTAGTACTGGTGCTTTCTCTTCTGTGCTAGCAAACTTTTGAGCAATATGAGGAAAAACTATCCTGAACACTCCCAAATTCATTACAACTAACATAGAATTCTTTGACATGTAGCACTAAACCAAAAAATAAGACATCGGTTAGTTGTTTTCCTAAAAAAATCTTTTCCCCCCAAAAGAGACACCTTAGGATAATTACTTTGTCATTGATCAAATATACTCTACTGTTCTGATGTGCAGCTTCTGTCATATGTTTTCTGACTACAATTTTGTCAAGATATTTCTTTGTACCTTTAGGTGTCGTTTGGTAGAGTGTATTAGATAAAATAATATATGTATTAGCTTTGTGTATTACTAATACATTGCTTGATACACTTTTTTATCCTATGTATAACTAATGCACACCCTATTTGATATTATCCTATGCATAACTAATACCTAGCAAACTATAGTATTAACAATGCAATGGATTTTAATGCATGCATAAGCATGATTAAAGACACAATTGTCCATTAAATCTCTCACATAGTATAGCATGGAGGGTATTTTGTAAACAACCAATTATTTTTAGAAATTATACAATTCATGTTATTTCTAATATACCAAACCAAACCAAACGGTGGATAAAAAATAATTCCTGCATAACTAATGTCAGCATTACTAATACAGTCAAACCTCTATAATTGTCATTCGCTATTACAACATTTCACTATAACGACCTGATTTTCTCCTGAACCGATTTTTCATTTATATTTTTCTTCTCTATAACATCATTCTACCTATAACAACAATGACATTCATTATACCGGTACACTTTTTATAAAATTACCTCTATAACAATCATACTCAAATATTGTGTATTAATATTTGTAAAAGTATATTATGTATAAAAAAATATCAAAATATTTATGATAACCATCATTAATGTCATGCACATAGTAAATTTCAAGTATGAATATCTAAAAGGAAAAAAGTATTTCTCATAGTGATATGATATAGACTTGAAATCAAAATCATATATTTTGTATCTACCGATCTTGTATAAATTTGATATTTCTTTACTTTAATTTTAAATGCATATATTCCTTAGATTTCAATTCTTTATCGATATGAAACAACTAGTCATGAATTTATTTGTAATTTATTAGTCTTTTTAACTTTTAATTAATGAGATCTGAAAATCAATTGAGATTTTAAAATTAACAAGCATATTATTTTCGTTTATAGCATAAAAAGTACAGAAAAATAATTATTTGCCTACTTTAGTTTATAACAACTAAATGAGATCTAAACATCAAATGTCAGTATACATGTATAACAACACCTTATTATAGCGGCCATAAAATTCTCGGACAAATGATGTCACTATAGAGAGGTTTGACCGTACTAGCATTACTAATACACCTTATTCATCATTATTCTTATACACTCTACCAAACGATCACTTATAGTTTTTCCAACCTTTGTTTGGTCCTTTGGGTTCAGGTATTCACAATGTCTATAATTTTGTATGAAAAAAGGAACAACATAGGTTTTGATTGCTTAATTTCTTAAACAATTCCATTGGAATTAGGTGAACCTTTGAGAACCAATCAGCCTGAATAGCTAGAAAGCTAAAGAAAGAAGGAGCCTATGATTAAGCCAGACTAGTCCACCACATTGCTGCTACTTGTATATCCAGACTACTAAAAACAAATTCTAATTTGTGAACCCGAGGCAAATGTGATACTTAAATTTTGTTAACGACAGGTCAATATTCTGAATCAAGAATTAGAAAAGACCAGAGCTGCTTTACGTACTTCCAAAAGCAAGTTGCAGCTGAAAGATGAGCTAGAGGCGACAGCGATCGCTGCCAGGGAGGCAGCTGAGAGATCTCTCCAACTTGCAGACAGCAGGGCGACTGAGCTACATAAGCAGATTGAGGAGCTAACAAGACAATTAGAAGTAGCAGAAAAAGGAGCGAATAAATCGCCGTAGATTGAGGCATGTATGTTGGCCATGGCGAGCTCTCAAAGTTCTGCAGTGCTAATAATACAACTGGTGTGCGAAATGTGACAAGGATGATACCAGAAATGCAAGCATTTCTCCATTAATATTTGATTGTCTCATTCTCTCCTCCAAGCCAAAGAAAAAAGTTTTCTTTCTTCTTAATTTCAAAAAGAAAAACTATTAGCCTTTATTTAGATGTTGTACGAGAATTTCTGCTTCCATCCAATTCTACTAAGCTCTCCCCCTTGTCTTGGGACCTTCGCACATAAATGAACACTCGATGATCTATGAATTTATGGGTGTCAGTTTTGCTTATCCCATCGAAAATAGCTACAGTTGAATAGTTCTGTTTTTGAATGGTTGTTTCATGAGAAAAGTCCAATTTCCACTAGAACATAGACATAAACAGAGGGAAAGATGATCAAAGTACTTCATAGCTAAGCCTGCTTTTTGGAAAGGAAGTATAAGTGTTTTCATACATACATAATGGAACATAACTAGGACAACTGAAACATAGATATATCAAACTGTATATACTTGATGAAATTAACAGCATAATGGAAGTGCTGGCAATTTCTAGTTGCCATCAAAAGAACTATTGAAAAACACAATCTAGTTGAAAAGCTGTCCAGCCATTCTTCTCATCAAGCCATTTACCTGCAAAAGAACCAAAACAGAAAACCAAAGATTTAGGGCATGTATTGCTTGAATTGTATTAGTTCATCCCCCAGAGAATGAAGTTCAAGTAAATTCAACTGAATACTTGGAAGTCCTTTAAGTCATCCAACATCGTTCTTGAATAATCAAGTGAAATTTCTAAATCTTCATATCCTTTTCTTGCTTTCCCGCAACTCAAAATGTTTTTGCTTTTTCTTTTTCTTTTTTTGAGAGGGGTTAAAGTGCGTGGAGAAAATTAATGTCAAATGCAGATCAAAACACACACCAGATAAAAAACAAACCATAGAGAGACTTTGACAAGTTTATCCAAGTAGCAATGTCTTTTTACCTAAGTAGCAATGTCTTTTTCCCACATATGTACAATTTTTTCTTCTTAAGCTATGGACACTCAAGAAAATTAAAGTACATTGCAGTAATGACTGGAGCTCACAAATTTAACTGTAACACATTGGACATCAAGAGATATTGAAGTAAAGATTAGTGAAAATACCTCCTTTGCTGAGAGACCAACTTCTTGCAAATCTTCAAGCTGAGCAACAGTCAATAAAACAGATCAATATTATCAATATAAACATTATTATCCTTTTCTCCGTGTTGCAAAACCATGAATTATGTTCCAAGGTCTTACCCTCTTAAAAGGTTCTGGTGATTCTTCACGAAGTTCAAGAATGTAAGTTGCTCTCTTTTCTCCAATGCCCTGTGTGAAATGTGATATTGACTTTAAACCATTATGTGCAATGCTAGGGCTTGATAAAGAATAGTATCGGAATGCGGGCTTACCTGGATCCTTGTTAACTCGTCCCTGTAATCACAAATGAGAGAAAGAAGAATGTTAAAATTAGCCAATGGATACACCACATAGAATAAACAAATATATTGGCATCCAATTATCAAACAGCCGCCCCTCTTTATACTTGGGGCACATCCTTCCATAATCGCAGCACCAAAGCAGATTATAAGACTAGTTCTGGCTAAAGTCTTACCCCGAGAATCAAAAAAGGAACTGTGGGAACTTGTGGTTTTCTGCTTAAGATAACATAACATTAAGGTTGCAACTTTTAAAACTTGCAGTTTTTACCGCTTAGATAATGCTTTATAACTAAAAAAGAAGCTGTTGCAGAAAAGGTGAAAACTGGCCAGCAAAAAGTAGCTTCACAAGTAAATATCAAGATTGCTACTTAACTTGTCTTTGCTACTTAAGGTAACATAACATGAAGGTTTCTGCCTTTAAAAACTTGCAATTTTCTGCTTTACAACTTTAAAAGAAGATGTTGCAAAAAAACTGAAAGCTGGACAGGGAAATATAGCTTGAAAAGTATATATCAAGTTAGCCTTATTGTATTTTGGAAGGAAATAATAAAAAATGATGATAAGGACAATCTTAGTCGGCATAAACTTGACAATCAATATCAAAAGGAAAAAGACGATATGTAAAGAGGAGAGCCGATTACATGAGAAATTGTTCACTTACTTGCTTGCAGTATTTAAGAAATTCAGATATTCTTGGACGAGGCAATTCTGCACAATGAAAAGGTGATTGAATGAGTTGAAAGTAGCATTAAACAACAAAATGCTTAAAAAAGTAAATCACTACCTTTACTCCAGAACTGCGGGTATGAAATCTCTCCCAAGGACTAGTATACTTGACAATTTCCAAAGTTCTCTCACCAGTTTCAGTTTTTGGGGTTTTAGGTTCTATGTTATCACAACTTTCAAGGCTTCCTTGAGATGCATCCGATTGCTTTGGCATCAGTATATGCAAAGGAGTTGAAGCCTCCAACAACCGTAAATTATTTGTTATTTCTCTAAGTCTTGCACTTAGTGGTGGTGATCCGACTTTGTCTATGTTCACGTGTTCATTTTTCTTCTCTACACCAACAGTACCTGCAAGGTTATAGCATATGTGAAAAGAAATAAAAGAAAATGAAAGTTAATATCAAACATAGTATCCAACTTGTGACACAACCTACCATCATCTGGAAAAGAAATTGTTTCTTTGATATCACAATGAACTTCGGGAGTAACTTCTAAATCCTTTGCTTTATTTGGTGGAGAGGCATCCTGAGATGCAAAGATAATTCTCAGTACATAGATAACTCTAATTCAATAAAGTGCATCAGTTGCACCTTGCAGAAAATGTTGAACTAATGATTACTGTACAACCAAATTTAAGTTGTCTTGCCTTTTCCATGTTTTTACAAGAGACTGTTTCCTTGAAAGCACTTGGGATTTCCTGAAACTAATACATTAGTTAAGCCCGTGCATATCCCTCAACAAAAGAGCAAAATATAAAAGGAACAGAAATGCATTCACAAAATTTATGAACACTAACATTTTCTGCTGATAATATCAAGGCTCCAGAGCTATCTGAATTGGACTTGTCTTGAGATGTCTAGCAATACATAACACCTTAAGTTCCACGTGGCATAAACTAAACAATGAATGATATGTTAACATCTTTAGTCAACCAATGCGTCCACTGATAAAGCCGTGTACCTTTTTATGGAAGGAAGAGGTGATGGTTGAAGCATTCTCTGAAAACGGCTTAAACTTTGTAGCTGAGGTGACATCATCCTATGAATCAATAACATGTCAAGGTACGAAACAATGACACATTAAAGTGCTATATAGACAATTGTCAATTGCTAAAAGCGACATTCCAAAAGCAAAGGAGAAAGACTGTGTGCAGAAGAAGTTCATATTTCACACCCTAAAACATAGAGGTACGAACCAGATGAGTTGACAACAAAAGTAGCAGACTTGTAGTAACCTATTTTTTTTAAAACAGTATATCCACCCAATTATACAGGAATCAGAACCAAAAAGGACAAAACTGTCTGGAAAAAAAAGCAACAGATGCATAGTACCTGCTTAGAGATGGTAGCTTTTCTCTCACTGAATAGTTTCCTTCAATGAAAGCACAGAAGCAAATGTTTCAGTACACATCAGTCAGTAAGCAATATATGCTAGTTCATTATATGATATGCCATGTAGCAATACCTTCCTGTTAATTTGCAAGCAGAGTTGTTCTTTTTCCCAGACAACGGGGTACCCATTAGTCGTACTTGTTGATTAGTGTGCTTTTTACTTTTCATTGCAGAGCTTGTCAATATCGGGCCAGCGCTTTGACATGATCGTGAAGCCAAACTTACTACATAAAGAGTATCTTGGCAAAGAATTGGATTCTATAACAAAACAAAGGGAAGGGTGAGTAAAGGAATTTTCCAAAGCGACTTTTGAATCAACACAGAATATCAACCATGTAAGAATGAGAAGTCATTACCAGGCAGGTAAGCAACACAACATGATTGGAGCCTCCAAGAGATTCCTGTAGCATCCGAGTGAGTTTGCCTTCTCGATAAGGCACACGCTTTTCATTTGTGTTCAAAGCGTACACCACATTCATAATGGCGTACAAAGACTTGTTTATTCTAGTACTTTCAGTAAGCGTGATTCCATCTTTGCTACTTCTTCTGGAATCCTCATAGCCTGAGAGCAAAACAATACAATGAAGATAACTAAAACACAATTATTGAGCATAGGACAATATCACTACAATTTTTGGAGGTTTAGGACTAGCTAACCTGCCAAATCCACAAAGTTCATCACATTGGGACATTTACTACCCTGGATGTCATCAGTAGATGCTATATGTACCATTAAACCTTTGTGACTCCTTTTGGGCATCTGAAGTGGTGTCTTTTGTACTGAATAGCGTGGTGCAGACCAACATGCACTTAGATCATGAAAGTGTGAAATGGAATCCACAGCAGCCTGGTAAAAGTAAAGAAGAGAGCGATCTTAACCATAACAATGTGCAATTTGTCAATATTTTACTCCCACAATGGGATTAAATTACTTTAACTTGCCTTAGACAGTCCTTTGAGCTTTATTTTTCCTTGAGAATCTTCAAGAACTTGAACTTCAGGATGATTAGGATCCAAAAGATCATAGATATGATCCTGGAAAACCTCATAAAATGAAACGAAGACCGCTTTCTTCGCATCCTTTGTTTGCGAAAGGATCTCAGCTATTGCCAATGCTGCCAAACCTTGTTTGTCCACAGAACCCTACAACATACAGAAACAACATCTTCAGTTTCAAAGTAATGGAAAGTTATTATTAGAGAAGCATAGAAGAAAGAGATATATGGAAAAAGAACCCACTTATTGGGTAAATACACAGAAGACAGACCTGGATTGTGTGGGTTTTTCCACTGCCTCTTGCCCCATATGCAATAATGGATGCATTTCGACCGCTGAGAACTTCTGATATCAGTGGTGTTACCTCTTTTGAGAATACTACAGCATTATCCTCATCTTGTTGATAACAATTATCTAATTCATATACATCTTTACGACTGCAAAAAACTAGAAAATCTCAGAATTTTTCCCCCCGACAAAAAATATGGATGCCTAATATCATTAACCCAAAGAAAACCAAGCTCAATTCAATATCACAAGCAACAAAGGTGATGTACAAATTCATTAACAAATGGGTGTCCTAACAAATTGCCCAAGATATCATAGAATCTCACATGGTTAGGACTAGAACAGGACCTAACAACCCAATGGCTAACATGAAATCAAATCTATGGGCGGGTCTAACCTATTGGCAGTGGATTCCTTGGCTTGAAACACTAACGCCTAAATTTTTAACCCGATTTCGGCTGGTATCATCTTGAAAGAAAATTAAAAACAATAGTTCATCATTTGTAGTTAAAACAAACTAATATCAGTTAACACCGCAATAATCAGGGATACTTTAAGCCAACATAATCTGGAAACAATAAATTGTCAAAGCAATTTAAAATTAAAGAGTAAAAAATTGTTCCTCAAGAGCACATTATTACCTGCTCCCTTCATTGCCGAATGAGATGGTAACTTTTCCAGACGAATCGGAATGGCTCTCTTTGGGCCGGCACACAGTGACCCACTGCTTCGAATCTCGGCCAGATAATTCATTCTCTTGTTCTGTAAATCCTCGAATTTTCCCAACAATTCGTACTCTGCACGAGATTCTTGGGCCGGCGTGGCGATTTGAATCGGGCGTCGACAAATCCATGGAAGAAAATTTACAATTTGAATTAGCGACTGGTAGTGATGTATTATATTGTGTACACAAATAGCCGTTAGGGTTTAATTTTCAAATTCAATTCTTCGTTTGTCCTCTCTGGCGCTCCTCTGGACGCTTTATTATATTTTATAAATCCCGAGGTTTTACCGCTAATTGAGATTAATAATGCGTACTATAATTGAATGAGTTAATATATTTTACGTAATTAACTTAATTATTTAATAAACGATTGAGAATATTCGCTATTTTTTTCTAAATTTAAACTGAAACTGCTTAATAGGAATCGTTATCATGTGATCGGGTGCTCAATTGAAATAAGTCATATTTTGAGTGTCAAATTAAATTTACTGAATGTCGATTACTCTCCCTATGATTTTATATATGTCATTATATTTGTATGACTATAGTGTATGTTATTAAAGATAAAAATGAAAATCTTAACTAAAAATAAATTTAAATATAAAATTTATATTTTTTTGAATCAACTAAAAAAATATCGTATAAAATTAAATAAAGAAAATAATTTCTATACTATATGTTATAATTCTAAAGTATCGTATAAATCAAAACAAGGGAGAGGGAAACTCACATTTATAGGTGAAAATTTTATAGTTCTGTTATTTTTTATTCATTGGAGACCTGAGTCGATTGCAGTTTTTTTAAATACATTTTATACTATGTTTTATCTAATTCTTTGTGTAGTGCAGTATTTGACGTTGCGTTTTATGAGATTTGACAGGATTTTTCTAATTATGTTTTTACTAAATAAAAATTTCACAATTCCATAAAATCTAGGCTAAAATTTGTTAAATATTTGAGGAGGTCAAAAGTGCTCACTTCTAGCAAGATTAGAAGATCAAAACAGCTCGAATATATTTATGGGACCATTTTAAACTTATTCCCAAACATAAGGGTTCACTATTGACATTTTCTGGATACGTAACGTTGGGCCGATTCGGGTTTCCAGCATATATCAAAAGTCCAATCCATGAAATTCAGAGAGGAGTTCCTGTCCAAGGGTCAATCCTACTCTCTTTTCTTTTTCTACAGTACTTTTAGGACAATTCGTAGTACCCCCCTGTTTTGGCTTTTGAGTGATCTTCAATTTAACCTTTTAAATTATAAATCTTTAATTTTTGCTTGATACTTTAAGTAATAAAAAAGTTATCGAATATATTTTTGATATTAAAAAAAAATTAGATCTATGATCTAATTTCATAAGGTAGGATTTTGATAAAAATTATACTTATTCGTGTAAAGGTACATAAAAATTATATTTTGTCCAATATAATTTCTATAAAAAATTATCTTGTAAATAGTACTACGTCTATATCGGACAAAGTATAATTTCCAAGTATTTTTTTCTCGAATAGGTATAGATTCTATCGAAATGTTATCTTGCGAAATTATAAATCTTATCTTTAAAATTATTATTTTACTCTTTTGGAATTGAATTCAGTATTTTAAATTTTGTAAACCAGCAAATAAGAGGTACACAAATAGTTATTCAATGAAAAATAGGGGCAAAAATTAAAGACCAGCGGGATCAGCCCTTTTGAAGGGAAAATTGTGCAATTTTTTGCTACTTTTCTCATCTTTTCTCTTTTGTAATTCCAAACAATTTCGTGAAAATATTGTGAAAAAAGGAGGGGAAAACAAGAGTGTGATGTGGATGCTCTGAAGAAGTGTTTGAAATGTGAGTCATGTTGACGCCTTTAGGTCATCTTGCTCTATCAACAACCCTAATTCTTCTTCTGAATATCCCCCAAAGCTCTGCTCCGATTCGAGTTTGCTTTTTAGTTGCAATAAGGAATCATTAGTGATGCTCTATTGGAAACGGTTTTTCTTTGTCATTGATAAAGTTGGTCAAGTTGCAAACTTTAATGCAATAAGATTGGTTTTCTATGAAAATATTACTCCCTCCGGATCAAAAAGCGTGTCCACGACCTTTATTTTTTTATTCAAAAAGAATGTCTATAGAGCAAATCAATTAAGTGTTAAGTGACCAACTCTCCACCCATATTTAAAGAAGGGTAATTTAGTGAAATTATCTTTTATCCGGGAGTTAGTATTTTTTTAAAGGGTGCAAACACTCTTTTTGATCCGGAGGTAGTATTGAGCAAATAGTGAAATGGGTTTGGTTGAAGAGTCTTTCAATTCAAATTGCTGCTTGAAATGTTGTGTCCATGGATGGAGCAGACGTGAAAGTATTTGTTCTTCTAGATATAATGGTTAGTTTATTTCGTACAGATCGATGCCTTAGGTTTCTACTGGGGTAAAAGAGACTTTTTTGTGTTTTGGGATGATGAAAACCGAGTCTTAGTTGTAATCCTTGGCTTTGCCAACAATGGTGGAGCCAAGAATTCTAATAAGGGGATTCAAAAGAAAGCAAACTTTTAATGCACTTGTCCATTTTGATTCAACGTATGCACACAAAAAAATTTGTTTTTACCCCATTTGCTCAGTGTAACTTTTCAACGAAGGGGATTCAATTGATAGCACTTTAGTACACTTGGCTACACCACTGTCTGCCATCAGTTATTGGTCTAGGACATGAACGATTTTATAAGGCTCTAGTATGAGTTTCTTACGAGATTTACCTTTTAGAAAGGAAAAAAAACAATATTTTAGAGGGTTGATTGGGAAATTAGAAGTCTTAGTGGATACAAAAGTGGAGGGTTGCAATTGATTTGTTTGCTCATAGATACTGTTAAGGATCCAGTGTTACATTACCATCCTGTTGATTTGGTTTATCTGAGAATCATTGCTTTCCGAGTACCTAGATTCCTAGTATAAAGCTAAAATTATGCTTCTTACTGTGAATGAAAAGCCAGTAAAAAAATTGTGCAATTGTGCTTGAAATGTTTGATGTTGGGAGGTGTGTGGTTTACAAAGTAATGCTTGCTCGATCCTCATCCACAATAGGTAATTCGATCAATGTCTTTTGTATGCTCACATTTAACGTGATCAAACTTTCATCACAAGCTTGTGGCTTAGACTAATGATTAGAAATTAGACCACTTGTTAGTTATCTGATGTCTAGGTATCCACATAAAATTACTTAAACAGATACTAATGGTTTAGATGCACTAGTAATTTTTGCCAACTTGGGTGGGGAGTTCCTGATGACTGTCAGATAAGTTCAATGATTGCTGCAGGTTTAGTCTTTGATGGCTTTCTTCCTTAGTTATAGTCAGTGTCCTGTATCACATGGACTTGGGTGTGAGATGCATGCATCTTTGTTGGATTTATGGATATTTAATGGCAAATTTGGGGACAACAAATGTTGCTTACTTTTTTTTAACTTTCAAGTGGGTACATTGTTGAGGACCTGAACAAATAGTATCCCTTCACAACACTTTGAGCTTTTAGATGAGGCGGTCCTGAGCTCGAGTCTTACCACCATCCATTGACCAAATACTTCACATGGTTAGTCAAATGAATAGAATTGGGCCCTGTTATGAGGGCATGTCGTTGACCTAAATAAATATATAAAAGTTCCCTTTGTAGTAATTCCCCGTCCAGTGATATAACACAGTAACTGGCGTGTATATACCAGATGAGGAAGTGTCCATATCTGCAGGCGTTGCATGTCTCACAAGGTTAATTTGTCTTCAGCGGAATTCCATAAATCATAGATCTGGCCGGTAGTTGGAGACTTGTTGAAGTCCCATATCTGAATCACCACTAGTGTCTAGTAAATTTCTCAAATACAAGTGCATAGGAAGTAATGATATATGGAGCAAAAATGAGAAACAGACTTAAAAGTATCACAAAAAAAATCCCCAATTGGCATGGAGTTGTTTGCTACTTAAGCTCACTTACTGCCAAAACTTAGTTTTTTGCTAGCTTTTTATGTCCAGTATTTTTCTTGGTTTCTTCCTAAGCAGACTGCAATCTTTCTGGACGTTCAACTGCCAGGGTTTACTGGTTTTCTTTTGACTTTGTATGGTTTTTCTTTATTTCCTTTTGGATAGCTGCCACCAGTGTCATTAAAACTATGATGTAGGAACGTTTGTGTATTTGCTAAAACTGTATATACTTGTATGTGAGTTTCTCAAAGTGAGTATAATTTACACGTAAATCTCCTTCATGTTGCAACTGATTTCGGTTTATGCCCTTCTATCTAAAAAAATTGATGGCAATATAAAATTGACAAGTGACCAAGCATATTTAAGAAAATGCTCTTCATGTACCGGAGTACTGGGTAATTTTTTTTTCTCTTCGAACTTTTACCTTCCCTTTGCAGTTGTAGAGGACCTCAGGTAAGCAAGTTGAATGAAAATTGATGGACTGAATCGCTGTATTCTGCTGTTAGAAGTAATAAAGCCACAAAGAAGATCCAAGTATAAGTCACTGCCTTGTTTGTAACATTTCACAATTAAGGATATAGTTTTCCCATCTTTGCAATTTCTTCAGCTTTAACCTGTTTTCAAATACTCTGAGTGATTCCAGAAAATTGTAGTTAGTGATAAGTAGCAAGAGAGAAATAACGAGGAAAACAAGTATTGGTGGATGGGCAGTTGAAGAATATATTGGCTGCTTTTAGCTTGTACATGCGATTATTTCCTGTCGCAATATGAAGAACTGAGTAATTTAAAGTTCCAGGTTCAAATTTGATGACAAAAGTTTTTCCAATGAGAAAACATCTTATAAAACTGATTTCAATATGCGTAGCTCACTTCTGAAAGTTCATTCTAAATGAAGAAGTTGGAGCTAAGGGAAATGGCCTGAGCAAGAATGTCTGCATTGTTTACCATTCCTTAATCGGCCCAGTTAACAGTCGTCTGGGGGGAAATTGACAAATAGTCACTTTTTGGATCGCTGATTAAGCTTAGTGTTTCAAAACGATTCAACATTTAGCCTCTTTTTAATGCAGAAATAAAATTTGGACAAAAATACATTTAGCTAAAGCACGGAAAAACTCCAAAAATTTTTACTGGAGCCTGAACATTCATCAGTTCAAACTCTAGGAGTTTTTCTTGGAATTTGAACTACGCATTTCAAGCTCCGAAAAAAAATGCTGGAGTTTGAACTGTGGTAATCAGAAGTCCATGAAGAAATGCTAAAGTTTTTACCTAGTTTGAATTGATAAAGGTGTTTAAACTTCTTTCTAATAATTTAAACTTTCAGACGAGAAATTAGATTTAGTTTAAAATCAGCAAATGTGAAAAAGGGCCATTTAATGTGTCTATCAAGTGCCTCTATTCCTTGAGAAGTTACCATAAAACTGGTCTTAATTTTCTTCTGGAAGATGCAGAAACTTTGATTTTAATCAAATGAACTCAAAACGCAAGTAGATTGATCCTTGAAAAAAAATATCTTGTACAAGAACAAATGTGATATCCATGGTTGTAACAACTATAGGGGTATTAAGCTGCTAAGCCACACTATGAAAGTTTGGGAAAGGATCGTGGAGACGAGGGTGAGAAAAGGTGTGTCTATTTCCGATAACCAGTTTGGATTCATGCCGGAGCGTTCGACTACATAAGTCATTCATCTTATTAGGAGGTTGGTGGAGTAGTATAGGGAGAGGAAAAGAGCCTTACATATGGTTTTCATTGACCTCGAGAAGGCATACGACAAAGTCCCTAGGGAGGTTCTATGGAGATGTTTGGAGGTTAGAGGTGTACCTGTGGCGTACACTAGGGTGATCAAGGATATGTATGATTAAGCCAAGACCAGGGTACGGACAGTAGGAGGGAATTCAGAGCTCTTCCCAGTGACGATGGGGTTGCACCAGAGATCAGCTCTTAGTCCATTCTTATTTGTCTTGGTGATAGATGGCCTGACGCGACAGATCCAAGGGGAGGTATCATGGTGTATGTTATTCGCAGACGACATAGTCCTGATTGATGAGATTCGCAATGGAGTGAATGCTAAACTGGAGGTTTGGAGACAGACTCTGGAGTCAAAAGGGTTCAGGTTGAGTAGGGCCAAGACAGAATATTTGGAGTATAAGTTCAGTAACGGGAGCGACCTTGAGACAGGCGTGAAAGTGAGGCTTGGTGCTCAGGTTATTCTGAAGAAATGAAGCTTCAAGTACCTCAGATCTATTATCCAAGGGAATAGAGAGATTGATGACGATGTCACACATCGTATTGGGGCAGGGTGGATGAAATGGAGTCTCGCATCTGAGTCTTGTGCGATAAAAAGGTGCCACCAAAACTGAAAGATAAGTTCTATAGGGTGGTGGTTAGACCGACTATGTTGTATGGGCGGAGTGTTGGCCAGTCGCACATCCAAAAGATAAAAGTCGCGGAGATGAGGATGCTGAGATGAATATGTAGGCATACAAGGAGGGATATGATTAGAAATGATGATATCCGGGACAAAGTGGGAGTGGCCTCGGTGGAGGATAAGATGCGGGAAGCGAGGTTGAGATGGTTCGGGCATGTGCAGATGAGAGACACAAATGTCCTAGTGCGGAGGTGTGAGAGGTTGGTTATGGAGGGGTTCAGGAGGGGTAGAGGTAGGCCAAAGAAGTATTGAGGAGAGGTAATTAGACGGGATATGGCATAGGTGCAACTTACCGAGGACATGACCTTAGATAAGGGGTTGTGGAAGGCACGAATTAGGGTAGAAGGGTAGTAGGTAGTCGAGTGTATCCCTATTTACGCTTACAAACTGGTAGTTGTAGTGTTATTATTGTAGGCCCACTTAGACTATCATACTAGTAAGCGCAATAGTACTTTATAGTAGCGTTTGATTTCTACTTCTATGTGTTCTTTAATGTACTTTATTTATCTTATGTACCTGCATTAGTTACTGCTTCTTTTTCAGAATGCTATAACATGTCTTATTTTCTTGTTTTGCTTGGGCTTATGCTTTGTCTTGAGCCGAGGGTCTCTCGGAAACAGCTGCTCTACCTATCAAGGTAGAGGTAAGGTCTGCGTACACTCTATATTTCTCAGACCCCACGTTGTGTAACTCCACTGGGTATGTTGTTGTTGTAGTTGTATCATATTTCATTTCTGGATTCGTTTTCCCTTGCTTGGAGTAAAGAGAAGAAATATAAAATATGCCATCAGGGGTGGAAGGGAGCTATGGGGACCAACTTATTTGTTTTTTTCCTTCTCTTTCACGTCTTTTAGGTTTTAAATAGATAGAAAAAAATGGCACAATGTCCTCGATTGCATATAAAATATGTGTTATGCTTAATTGTCGTGTTTGTTCGACAGAGTAATGAATCACGAGTAGTCCAAGTCAAACCTTGACATTGAAGAATCCAAGCTTGAGAACCAACACCTCAGCAAACTTGGTCAGATAAAACTTATTTGCACTCGATATTTTATATTAAATAAATATATAAAATATTTGTCTTGCACGTAAATTTTTATTATTTAATTATAGTTAAGTGATATGTATTCTAAATACAATAATTAATTATTTAATTTGATGTAAACATCATTCCTGGCGTATATTTCCGTTTTGACAAGCACTCCTCCTCCATTTGTGCCTGTTGCCTCCTAATTGTTTACAGCGTCATAAATTCATCCTCCACTTACATTGACCTTCTTAATTCCTAAATAAAGGGGAGCTGTGGGGTTCTTTCGTGGGGTGGGGGGAAGAGTCGGCAAACTCTATACAGAAATTGTCAAACCTTAATAAATTGCTAAAATGTCCAAGTGTTATGCTTACTAGTAGGTTGCAAAATAATATTTTAAGTACAAGTTACATGCTTTATACCCTGCATAATTATTTATTCTCACTTCTCATTACTTGTTTTCACATCTGTTTTGTCCACATCCCTAAATGTTGCAATTGAGATTCTTGTGTGTCATTTATCACATAAATTTATTAAGATATTAATTCAGGATTTAAAATCAGTGAATTCAGAATGAACGCAACTCTATTATATGTATACATAGTTCAAGTCAGAAAGCCCGCTTCTGCATACGAGTTTATACATAGTTAACTGCAGGATACTCTTTCCAAGATATATCTGTCCTTATTAAGTACAGAAACACAACAGAAGAAACTAACTTATCTGCTGATCATACTTCTAGAGCATGTCTGAATCTGTAAAACTTCCCATTTTCGACATCTCAAGGCCTTTGGGTTCATCTTCCCTTAAGTCCCTTTCTTTAGCTTGTAGAGAATGGGGTTTTTTCCACATCAGCAACCATGGAATTCCCAGAGACTTATGCAGACAACTTCATTTCCTTTCTAACCAGATTTTCAATCTCCCTTGTGATGTTAAGCTCAATGCTGGACCCTTATCAAATATAAGAACCTATACTCCCCACTTCATTGCTTCCCCTTTCTTTGAGAGCCTGAGGGTGTCTGGTCCTGACTTCTTTGCCTCTGCGCAAAGCATTTGCCAAGCCCTCATCAACCAGCCAATTCCAGAGTTCAGGTAAAATCAAAAACCTTAACACTACATCCATTTTTTTTATAACAGTGATGATCGGGCAGTTCACATGCACCTCATCGACTATTCATCCAGATACATGTTACCTCCTACCAGCACAGGTAGCAGGTAACTCTGTCCATCAAAGTTTTGGCAGATGTGTTTTGTCTTTGCTGGGATTTGAACCTTGGTATTCCACTGTTTTCACTTACTTCATTGACCGCTATGCCACACCCTTCAATGCACTTAACGATACATTTTTGTCTTTTGTTTTGTTATTGTGTTTTATGGTCCAAAAGAAATACTACTTTTCTTTTCTTGCATACATCATAAACATTAATTTGATTTTGCTTGATCACACAACTTTTCTCTCATGTAAGAATTTTTCTTTTTATTGTTTTCTTATGTACCCTATAGTCATGCAATGGAGGTCTATGGGAGCAACATGGAGAAACTGTCCAAAAGCATTATTGAGGTCATACTGATGAGCTTAGGCCCTGAACTTGAGCAAAAATTCGCGTCCGAATTCAAGAACTGTCATGGCTATCTAAGAGTAAACAACTATTCTCCACCCGAAAGCACAAAAAATGTACAAGAAGAAGAAGTTGAAGGGCTAGGGATGCACACTGATATGAGCTGCATAACAATAGTGTATCAAGATGAAGTTGGTGGTCTTCAAGTGAGATCCAAAGAAGGCAAATGGATGGACATTGATCCTTGTCAAGATACACTTGTTGTGAATGTTGGAGATCTCTTACAGGCTTGGAGTAATGGGAAATTGAGGTCATCTGAACACAGAGTTGTCCTGAAAGAGCCTGTAAGTCGATTTTCCATCGCTTTTTTTTGGTGCTTTGAAGATGAGAAACTGATTGTTGCACCAGAAGAGATTGTGGGAAACGGAAATCTGAGGGTCTATAAGCCTTTTGTTTGTGCTGATTATTTGAAGTTTAGAGAAAGCAATGAGAAAGGTAAGTTTGAGAAAGTTGGTTTCACTGTCAAACATTTTGCAGGTAAATAATCATCTTGGTTATAGCATTTTCTTCATCCCATTTGGTGTCTCAAAAACATTTTTTTTTGTACAAGTGAGGTTAAAAATAATTATACTATATTGACAATGGAGTTGTTTGTTTCTCTTTCAAAGTGCTAAGTTATGAATTCTCTGTATGATACTTCTTTTTTGAGTTTAATTTCTATGTTACTAACCGTGTAAAGTATTTTTATACCATCAGATCATACTACTTGCAATAACAAGCAGAGTTGTTACATATAACATTGCATAAATAATCTGTTAACACATGTTAAAGTTACACTGCCAATTTAAAAATTCTTTGGACAGTTGGTATATTATAACATAAACCCTTTCTTTCTTCCCATTTTGGCGGCACATGAGTTTGCTTCCATTTTATTGGTGGCAAGTGGCAACTCAGTTATGTTTGACCTTTTGCAGCTTCTAGAGGTCACCAGAGACATTCTTGAATGAGTCTTAATAATAAGTTTCAGAAACTTCTAATGGAGGTTATTTAAAATTAAATAGGCCTTAGCAACTTAGCTGGAAATGAAGCATCTAAACCTGGAAGAAGAAAAAACCTACCAGACCACCAAATGATTGGGAAAATAATTAGTCAACCAAGAGAATTTAGGCAAAATTCTCTCCTCATTGCAAGATAATGGACTTTATTTTAATAAGTTCATTGGCAGCTAATAAGGGACTTGTTATTAGAAAAAAGTAATGTCACACTTTCCTCCCCAAGTCTTCAGCAGCTAGTAACCAACAGTCTATTTGTATGCCACACTTGCACAATTTAGTTGGCTAAGGGAGACAAAAAGAAGAAACCAGTAATTCCTGACTATATTAATCAGAAGATTTTGTCAAAAACAAAGCCAGTAAAGGTACATATAATCGTTACATAAAGAATCAGCACGCGTTACAACTTTTCCTACATGTACCATAATAATCAGGAGAACCAACCATAAAAACAGGATTCCTTTGACACTCTCCAGTAGCAGCCCATCGAGCACAGTTCTCATCTTCATCTGTACAATTGGTGTCATCCAATTGTAGTGAATCCTTTTGTACAGTAATACTTCTGAGATAAAAGAATTTGATGGCATACCACATTTCACCCTCAATGACAGGGCATCTTGCATGGGAGCTACTCCTGTCTGGAGATGCATCAAGATGGACATTGAAGAACACGATTGCATTTCCTTTAGTTGGTTTCAAGGTGTCGCTCCTCTTCGTACAGTCAGACAAGATCTTATTCTGCACCAAAAGTTTCTCATAAATCAGAATTAAAGAACAAACAGCAAAGATGACATTACGAAACTAAGTACAACAAAGCCGTCTTTTTTACCTCCGACTCAGGGAAGAGGATCTGACCACCCTGTGTCACATTTGATAGATACAAAATGACAGTTGCCATTAATGGTTCGTTTGACTTAAGTGCGGCACCCCTGTCAAAATAACCATAATTCCCCTTTAAATTCTCATGCCTAGAGTGCAGAACATGCAACGGCTTGCTGTTTCCTAAAGGCAAGGATGAGAGCGGTCAGTCATACAACACTGAAAAGGTAGACTTAGAACCTTCAGTTGGGAGGGGTGCCTAGAAAGAACAAACGGAACTTAATATATCTGGTAGTAATAAAATCTACCTTTAGGCAGAAAGGTCCAGGCTGAGATCCTTTCTTCAATCCATGAGGAAGTAGGATCCTAGAATTAAAAAGAACATTATCAAGAAACATGTTATGAGTACTGAGCGGAGTTTATCGACATGAACTGCTTTCTCTGCCAGCAATGTTAGTGAGCATGGAGTCCATTTGTCATGGTAATCAGAATTTATAGAACCATAATGCATAATTACTAATATCTTCGGTCTACAAGGTTACAATATAAAGTGATTATTTTAGTTGTTAAAAGATGGTCTAAAACACATGCTTGGTCATATCTATGCTCTGAAGCAGCATTAGCTCATATAATGCACCACATAGATAACAAAGAACTTACCTCCGCATCAATAGGAATACCCATGGTTGGAAACTTCTCTGCCTCAACTGAAGCAGTATCACTTCTGGAGCTATTTCTCTTGCCATGCACCTACAAAAATGTATTCGTACGGACACATTTTAGAAAACTTTCTAAGCCAAAGAAGATAGCACTACAAGTTGTGAGGCACTGATTTACCAAAGAGATTAAGTGATCAGTCTCTTCTGCTGATAGAAAGTCTCTATACAAGAAAACCCTATTTCAAGAAAAATGTTCATTATTACTCCATACAGAGCATTATTCAAGTAATCTCATCAAAAAAAACCAGGAAGCCAAACAAACATGGCTTCAACACACCAACATAACAAAGAAAACGTTACTTCTTTTTTTTGGGTGGACTTATTTATACCCAGAATTTTGCACTTGCGAAATTTCTTTACATGCCACAACACATTGAAGTAGCAACAAGGTTAATGATTGAATAGACTACCTGACCTTGGTCGCCACGAGAGTTGAACGACTTGTGAGGGATCAAATCTATTAGAGCGTACAGGATAGCCCAACTGTATAATGCCATCCCTGTTCGCTTCCTTGGCCCTCAATTCTTTTCGGCTTCTGAAACAAATTTGTCACCAATCATCATGTAAAGCAACATCTACTAAAATCACTTCAAAACTAGTGGATATTATTCCTCTTCTTACATTTATTCATTTGCAGCTTATTACTTATTGAGAATACATTTTCTTTAGTACATTCGAAAAATGTCTGTCTATTGAAAACCACAAGTACAGGCCAATATGATAAATCGGGTTCTTTTCCAAACTCCCAACACTAAAAATCGGCATTTTTTGACACTCATAGGAGTTGCCAACTTTTTAGCTCAAAAGATTGAAACTTTAAGGGGGGGGGGGGGGGGAAAGGGGATAGAGAAAGAGCAAGTTATACTGTTTTCCAGAACCCGTTAGGAATCTGGGCTTGGATTGAACTGTGACAACGTTATAGTTATTCAAATGTACAATACACAGTTTCTGCAATGAGCAAAATGCCGGTTACCCCTATCGAATTAAATAAATCTACCTAGATTACATGAAGGTTTTTATGATTACCTCAACCGTACTGCTAAATAACCTTAAAACCAAATACATTAATACTATGAATACCCAAATAAATAAATAAAAATATTACATTATGAACTCAGATCAATAGAGGTTTGTATTGAAAAATCATGAACAAATGTAGCAACTATTGTACAGTATTAGGGAACCAATTACTGAAGAACAAGAGAAATCAAAGACTCTTATTAGATTAAAATGCAGGGAAAGTAGGACAATTTTACTTACTTTTCGGCGAAAAGAACCTCGGAACTGATCCCCAAAGCCACGAAGATAAAAACCCAAAGAAAGCTCGCCATTCATAAATCAGGAAAGTGAGGGCTTTCCTATTGGGGAAAAATGCAGAGTTTGTTCGAATTTGGAAAGGGATCTGTCAAGTAATTAGAAATATAAATTAAGCGTTAATCCTTACCAACTTGATCTTGTTGCTCATATGCGAGGCGCCGTCTTAGCCTTCCCTGACCAGTTTTTTGCTCCCTCTATTGATAGAACCCGAGCAGTGAAAGAGAAGTAGGGAAGAAAGAAAATACTTACTATCTTTGGGATCTGGGATCTGAACATATTCAGATGCAGATACTTTTTTCATAACTAGATTCATATTCAGATCTTTCGTATCCATAAAAATTAGATCCAAATTCGAATTCATCGTATCCATCGGGTCAACGGATCGAATCTGAATATACATGTAAAAAAATTTGTCTTCCTGATAATGTAACCTTGCGAAGAATTTTTTTTTTAACTGACAAATAATTTTTACTTAGCTAACAGTTTACTGTGTTTCAATTTTGAAATATTCATATGAGATATTTTGTTTGTTGACTCATTTTGATTGTGAGCTATTAATTAAAAATGTTGGACAATGATAATAGTTATAGAAAATGCTGATTAGTATTTCCATAATGCAGAACTTGCATGTGCTTGGAATCTTCACAAATGAAGTGAATATAATTTTAACTACTTGTCTATAGAGATGTTAGTCATTCACTAATATAACATTGATTTTATTATTGAAGTTTACTCTTTAATTTTTGGTTTTTGAGTTAACGCGGAGATAAATTAAACTTGTTTTGAGAATTAAACTTGCAAAAATGTGCTTAACAATTTTAAGAAAATACTTATAAAATTACATTCTAGGTTATGAATATATTTAATAAAAATGGATCCACGGATCGAATCTGAACCGGATACAGATCTCAAATACAAGATCCATATCCAGATCCGATCCGTCAGAAACGGATTCGGGTCCGATCCGGATCCATCGGGTCCAAATTTTGAAGATCCATATCCTATAAAACGAATCTGGATCCATCAGATTCGGCCCGGGTTCAGGATCCACTAGATTCGGACCGGGTTCAAGATCCACTGCCATCTCATCTCTCGTGATACTCCATGCTCCTACTGACGCAGCGCAATGTCTTGCTGCCATCTGTCTCATCTTTTTTTCCCTTAAAAAACATAATTTCTTCTCTGTTCTCATTTTTGGTTTGTAATTCTCTCAAATAATTTTAAAAAAATTGCAATTTTCACGAAAATAACTCTTAACTGTCATAATGCATAAGTTAATTACTAATACTCAGTGGTAATAAAGTCTCATCATGATTTGTGTGTTAGCCAAAGTTACAATTGTAATATTGAACTCCCCGTGTGATGATTCGAAATTATCTTTCTAAAATGGTGCAATTGATAATTCAAAATTATCTTTATAAAACGGTGCAACGAATTCAGCCGAGCACAGATTTACTCCTCAAATTACAAGCAATAATAGAATGAAACGGTTCAAAACGGATATAATATCAGGCTCAGCTTTTGACTCCGTTCGCCTCTACTTTTCATGTCAAGACAATAAATTTTTTTTTTATTGCAACACTGGCATTCATCTTATGGCTCAAAGATGAAATTAAGAGCTTATATGCTCTACTACTTAACAGCTCCCCATGAAAAGAATCTTCACATATATTCTGAAAGTCTCTATAAATATACTAATACAAGCCACTGACTGACGCACGAAAAAGAAAAAAGAAACCAGAGTGTCAATCAAAATGAGACAAACAATTATGGTTTAATCAAAGAATGATGCTCCTCCAAATATCAGTACTTATATATTATGCTTAAGTTACAATATTGCTTATCACTGTGATCTTGATCTCTTCAAAATCATATGACCTGACTCATCCTTCTCATATAGACGCTCAATCAGTTCATCCCAGTTATCTTTGGTCTTGCATTTAGTTGATGAACCTGTGGATGAATTCCCGGCCGATTTATCAGACTGTTCCTCTAGTTCATCAAAAGTTCCATAATAAGAAGGGGAAAAAGCATGTGGAACAGCCAAGGTGACAGCCCTCTGTAGAGCAGCTTTATGCTCCTCGTTGTGCTCTTTGGTTAATGTCTGTTGTCGCTCCATCTTTTGCTTAGCTGGAATTTCCATCACATGATCTCTGTCTTGCATCAACTGGATGCACAAAATAAATATGAATGTGAAGAATGGTCGAAACCAAATTAAACTTGAACACCTACAGTAACAAGGATGCATAGAAAAACAATTTTGGAGAGTAGCAAATTCATTTTAGAATTCAATTGAAATCACAAGATACTGGTTCATTTAAAGTATATCCAAGCCAAATTGCCCTCATACTTCGAGTGCTAACCACTACCATAAATGAATTCAACAATATTTGTGTAAGAAAAATGGATGAATACTTAAAGATCTTATAAATCTATTAATAAGCTATGCATCAATACCAAGCCAGTCAAAGTTGGCTATATAAATCCTAAATCTTATTTCCAAAGAGCTTATAAGCCGCTAAAATTCTTCAATGCATCCACAGTAACGAGTACTACATAATACAAGAACGCATCAATTCACAGACTAAAGGAACCAGTAGACACAACTATGGTTGCTGCTTTAAGTTTCACAACTTGATGCTGAAACAACTAATAAGATGAAAGGCATGGACCCCTTGAGCGATAGAAAACGTTTACCCACTCTTTATGAATCGAGATGCAACTTGTATTCAACCACGCTTAAGAGTGATGAACTTGTCCCACGAAGGATTGCAACTGATAAACTATCTTAACTGATGATGAAAGTAGATCATAAGTGCCCTACAAGGGTGGATTGGGTACAGACAACACAATTGATGAGATAAGGTGGAGAGCCCATGATGTGGATTCCGAACATGTGGTGCTAGTTTGAACTTTAAACCATCACCATTTTAAGTTCGTGCAGCAGTAAAATTTCTGTTTGTGTCTATTGCAGAACGCAGCAGGCATAGACAAAAGTGACAAAATCATGAATTTATGGAATTCTAGATAGCCTACAGCCAAGGTAGCACATCTTTAGAAGTAAAACTAAGGGTACAGCGGTGTGAAACAAAGACAATTTGTTTGGAATTCTATCAAAAGCCATTAGTTGTCATAGAAGTGCAGACAACTTACTTCCAGGGCCCTTCGTGCTTCTCTCTCTATCCAGATAATTGCATGATCAGAAGTAGCATTACAAGAGAGAACTATGTGCTCAAATCTCCCATCCACTGGGACTGCAGTCTTCACAACAGGTGGAAATCGTCCACATCTGTTTTAATGGAAAGACATGATAGTATAGGAATCAGAGGTTGTAATCATGTGCCTAATAGTAGACCGAAAAACACTGTATTGTACTATGCAAACTGTTATGGTGGTTTTTATGCCAAACCTGCCGAATAGATGCTTTTACTCAAAACAAAAACATAACAGTATTGAACTATAAAGTACAATAAATGGTTCAAATTCCAGTGGAGGCAAAATGCACTAGGTGATTCCCATTTGCCCAAGTCTTGATGGGCAGAGTTACCTGGTACTTGTGTTACCAGGAGGTAGCAGGTACCCGGTAGAATAGTCGAGGTGCGCAAACTGATAGGGGCACCTCCATCATAAAAATAAGGTTTATTCTACATAACATACAAGACATTGTGCTGGGAGATTTGGAGCAATTCGGAAGGTACCGGATTTTGGATATTGTAGAAGTATTAAGGTTGAGGAGGTTAAGGGTGATGTTCGCGTGATGCGCAGGGGACGAGCGACCGGACCTGATGAGATCCCAGTTGAATTTTGGAAGAGCGCAGGCAGGGCAGATTTGGAGTGGCTAACAGAATTGTTTAATGTCATTTTTAAGATGGCAAGAATGCCCGAAGAATGGAGGTGGAGTACAATGATTCATTTGTACAAGAACAAAGGTGACATCCAGAGTTGCAACAACTCAAGCTGCTAAGTCACACTATGAAAGTTTGGGAAAGGGTCGTGGAGATGAGGGTGAGAAGAGGCGTGTCTATTTCCGAGAACCGGTTTGAATTCATGTCGGGGCAATCGACTACATAAGACATTCATCTTATTAGGAGGTTGGTGAAGCAGTATAGGGAGAGGAAAAGAGACTTACATATGGTTTTTATCGACCTCGAGAAGGCATACGACAAAATCCCTAGGGAGGTTCTATAGATGTTTGAAGGTTAGAGGTGTACCTATAGCGTACACTAGGGTGATCAAGGATATGTATGATAGAGCCAAGACCAGGGTACAGACAGTAGGAGAAGACTCGGAGCACTTTCCAGTATTGATACCAGAGATCAGTTCTTAGCCCATTCTTATTTGCGTCGGTAATGGATGGACTGATGCGACAAATTCAATAGAGGTGTCATGGTGTATGTTATTCGCAGATGACATAGTCCTGATTGATGAGACTCGCAACGGAGTGAACGCGGAGCTGGAGGTTTGGAGACATACTCTGGAGTCTAAAGGGTTCAGGTTGAGTAGGACCAAGACAGAATACTTGGAGTGTAAGTTCAGTAATGGGAGTGACCATGAGACATGCGTGGAGGTGAGGCATGGTACTCAGGTCATTCCAAAGAAAGTAAGCTTCAAGTATCTCGAGTCTATTATCCAAGGGAATAGCGAGATTGATGACGATGTAACACTTCGTATTGGTGCAGGGTGGATGAAATGGAGGCTTGCATCTGGAGTCTTGTGCGATAAAAAGGTGCCACCAAAACTTAAAGGCAGGTTTTATAAGGTGGTGGTTAGACCGACTATGTTGTATGAGGCGGAGTGTTGGCCAGTTAAGACTTCGCACATCCAAAAGATGAAAGTTGCGGAGATGAGGATGATGAGATGGATGTGTGGGCATACAAGGAGGGATAGAATTAGAAATAATGATATCCGGGACAGAGTGAAGTGGCCTCGATGGAGAATAAGATGCGGGAAACGAGGTTGAGATGGTTTGAGCATGTGCAGATGAGAGGCACAAATGCTCCAGTGCGGAGGTGTGAGAGGTTGGCTATGGACGGGTTCAGGAGGGGTAGAGGTAGGCCGAAGAAATATTGAGAAGAGATGATTAGACGGGATATGACGAATGTGCAACTTAATGAAGACATGACCTTAGATATGGGGGTTGTGGAGGACACAGATTAGGGTAATAGGTAGTTGAGCGTAGTCCTACTTATGCTTACATACTGGTAGTTGTAGTGTTATTATTGTAGCCCTACTTAGCCTATCATACTAGTAGGCGCAGTATTGTTTTATAGTCACATGTCCTTTGATTTATTTTGATTTCTGTTGTTGTATGTTCTTTCGTGTACTTTATTTATCTTATTTACCTGTGTTAGTTACTACTTCTTTTTTCAGAATGTTTTATCATGGCTTATTCGCTTTTATTACTCTCATTTTCATACTGCTTTAAATTTCTTGTCCGGATCTGACCGTTTCTCTTGTTTTTCTTGTGCTTATGTTTTTTCTTGAGCCGGGAGTCTTTCGGAAACAGTCTCTCTACTTACCAAGGTAAAGGTAAGGTCTGCGACACTCTACCCTCCCCAGACCCCACGTTGTGTGACTTCACTGGGTATGCTGTTGTTGTTGTATTCTACAGAATTGACACCATCAAAGAACTTGTTTATTTGAGGGGTTGTATCTAATTTTTTCTTTTCCACATACATAGGCAAGTCACATTATACAAACAACTTATGACAATTTCATGTAGCACATCCTAAAGTCTGAAAATACCTAAAAGGTTTCCTCTCAACAATGTGATAGAGGCGACCTGGGGCGTAAAGTCTGCGTGGATCTTTGAGCATCTTCTCTTCTGAGATGCATGTATCTCTCATGCACCTCAGACATAATAGGCATGGTAAACTGCGAAAAAATAAATAAGCAAATGAAAATAAATGAAGCTACTCATGAAGAGTAAGCAATTAGCATGTAAAAAAGGATCTAAAATATTGGACCCTCCACTTAAATGACTGATGTGCTAAATCTCACCTTAATGTAGGTTCAATGACACTTTACAAAAACATGATTCTGTTTCTTTAAGTACTAAATCGGATTTTCACAAAAACATAAAGTTAGTTCACTGGGGGTAAAACACAATGAAGAGGATATTAGAAACAAAAAGAGAAGGGGTCAAGTTTCCTAGTTGATGGAACACCACCCATCTAGTGCCTCTTAAGAGAGTTACTAAATGAGGAATCAAAAGTTCCTACTCCAAATGAGGGAATGGACTCTTGAAAACAAGTACAATATGAAATTCAACAATCTTTTACTCCCTCCGTCCTAATTAATTTATATGACACTCTTTCCTTTTTAGTTAGTCCCAAAAAGAATGACACCTTTAGTAACAATTCAACTTTAAATTTATCTTTTTGCCCTTAATAAAATGATTGCTAGCCACACAAATTTTTATGGTTTGTTTTAGACCACAAGTTTCAAAATTGTTTCTTTATTTCTTAAACTTCGTGCCGAGCGAAACACCCTCATATAAAATGGGACAGAGGGAGTACCAGAATAGTGACTTGAATATATCTTCCAAAGGGGTAGCTGTCCGTGGCAAGAAATCATCCTATTTAAGAAAGAGAAGATGGAGTTAGATTGAAAAAATATGCAGCTAGCACAATTGGAGAAAAACTTCAAAGGAAGCCCAAACGACCAGGAGACATTATTGATGATTGACATCAACATAGAGAATGAAAAACAATGCAAACATCTGCAACCATTATCTACAATAAATGAAAGTGATGATTAAGTGAAAAATATCCAGGAACTTGCCTGAAGCACAATGGAGTTGATGACATCTGCATATCTCACTGCCAGATTCAGTGACATACATCTAGCTGGTGCAATAGCAAAGCACCTGATTCTTTTCCTATCAATGTTGCCCAGCCTGTCACGATTTTGTGCTACGACCATTGTCAATAATGCTGCTACACCTGACCCAAGTGAATGTCCGGTAACTGTCAAGGTATAGTTTGGATATTTCTCCAACAATTGCTTCAATATCTCACATTCTGCATTTAACACCAATCCAGCTGCTTTTAATAACCCATTGTGAACATACCCGCCATCAAATTTCCGTTTACCCAGCTTATTGTCCAACAAAACTGCATAATCACTCTCCTTCGCCAAATTAAGACCTCTAATAGCAAGAACTATGTCAGCATGATCATGATCCAGATATAAGAGATATGGTGGTGCTCGACCGCCGGTATCTGGATAGTTTTTCTTCACAATTAAACAATCTGGATTAATTCCATATCCTTCAGGCGGTTCCCATTGAGGTTGTCTGAGATCATTTTCGTATACGGCCAATATGTATCGGCAGAGCCTAGGGACAGGTTCAAATTCTTCAGCCGTGGCAACGCCCCAATTTTCGCTGTCATGTCCTGCACTATGAAGGCACCGCTTCCATGCCCAGCGGCAACATGCTACACAGTATACACATTCAAGGAAAGGGGGTAAACCACAGAGAACCGACATTATTGCCTAGGGCCTAATTGTTAGACCGTCGATAAAGAATGTCCCTGAAACTAACTAGCAGCATACCCAAAGTCTGCAAGATCAACATAGCAGATTATAAGTTCAAAAATGTCTTGATATAAAAGCCACAATTGCCACAACTTAAATGAGTAGTTCACAGTCATTCAAACAAATACTAATGATCAATCAATCAACTATGCCACAACCCCAGAGGTGGATCCAAGATTTAAGTTTTACGGGTTCAACCTTTAAAGTCTTTAGCATTGAATGCTCCGCGTTGAAAATACTGCGTTCAAATGAACCCGACACGGTACTCTGCATTTGTTGAAAATATAGTCAAATATTAAAAGTGTGCTCTCTCAAATAGCTTAAGCGTTTAGATGAGATGGTCACACACTTCAACATGGTATCAGAGCAGGTCAAAGGCCCTGAGATCGAATCTCGCCGCCACCCATTATCAAAAAAAAAATTCACGTGTTTGGACCATGAAAAAAAAATCAGGCCAGCACATGAGGTGGCGTGTTGAGAATATAGTCAAATATTAAAAGTGTGCTCTCTCTAACAGCTTAAGTTTTTAGATGAGATGATCACACTTCAACATCACCTCTGCACAATCCCAAACTAGTTGGGTCCGGCTATATGAATCTTCAATGTCCACTCTTTTCCAATCAAGCTCATTCCATTCCAAAACTACCAAGTTTTCTTTAGAGGTAAACTAGGATTTCGCTGAAACTAGAGAATTTCAGCAATCTTACAGTTATCGCTACACTAATGACTAAACTGACATACAAGTCTCTAACCAGTAAGGAAAGACTTATTCCCACAGTGACATTTCATAATATGATGATTCATTTAAATACATGAATCTTGAAAATCTCATGCTAGGAGCATCTAATTTGGTATAGAAAAATCAATCTAAAACTATTTAAGTTCTACATGCACCAAGAATTAAAAAAAAGGCCTTTCTTCCAACATCTAAGATTTTCACTGACACCCAATAACATGAATAGTGCAAAGATAACAGCTTTAGCTCTGCAACATTAAACATTACCTAAATTGGGCCATCACCCTTTAGAGCTACTGAGAAATTAAACAAACCCAATAAGCAGATTCAGGTGGTGATCAAGAAAATCAACACTCTGAGAATCAGAGGCAAGGGGAAATTCTTGGGTCAAAGCTGTGGATTCTCACTTCTTTTCTGGGCCAGAAATTAAAATAATCAAACGAAATTGGCAGGAGCCTTGTTATGACGACACATGTTTGACAGTTATTGCTGAGTTGTAGTAGTGTGTACTGGCTTTTAACGAATTGAAAGTGAAGGGCGATAGGCTTTGAGCTGCCTGAAAGTCAACTTAGACTCGGCTAACTTAGTAGTGACTAGTGTATATTAAGGTCGATTTTTGTTTTCTTATGTAAAATTTGCTCCTTCACCGAACCGTCGTGATAATCGTGCGTGTTTGGTGATTTTGTTGGCCTTTTTCAAGTTTTGGGCTAAATCATCCCTCGAGTATAATTAAAGGAGCCGTTTGGACATTATTTGAAATTACGATGATTTGAAGTTGAAATTTTGTTGGAACATAAATTTGAATTTCTTAAGTTGTATTTTTCTTATAGACATAAAAAATTCATAAGTTATGAAAATTATCAAAACTTTTCTTATTCTTATACAATCTTATTGAATGAGCAAGTCATAGTTCATAACAAAATTAATGCGAAATTAAAAGGTTTTTCTAAAAAATATAATATCAATTGATCAAATTTTAGTTCAATAAAATAAAAAATTGAACTGTAACTACTCTTTAATATAATTCTCCCACGTGGTTAGTAAGAGATACTACCAACTTGTAAATCTTTTAATATTTAATATAAATTATTGGTAAATATATCTATCTACCAATTTATGGATCTATTTTTATAAAATATAACTTATGGGTCAACTTTTACATTTAAATTTTTTGAAATCATGATTTGGGATCTCAAATCATGCATTTTTGGATGATTTGAAATTTAATCTCATGAGAAAATATCGCATGTCAAAATGCTATTTTTATCTCATGAGATAAAATCGCATGTCCAAACGCCTACTTAGGTACATCCTTATGCAATAGTGAACAAAAAACATCATTTAAATTTCCCAAAGGTTACAATAAACATTCTTCTGTTAATTTTGGTTAAAAAACTAACAGCTGAAATAAAACACATGTGCTAAGCACATAACTTCCCCCAAATCTCCCTATTTTATCCGAGTGATTTCTTCCAAATTGAGTCCGTCGTCTTTCATATTTAGCAGAGTTTTTGGCTTCAAAAAGAAAACCTTATGTCCTTGTGATTTCAAAGAATAATATGCAACTTGCAACAAGACAAGTTGTTTTTTTCTAAAGAAGAACCGAAGCTAGGGCTATTCTTTATAACTTGTCTTTCACACTTCACAAATAAGGTAAAAGAAAAATAGTCATTGAAAAAGTTTTGATTTTTTCAATTCTGTAGTATTTTTGTTATTTCTCAAACTAAACATCCTTTTCACTCTTGAAAACACCAGATTTGTAGTTTGAGAATAAGAAATAATAGGAAGAATGTTGGCTCGAAGTTTAAGTGACCAATCATCCACACCTAACCATGGTATTGTTGATATTCAAAACCTTTAAGCATTTGAATTTATACATGTTATTTTTGTATTTGTTATATTGAACTCATACTTCTTCATTGACAGTTAATATATATATATATAACAAAAAGTGTTATATTTGTGATATTAGGTGCATAACCTATTTTTGAGGCATTCCTTTTCATATTTAAGGTACATCACGGCGAATTACTTGTGCATAGTCCGACAAGAGGCTACATAGGTGAAAAAAAATTAAAATATGATAATTGAAGTCAAACAAGAGCAAAGCATGTGTAATTCAATCCTTATTCCTATCAATGATTTTCCAAAAAATAAAACCTCACTAGAGGGCAGAGATTTTGATTTTTTCATGTTGTCAAAGAGTTAAATAATGTTTTTTTTGTGTTGTCAAAGATTTGAACAATGAAATATAATTTTGGCTATGTAAACGGGATAAAGATAGATATATCAGATTTTAAAATATAGCCGGAAAATATGATTTTGACAAAAAATATGTGGTGTTTTGGCACAAGTATGTTTTAACGCTTTATAAGGTTCGTTTAGTTGGTAACAATATTGAAGCAGCTAAGTTGCTACTTGCATTTCAAAGGACAAAGTAATTAAGATATATTTTGAACATTTGAATTTCTATCATAATGATAATCAATGCTGCGAGAAGACAAGAAGAATTTTTTTGCCAATAAATGATACAGAAGCAAATACGGACGATTCTTATGATGAAAAATTTGATTATTCGCTAGAGGAAGATGATATAATTTTTTCTAGGAATATTGATCTTTATGCTGAATCTTTTTAGATCAATGTAAATCAGAGAAATAATAAAAATGATATAAATCAAGATTACGTAAACGAAGGAATGCAAAGAAAGATGATATGGAGGGTGATTCAGAATGTGTAGATTATGATGATACATAGAGTTTGAATAGTGATTGCAATTCTGAATATGAAAATTCCGACTTTCCAAAACACCACCCAAAAAAATGAACGCCTTTAATTCTAAATTGGAATTGGGAATGGTATTCGGTAAGAAGAAAGAATTCAAAGAGGTCGTGATTGCAAAGAATTCAAAGAGGTTGTGATTGCCCCTCAAATAGCTAATCTTTAATTTTTACTCTACTTCTCATTTAATAAAAACTTACTGGGCAAAGTACTCTTATTCGGTGGTCTATAAAATTAAAGATTTTGGGTTAGAACCCCAATAGACTCAAAAAAAAATTACAAGGTAATGTTTCATAAAAACTATGTCCACTCGGGAGCAAAATTATATAAAAACTATATGTCTTAAGGCTTGGTTTTGTATGATAACTTAATTTTCACAGAACTATGTCGGACAAGAAATATTCTTAATTTATACAAGACTATATCTTAAGGCATAGGTTCGAAGTAACTTAGACTCCGAATATGCATAATTTCTATGAATATTTGTCTTGTAAAATTATTATTTTTTACTCTGCTATTGTTCGAACCAGAATCTGATTTTTTCTTTATTTTTTGGACGTCGGAATATTTTCAGTAAATTTTTTGTTACTTAAAGTACAGAAAGACAATAATTAAAAGGCCATCAATTTAAGGGACAAAAATTAAAGAACACGCAAAATAGGACATTCCCGCTAATTGCTCCCCTACGAATACAATTTAAAATCATAATGTTGGGCCCGTAAAACAGGCCTTTCCACATCTATACATTTTGTTTGCACGGATTTCCCTTCGAACGTATTATTTTTTTAATATTCAAATCTATTTCGCATAACATAGTTTCTAAAATATTTTTTTCTTCAAAGATTCAAATTTTATCCCGTGCGACATAAATTATGCGGCATAATTTATAATAATTTTTTAGATTATATTGAGTTTTGGAAATTATGTCTTATCTGGTATAATTTGTGTGAATGTTATGATATATATGTTAAAGAGAAATACTAATTATGCCGTCGAAATATAAAATTATGTCTTTTTCATATTATGTTGAGTGTTGAAAATTATGTCTTATCTGACATAATTTATGAATATTATAATATATATTAAAATTAAATGTTAATTATGCCTCGTAAAATTTTAATTATGTCGTGTCAAAAACTAATGGAGGGAAAAAAATTGAAGAACACCAATTTGAAGGGAAAAAATTAAAGACCACATCCACACGTCGAAGTTCGAACGGCCCAAACCCTAATTCCTCAAGGATCCATTGAATTACCGTCTTGCCCTCGTAATGGTGGCAGTTGTATATAAATAGCCAAAACCTTAATTTCACGTTATCACTCGCCTCAACACTCTCAGATCCAGCAAAAATCAAAGGTAGCCTTCATTATTTCCTTGCTATAATGTTGAAAACAGGAAATGGGTTGAAAATTTTGTTCATAAGAGCTTGTAATCTGTTAATCATTTTGCAATTATTTTTTTTGCTGTAAAATAGGGGATGGCACCGCCGAACACAGGATTAAGTGTGGGATTGAACAAAGGACATGTTGTAACCAAGAAGGAGTTAGCTCCACGCCCTTCTGACAGAAAAGGGGTAATTTTCTTTCATTTTGAGGCTGATTACTATGCTATCTGTACTATCTTTTGTCTTTTAATGTTTAAATTTTGACTATCTGGGGGCCGTTTCTTTTTTGCGTATGTTTATTGTTTTTAGAATCATTAATACGAACTCAGCAACTGTATAACAGTATAAATTGGTTGTGTGAGTAGATTGCATTAATGATTAAACAAATGCTTCTGGCTTTTGTTTTTGCTTTTGTTTGTTTGTACCCAGTGATTTTATGCAAATTGCATATAGGTATGTATGATGATATGAAACGTTAAAAGTTTGGAGTTTGTGTATTCAATTCATTCTAGATGAGTGTAAGGAGTTAAAGATGTGGTGTGTAAGGAGAGCGTATTCTTGGACACGGAAAAAATGTTTGTCATTTTAACCGGATTAGCTTAAACGTGTATATGCTGAAAACATTAAGGTTATAGGTCTGTATACCTGATATTTATTTCCCAAAGAGCTTGGGTAGTTGAAAATTGTGAGACCAAACGTGTTGCCGCCAGAAGCAAACCGTCTAGAATCTCCTAATTGTTCCAGAGCTACTAGAAAGGGATTCTTTAACTTGACTGTGAAAGGAGAGTTAAGTCTGGGGTGAACCATCAATTGTTATCTTTTCGAATGTAGAAGCTTAGGGAGTTGAGAATTATGATGTTGAAAGGAAATTACAGTATGAGATGAATAAAAAAATTTCATCTTTTAGAACATACCTTAAGCTATGTATCTTTTTCTGTTTATGTTTAAAGATTCTTCACCTGAGGTAAAATGAGTTTCTAGTGTCTGATATTACTAAAGTGAAAAGAATCACTGGCTAGAGCTACAGTGTATGATTTGTGGAAGTCTTCCTGTAGTTTTTTCCTTTCAGATAGAAAATATTCAGTTGTGGGGTGATGCATTGTTCTATCTCAGTCTTAATTGAGGTTCTCAGATTTGGATGTACATGCCAAGCTTTGTGTGGATGCTTTTATTTTTTTGAAGTGACATTTAATTCGGTTGCTTAACTGCTGTGTTAATTCAGAAAACAAGCAAGAGAGTCCACTTCGTCAGGAGTCTCATCAGAGAAGTTGCTGGATTTGCTCCATATGAGAAGAGGATTACTGAGCTTCTTAAAGTTGGCAAGGACAAGCGAGCATTGAAGGTAGCTAAGAGGAAGTTGGGTACTCACAAGAGGGCAAAGAAGAAGAGAGAGGAGATGTCTAGCGTTCTCCGTAAGATGAGGTAATGTCTTGTAATTATTGATTTTTTTGGAATTACTATCTTAGGAAGAGGAACATGCTAATCCCTGACTAATATTTCTTTCTGTTTCACCTTGTGTAGGGCCACCGGAGGTGCTGAAAAGAAGAAGTGAAGACTTTATCCTCATTTTGACGATTGAGGAACTGAGTTCACTATTTATACATGTATCTTTTTGATTTAGTTGTGATATTCTCTTTCTAGAAAGAAGATTCGTGAACAAGAACTATGGTTTTGAATTTTTGTCAAGATTGTGACATTTTGCTCAACTTTCATGTCTCCATTTTAGTTCGTATGCAGTTTTGTATTTTATATTTCAGGTGAAGTGCGTTACTCCTGGCTCCTTCTGTTAGCAACTTGTACTTTGCTCAGTTCCCTTGAAGTCGACCTAGGTTCTTCCTATAATTTTCGGGACAATGTTTCATCCCCCAAAACAATTAAGAACGTGAAGATTTTTCAAAGTGCTATCAATCTTGGAGGGGTACCACTTGAAAGGTTTTTTGACATTGCTAATGTGGTCACTGGTCTCGTTGTCAGTGTATTACTTAAAGTTTACAAATGTGGCTTAGTTTTGTCAATTTTTGTCATCTGCATTGTTACTTGTGTGCATAGTTACTCCAGTATTGTTAGTATTACCACATGTTAGTATAAGACATTTTCTAATCGTCAAATATTACTGGTAAGAGAAAAACAATTAAAAGTAAGTTCTCAGAATGGAAGAGAATATGTAAAATCTTTTTCTGTTGACGTAAATCTAAGGGTGTTATACTTCGCCAATGAGTTTTGTGCTTTGGAAGTATAAAATACTTGGCAATGAGTTTGAGATTTTGGAAGGATACAAGTATACCAGGATAAGATCCCACATTCTAATCTTATTCTCTAACCCAACGACTCCCAGAGTTCACTCACACCAATACTCAGTAAACTTATGTAGTTTGATGTAAACCCGAAACGTGAGCAAATTCTTTTCTAAAGTTAAGTCACATGTACTCATATTAATAGAGTTATAGTGAGATGAATAGACGCAGCTTTGGCTAAACTCTATCCCTCAAAAATAATAGGTCAAAATCCATAGCATCCGTATTCAATCTCTTTTCTTCATATGTTGTCCAGAGAAGGGGCGCTGTCATGTCTTCTTTCTGTCATACTTTTGTTAGAAGACGTATACAGTACAATTAAGAAGTTCAGTACCAATACAATACTTATATAGTACAATTAAGAAGCTAAAATAATCAATGTGCTAATGGAAGATATAGACCCCTCACAGCGGTTTCTTTTATTCCCTCTTCTGGTGGATGGCAATGTCCACCAGCTTATATGGGCCAAAATTGACTGCTCCAATCAGAGAATTTTATTGACCAAAATACCGAAAAGGATACAACAGTTTTTCGTACAACATATTTCATGTCTTGAATTTCTGTGAGATTTTCTCAACTCTATCCCTGCAATCACCTGCGAAGCGCTTAACACCATCCTTGAAAGCCGAGCCAACTTCAGCTGAGCTTTGCTGTATTCCTTGTACAGAGCCGCTGCCCATCTTCGACATGGCAGCATCCTTGAACTCTACTGTTTGCCTGCCTGCTTTTTGTGCCCACTCCTTAAGCATAGTGATCAGCAACATTATTTTTTCAATAATCAAATGAATCGTCTCTTTTGATTTCCCTTTCACTGTATCAGCCATTTCCTTGAGCTTGTCCACTAATGTTTCAGCTCTATTAACAGTCGACTCAACAGACTGATTCCCAGCATTCTGCCATGTAACTCCAGCATTGGCTTCTTCTTGCAGGTCATTGTCAACTACCACTTTGATGCCTTGCTTCTGCCAGCGGTCTCTAGCCTCTTCCAAGGCTTTTGCTTGTTCTCTAGCTTTTTTAGCCTCGTCTTCCGCCCAAGTCCTGGTTGCAAGATTTAAATAAGTAGTCAACCAATTGTAGATGCAAACAAAGAGGAAAGAAAGAAGTTTCCAAAAATTAGTGAGAAACTATTGCAACAAATAAAAGATGATGTGCTAAATGTTTCACGATGTACCGATGAAGTTGCTTAACATTTGTTATTTTAAAATTAGGGAGGGACCTGCATGACTGGAGCAACAGACAACAGTAACTGACAATATCAAAGATGCTAGAGTTACCTATGGTACATAAAGTGAAATATCGAAAGGCAGTAGTTTCACATAAAACCTATTCATCAGAAAATATAGTTTTTTATGATACTAAAGCAACCCACAGACCAAGGCAGAAGGTTTAGCAAAAACACCAGAATTACAAGGACAAAAAAGGCGATAGCTTAAACATGAGACCAAGAGAAACTGCAATCCATCACTTCAACTCCTCTGTTTAACTCGCAATAATCGACTAGTGAGTTTGAATAAAAAATCAGTGTAGGCCAGACAAGGAACAGGTTTCATAATTCACCTTTTACAGAGAAACGAAACTACTTAAGACAAAGTACTACTAGTACCAACTCTAATGATACGTGATATTGTCACTGCTTCCCCAGAATACTCAAATATCAATATTTTATTGAACTAATCTTCAGCAAATAAAAACGACAAGTGAACTGTGGGATTGACAGTAATTAGTAAGCAGGTGATATCCTCCTTGATGAGCCATTTGAATGTGGTGAATTAGTATGGTAATCAAGTTCTAACTAAATATTTTTTAAGATAATACATTTCTTACCTAGCCAAGGATAATGCTTTTCTCTCGACCTCCAGCTCATACTGCAAGCGTGCTATCTCTTGGTTTTCAAATTCTGCATCTTTCTTAAGCTTTTCAATCCTCTCTTTATCATACGAGATCTCTAATTTGTCGTTCATAAGAGTCTGTAATTGCTCTTCTACCTCACGTCTTAATCTGGAAAAAACTTCCATTTCTGAATCAACAGAAGCACGCTCCTTCATTAATACTAGATTCTCTTCCTCCCGCTGAGCTCTCAAACTCTCCAACTCTCTCCTTGCTTCCTCGGCCAACTTCTCCACTGCATCAATCTTTTCCCTTTCCAATAAGAGTTCCTTCTCAAAACTTGCATTCACATCTTTCTCAACTTCAGCTACCAGAGCATTATGGGCTGAAACAGCTTTTTCAGCCATTGACTCAGCCTCAATGCGTGCAAGTTCCTCACCAACGATGTCAGAAGCTTCACCAGTTGCTAGGGCAATAGCAGCTTGGGCTTTGGTCACAGGTTTATGAGGTTGGAAGAGTCTTGTGTACCCTGTATTGAAAGGTTAGTAATAGCATATCTTACCCTTTCCCACATCTAACATAATTCCTCATCAGACACGATTAATAGGACTCACCAAATGCAAGGGATACTATTCCCTGTTCACCTGATGATAAGTCAGCTACCAGTGCAGGCCATGCATCTGGATGAATCTTGTCAACATCAATGAACCCAGAGACTTTCTGTACGGACTGTTAAGAAAAAGAGGATTATAGCAAATTAGTAAATTGTCACTTACTACGTGTAATAAACAAGATAGAAACCATCCATTGTGCAATTTGTATGCAACCTTTTGGTCAACAATTGGTAGCTGTCTTTTCTCTATGGCCATCTTCCAGCTGATAAGATCTTGACGTGATAAAGGACTGCAATGCAGAACTTTAATGCATCAAGTAGGAAATGACTAGTAAATGTTAGTTGGAGTCAAAATATCTTAGCAATGCCATGAAGCTAATAGTAATAAAATTGGGAATATTTTTTTTTTTGATAAGGAAAATAAGGTGTTGTGGCGAGTTTCGAAAGTAATAACATTGGGAATAATATCATTCTTTTACCAAAAGGACATCAGGAGAACATAGATCAGCAACTTAAATGATTATAAGATCTAAGAAAAATATTAGCAACCATAACCTCTACTAACATACAAAGTCGTGAGGAGATAAGTTTAGGCAGAGGATTTATCTGTGGAAATTTAAAACGCTCAGCAGCTCAGTGTCCACCAGTAAAATACTGTTGAATTATACTCTTCAGAAGCGATCACCTAAAAGAAGCCCAAGCTTGCATTTGTGGGCAGTATTATACCTTTCGGGACAGAAGAAGACAGGACTTTGGTCATCATCAGAAGATGACTGCATGTCACGTCTTGAGAGCTTGCTGGAAAGTAACCCTGCTTCGGCCAAACCTAAAATGATTCACATTCAGAAGACCAAAGTCCAAAGTCAGCATTTGAATTCAAAACAAAACTTAACAATAAAAATGGTAATTTGAAGCTCTACCTTGTATAGACGGGAAGTCTGGATCATCAGATGTAATATCATCGAAGGCAAGATCAGTAACATTCTCAATATACATAGCAGGGTAGACCTTTGAGACAGTGGTTCTGTGGTAATTAAAAGCACCCTCACTTCCTCAATAGGTATGTCACTTGATTTTTCAGTGTTTCAAATGTAAAATAAGACTAACAATTATGTGGGGGTGTATAAGAGACAGGTATACCTTGATAGAGCACTACTAGCAGAGACCAACCAACGAGCATATTCACGCCGAGTGCAAAGATCTCCAGGTTGAACATCAGACTCAATAACCTACAACTTAAAGATTCAAAACCAGATGCAAAACACATATTGGAACAAATGCGAAACTAACACAGGACCAAACACTTCCCCCTTGACCTTATGTGCCATATATAGGTTTCTTCAACTAAAGGACAGATCAAATATTCTCACTAACACATGCTTGATAAAAGATGACAAGAGGGGGTACAACGTGGGCACAACTCGACTATTCCATCAGCTGCTTTATAGCTCCCACAATCACAGGTATCAGGTAACTCTGCCTACTAGGGCTTAGGCATATGAGAAGAAATTACCACAGTTCTCTTTTATCCCATGTCATATTATGGCAATCTAGCACTTGGAGATGCCTAGATATCCAACAAAGGTGCAAGGTACTCGCGTACTTGATCTAGCTTGCTACCTAACCGTGCTTCTCAAATTAAAGTTCTAATTACGAGCCCATCCAATTCATCAATTCTCTGATTATATAATTTTTGGTTTCTGCAGTCTCAAGATATACCAGGCAGTCAACTTAAAGGTCATGCCGTAATAAAACTTCAACCACAGCACGGGGAAGCCCTCTTAAGACCTGATCTAAGACACAAGATAAGAGGGACTGTGAACAAAGACTAACACGATGGTAAAGATAGTTGACAGAACCAATAATAACCATCCAGTTGTCAAAGGAAAGAGAGATTCTGGATGATGAGCATTTATACTAGGATATAATTCAAGAGGGATATTTCCCTATCAGTTTTTTTCTGGTTTTACGTAATAATTTGCTAACACATCCCTCATCAGTTTCTCTCAGAGAAACACTTACCATGAAGAAAGGGAAGAGCTTACTTCCTTATGAAATTGAGTTATCTAAGTGAAAATATCAAGACGAAGTAACTCGAGCAATAAAATAATATACCATAAAACAAAAAACTCTTTCCAGGAAAGACTTTACTCCATAAAGTAATTATCTAATACCTTCAAGGCTTGTAATGCTGCGAGTGCCTGACCTTGTACTTGATCAAAGGAAGCAGGAACCAAAACCTTTCCTGGAAGTGCCTGCAGAGCAGGAGAAATAGTAGATGGAGCAGGAATACCAGCAGAAGTAAAGATATCACCAGGATCCGTCGAGTTAAAAGATGATCTGCTTGCATTCATATCCTTAAAATCATTCCCAAGATGGTCATAAGCTGTTGCTGAAACCGAAGTTGTACTAGACACTTCATCTATGTTTAACTTATGCACTTCGAATGCTGACTTATCTCCATCACTTGGACCCTCCAGCATTTTGCGTAGGTCAACATTAGTGGTGGAAAATGAGCTTTGAGTCTCTACATACACTTCTTGCGTAATCATGGGTTCCACGAGTGCTTCTGATTGTGGATTAACGGCAGTTTTGAGGTTAGACGGCTCAATAGGAGGTAAGTCCAATGAAGTTTCGGAGTATCCTGACCCTTCCAAACTAGATACTCCGGCCTGGTTATCAACTTCATATGTTGAATTTGGACTTGACGCAGCAGCAACTTCATCATCATTAAAGTTCATCCGTTCTGGTTCAGTTGTTGGTTCTGGTTTTCCAGCACCAAGACTGTCTTCCTCACTTTCAAAGCTTGACGTCGCAGAGGTTGCTTCAGGGGATTCAGATATGGCTTCATTAGCAACTACTGCACCATCACTAGCTTTTCCATCATCCAAATCATGCTGAATATGGGTCTCATCAACGATGACACCATCACTGGATGGATTCCCATCATCAGTATCCCCACTAAATCTACTTTCACTAGCTCCAACGTCTTCTATATATAAAGATGGATCCTTGCTTATGCCACCCTGGAGCTCTTTACCGCTATTTTCTTTGATTTCATTATCATCTAAAACTTTCTCCTCTTGAACAGTGTCATTATGATTGTCAGAATTGATTGACATTTCTTGCTGTATCGTTAAGGGCTCCATCTGCTGTTTAATTCCTGTGTACATGAACTTGCAAATTATTAACCTAACTAGCAAGAAGCTCTTTAAGGGAAATACCACTTCTGAACAGAATGCGCATTTTTAAGTCACAAACAGCACAATTACCAACCAAATACACGTGTTGTAAATCAAACACATACACTTCAACAGATTAGTTTATTCCATTGATTATCGGACAATGTCTCAACTATTAAGCTTCTTTGTAACCAAACCTTCCACAAACGTCACAGACTAATGATTTAATCTTTCAAGAGGGACTTTGAGTTCCCACGTACTTTGAGCAAGAAACCTCTTAATGCATACATGTCAAACTTAGGACTTCTCAAATTATTCACATTTTCTACTTCTCATACAGATGCTGATGTTTTACTAATGTAATCAGGACATCAGGTTTCCAGTCATCATTACATTAAAAAACGTTCCACCGCTAGCTTTTGACAGAAATCACTTGGTCATCATAGTTAGTGGAAAATACAAAACTCACTTGTTGAACTCCGTCTGCTTATTGACAATGCAGCAAAGGTTAGGCCAGACACAAGAATAATACCAGCTGCTCCTGCTCCCACAATCCCTGAAAATAAGCTACTTCAAAAGTGTTATCAGTCCACAAAAGAACCAAGACAAGCCTGCTGTATTAAAAATTATTATGCATTTTGCAGTCATTGCACCTACTTCCCTATCTCCAATGCGTAGCTGGAACACTAAACAGATTCCATTTGAAAATCACTATATGTCATGATCAAATGCCGAATGCATTCAGATTTACGAGCTATATCATATATGGATTCTCAATGTCCATTCTGCTAATTTGAACCCCTTTCTTTCCAATCCTAAATATTTCATCTTAAAACAAATCAGATGTTCTCCAGAAACCATTTCTAAATTTTCTATTGACATACAAATATCTAATACAAATTAAAACCCCTGAAATTAATGTAAATGCACCAACCAACCGACTAAGCCTTAATTCTAACTAATTAGCATCGCCAATTATATGTCCCCAATGCAGAATGCTTTCAGATTCTAATATAAATTTCATTGCACCTACTTCCCAATCCTCGATTCCAAGCTGGAAAACTAATCAGATTCCATTTTTTAAAAGAAAATATAAAGCATTTGAGAATCACTATATGTCCCTAATGCAAAATGCTTTCATATTTACGAGCTATATCATATACAGATTCTCAATATCTATTCTGCTAATTTGAACCCCTTTCTTTCCAATCCTCAATATTTTATCTTAAAACAAACCAAATGTTCTCCAAAACTATTTCTGCATTATCTACTGACATACAAACACCTTACACAAACTTAAAAAACTGAAAGTAATGTAAATTGTACTATTACCAACCGAATAAGTCTCAATTCGAACTAATTAATATCGCTAACTCACCTGCGATATTCTGCTTCCCTTGTGAGTCACTGGATTTCTCAGCACCATCAGCTCCAGACCATCCAGCGAAACCATCAGCTGAATTAGTCGGCTTTACCCCTGTATTACTTCTTTTTTCCACTCCACTACCATTTGACACATTATTATTCATAGTAATCGAAACCCTACGATAATCCAACTTCCTCACACGCATTACTGCAGGCTTTTTGTTGCTCAATGCTAATCGAAGCTGAAAAGAGTTGGGACACCATGTCGTAGTAGTCAAAGAACTCATTTTTATTGAAATTGATAATTAGGGTTTATAAATGTGATTGAACTTTGTCAGTAATGGTTCAAATGATTTTCACCAATTATAGAAATGGTGTTAAGATATTTGGAAGTGACAAATATTTAGGGTTTTTGTTGTTAGTATTATTATTGTGGAGAAAGGAAGTAGAAGATACGTTTCAGTTTTCACCATCCCTTTGTTTTATCTTTTTTCTTGTGTATAAGCTGCTAACTGAATTACCTGTTACAATTTATACGCTTTTTATTGTTTGAAATACGACATGTACCCTTTTCTGCAGAATTATAAATACTACTACACTTTTTTGTTTAATTTATGTGATGGTATTTAATTGATACTACTCCACTTTTTTGTTTAATTTATGTGATGGTATTTAATTGATTATAGAGTTTGACAAATAAATAATTTTTTTGAAATTGATAATCTAAAATAAGTATGTGACTATAAATAATTTTGTTAAGAGTAAAATAAAAAAAATAAATTATTTCAACGCAAAAAAATATGATTTTTTTGAAAAGTACTAAGAAGAAAGTATGACACATAGAACGAATAGAGTATTTTAATAGGATAAAGGGGTATTATAACACTTCTAAAAGAACTACTATACCGTCAAAGTAGATATAAGATTAAATTATTGGATTGTAAAATAATTACATTAAGTATGTTAAGATGGATTATACTATTTTGAATGGGATAGGAAGGATTTTATCATTCGTTTGTTTCACGAGATAGAGGTCTTTGAAGATAATAATTTTGATCAAGATTACATCAAGCTACTAAAAAAATTAAACCAGAAGCAATATAACAAAAATAAAGTTAAAAGGAATGGTGTTAGAGAGACATGGAATGTAGGTAACAGAACTTGATTATTTCCTTTAGAATGAAGTATAATATCTGAAAGAGTTCAAACTATAAACATGGTATCTTTGCCTATTGTATTTTGCTATTTTTACACTTTGGATGGTCCTTTAGGTTGCTAATTTCCCCCCTAAAAGTCAAATTAACTGCGGATGCTATTATTCCTTGTCTAATCCAATTCGGCTTAATCATTTTTTTCACTGCCCCATTTCACCTACATCTGGTTCAGCCGATGAATACTTACATCTTAACAAAGTAGGCCGATATCGAAAAGTAACATTAATTTGGTCTACATCTTTCAATTTGTTAAACAAAACTCATGTTGCACGGGAACTATTAAACCAAAAACCTATTGCAGGAAGTTTGACAACAAACCATTTCAATTAGAGATGTACGCTAAACTATCCTTTTATTTTTGTCAATAACTTAGTTGGAAATTTTGAAATCAGCTCAGTTTTTCTATTCCAAAAATACGTCCGGACTGCTGATTCTTCATTTGCCAAGCATTGAATAATTCTAAATTTTCGTTCAGAACTGCCATTAGCGTAAATTAAACAGCCAACATTGTCTGCAGGAAATACTAATTGTGACCTTTCTGGAACCAAAGAGAAAATAGTTACAAACTACTAGGAAAACAGCTACGCAAGGAAAAAGCAAAACTGTATTATGGTACAAATACAAAACAAGTTACCGTGTTCTATAGATTAGAGGGAATAAAAATGTGAATATAGGTACTCTCGAATTTTATAGTACTCTTCAGATAATGGGCCTTCAAGCACGATCTGCTGAATAGCAGCACCTCCAACCTACAAGAAATTTGGCAGACAGAAGTTTCAATAAAGGAAGAGATGAAGGCGGCTCTGAAAGGCTTAATTTTACTAGTAATATGAAAAAGATTCGAGGTATTATCAAAAGTGGCCACCATTTGACTAGCATCTCCAACTTTGCGAATGGTCACATACTCCCCGCAACGTAAAGCCCCACCACCAAATTCTACCTGAAAATGAAATTTGTTGGTCTTCGCAATTTGCTAACCTAAAGCCAAAACATGATTATGAGTAGAAAAGATAACATAAAAGAAAACAGAAAAGAAAAACCAAAAGACCTGGACGCCCTTGCTGGCTAGAAACTGCTTGAAATCGGACATTTTTATATCTCCGACAAGAACTGTTTTATGTGGCGGAGCAGGTCCGGATAGAGGAAGTAAAGAGAACATGTCTTTTTCTGTCTTCCCCACTTCAGCATCAACCCATGCTATTTCATAGTCTCCAAGCTATAATTACAAATCTACAGTTAAGCAAGGACAAAGGGAAACACAAACTGCAATACTGATAAAGTAAGATTAATCTTTGCAGCTTCCAGAGCATATGGGGTATAAAGTCTCACACACCAAAGCTTTTAGTACAACCCGTTTTAGGGTATGGAGCTTACAGAGACCCAGCATTTCAGAACAGAAGGAAGACTACTGAATTGCTAGTGCACAAGACTTTTTAAAAAGTACCTTGATAGAAATTCAGTGATCCATTAATACAACACAAGAAAGATGACAGATACAAGTTATTTTTTTAATTGGATGTGCATAATTTACCAACTTCAACTGCTTCTATAAATGCATCAAGATACTTCTTAGTTCATGTGAAGTGGCAAAAATTTCGTAAAGGAATCATTTATTAATGTCGTAGCCATAATATATCCAGCTTACCTTCTTAAAAAGCACTTGGCTCATTAACTTCTCAGAAAGTTGGACCTATCATGGAGGCAAACATAGACCAAGGATGTTATACCAGTATTTTTATTTACCCAAAGGTATAAACCACAAAAGGCACATATAAAGAAAGTAGACTAACCTTATAAGCACACAAATCTGAAGTCACATCAATTGTTTCTTCCAGCTGGGGAGCATATACATGCGGACAAACATGTTTCAGACAATGTTGCTTCAAATGCTCAGTGGCTTCAGCTGATCCATGCACCAAGACCTATAAAACAGAAAAGCTATAACATGTCAACTAGTTGAAATTGCAAGAACCAACGGTTTCACACTGTTGAAGAAGAAAAGTAGGACATGGATGGTATACTTTATAGGGAAACAGGCAGAAAGTTCAGGTAACGGATATCATATGGGTGTGTCAGAAGCAGAAAGATACAAACATGAGTATCTAAATGGCCATTTATCCGCTATTAAGCTTCTAATAAAAAAATTCCAACTTCAATTAGGAAATAGTAAACCAGGAGAAGTTGTGATCAGCATGAACTAATTGATCCTTGATATTGAAGGATACAACTCATTGATCTATTGTGCATTGTCAACTACACAGTAATCACCTGCTTATAGACCCTTTATCATAATGCATCACTTTTTCCCCAATATTCCTTTTTTTTCAAATGGAGGACAGAATGGGTTCCAATTAGACCCTGCAGACACTACTACCATTGCTTCCACAACTGTAACCCTTATTTCCAGAAATTCTGAGACTAAGGATCACTGATATCAGTCATCATTTCAGCTTTAAAAGAGAAAAAATCTAAAATCAAAGTCTTTGCAGCGTAAATAAATTATGTAAGACTTTCAAAAACTTCGACTTAACTTGTTTGCAATAAAGCGTTGGTGAAAAAGATATCCTTTGCTTCTTTAAGTAAAAAAATAGCCACGAGTGGCACTGAGGTGGAAATTAATAACAAACAAGCAATTTTCATCTTACCAAACAAATTTACAAATTTTAAGACATGATATAAACCAGTGAAGCACATCTTGTGTGGGAAAAACAAAAATAGCTTGATCAATATCAATGAACACTTAATATATGTGAGCTATAGGTCTTCTTTCTTTTGGCTTTCCACTTCTCTCAGCAGATAGAGGACAAAGGCCAGTAAGGTCAGTTGACTCACCGGGAAAGGGAGGATGCTTCTCTTTTTTTCTCTTAAGGTGGCAAAGCTGGGGTTGGGAGGAGAAAAACATAATTTTCTTCTGAAGTAGTTTAATAGTGTCCAACAAAACCCTCTGCCAAAGTATGTTAATGCTCCACAAATCTTTTGACAGAAAATAAAAAATTAACTACTTAGGATGAAGCTATACAGCAGAGAACTAGCTGTCTCCATTTTACTAAAAACAAGGGATTCTCTGGTCCCACGTGTATAAAGATGCAATTTCCTATTATTTTTAAGAAAAAACATCATATGACCAAAATATTTCAGATCACTTTACTGGAGATTCTTTCTTCAGGCTAGAAGAAAGTCTATTATCCAACTATGCAAGAATATATTCAGTGCATGCATGAGGAATACAGTTTTTCCTTTGAATACTTGTTGATTAAGAAAATCGTGAAAGTGTGGGAACATATGTCATAGATGCAAATTTATTAATTAAATAGCAAATACCACAGAAAAATGAGAGGCATGTCATACAAGAGGTGGAACCTGTCAACACCTAGTAAAACACACAAGAACGATTGTGTTATTACTGATAATAGCTACTGATGAAAAGATGGTATAAGTGCATGAAAGAAAACATGATTCCTTTTTATATTAAGTCCACATATTTAGTAATATCAGTTAAGGAAAGAACTTCCGTACAAGCTTTAAGGGCGCAACGTGAGCAAGAATTGATTTGATTGAACGGCCATCAGAACGACCTTCGAAGTCCATGTATAACAAAGCACACTTGACTTGGACCTGTGAACGGAAAAAAATGTGCAAGGAAATGGAAGCAAAACATATTAGCAATCAGAAAAAAATATATAAGAAAAAGAACAGAAAGATAGCAACACATCCAACTTGAAGCTATAGCATGAGTTTTTGTGGAATGAATCAAGCTTAATACCAAGATCAAAGTGGGCAATGGGGGAAAAACTGACTTCTGGAAGGATGTATGGCATGAGGCAGGCAACATAGAATTACTCTTCCCAGATATACACGATCTAGTACTGCACCAGCAGGAGTATTGCAGATCTATGGACACCTCAAGGATGGAGTTTTACTTTCAGAAGACAATTAAATGACTGAGAAATTCCAAGGGTGGCTGATTTTTTAAGCACAAAAGAGCAGTTCAGTGGACTGGAGGCAGGAAAAGATGAGCTATGATGGCAGGACAATAGCAAGGGCATTTTCAAGGTGAATTTAGCTTACAGAAGGATGAACCAGCCCTTCCAACAACTAAACAACTGGCCATGGAAGCAAATCTGGAAGACAAAAATTCCACATAAAGTAGCATGCTTTGTATGGTTTCTAGCTAAGGAAGCAGTATTGACACGAGAAATTGATGAGGAGAGGCTTACTGGGTTACCATTGTGTTCCAGGCGCTTCTTTTGTGGTGATAATGCAGAGACAGTCAACCATCTATTTCTAAATTGCAAGGTTACAGGACAACTATGGAGATTATTCTTAAATCTGAAAGGCAATTTCTTGGACTATGCCTGGAAAGATTACAGAGGCACTTCATGATAGAAGAGCAAAGATAGCAGTAGATGTACCAACGTGCAAAGACATAACAGTAATTGATAGCAACAGTAGTTGTAGTCTCTGTGTATAAGTCTATAGATAGTAGTTGACCAAGGTGTATAAATCACACCTCCTCTGTAACGATAAACACACAGAAAGATACAAAAGAGCTCAAATAACCTTTGTTCATCTTATATTGATTGTCTTCATGGTGTCAGAGCTTTGGCTCAATTGAAATATGATCCTGAAGTTCTTGTTTATAATCATGGCCGCAAATCCTAACACTGGTCTCACTCTCTCTGCTTCATCCCTTCACCAACTCATAGCTATTTGTCCAATCAAACTAAAACCCACTAACTACTAGTTTGGAGAACACAAATTCACCAGCTTATGCAAACCTCGAAAATCTTGAATACTATTACAGATGAAGCACCGGACAAGACAATAGAAGACGATGAAGGAAAGGCTAACCCAAATCCTAAATTCACGGAGTGGGAAGAACGTGATGTTCTGGTTAGGAATTGGCTCACGGGAACAATGACTGTGTTTCTCATCATAGGTTGTTCAACGGCTAAACAGATGTGGGCTTGTCTTGAATACATACCTACAAGTCAGCAAAGACAGAATTCCAGTTGAAGCAACAACTTCAAACCATAAAACCGGGCTCTAAATCAATAGATGAATATATTAAGAAATTCAAAGGAATCTGTGATAATATCATGGCTATACACAAACCCTTGGATGAAGATACAAAGGTCATCAATTTTGTTAGAGGCCTTGGAGGAAAGTACAAAACTTTTCGAACTGTGATGTCAGGGAAGCCACCTTACCCCACATTCACACAATTTGTGAGAGGGTCCGAAATAAGAGAAGACAACGATGAGCAAGCTTTCCAAACTCATCTTGATACAAACATGGTGTTTGTGGCACAACATACTCGAGAAAGGGGTCGCGGCTACTCCAATAGAGGTCGAGGACAACAAAAAGAACGCGGCTTTGGTCGATCACAATACCATAAGCAGCCTGATAGAACAAACAACATGATTAATCAACCAAATGAGGCATCTAAGTTTAATCCATGCCAAATTTGTGGACGAAATAATCACAGCTCCAACTTGTTTCGATAGGTGGGATTATTCCTATCAAGCACAACAAGAAATTCCACAGGCCCTAGCAGCTATGGCCTTCCATGATCAAGGTGACAATAATTTATATATGGATTCAGGTGCTACCAACCATATGGTGCAATCTGCAGGTATTCTCAAGAATCCATCTCCTTTTAAGGGAAGTGATTCTGTAATGGTAGGTAATGGTGATAAACTCGACATTACACATATAGGAGATAAGAATATTGGAAAGAACCTACACTTAAAAAATATTTTTGTTGTTCCTGATCTCAAGAAGAATTTTATTTCTTTGAGCAAATTCATTAAAGATAATGAATGTTCTTTGGAGTTTACTGATGAAGGTTTTATTGTTAAGGACAAGAAAACAAGGAACATTCTGGCAAAAGGGAGCAAACATGACGAGTTGTATGCTTTGGGAGGCAACCTATATGAAGCATTGATGGCTACAAAGGCTGGCAGGCATTCAGACACAGTTTGGCATCAACGACTAGAACATCCACACTCGAGAATATTTAGTTATTCAAATAAGAATAAGTTTATTAATGTTAGTAGTTAGAATAAAAATTTCTCAGTGTGTACTAGTTGTCAAATGGGCAAAAGTTGTAAGCTACCTTTCAAAGTATCAAATAGAAGAGAAGCCATTCCCTTAGTCAAAGTACATTGTGATTTATGGGACCAGCCCCAATAGCATCTCCTCAAGGAATTCGATACTGCGTGGGTTTTTTTATGATTGCACGAGGTTCACCTGGATTTATCCACTAAAGAAGAAATCTGAATTTTCCCCAACTTTGTGAATTTCCACAAGCTAGTCGAAAATCAGTTTTCAACTAAAATCAAGGTTTTTCAATGTGATGGCGGAGGAGAATTTAATAGGTTGGAGCTAATTCACTATCTAGATCAGCATGGTATTAGAAGACAAATTTCTTGCCCTCATACTCCTGAACAAAACGGCGTAGCAGAAAGAAAACATAGACACATTGTTGAAATTGGTTTGACTCTCCTTTTTAATGCAAACTTACCCATGTTCCTTTGGGTTGAAGCATTCATGACGGCTACGTTCTTGATTAATAGAATGCCTACTTCAAACCTGAGTATGGATTCCCCTTCCTCCAAGTTGTACAGGCAAGAGCCAAACTTAATACTATGAAAGTTTTTGGGTGTAGATGTTTTCCCTATTTGAAAGGATACAATAAGGATAAATTCAGCCCAAAACGTTTCCTTGTGTGTTCATAGGCTATAGTCTTCTTCACAAAGAATACAAATGTTATCACTCTCCATCTCGCAAGGTTTACATTTCACGACATGTTATCTTTGATGAAAAAAACTTACCATTTGTGTCCTCTAGCTCTACTTTGAATGCAGAATCCAGTACGTACAACTTTACATCTTACAAGGAGTTTCTGGATCAAAGTTTGCATATGCCCAACACTGATGCCACACCCGATGATAGTTCAGCGTCTCCATTGAGCATTGCTACTTCCGACGTACCTGCTCAGCCCACGCCCGGCATGCAGCACAATCAACAAAGTATTGCTGCAATTGACACTTCCAGTGAGCACGTCACTCCCATCACACCTACTGCCAATATGTATTCATCTCCAAGTATTGCCAATACCTTTCCTATTGAATCCAGTTCCTCTAGTGAATCAACGTCCACAACCAAAAACCACTTTTCCTCATCATCTCTAAACCAACAACCAATAAAGGTCTTAATCTTGTAGTTGACCTTCCACCTATACCCCAAGCACCAACATTGCCTTTCTTATCCCTAACAAAAGGGATTCACTCAACTCACATCATATGCTCACTAGAACTAAAATCGGTGCCATTACACGACCCACCTTCCATTCACTTCATATTGCAGTTCACCAAGACTCAAAAGAACCTCGCAATATCAAAGAGGCCTTGGATAAGCCTCACTGGGTCACAGCTATGAATGATGAAATGCAAGCTTTGAAATCAAACGATACTTGGCACTTGGTTCCTTGTCAACCTTCCATGAACGTCATTGGGTGTTCAAAACCAAGATGCAAGCAGATGGGACGGTTGAACGCTTCAAGGCGCGACTGGTGGCCAAAGGTTTTAATCAGATAGAGGGTGTCGACTTTGATGATACTTTCAGTTAAGGCAACGACTATTCGACTTGTGCTTTCGGTTTCCACGACTTTCCACTGGCAAATCAAACAACTCGATGTTAAAAACGTGTTCCTTCATGGCGACTTGAAAGAAACTGCCTTTATGGAGCAACCATCTGGCTTCAAGGACCCGGTCTTTCCTGACCATGTTTGTCGTCTCCAAAAAGCTCTTTACGGCTTGAAAGAAGTACCCAAAACATGGTTCCATAAATTCAGCACATATCTCATGCATGTTGGTTTCTTATGTAGCAAAGCTGATCCTTTTTTATTTGTCTGGCATTCCGACAGGGGCACTATCATACTGTTACTTTACGTGGATGACATAATACTTACTGGGAGTAATCCCTCACTGCTACATGCTCTTATTCAGGAACTTAATTTCACCTTCGCAATGAAGGACTTCGACAACCTTCATTATTTTCTTGGTATAGAAGTTACTAGAGACAAGAATGGATTATTTCTTAATCAAAGAAAGTATGCTCATGACATCCTTGAGCGCACACAAATGCTCGATTCCAGAGCAGTTCAAACTCCTCTATCCCAAAAACATGGTCTTCATGATGCTCCTGTATCCAGAAAGCATGTTGATCTGCCTGCATATCGAAGCGTTGTTGGTGCTCTTCAATATTTAACTTTGACACGTCCGGAAATAGCCCATGCAGTAAACCTCCTCTACCAGTTAATGCAGCATCCAATGGAGCATCACTGGATTGGTGTTAAGCGAATTCTACGATACATTGCTGGTACCATCCACCTTGGTCTTTGGTTCACATCTAAATCTTCTTTGCGTCTTGTCGGCTTCTCCGATGCTGACTGGGGAGGGTGCCCTCTCACTCGACGTTCTACAACTGTTATATGTGTCTTTCTTGGCTCGAATTGTATCTCTTGGTCCTCCAAGAAGCAACATACAGTTGTTAAGTCTAGCACCGAGGCAGAATACAGGTCCCTAGCATCGTTGGCAGCTGAGCTCACGTGGATTACGTACATTTTGCGCGACATTGGCATCTCTTTGCTCTCTCCACCAGTCCTCTTCACAGACAATATAAATGCTCTTCACTTCACGGCTAATCCAATCATGCATACTCGCACCAAGCACGCGTCAAGCTTGACTATCATTTTGTGCGAGAAAAGGTTGTGCAAGGTGCAATGGTCACTAAGTTTGTTCCTTCTTTGCACCAAGTTGCTGACATCTTCACCAAACCTCTAACTAAGAAGTAATTCAGATTCTTACGGTCCAAGCTTGGAGTTGTAGATTTATCAACCTCCAGGCTTGAGGGGGGATGATAGAAGTGCAAAGATAGCAGCAGTTGTACCAACGTGAAAAGACATAGCAGTAATTGATAGCAACAGTAGTTGTAGTCTTTGTGTATAAGTCTATAGATAGTAGTTGACTTTGTATAGGACTCTCCTATCTCAAGTCTACCAAGGTGTATAAATCACACCTCCTCTGTAACGATAAACACACAGAAAGATCCAAAAGAGCTCAAATAACCTATGTTCATATTATATTGATTTTCTTCACTTGGTTGCAAGCAAAGAACAGAGGTAGATGGAGGATTGTCCCTGCAAGTATTTGGTGGACAATTTGGAAGGAGAGGAACTCTAGATGTTTTGAGAATGTAGAAAATAGTATGCAGAAAATCAAGCTGAATTGTAAAGGAACTCTAGACGTTTTGGTGTAATCAGGTCTATTCCAATGACACTGTCTCCATGATTGATGTATTACATTCAATGTAGGAATACCTTTGTACATATGGTTCAGTACAACCTATGTACTGTTTTGCTCATGATTAAATATAGATCCAGTTACCAATATGCAAAAAAAAAATTTAAAAAATAATCAATGTGATGTTGGTCTCATGCCGAGGGTAAACTAGACAACCAAAGTACGATCTGCTCCAATTCTTTTGGGAGGGGCGGTGACTGGTGAGGCAGTTTGTTTATATAGGACTTCTTTTAAGGTTAATGAATAATGGGTGTATCTGTGTCTTTGTGACATCACAAAGGATGAGTCATCAAAACTAGGGCTACAGAATATCTGGTACACATGTCAATAGTTAAGTGACATTTAACATTTCCACAACTGAAGCAACATTTTCCAAGAGCCAATTTCGTAAGTTTACAGTGAATTCAGATTCAGACAGTTTGAAGATGCATCAATAGACAGTCAAAATGACTTCCAGCTAGGATCTAACCATAAACTCCCTCCGTCCCATTTCATCAATAAGAAACCCAGGGTTTGAAGTATGAGTACACCTATCTAAGATATTGTGTGAATTAGGATATCGATTTCTCAAAGTCTCTGATATAAAGTTCACATATCCACATAAAAGTACTGTAAATCGCAATTTTCATAGTGATAGAATTAAAAAAATATTTAAAAAATATTAGTCAAAGAAAAAACCGTTTGATTCTCCAAACAGTACTAGAGCCCAAAGATCTAGGATAGGGAGTAACTAATTGCTCAACAAGATACTCCAGAAATAACATCATTTTTTGCTTCTCATCTCAAAACCACCACACCCCTGAAGTAATTTCTGAAAAGCGCAATACTCAGCAGAGCATCAAGTACATTAAACTTTGATAAGAAAGAAATAAGAAGAAAATAACAGGTGTATTCTAGCATGCACATAGTTTGATTGCTCTATTCTATTGTCATTGTTCATTTTGAAGGGGATTATTTAGTTCCTGCATTACAACTCAGAATTCTACACTCTGATGGAAAGTGGTTTTGACTTTGATAAGAAAGAAATAGAAAAGTAAAATAACAGGCCAGCTCTAGCATGATACAAAAATTGGATGGATCTATTCTAATGCCAATTGTTCATTTTCAAGAGACTGTTTAGTCACTGCATTAAGATTCTATGCTCTGATACATTAAAACGGCTTTCAAGTGAATTCAGCTTCAAGCCTTTAGCTAGAGTCTGATGAGGTTCAAAAATAAATCAAGAAGCAAACTGAGACTTACTGTTAACTCTGAAGATACGACTTTTGAGGGCGTTGTATCAAGGATTAGGTTAGCTGATCCTTCATCAAGTTTTCCATTTAAATCTCCATCAACCTAGCAGAAAATTAGAAAGACATCAAATTATTATCCATCAAAGTCAAGGTATTACAAAACAATTCGTTAGAAAACTTTAGCTAGTTGAATGGAGGAAAAAAGATAATAGGAGGGTGCACATGATGTGGTAGAGATGAAAATTTACCATCTAATAAGGAACATGTCCATGAATTCTTGAGATGTCAGCCCATGCTAGTAAATTTCAGTTACCTTTTTTTATCAAGTAATAAAATTTTATTAACATTAGGCAAAAAGATACCGGTATACAAGGAGTATACCAAAAGGTAGAAAACTTCACAAAAGATATCATTTTCTACGAACGGCATCCAATCTTCTATACCTATAGGGATTGTTATGCGGTGATCAATTGTAGGGATTGTTATGCGGTGATTAATCATGTAGGGATTGTTATGCAAGGATTACTTACTTTAAGGGCATATTTGTCTTTAACATACTTTAATACCCGTAATACTAATACACGTATTCTTATTCCATATCTTATCTCGCATAAAATAATACATAGATTCATCCATAACTTAACGTGGGTATTATTTAATTGTAACCAAACACTCGTAAAATTTTGCAGGAACTACTTTTTCTTATACAGCTAACTGTGATGCATATGTTATGCAAATATTATATTTTATAAGCCCTCGTACCAAATGATCCCTTATGACATATTTCAGACAGCAGGTTACACTTGTTAACCCCAAAATTGATTTTAAGCCATATGGAAATAATAGTATCACCCTACATGAGCTATGACAATAAATAAAAGTTCAGGAATATGATGAAGTTCCAAATAGCCAGATGCTTGATGCCATTCTGGGTTGTGAGGTAGGTTCTCTCCCTACCAAATACCTTGGTTTGACACTAGGGGGAAAAAACAAATCCCTGGAGAGCTGGAATGAGGTTTTGGGCAAATTTGAGAAAAAAATGACAAGCTGGAAGGCTCAATATCTATCCCTTAGGGGTAGAACCATTTTGATCAACACAGTGTTAGATGCTTTGCCCACCTATGCCATGTCTCTTTTCCCTATCCCTGCTAAAGTAGAGAAAATAATGGATACCTTGAGGAGGCAGTTCTTATGGCAAGGGAATGATGAGAATAAGGGGTACAACTTAGTGAAGTGGAAAACAGTCATCAAGAGCAAAAGGAATGGTGGCATGGGCATCAGAAATTTGAGATTACACAGGAGCTTGCTGGCAAAATGGCTATGGAGGTATGCTAGAGAAGAAAACAGCCTATGGAGGGAAGTCATTCTCAATAAGTATGGAGCACTTAATTACTGGTGCACCAAGCCAGTAACCACTCCCTATGGAGTAAGCTTATGGAAATCCATCAGGGCTCTTTGGGATGTCTTTGTGGAGAACACTGAACTTTTTCCTGGGAATGGTAGAAAAATTGACTTCTGGAATGATAAATGGGTTGGTCAGGAACCTTTAAAGGATAGTTTTCCAGAATTTCATAGACTGACTTTGAGTACTGATGTCTCTATCAGTGAAGTCAGGAATCAAAATGGATGGAATTTTAACTTAAGGAGAGGGCTAAATGATTGGGAGATGGAAAAATTGTCTATCTTTTTGCAGACTTTAGAAGGGGTGAGGGCTCTTAATGACAAGGAAGATGTTCTGATATGGAAGGGCAAAGGGGAGAAGGTGTTCACAGTCAAGGATGCTTATGCTTTCTTCACTAATGAGGGCCAACAGGCCTCCAGCTGGCCCTGGAAGCAGATTTGGAAGGCAAAAGCACCCTTTAAAGCAAATTGTTTCTCTTGGTTAGTGGCTAGAAAGGCTTGTTTAACTCATGAAAAGCTACAGAGAAGGGGTATGCAGCTGGTTTCCATTTGTTGCCTTTGCAATGCAACAGCTGAAGATAACAGCCATCTTTTTTTGAATTGTGTTTATACTGCTCAGCTATGGCAGCTCTTTCTGACTCTGGCTAACCTTAAATGGGTTATGCCTGGAAACACTTTTGAACTCTTGATAGCTTGGGACCATGCTGGGAGGAATGTAAAGCAGAAGAAATGGTGGAGGGCAATTCCTTTGTGCATATGGTGGACCATGTGGAAGGAAAGAAATAGTAGATGTTTTGAGAACAAGAGCAATCCAATACAAAAAGTAAAGTTGAACTGTATTTTAAACTTGCATTTTTGGTGTAAAGAATTTTGTATAGAGGATGCTGATGACATCCTAGACTTTCTGGAAGCCTTGTGAATGTACATAGGCTTTTTTCTTTTCTTGTTCCTCTGCTGCCAGTGCAATCTTTTTGCACTGATGAAAAAAATGTTACCATTCTAAAAAAAAAAAAGTTCAGGAATATGAGAAATTCTAGTTCAGAAAGTACTCAAGACACCACTAATATCTCCAGATACTCAGATGATGTGCATGATTACATTTGAACAATCTTCAGCAAAATGACACAAAGTTCACTTTTCTCGACTCAGAACGGACTAGTTAAATTATCTGCATTGGACAACCAAACATACAAAGGTGATACTGAAACAAGCAGCTAACTATGCCACTGCTCAATTGAAGGCACACAAGACAAACTTAACTCACATGCATTGACGACTGCTCCATGTTGTCATCTTTGACCACATAATCATCTGGATTGATGACCTCACCAAAGTCATCCCACTCAGAGGTGTTATCATAGAAAGGGAACATTGGGGCTACGCTAGATGATGGTGGAACAAATCCATCAATCAACACGTCCTTGAAAGCACCACTGTGCAGACCAGCAGCTGTAAATATGATAAGACCAATGATTAACTTAAACATCAAAAGGTTCTAAAAAGAAGTCCATGCATGGATACTAAAGAGTCAATATGTGTGTTACTTGTTTAAATTGCGGTAGCCAATTCTTTTCTTCAAAAAATATATATTTAGATTCTCTCTTCAATATAAAGTTAGAGCTAAGTGTGCCTGTTATTTGTTTAGCGTTTCATAAATCTCCCTTCAATATTTTTAATTTGTAGGTTTAACCCGAACCCAACCAAACTTAATTCAGGTCAATCTTAACCAGCTATATACGGCCAGATTCGAAAGTGATACACAGCCAGTAGTCAGCTAACACATATCTTGTTTATCCACATGTGCCATCAGGATTATGTAACCAAAATAATAGTGAGAGACAGGGTTCAGATAGAGGATGTGGACGAATAGTGAAGTGGAAATGCTGGGGCTCAAGCAAGCAGGACCCACAGAAGGAATTCAAAAGTACACACACACGGCGGGGGGAGGTAGAGAGAGGAACTGAAGTCTAGGATAAGCAATTTGTAGAGAGAGACATGAAAGGAAGATAAGTGTGAAGAGGTACATACCTGTTAATGATAGGATTGTACAACCAAAAAGTAAGGAACTCCAATATGCATGGGGCTGAAATGTTCTAAAGTTTTGAAGATTGATGTCAAATAAAAGAATATCCATTTTAAAAGGTTCTATATTCTCTCAAGTCATACTAGGAGAGATAGGATTAGGAATGAAGAGGTCCGGGACAAGGAGTGGCCTCGATGGAGGACAAGATGCGGGAAATGAGACTAAGATGGTTTGGGTATGTGAAGAGGAGATGTGTGGATGCCCCAGTGCGGAGATGTGAGAGATTGGCTATGGATGGCTTTAGGAGAGGTAGAGGTAGACCGAAGAAGTATTGAGGTGAGGTGGTTAGACAAGACATGACGCAGTTACAGCTCACCGAGGACATGACCTTAGATAGGAGGGTGTGGAGCGCACGGATTAGGGTAGAAGGTTAGCAAGTAGTAGGGTGTTGTCTCACGTATACTTCCTTACTAGTATTCGTAGTATTTCTGTTGTAGTTCTTGTCCTTTGATTGTTGTTATTATTTGATGTTCCTTGTCCTTTTTCGAAATGTTTTGTATTGCTTTCTATAGTATGCTTTCGTTATTTCCTTTTTGACCTGCTTTGATATGCTTTCTCTGAGCCGGGGGTCTATCGGAAACAACATCTCTACCTCCCAAGGTAGAGGTAAGGTCTGCATACACTCTACCCTCCCCAGACCCCACTTGTGAGATTACACTGGGTATGTTGTTGTTGTTGTTATTATTATATTCTCTCAAGTACGATGAGACAATGTGATTCTTGGTGCAAGATGTAGGATTTTTTCTTTCACATATCAGCAAATTGTACTCTACCATTGGAGGAAGGATGTGTGACATTGGTATCAATGACCATGGAGTCACTCGTAACGACTTCGGCCCCAACAGACGCTTTTGATTCCTCCTCTTTAACAAGAGTAGCTTTGAGAGCTTCTTCCCTTTTTATCTTGTTCTGCTCCTCCTCATAAGCAGCCAACTCCTCACCAACCAAGGGAATTCTTCGTGACATAGTAACTTTAACAGCTTTAGGAGGTGGATCTGACTGAAGTATACGTGCCAATGTGCCAAACTACACTCAAGTATAAGGCATCAGTAAAAACATAAGCATACATAAGTTGAAGATATAAATAGAAGCAAGACACAATTTCCACAAAGTAAGAAGCTTTGTGTGAAGATAATTAAAATGTTTATCAGTACAAATGGTTGTTTTCTTTGTTTCATGCAAGTTGAACAAAAGCAAGGAAAGGTGAAACCACTTTCATACAATGAAACGAGTTGTCACTATGAAACAAATTATTACTATCTCAACAAAACGTAGCACAATGAAATCCACCCAAATTACACATAGGAATATACATGCATCTACGAGTAATAAAGATATTCTAACAGACGAGTATCTTTGGACCTCAGAAGGGATGAAACCAACATGTCTAACTCTAAATTAGCATAAAATAATGTTGGTTGCAGTCCAAATCTTGAAACAGGATTAATTAATCGGAATACAAGCTCACCTGCCCTCGCTCGGTGAACATAACAAGATTCTTTGGATCAGCAGCCCATTCAACAAAGAGGTCGTGCGAAAGTCCAGCTTCTAAACTAGCCATGGAAGCCATAACAACCTACACATCACATACAGATCAACTGAGAACAGATAAAGATGACTACTCATTTACTAAAGATGCAATGAAGTGAACCTTCGGCCCAGGAGCTTCTTCAAGACCACTCTTATTGATCACGAGCTTAATTTTCCTGCATTTGTTGTAAACCCTCCATTATACTTCTAATCAATACTATTCTAAAAGAGGGAAGTTCCAAATCAAAATACTGATAGACCAAAATAACCCCATAACGTTGAGTGACTATAATACCTTTCAACTAAGAAATAAATTATCCTTCATAACTGTTTATCGTACTAGTAGGCACAATATTGTTTTATAGTCCCCTGTCCTTTGATTTCTGTTGATATTTCTGTTGATGTATGTTCTTTCGTGTACTTTGTTTATCTTATTTACCTGCGTTAGTTACTGCTTCCTTTTTCAGAATGCTTTATCATGGCTTATTAGCTTTTGTTACTCTCATTTTCATACTGCTTTAAATTTCTTGTCCGGGTTTGACCGTTTCTCTTGCTTTGCTTGTGCTTGTGCTTTTGTCTTGAGCCGAGGGTCATTCGGAAAGAGTCTCCCTACTTACCAAGGTAGAGGTATACACTCTAACCTCCCCGGACCCCACGTTGTGGAACTTCATTGGGTATGTTGTTGTTCTTGTTGTTGTAAACCAGTAGGTAAACAGCATACTCTTCATTGCAGTAAGAAAAATTGGAGAATTTGAGTTGCATTGAGTAATTCAATATAGACTAAAATATTCTAAAAAAAAAATCAATATAGACTAAATACAATTGGCTGATTTAATAATTTGAAGAATTGTGTGATTCCAATTTGACATATCACCACTTGAGTTGACTTTAGTACCAATTTTGGCTATAGTTTCATATGTGAAAGCAAGACAATCAATAAAAGGTTATTATGATGCCACATTCACCTTCCAAAATGGAGCATGTTATCCAGATTTGTAAACCCACTCCAACAAAGAAAAGAAGAATAAGAAAATAAAAGAAAGAACATCTCTTCAACCTTAAGGAGGCTTAATCTGACACAACTAGATATTCTCAATGTTGCCCATTAACTGTCTAATGGATGATTCACAAAAGACATTCATACTGATCTCCCCAAGAACCAGATGCTATATTTGAAAAAACATCCATACAAAAAGGACAAATAAGGAAAAAACAACTTAGGAGGGTACTAGACAGTTTAAATCTTTGCATTAACTTTTTTTAATTAGGTTTTATTGTGATCTGATAGAAGGGTGATCCCTTGAATTTCTTTTTGTTTTTCTTCTTTTTAAGATAAATAGAAGGGTGATCCATTGAATTTCGGTTGATATTAGCTTTTAACAAAGGTATGAATAGTTTAAGAGCCGAGGCTATTAAAGCACAGGCATACACAAGTTTCTTAGCTAACTAACTAGAGGAGCAACTTAAAGGAAATATTACCCTCAGGGTTCAATAGCCTCCAAGAATGATAGACAACTGAAATTAAACCCTATCTTTGGGGTTCATAGACTCAGGGAATCATCTTGAAGCAAGCTATTTCATTAACTAAAATCTCTTCGAGTTTGACAACATGTGAAGTATACTAGCCTTACCTTAAAAGAAAAGCATTGTCGCGAGTGTGCTCAAAAGACTTTGCAATTGAATCGCTCATCCACTCAAGGAAGCTCTTTACATAGTCAATAGTACTTGAGGATACATATGATAGAAAATAGATGGGAGTGGACAACTGTTTTTGTGCCCAGTGCTGCAATTTTCACCAAAACCAGCTATCAGAATAACTAGTTAATTAGTTTTTTTTTTTTTGAGAAAGTAACAACTAGAATAACTAGTTAATAAGTTGCACACAGAAAAAGATGAAATACTCTCATGTATGCACCTGTTCCAATGTCAATATGAGCTCCAAAACTCGACCAGCAGAATCAACAGGTAGTAATACATTTCCCCCAACATTTACAGTTTTCTCTATCGCATCTATAGGAAAAAGACACACACATTAGACAAGAACCAAGAACTTAGACAAAATTATGACCTGAAAGATCTAAGGATCTTTTTTCTTTTGAATCGGGATAAGGGAAGATGAAATGACGATCTGAATGTCCTCCAAATACGCAATTTAATAATTGTAAAACTTAAAAACAATGTGTTGTGTGTATTTGTCACTTCCCCTAAACCAAAGCAGTCTGAAAGACAAGACATTCTGAGATTCAAGGTTCTTCAAATTCAAAAATAACAATCTATTTTCTTTTGAATGGTGATAAGGGAAGACCAAATGATAATCTGAAAGTCCTCTAAATAGTTAATAATTGTAAAACTTATAAAATCTGTCGTGCGTATTTGGTAAAGGAACAATAATTACCCAGAAACTCTTGGTCCCTTTGGCGCCTAGAAGGCTGATTGTTTAAAGCATTAAAGGCATCTGTTATTAGAACAGCTGGACGGACAAAAGACTCTAAAACAGTTCCGTTCAAATGCCTGACCGGAAAAAAAAAGATAGATTATAATATTAGGATCACAGTAGAGTAGAATCCTTCAACTGGATAACAAGACTTTTCTAATTTTACCTTTCTTTACGGTGATTGAAGTCAACAGCGTATATGACATCCTCCCCATCTTTTGTTATCCTCCAGGTGGTACCTCCTAACAGATGACCAGCTACCAGTGGAGCAATCACGATTCCTTCTCCTTTTCCTACCAAAAAAACAGCAGTTGCATCGAGTAATTAAGAGATGTTGTAACTACTTCAAATGAGTTGGTAGTCAAGACTTGCCACCAATCAAAGCTATTAAGAAGCAGTTGACTTTTTACTCATCAAGGTCATGGGCAACTTTACCTCCTTGGCAATATGAAGGATGATACTAGATTATACTAGATATAATAAACCAGAATACAGAATGGACATGAGGTGAACTCGATAAAGGTGGAGCAACATACTAAACAAGAAAAGAAACCTACCTGACATGTAATGATTTTGAGAGTAGGTTAATCTGGTAACATTTTGAAATGCAGAATCAATGTCATCCAAGGTGAATAGATCAAACTCTGAAACTTGCTGCACAAGAGGAGAGTGTCAATAGACTTACTTCTACTCGATCACACACTCAAAAACAAGAAACACAAATGATACTGTCAGACACTGGACTTCTAGTTTCTCAGCAGCAAAATATTTTTTTTGATCAAGAAACAGAAATGTAATGAGATATTTGGCCCATGCAGGTATCAGCAGCCATATATTTTTCTTTAGGTCTCGAAAATCCAATAGAGGTGTCGTTCTATTTCTTCCTCTCTATTGTTTTCCTTCAAAAATTCTGAACCCTATTAGTGGAAGAAAACAAGATATGAAATTAAATGACACTCAAGTTAGTATATTTGCGACTGATAATGGTTAGTCACAGTTTACCAATTTTATTTCCAGAATTCTTACTTCTCTAATTTGAAAGGGCTAGCATCGAAGGACACTTTAATACCAAGTAAATAGTAACTGAATCAGTAATCTGCATTCGTAGTTTCCTATGCAAATAATTAAGGAACCTCAAACTTAATTAATCCATTTGTCAATGAGTAGGGAAGGATTCATGTCATAATTATCCCTATAACACATATTTGCAAGAGACAAACATTGTTTTTGCTTTCTTTCTCTTTTCCTCGTTCTAATGAAGACAGTTTGAAATGTACAAACAGAAGCCCCAAATTCTGGCTGGCAAACTTGTGTATTTTGCCTCAGTTAAACTCTTCGTAGGGCCTACATAAATCTTTAAGCACCTTCAAATCTATAGCTTGACATAATTCATTGAAAAGCTAAAAAATTTAAACACGACATCAATGTCAAGTACAGATGCTCATCATACAGGTGAAATGCTCGATTATAAAGCTTATAAACTAAGGAGTTATCAACAGATAACAAGGACATACAATGATTCATAGGTAACGCGAGAGTAAAGCTTCACCTTCCGTGATAGATACTGATCATACATTGTTAGTAACCCTAGCCTGTACACTGGTTCTGTAGCATAAACAGGAGCAGAAAGACCAAGATGTTTCATGGCATAGGGCAAAGCACCAAGATGAAATGTATCAAGGTGTGAAAGCAATACAGCATCCACCGTTGAAGCCACCCTGAACATTAACACAACGTTTCCAGCACAGAATAATTGAAAACACAAAAAGTAGATGAAGAATCGTTGCAATAATAAGATATCTGTTGTCAAATGGACAAGCCAGCAAAAGAGTTTACACTGTCATAGGGTGTATTTGGTATGGAGAAAACATTTTCTGGAAAAATATTTTCCAATTTTCTCATTTTTTGTTGGTCAAACTGTTTTGGGAAACATTTTCTATAGAAAAACAAGTGGTTTAATTAAAATGAGGAAAATAACTTGCCTAATGGAAGTAGGGAAAACAAGTTCCATAACTGACGTTCCAAGTTCACCGTCTCCTCCACACCCACCCAACGCACCCAAACCCCACCCCTTGACCATCCCACCCCCATAATATTTTGCTAGATGACATATAAATGATGTACAAACAATATCTTTTTGCTTACTTACCACTTACCAGACACTAGAAAATAAGTAAGAAACCCACTTAGTTTTCCAAGAAAACATTTTCCTTCATACCAAACACACCCTGTAAAAAACTTGTTTTTGCAGTGAGAAATAGAAAAATTATATACATTGAAGTGAAATGATATTTGTTTGTGGACCTGAAAAGAGGTTCGAGGAGCGAAGTATCGAATTGGTCATTCCAACCACAATCGATTAGGAAATTGAAGCCGTCGATGGAGACGAGGTAAGAGAGAGGGTTCTCATTGTACACTCCACACAGTGGCGTCACCTGAACCGACGTTCCCATACCGCCGTCGCTCTCCGGTTCTTTTTGCTTCCACACTGACTAGCCGAGCTTGGTGAATACGGGGATGTAGCAGGGGGGTTTCTATGGGTGATTACCTTTTTACCTATTCAAAAGAATTATTTACAACACCTATCTATATTTTATACTTTTAAGATATACAATTCACACATTATATATATATATATATATATGGCAATGGATCTTGGACCGGGTCTGGATCGGTGGATCCATATAGGATATGGATCTTCAAAATTTGGACCCGACGGATCCGGATCGGACCCGGTCTGGATCTTGTATTTGAGATCCGTATCCGGTCCAGATCCGATCCGTGGATCCGTTTTTTATTAAATATATTCATAACTTAGAATGTAATTTTATAAGTATTTTCTTAATTTTTTTTTCATTATTTATGTATTAGATAAAGGGTTGAACCATGATAAGACACAAGTCACACAACCATGTAATATTTTTTGATTGACCTCCTCCTTTCTTTAATTCACAGGCACAGGAGGTCAAATTCTGATTGTTGTCTTTGAAGTTTCATTTCTTTTACATATATGTTCTCTGCAGTTTCCCGTATTTTTATTTCTATAAAAAAAAATTATCACTCTTCTTTAAATTTTTCTTTCTTTAATTTGTTAGCCGTAAGCTTTAAGTATCTTTCTTGAATTTGTATGATCAACAAAAAAAAACTGGGACTTTTGATATATGACTGACATTGTTTTATGTTGTTTAATGAAGTCAATCAGTAGAACTACAAGTGAAACATCTCTAAAGCCTCAAAAAATTAGCTCAAAGTTGCAACCTGATCAGCATCACTAACGAAGTCAATCGTCTTTATTTTCTTGTGATGCTAAAACTTTGTTCAGTATTTAGGAAGAATGTTGTCATGTTTGTGTATGTTGATTGAATGAACTCAATCATTTTTTTCAATCAGATTGCGTTTCATTTTGTCATAAAAGTTTTAACATGTGAGAATATTATTCAAGCCAGAAAAATTTACATGTAGATCCAGATTCGATCCGTAGACCCGATGGATCTGGATTTGGATATGATTTTTATGGACCAATGGATCTGGATTCGAATTTGGATCCAGGTATGAAAAATGGACTTGGATCTAGATCTAGTAGGACCCGATCCAGATCCGATCTGTTGTCATCCCTAATTATATATCCCACAACTTGTTTGATTTAGCGGATTAAAACTGAATTTTAGGTGTTGAAGTGAATTTTAGAAATACGTAATTACGTGTATCAATAAAAGTCTCGAAACTGATAATAAATCGTTAACGTGTTTGGTGAAAAAAAGTTGCTAAGTGTTTTTTTCTGTTAAAAGTTAGGCTTTAAGATGAATAGTTTGGAGATTACAAAAGATATTAGTGTTGCAATTGTAAAATACTTGGTCAAACCAAAAATCTTATAAGTTGTAAAATTATAAGTTGGGTGACTAACTTAGGGGTCGTTTGGTAGGAGACAATAACTCATCCTATATAGATGGGATTAGGTGGGATAAGATGGATAACTTATCCATCCTTTATATGAGATATCTCATATAGATGGGATGTGGTGAGATACCAAAGGAGTTATCCCACAAGCTAAACATGGTATAACTCTAATCTCACGAGTTAATGATCTAATCTCATCTTATCTCTACTACCAAACGACCTAGCGTATAGTTGATTTTAGCTTATAAGCACTTATGATATTTATCAAATATATAAATAAATCAAAAAGTGCTATAAACTAGTTTAACCAGCTTATAAGTTTAGCCAAATACCCTTTTTATGGTATACAATAATGGATTTAGTGATTCTTATTATCGTATATCTCAAAGGTATACAATTACGTGACCGAAGATATACAACATTGAAAATTATGTTGTGTAATTTGTAAAGAATGAATGTTGTAAATGGGCTTCATTTTTGTTGTACACATAATTGCGTAGCGAAGCCGATAAAAATTGAAAGAATTTCTAACATCTTGCTTCAGAATAAGTGTAATAAACATATAATTTCTCGATTAACATGTAATTTCTCAATTTGAGAATCCTGCCTAACTTTAATAATGTGTGAAGCCACATTCTCAGGCATTCGGTTTAGTCCCCCTAGCTAATCATATAAAAGTTCATTTTTTGCTTCACATAACTTTTGAAGCTATGCATTCAATGTTAGATTATTCTTTCAGGGATTTTCAAGAATTTCTAGGTCTGGGTCCCAAACCTAATATGATAGTAGTGTGATTCCATTACAAATAGAACCACCATCATGAGGACTAGCGCAAGGCGTGATCTCCCCCAAATGCTGCTATTAATGTAGTAACTAAGCTATTAATTCCCCGATAAAGGTACCAGTATCTGGTGAAACACGTATGGACCAGAGGAAGAGAAGAAAATAGTATTGCCAGTTTGCCCTAGAAAAGACGGGGAAAGGGGAGGAATAAAGACAATGTAACTCCAGTAATAGAGAGATTAGCATTTGTAATTGAAATATAAGTCTGAGGTTTGTAGCTGTCTCAAGACTGGCAGCCTAGTAAATATACGCGCGACTTAAAGGCCCAATAAATTGTAAATATCCAACAGGTGGTGCTGAATTATCCCAAGTACATTTACATGTTTCGACTCGCCCTCCCTCGCTGAAGCTTCATGCGAGGAATGGAAGGGCTCAGACTTCTGTAAAATGAGTTTTTTCATTTATGTTTGATGGTGATCCTTCCCACAGCTCAGCTAGTTCCTTTCTCGTCCATGAAATGAAAATTATCGGCCCCAAAGTTGATGGTACCTATTTTAGTCAAAGATAGGAAGTAATGAGTTCGGACCAGATCAAATCAATGCTTGTTGTGGGAACAGAAAAGAGGAGAACCTCAAGTACAATATTTGTAAAAGACAGGATTAAACTACTAAAAATTTGTTACCAAGTTTTAGACGCATTTAGTTATTTTTTCACTTTTGGAGTTTGCAGAGTAAAAACTAGTATCCTGCTGGTAAAATTAATGCATCAACAATGAACTGAGTTTACAAACGTCTTTAAATAGGGTGTGAATTGATGTCGGAAATTCACAGCAGATCAATCTGCTAATGCAAGCATGAAATATCACTCAGGTCTTAAAGTGGTTCATGCACATCCTGGAGTAACTAGCACTCCTGGATTTTAAACACTAACCCAATATCTTTTTGAATATCGTATGTGCAATGTAAACTCTTCCTTTAGAAGGCACGAGACCAAATCTTAGGCAGCATGTAAGAGTCCGACATTCACACAGGTCGGACACCACCTCGATACTTTTGGATTTGATAAGGAAACAAAATTAAAATTTGCAAATATACCAATACATTGATCTAAATGCACATTTAGGTGGACCTCCAAATGCACAGACTTAAAAACTTACTAGCATCCAATGTTTATACCAATGCTAAGCAATTAAACATAAGCAGTTCAAAATCAAAGTGAGAATACACATCACTACAGTTAAGTGGTAAATGTGTGTCTTAAAGACACGTGTCTTGCATTTATTAGTTTGGAGTAACCACCGGGTGCGGGGAAGTTTTTACCCATAGGTACTGTTGGTATTCTATGGTACTTTATAGAGCAGTACGGGAAGTAATAACTATTACAAATGTTCGAAAGGATAAATAAATGGTCAATCTTCAAAACTGCCGCATGTGTGTTGTGTCTTGAATCTTGATCACCTTGCAAAGTCAATGTTGAGAAGCTGCACTTAAGTTTGTTGTGTCTTGAATGTTGATATCCTGAAATCAAGAAACAACTAAATCTGGATGGTTACAACGTTGTGTGTTGAGTCGAGGATAGCCCTCTATCCTTAAGACAAGATTACCCCGTATATATGCTTTTACGTTAGCGGGCAATAGTCTCCCAAGATAAAACAACACTTTAATCTCAACGCTACAAAGCCAATAGGTTGAGCCTGGCGAAGAAAACAAATATGACTTGACTTGCTGAAGATATGGAATAGGAAGGAAGAGTTTATGTCTACTCTTCTCTTTTGTCTCTGTGTATATAGTGTGTCTCTGTAGTGTATATTTTGTGTATACGTGAGGGTTTGGTCACTGTTTTTTTCAGCCACTGTTTTGCTGAATTTCAGCCACTATTTTGCTGAATTTTCAGCCACTATTTTGCTGAATTTTCAGCCACTGTTTTGCTGAATTTTCAGCCACTGTTTTGTGCTGAAAATGCTATTTTTCTGGTCTGTTTTGCACTGTATTTTCGTCTATGTTTCTGGCCCTGAATTGAGCCAAATGAAGCTCAATATATAGCATGAGGAGGGGCTGTCCAACAGCCACAAACAAGGTTGTAATGACCCTTAAAGGAGGGATGTAATGACAGGTTTAATGCCATGAATGAGGTGAATTAAGGTCATGAAGAAGGCTGCTCTATTGCCCAACTAATGGGCTGTTAATGGAGAGTTAATCAGCCAAGTAATGGCTGATTAATGCTCCAAAACGCAGTCCAATGGCCTTCCGTCACCTTCCCAGAAATTATGGGGACCAAACTGTAAATATTGAAACTCCAGGGACCAAACTGTACATCTGGCAGAGTTCTCTGGTCCAAAAATATAATATCAGACAGCCCCACAGCCCCACAGCCCCACAGCACATCTAGGTCTTCCCTCTTTTAAACACATGGGATACCTCCTGGGGTCCCAAACCCTTTACCAATTAGAGACTTATATAGAGAGCAATTCTTCCTATTCCCACCGATGTGGTAGATTTGTCCCACACCACATTTTCATGTCTCAAACACCTTACTACGTGGACCAATATCTCTTTCATTTCTCAACGAAATTAGACGATTCTTGGCCCTACGGTCATCTACTCACTTCGTAGATCATGCATGTGAGAAGAGACAAGGTCTCCAACATGCGGAACACTAGTGTTTAATTCATCAAAAATGGGTGGACGCATCTCCCCGCCAAAGGCTAATTTCCAACAGGTACAACACTGAGAGATTAAAAAGGAAGATAAGATAAATCTACAATACAGAGAGAAGTGGTCACAAAAACACCTATACAATGTATAGAAATGTATACAGACTTGGATAAAAACAAAACATAATAGAAACCTAGGAATCTAGGATCCATTTAAGAGATGGTCTTACTTTTTCAGGAATTGGGCTTGGTTGTTACATTTACGTTAAGCCTTGTGTATGCTAGTGGTCCTTTTAGTTTGGTTAGAGATTTGTAAGATACTGTACAGATAAGTTTGAGTTTTGAAGAATATCTAGTATTACTGTATTAGAGAAACCTAATATGTCTTAAAAAAACAAATTATACAGTATCTGAACGACATGACCAAATTTGAGTGGAATGGATACCAAGGATTCATATAACCAACCCAAACTAGTAAAGTATAGTAAATGCACACCTTGATCCAATGGATACCAAATGATCAACACATCTTTATCAGGTATTGAAAGGATGGACATATGGGTAGATCTACTGACAGTTTTGACCGAGGAAGAACGTCTTTTAAATACGTAAACAAACAACAACATACCCAGTGTAATCCCACATAGTGGGGTATGGGGAGGGTAAGATGTACGAAGACCTTACCTCTACCTTTGTGGGGTAGAGAGGTTGTTTCCGATAGACCCTCGGCTTAAAAGAACATAGTCAATGCAGAATTCAAGAAACTTCCTGGTGCCATTGTACAAAACTTGGAGTCTCGTCCGGAACTAGCTCATTATGCTAGTTTCATTTAGTATTTATTGTGGTTTCAACTTACTTCCGTGATGTTTTCTCTTGTTCTGCGTTAGTTGTTCTTTTAATGGAGGCAAAAAATGATTTTGTTCTGCGTTAGTTGTTCTTTTAATGGAGGGAAAAAATGATTTTATTCTGCTCCAGTTTCATGCTATCATGGGCTATTAGTTGAGACTAAATTCTCTAATGTTTGATTAGGTTGATCTTGGTGCATGATCAAGCACTAGTTCGAGGGTTGATATGGAAGGTGTTAACGGTAAAAAAGTGGGACATCTATTTGAAAATATTAGGAGCTTTGTTCGCCAATGTATATTTTCTGTACTTAATGTGGGTCCTATTCATAGTCACATTGCTTTCGTTATGGATGGAAACCGTAGATATTCTAAGAAACAGAACTTGCTAGATGGGGATGGACATAGGGCTGGATTTTCAGCTCTTATAAACATGCTAAGATATTGTTACGAGCTTGGTGTAAAATACATTACTGTTTATGCCTTCAGCATTGATAACTTCAAACGAAGGCCTGAAGAAGTTGTATCGCTAATGAAACTGATGCAGGAAAAGATTGATGAATTAACTAAAGAGGAGAGCATTGTAAACCGCCTTGGGATTAGGATTTACTTTCAAGGAAACCTAAAACTTCTGAGTGACCCTGTCAGGTCAGCAGCTGAGAGGGATATGGTAAAGACAGCAGGTAATTCAAAAGCTGTATTATCTGTTTGCATTGCCTACACTTCAACGGATGAGATTGTACATGCTGTTCAAGAATATTGTGAAGAAAAATGGGATGAGATTAGAAAGGGAGATGCAAATAATGCTAGAGGAGATTTAATTGGACTCTAACAAAATGGGAAGGACAAGGATGAGCACCTTATTGGTGTGACAAATGTTGATCCAGACGTTATTATACGGACTTCTGGAGCAACTCGGTTAAGCAACTTTCTTTTGTGGCAAAGTGCACATTGTCTTCTTTATTATCCCGCTGTACTATGGCCTGAGATCGGTTTGAGGCATTTGATTTGGATAGTTTTAGATTTCCAAAGAAACTACTTGTATTTGAAGGAGAAAAAGAAGCAGGCATGAATTAAACATAAAATATCTTTAGCAGCTTCTAATCATGCTGTGATTTTGTGTTGCAGCTCCATTTGTCTAATGTTGTTCTCGGCTCCCAAATATGTAAGCATGGATTAGGACTGCTCTTTAGTGTTCTTTTCCTGTAGATATAGTTAGCAAATTGTCATTTGGTGGTAGAAAAATCAAATATGTAGTCAAAGGCTGAAAGCTATGTGGGGTACACCTTATAGCAAGCAGTGAATGTAGTCTCAACACTGAGATCTGGGCTTCAATTTTTTTTTGTTGTTTGTATCAATGAGAAGTTAATTATCACGAATAAAATGTTTTACCCTCTTGTAGGTTTGCATTCTTATGGACCATTTACTTGTGATTTTGACCCTTAAAACCATTTCCTAAAATTTGTCTAATGAGTTCCTAAGCTACTGTTGACAGAGCAGATTAAGCCCTTGTGAGTCTCAGCCCCTATCAACTGCTGGCGTCTGATTATAACCTCAGACTTTTATATCTTCTGGAAGTGTTGTTTCTAAATGACATTATGAATTTGTGATCCTCTAGGTAGAACCACTGAGAATGATTGAAGGCGAAAGGGACAATGGAAATTATTTGTGATTCTTGCTTCTATCTCAAGCAAGTTGTTCAGACAACACTAAGAGGTGTTTGTTCAGTTACATCACTATTTTTAACTAATTGATGGGATGCCTTGGATTTATAATGGTTTTTATATGTGTTATCCTTATCACTGTTTTATCGATGGAATTGTTTCTTTCATTTGTCAACTTATATAGGCTTCTAAATCTGTTGATTCCTAATGGCTGGTGGATTTACAAAGATGATCAATTATTGCATTTACAGATAGTATCTTATCTAGATGGTTGTCAAGTTGATCTCTTAGTTAGCAACATATATCAAGTGAAGAGAAAAGCCTGTACATTTTGATCAAGCCATTTTCACTGTCAACAGTCATTTGGTTAAAAAGTCAGAAGGACAACAAAGATAACTTGCTTGGTCGTTGAGGGGAGTCTCAGGATTTTTAGTTTTTAAGTTCTGATCCATAATCCTTTTTGTTTACGGGGTTCTGGATAAAATTTTTATAATAATTATTTTAATACAAATATAGAGTTTGAGTCCAAATTATTGGGTTTTGCTGAACATGTAGCTTTAAGGCTCGCTCTCCCTTGCTTGTCGCAAGCACATTACATTTTCATGTGCATATTTATGTGTTTTTCTAGTGGTCTCTTTTGATTTTTTTGTTTGATATCAAGTTTTTGGCTCTACCTCCTACAGTTATCGGACGACATTTTTGCATCCTTTCTAGTTGATGTGCAATTGGCAGTTTTGCTTTCGTAAGAGATCACTTAAACAAGATGTGTATATCTGCTTCTGAATTGCTGTTTTGCACGTCTGTGTTACTCAAGAAAGATGTTGCCCTTTTTCAGTTACTAATTTCTCCTTCTTAAAAAATTAAGTAATAGAACTTGGGACAGTTTTTCTCATGCTTGCGTGAAATAAGTGTTGGAAATTAGCCTTTGGCGGGAGTTGCGATCGATCAACTTTAACGGCTTAAACACTAGTGTTACGCATATTGGAGAATCCGGTTCTTCACACATGCATGATCTACTAAGTACGTAGATAACCGTAGGGCCAAGAATCGTCAAATTTCATTGAGAAATGAAAGAGATATTGGTTCACGAAGTAAGGTGTTTGAAGCATGAAAAAGTGTGGTTTGGGATCAATTCTCCCTCATCGGTAGAGGAAGAAAGAATTGTTGTGTATATAAGACTCAAAATTGGTTTGGGGTTTGGGACCCCAAGGGTATCCCATGTGTTTAAAGGAGGGAGGACCTAGATGTGCTTTGGTTCGAGGAAAGCCCACACGCGCGCCGCCCGTCCGATTCCGAGTTCTGATATTATCTTTTTGGGCCAGAGAACTTTGCCAGATGTACAGTTTGGACAAGAATTCTTTCAGATGTACAGTTTGGTCCCTGAAGTTTTCAGAAAGTCAGAATTTGGGCAGACAGAACAGAAACGCAACAACACTCAATTCAGCCATTTATTTTGGCTGAATTACTCCTCATATAATGGTCAATCCGTTGGTCTTTCTCACCATTTATTTTGGTGGCTTTACTACCTCCATAATGGCTATTATTTGGCCAATAATGACTGTTATGGAGGCAGTTAAACAGCCCCTTCCTCACCTATATAAACACCCCCTTGCACCATTGTTGAGGACAATCACAATACACGAAAATACACAACCAGAAAATCAGTTCTTCCTACAACTTTCAAGCATCATTTCGTTACTCAATTTTCTTCACGGTAACTCTTGAGTTTCCTTTGCTCAATTGTTCCATTGCTGTTTTATCTTGGGAGACGAATTGTCCAGGACGTATAAAAGATACATACGGGCCAATATTGTCTTAAAGACAGAGTGTCACACTCGACTCATCAAAAACAAAACAGTTTCCAGTTTTCAAGTTTTCCTTCTTCAACAGAATTGTAATTTCAGTTTTGTTGTTGTATTGTAATTTTCAGTTCTTGTATTACTTGTCATTTATTTGTAATTCCCGTTTCCTGCACCTTTGTAACCAACAATAAGAAGCTAAACCTAATTGTATGAGTTATGACAATGGGTGGACAAGTCAAATATCTTTATAAACTTCTTTGGATGTATTAACACAAAATAATTATTTAACACAATAGTCGAATTTGTAGAACATGAATATGCCTTTCTTTTCATCTTATTTGTGTGAATTCCATTTTTAGGATTTAAAAAACAAGCAGAAAATTAAGCATAAAGTCGCTCTTAATCCTAAACGAGACAATTGATATTATCTTTTAATTATTACTATTTATTTATTTATTTTTAGTGTTCGGCAGGGATAAAAGGACAGGTAATATGAACTTTTGCCAATGTGTTGAAAAGTATAACACGAACAACCCGCAAATAAATAGCGCATAAAATGGTTTAGGGTGTAATTAATGAACAATTCTAGTCATCGTTACTCATAACTTATAACGCCTCATATGTGTTGAAGTTCCTTTTCATTTTTTGGGTTACTATTAATGATCACGGCTTTCAACTTTCTCAAAAGAAAAAAAGAATGCAGTTTCATTTGTATACGTAATAAATAATTCATAAATGATATGACTAAATACGTGGGATGTGATGTGATGTGATGTGATGTGATGTGATGTGATGTGATGTGATGTTGAAGTTGAACAAATCATTTTTCAATCCTATCTCCAATTAGCGTCCATAAGCTGCATTCTGAAATAAAATCACAAAAAAGCACATTTTATGAGTGATTAAATTGTACTAACGATTAATAAAATTATAAGGAATAAATTGTTTTAACTGTCGAAGTTAATATTTCCAATACCTAACAATTAATCATGTCAAAGAATTTTGTTGTAATTTTTTTTTATAGCAAAACCACCAAATTGGTGGGAATTTATTAAAATAATCAAAGTATTTACAGAAGAATGCAAAGAAAAGTAAATGCAGAAAATAAAGGTAAGAATAATCTAAAGTGGAAGAAAAACTAGCTAGTCACTCAATCCTAACAAGTGAACAAGATCAATCAACTAGAGTTCAAAAGCTTTGGCTTGTATCCATCTTTCACACCTTCAAGTCTCACAGGTGGAATGAATCAAGCTCTCATGAAGATACTCTTCAGGCGATGATGAATGTAGTTGTATTTCTTGTTGTTATTGTTAAGAAGTTGTACTAGCTAGTAGTGAAGAATGATCATGCTCCAGTGATAAACTTTACCTGATTGACCTTGACTGAAGCCTGTTATGTATAAGCATGCTACCTTTGTGATCTATGCGTACCAACATACCATAGTTGCACAGGTGACAACTCTATTTATGTTGTAGAAGTCTCATATAACACTCTAATGTCCTTTATGTAACATGTTAGAATCTTCAGTAAACCAGAACTAGTTTTGCTTGGCTCCCAATCAGAAATAACAGTGTTTTCAGCAGGCTGAACCTCAATTAATACCACACACTGAAAATAAAGTTATTTTCAATTTAAGTCTTCCCTCTATATGTTTGAATATTACAAGTTGTTGTTGGTATTACAGTTGGAGCTGTTGTTGATCTGTATAAAATTGGATCTAAATCTAAGAACCTTTTTCAAATGGATCAATCCACTACCATGAGTTGGGATGTCCTGAACATTGGGATGTCCTGAACACATTAACAACAATGTTAATATCAGTTTTAGACCTTCCCTTGTAGTTGATTCTCCACATTGATTGATGCTGAAGTTATGTTTGTTGACATCTTGTTATGTTGTTGTTCTTATCCTGAGATTTGGTGTCTGACTCTTATCCATATTGATCAATTTCTTTCCATGGGATGAAACATCATGAAACTGATCATATTCTATTATACGTGCAAAATCAAAAATCAAGTTAGTGAAATAATCTGCTACACAATTCCCTTCTCTCAACACATGTTGCACTGTCACTTCTTTGTCCTTCATCCAATACTGAATACTCATGACTATTAAAGTAACACTCCAGGGCACCTCCAATTTACCATCCAATTTTTTCTGCATAGTGAGTGAATATGTTTCCATTATCAGTGGTAGCAAATTATGTAAAATATAGTACTTAATCCCCTCCTCAAGTGCTATTGCTTCTGCAATGAAATTAGTAGTATCAGAAACTCTTTTTGCCTTTGCATAAATGAAGTCTCTTGTGCTATTCCTCACACAAAAAATTGTTGAGCTAGGCCCTGGATTACCTCTTGAATCTCCATCAGTGTTGCATTTATAATAGCCAAACCAATGAGGCTTTCAAGTCACATGTTTACAAGACAAAGGCATTCTATAGTTTTCCATATATTGTACCATGAAAGGCCAATATTTTGGTAAACTTGTTAACCAATGATATCTATTATGTGTAAGCATGAACACATGTCTATTAATCTCATGTATTACTTTATTAACATACATTGTCCCTCCATGTCTCATAATGTTCAAACTCTTTCATAATTGTCACATGACCAATGCTAGAATTGCTTGAAATAGAGATTTCAATCTTGCTGCACATTTTGCATTTCACAATAACAATATTGTTTTCTTTATCTGTAGATAAGGCCCAATCAGACTTGATGTAGTTGAGAAATAACTCCACATTCTTCTTGTAAATGGACCTGTTGTGGATACAAGATCCATTGTCTCTTGTTGGTCCAAACAACACCAGCATCTTGATGCTATTTTGATTCTCATTCTCATTAAGACTTTATTTATGGGCAACTTTCAAAACCAGATTCTCCAAAGACAAAATAAGATTTTGTAAGACAATTCTCTAATCCATATTTCTCATACAATACTGATATATGCTCTTTTTGTCTCAAATGTTCTCATGCTCTACTCACTATAATTTTTTCAGAACTTGTATTTCTTCACCATGGCTTGTCAGATGCTTTTGATCTAACAAAGTATCCCATTTCATTTCTCACATGTTCAACAATATTTTCAAGCAAAACTTCTTGTAACTTTGGATAGTTTTAGTGTGTATCAGTCATAAGCTTCTCTAAATCTTCTCATGTTTCATTTGTCTGAGCTTGTGATGGTAACAAATCTTGAAGTGCACCTAATTTAGTCCAGTTATCAAATCATATTGATGATGCACCATCCCTAAGTTCCACCAAATATTCTGCTCAATTTCATCTTTTGCTTGTAAAATTATTTTCCTTGTTTGTGATCCACTGCACCACAGTTGGTCTAAATCTCTTACAATATTTGTTCCACATGAAGTTAGACCATAATGTGCTACTGGTCCTAAATTTCCGCCAGAGTTTATCAAACAAGGCCTTTGATATATCATCTAGAGATCTGAAACTCAAACCACCTTCATTTTTAGAAAAAACAAAGCGTTTCCCATACAGATCAATGTTTACTTCTCCCATCCTCTTTTTTTTGCCAAAAAAAATTTGTTAAAAAGTTTATGAAAATCTTTTTCAACACTCTTTGAAGGCACCATGACAGAAAGCAAATAGATAGATAGACTTTGGAGAACACCGGAAATTAAGATCTGCTTTTTCACCAAAAGATAGCAACTTCCCTTTCCAATCCTGTAACTTATCCCTCGCTTTCTTCATCAACTCCTTATAAAATAACTTTTGCCTTCTAGCATGAAATATAGAACATTCCAGATATGTGAAGGAAAATTCTCCTCTACTAAAATCTGTAGTCTGCTGGACCTCCTAATTTATCTTTTGATAAGAAAATCTCTCATATTCATGCAAAACCTCCATAATCATCTGTAATGAGACATCATTTGCAGAAGAAAAAAATATTATGTCATCTGCATATGCTAAATGGTTCTAGTTGGAACTCCATTTGTACATTTCATATCCTCTAAAATTATTTTTGTCAAACAAAGAATTCAAAGCAGAAGATAACACTTCAGCAGATAAAATAAAGAGAGCTTGAGATAAATGATCTCCTTGTTTGACCCCTCTTGTAGAATGGAAAAAACTATGAGACTGCCCATTAACAAGAATAAAATATCAATTATTAGCAATAATTCTCTATGTCATATCCATATATGCATCAGTAAATCCAATTTTTCTTAAAACTTGCAAAAGATACCTCCAAGACACTCTATCATATGCTTTTTCTGTGTCAAGTTTTATGATAACATTTGCAGGTTTCTGTTAAAGCTAGTTAATGAATAAAACTAGCCAAGTTGGTGTGAATGAGAAATGGAAGGCAACCTTTCCGAACAGTCACCAACCTATTCCGAAGAGGCACCTTCAAAGCTATATAAACTAAGGCAATGCCTCATTTTAAAGATACCAAAAACCAAAAATTTCAGTGATCCAAATTCTGCATTCTTTTCACAAATAAAACTATCGAGTCTTCTTGTGTTCGCTTGCCAACTTTGAGTTAGTCGAAGTCGGCGCTTGACGCATGCCGCTACTCCTCGACAGTATATCCGCTTTATCCTGGGAGGAAGTAATCCATAACCTCGGAGTGCAGGGGATTAAATTCTTGCCAAGGACACACATGGAATGTGGTCTCGGATATTTTCTTACCGTATTATTTTTCCAGTTTCTGTTTTTTCTGGTTTTTGTCTTTCCGTTTGGTTTCTGTTTTTCCTGATTTTTGAACACAGGCACAACAACAAGCTTAAGGAATTTAATGGTTATTTCTGTGTTCATTTGTTCTTATTTAACAATTACAGAACATTGTCAGAAAAAAAAAAAGGTGTATGTTTGTTGTTTCGATGTAACGAACTTGTATGTTGTTTGGAGACTAAAATCTTCGGATTTTCTACTCCGGTTGAGATTAAAGTTTCCATAACTTTCTACTCCTTTGGGTACTTGATTTGAAGATATAAAAACTTCATCAAGTATACAACATACAATTCCCCATTGGAAAAAGGAAAAAAAAGGTGTTTGTTGTTTTGATTATGTAACATATGTTGTTTGAAGACTAAAATCTTTGGATTTTCTACTCCGGTTGAGATTAAAGTTTCCATAACTTTCTACTCCTTTGGGTACTTGATTTGAAGATATAAAAACTTCATCAAGTATACAACATACAATTTACTGCAAAAAAAAAAAAAAAGGTGTTTGTTGTTTTGTAACTAACTTATATGTTGTTTGAGACTAAAATCTTCTGATTTTCTACTCAGTTGAGATTAAAGTTTTTCATAACTCTCTACTCATTTGGGTACTTGATTTGAAGATATAAAAACTTCATCAAGTATACAACATACAATTTAATGCATTTCGTTTCAAGTATTTTTAAACTGCTTGTGTAGCCTTGATTCGGCTTTGAAGAAATAAAATTTTCACCGTTGTGTATTATAATTGTTCTTTGTCAAAACTGATTGATTCGATAATTTATGGCATTCACGTTTAGGACATGTCAATTATAGAACCTTATGCGAAAAATGATTAGTTTGGAAGTATTGCCTAAGTTTGAATGCAATCAATCAAAATGTCAAATATGTGTTGAGTCTAAGTATGTTAAACATCCTTATAAGTCTTGAAAGGAATTCGAGTCCTTAGACTTAATCCATCTGAGATATTTGTGACATGAAGTCAATCCCATCTCGTGGTGGGAAGAAGTATTTCATAACTTTTATTGACGATGATACGGTATTGCTACGTTTGTTTACTTAATAGTAAAGATGAAGCAATTAAAGCATTCGGGCAATACAAAAGTGAAGTTGAGACTCAACTTAACAAAAAGATTAAAATGATAAGGAGTGATAGAGGCGGTGAATATGAATCTCTTTTGAACAAATATGTTTGGAATATGGCATTATTCATCAAACAATCCCCTCTTACTCGCCACAATCAAACTAATTGCGGAAAGGAAAAATAGAACCCTCGAAAGAAATGATGAATGCCTTCGTTAATAAGTTCTGCTTTACCCCTAACTTGGGGAAGCCATTCTAACAGCTTTAGCCGAATACTCAATCGAGTGCCCTATAGCAAACAAAATCTATTCCATACGAAAGTGGAAAGGAAGGAAGCCCAATTTGGGGATACTTCAAAGTGTGGGGTGTTTGGCCAAGGTGCAAATTCCTAAACCCAAAAGGGTAAAAATAGGACCTAAAGCCATTGATTGTGTTTTCATAGAGATATGCCACAAATAGTAAGGCATATCGATTACAGTTCTAAATCAGAAAATCCCGACATATGAGTAAATACGGTAATTGAATCGGATAATGTTGACTTCTTTGAAACCATATATCCGTGATAAAAAGGAATGTGAGTCGTCACAGCAAAGTTAATCTAAACGACCTCGGAAGAAACAAAGGAAAATATCTCCTGATGAGGAAAACTGAGAGCAGAACGCCAAAGGACGCCTACTTCATTTGGACCGAATTTCTAACATTTTTGTTGGAGAATGAGCCTGAACCTTCAACGAAGCTATGTCTTCATCTAAGCTCAATTTTGGAAAAGAGGCAATCAATAGTGAGATAGAATCCATCTTAAACAACCATACTTGGGAATTGGTTGACCTTCCTCCAGAAATAAACCTTTAGGTTCCAAATGGATTTTCAAGCCGGAAAATGAAAGCGATGGTACTATTGATAAATATAAGGCAAGACTAGTTGTTAAAGGGTTTGATTAACAGAGAAGGTCTTGATTACTTTGATACATACTACTTGAACGCAGGATTACATCTTATCTCGGTGTTAGTAGCGTTAGCCGTGTACTGGTCTTGAAATCCATCAAATGGATGTGAAAACCTTCTTAAATGGAGAGTTAGAGGAAGAAATTTACATGGAACAACTTTGAGGGCTTTGTAGTTCCGAGGAAAGAGAAGAAGGTATGTCGACTTGTTAAGTCTCTTTACTTGACTAAAACAAGCACCCAAACAAGTAGCATGCAAAATTTGACCATACAATGTCACAAATGGATTCAAGATAAATGAGTGTGATAAATGTGTCACATTAAGAACACTCCAAACCACGTAGTCATTGTTTGTTTGTACGTGGATGATATGTTGATAATGAGTAGCGACATTGCTAACATAAATGCTACTAAGCGATGCTTGCTAGTAAGTTTGATATGAAAGACTTAGGGAGTTGCCGATTTAATTCTCGGGAATTAAAATCCATAAGACTCTCAAGGTCAACATTGTCTCAATCTCATTATATTGAAACGGTACTTGAAAAGTTCAAGTATTTGGACTTTAAAGTTGCAAAGACGCCAATTGATATGAACCTTGCTCTTGCAAAGAATAAAGGTGAAAGTCATTCTCAATTGGATTATGCCGGTGTTGGAAGTTTGATGTATATCATGAACTCAGACACCCGATATTGCATGTGCTATAAGTAAACTAAGTCGCTACACTAGTAATCCCGACCAAAAACATCAGTCGGGTAATGAAACGAAGCCAGTATTTAAAACATACCAAAACTTTGCTTTGCATTATAACAGTATCCTACGCAGTTATTGAAGGATACGGTGATGCAAATTGATCACCGGTTCAATCGAAACTAAATCCACAAGTGGATATGTTTTTACCATAGGTGGAGGAGCAAAGTATTCGAAGTCATCCAAATGCATGTATCGCCCGCTCTACAATGGAATTGAAGTTCATAGCTTTAGACAAAGCAAAGAAAAGAATGGCTCAGGAATTTCTTAGAAGATATTCCATTTTGGCCCAAACCGCTTGGCTCCTATATGCATACATTATGATAGCTGCGCAATAGGAAGAGCCGAGCCTTATGTACAACGGAAAGTCTCGCCACATACGACGAAGACATAATACCGATTAGACAACTACTCTCTAGTGGAATTATCACACCGACTGTTAAGTCAAGAGATAACGTCTGATCCACTAACTAAAGGCCTAACTAGAGAGGTAGTTGAAAGATCATCAAGGGAATGGGACTATGGCCGAGACAAGTCATCGTGACGGTAACTCTACTAGAAGACTGAGATCCCAAGATCTAGGTTCAAAGAGATCAAACAAAGTCATTAATGGCGGTTCAACATTGTCACAATAACTCTTGGTCCATTCTGATGAGACAATGTTCGCATCAGGATAAAGCATTGCGCGCTTTTTAATGGTTCCTAAGTTTGTCGGTATATCAAATAGTGTATCTACGGGATGACACATTTAGGAATCACCTATGTAAGTGTGAAGTGTAAGCCGCTAAGGAGCGAGAATTATGTAAGGCCAATTTCACGCACTTATGAACCGAAAAGGTTCATGGTTGAAACGAACAAAACAATGAGAACGAAAGACGGTTAAAGCGTTAATTGCGTGTGACATGTGGTTGTCTAGGTATACACCAAAGCTCGACGGTTCAAGGATATCACATCTACCGATTGACCGAGTATATCCGACATATGTTCACTACTGAAAAGTTCAAAGAGAAATCTACTTATCCGTGATGCGATTAATCCGCTTACTTAATCACACAGCTTTTTGTCACGCATGTTTTTCATCATATAGCCATTCCCCATTCATGCTGGATTGTTAAAGCTAGTTAATGAATAAAACTAGCCAAGTTGGTGTGAATGAGAATGGAAGGCAACCTTTCGACAAATCCACCAACCTATTCCGAAGAGGCACCTTCAAAGCTATATAAACTAAGGCAATGCCTCATTTTAAAGATACCAAAAAACCAAAAATTTCTGCATCCCGAAATTCTCAGATTCTTTTTCCGCAAATAAAACTATCGAGTCTTCGTGTTTAGTTGCCAACTTTGAGTTCGTCGAAGTCGGCTACGCTTGACGATACCGCTACTCCCCGAATGTATATCCGCTTTATCCTGGGAGGAAGTAATCCATAACCCTGCATAGTGAGGATTAAATTTTAAGGACACAGTTGAATTCTGTGGTCTCGGATATTTTCTTACTACAGATTATTTTTCCAGCCGTTTACTTTTTCACGGTTTTTGTCTTTCCGTTTGGTTTCTGTTTTTCCTGATTTTTGAACACAGGCACAACAACAGTTTCCCCCTTCTTTTAATATTTGTTATCAACTCTTGAGTCAGTAGCACATTTTTACTAATACTTCTACCCTTCACAAAGCCTGATTGATTAGGAGATATCAGGAAAGGCAGAATATACTCTAATCTATCATGTATAATTCTTGATATAACTTTATTGATGAAGTTACTGAGACTGGTAGGTCTTAGATCAACAAAAGTGTTGATAATCTCCTTCTTTGGCAGCAAGACTAAGCTAGTATGAGTAATAGACCTAGGCAATGTATGTCCCTCATAAAAAGCTTTATCACATTATCAACACCTATAATATTCTAACAATTTTGATAAAACACCCAGAAAAAATCATCATGACCACAAGCACTATCACAGAATAATGCAAAAATTGCATTTTTCACTTCCTCCGGTGTAAGCATAGCACATAAAAGAGTATTTTGCTCGTGTTATCCTCTCAGAAATATGATTAAGAAGACTAGAGCTTTCTGAAACTTCTTCATGAGTGAATTGTTTCTGATAGAAAGATGTAGCTTCAGCAGCAATGTCATTAATATTCTCTAACCATTCTCCTTCAAAACTTTAAATTTTAGTAATTTGCAGCCTTTTTCTTCTTCCCTTAACAAGACTATGAAATATCTTGTGTTTCTATCACCTTCAGAAAATCATTAAATGCATGCTTTTTATTTTCAGTACTATTCCTCAAAATGTAGATATTTCTTAAACTCAGTCTGTGCCCTTTGTAGAATCATTTTGTTTTCCTCAGAAGGATCTTCTTCAAATAATTGCTCTTTAATATTCACTATATCCTCCCTAATTGTCAACTGATTAAACAAATCACCAAAAGTGTTTCTACTCCATTTAGACAAATCAATTTTCAAATTCTTCATCTTTAGTTTAAAAGTGAGAAAAGGATCTCCCAAGAAGTCAGTCCTCCAATTCTGCTCAACTTCTTCTAAAAAAATTTCATGATTCAACCAAAACTTCAAAAATCTAAAATGCATTTGAAATTGTTGAACATGTTCTCCCGCAGTCAATAAAAGAGGAGCATGATCTGAACTAGTCCTTGAGAGATGTTCCATACTTAGATTGACAAAACAATCCTGAAATTGTTGATTAATCAAGATCATGTCTAATCTTTTAAACATACAATCATGACATGCTCTACCATTCTACCATGTAAAAGGACTACCTCTAAATTCAACCTCAGTTAACTCACAGGAATTCATGCAGAAAGCAAAATCTTCATTTCCCCTCCATCAGCAGTAAAGTATCAAATCTTTCAGTTACAATTATGATTTGCAAACTTCATCCCCAATCTCCTCCTGTATCTATTAATTTCATAAATTGTTACGTAACTTTTTTCCCTACCAAAATCACTTAACTATATTTTCTAACACAAAATTCACAAAAATTTGAGCTCACTAACACAAAAGTCATACCTACCGAAAACTATAACTTTCCATGATATTTTATTTTATTTTATTTTATAATCTGATAAAGATACTCCCAATTAAAAAGAATTGAACCGACCCAAAATCAATATGCAGAAATTAAAATGCTAAAAGGGTGAATAAAATTTAATATATATATATATATTTGGACCATCTATGAAATTTACCTATGAGAATTTAATTAACTATAGATGAATTACAACTTACAAGCGATTATATTGACCGCGTTGTCATATATTTTGGATTTAGGTCTAGTCGACAGATGTGCCAATTTAAGTTCTTCAAACAATTTGGCTTCTTTTTTGTTTTTCCATTGGACTAAATTTTTGGAATTAATTATACATACAAATTTCAGCAAATATTTTATCATAAAACTCTATAAATGATTCAATCACTGACGTCAACACTCTTTTAACGTATGTCCTAGAAGGAACGAGGTTAATTAACACAAATATGTTATAAGTTTGACCAAGGATAAAATTTCTTAATGACAAAGTTGAAGGTGCTATATTTATGTTATACTACTTTTATCCTAATTCAATTAGTATCCACCATTATGTTTTGAATGCTTTAATAGTTTTAATTTATCATATTTTATTAAATGTCGCTTTAAAAGATAAAAGTGACTCTTAAAATTACTAAATTGAACAAATGCACAAGAGTTTAGTCTGTGTGCTACCTTCTTTATTTATTGTTTGCTCCCTTATAACTCCCAAGGAAAAAAATAGCAATTACTCCTACATTTTTCGAGTAGCAATATGAATTATGAACCATTTACATTTACCAAGTCACCAGTTACCAGTTACCACCAATGACGGGTGGAACCCACATTTCTTCTTATTTCAACGAAGTCTGGCCTGTGCCACCAAACCATATAGAAAAAAGAGAGGAGAAAATGAGTAACTTTTTTCCTTAAAATATTACTCCCTGCTACTCCCTCCATCACAATTAACGTAACATTATTTGATTGAATACAAAATTTAAGTAATTACTTTTTGAAATTTATAGTTTAAAATAAATTTTAGATATTTGTGTGACTATAAATTATTTCATTAAGGGCAAAAGATGAATTTTAAAGTTGAGTTGTTTTTTTTATAAAAAAAAAAATTTCTTTTTAAAATAGATTAAAAAAAATATCACTTAGTTTAGGCCGGAGGGAGTACTATATAGGAGTAGTTCTAACTCTTTTTTCTATCTTAGTCTTTTTAGTTTCTACATCTTCCTTTTTCTAGATTAAAGTTAAAATTTCTCTAAACATCATATGAATTTTAATTTAATCTTAGTTTAAATTTACATGAAATAATGAAAGTTGTGGTCAAGTCCTAAACATAATATCGAAAATCTCACGAAAGTAACATTGCATTTCGAATTATGGTGTACTTTGATTTTACAATATTTGTATTTTGTATTTTGTATTTGTATTTGTATTTGTATCTGTATCTGTATTTGTATTTGTATTTGTATTTGTATTTGTATTTGTATTTGTATTTGTATTTGTATTTGTATTTGTATTTGTATTTGTATTTGTATTTGTATTTGTACTGTATAGAAGAGCCAGTGAGCCCCAACAAGATCGACATGGCAGTTTTTTTACATTAAAATTCATTTTGAGGGCATCTTTGTCATTCCATGAGAAGTCATGCACTCTCTTTTTCTTATAGGATCTATTATTATATTTTTAAGTATAAAATATACTCAAGGTAAGCTTTTCGATTTTATGTTATTCGAAGGAAAATTTTCTGGCATTTAATTGCACATTTAATTGTTGCACAAAATTAATAGAATAATAAAAAATGTGTTAATAAATATCTAAAAAGGTTTTTATATCTATTAACAAAAATATAAATAACTTGTTTAAATTGTTGAAAAATTATTATTAATAGTTGATATATTTTATTAAGTAAGTTGTGTTCATTGTTTTACTAATAAGTTTCGAAAGATGCATCTTTGGAAAGTAGTTATTCTCTATTTTAATCAACTTAGAATAAGATATTCAAAAAATCATTTATATTATTTATTACAAAAGATGCATGTTCTAGAAAGAGGGAGGGAATAAGGAATGTTACGCTACTAATGAAATTTTAACCCTTTACTTCAACCGTAGAAGGTAGGAAGCTCATCAAAGCTAACGCTCAACCATATTGTTACAGAATTGACTCATTTTCTATATAGGCTCGTGCTTGCACTGACTTACCATCATCTAGTTAAGAAATAATCGAATGAATTTAGTAGGAATGAAATTTAACTCTACTAATTGCAACTCCGATAGTATATCAGATTAGAAATTTAGATATTCGGGTCAAGTGGAAGTGGGACGATGGCAACAAGATGCGAAAAGCGAGTTTGAGATAGTTCGAACATGTGAAGAGGAGATGTACGGAAGAGGTGTGAAATGTTGGCTATGAATGATTCTATGAGAGGTAGAGGTAAACCGAAGAAGTACTGTGGAGATGTGATTAGATAGGACATGACATAACTTTATCTTACCGAGCACATGACCTTAGATAAGAGGTTATGTAGACGCGGATTAGGGTAGAAGACTAGTAGATAGTTGAGCATTGTCTCATTTATCCCCACATACTAGTAGTTGTAGTATTACTCGTGTAGTTTCTTATTCTCAGATTTTTGTCACTATCTGTTGTTTCTTGTAATTTGATTATCGTATTACTTTATTGTAGTTACTATTCCCTTTTCCAGAATATTTTGTCATGATTTCTTTTAATATTTTGTCGTGACTTTTTTTATTTTCATTATTTGTTTTTGCAAACTGCTTTGAAATGCTGAGGTTTATCGGAAACAACCTCTTTACCTCTAAAAATAGAGATAAAATCTGCGTATACACTACCTACTTCAAATTCCACTGAATATGTTATTGTTGTTTATGTTACTTAAATGTAAAGTTTCATATAATTAGAAGTTATTCCTTCTTTCACTTCACTTTTATCCTCGGAAAAAATAATCTTTTATATTACAATTTAGATGAAAGAAAATTACTACAAAACTCTTACTTTTACTTTTATTTACACGGTTCATATAAAAAAATCATATAACTAAAATAATTTTTATAATGAATTTCAAATCTACGATATCTTCTTTATTAAGCATAGACTAGGGGAAATAATTAGAAAAGAAGGTGAGAGTACATTCAGCGCCAAAAAGCTCATAATATGATGTAGCTTGCTCCTTAACCATAACCTAAATTTGGTGTCATCTCATTATCACCTGTCATTTGCAATTGCGGCCGACCCCAGTACCTCAATTTGTTAACCCACCATCCCCCCATTGGCCGATTGGCTTGTTATCAATGTCATATTGTCATATGAATAGGACATGATAATATCCGCTAAGATCAATAAGGGTTGTGATAAATTTTTTTTTTAATTATATACCTTGAATTAAAATCCTATTGAATATAAAATTGTCTCTGTTAGGACTTAGGAGCACCCCACTGAATATGAAATGATCTTTATTAGGAGCATAATTTCTCTGAATGTGAGACTTCGTCGCATATTTAAATTTAATCCGGCTTATATAGACAGTAAATGTCGAGTGAAGTAATGATAAAATATTTTCATTATAAAATTTAACATTAATAATAAAATGTTTGATTTCTCTTTTGATATTCTGTCCAAGCTTTAGCATTATTATACAATATTTGATTGTTATTTGCATAAATATGTATAGTATACAATATTTGATTGTTATTTACATAAATATTTATTGTATAAATTATGCAGAAATCAATATATATTATTCTACATAAACTATAAAGTGGTATAAGAATAAGACTAACAATACATAAATTTTAAAAAAATATTCAAAACAATCCTCATGTATTAAAAACTAAGCTATCGATGTTTTATTCAAGATCTTTAGCAATCTATCGTTCATTCTTACTCCCAAGTAGCATTCGAAAACTAGACAGAATAAAAAACAGGAAAAAAGAGTAGGCTATTTAGCTACAATCATTTTTTTTAATAAAAATAATCAGATATAAATCCTAAATTAGTACATTATGCAAATAATACAAACATAAAGTAATAATTGTTCCTAAAATATAAATGGTTATAAGTAATTAAGACATTCCCATTTTGGTTCCCTCCCTCGGGAATCCCCTTCATAAACTACAACTCTTGTACTTGTTGAACTTCAAATCCTTCGGCTCTTCCAAATTCCATATTTGGTGCTCTGTTCCCTCTCTTACGGCTTTCTTTCTTCTTGATTCGTTTAATTCTCTTTCTTTCACTGCATAGATTGATTTTTATTACCTTTGGTGGTATAAATCCTTTTAATTCTTCAGGCAACAGCTAGAGAGAATCTAATTCCTCCATTCATATTAAGAAAATAATTCATTCTAAATCTTCATTAAGTACTCTTAATTAGATCTCGGTGGATTACTTTCACATTTCCATTCCTGTTCTGGAATATTCGTCTCATTATAAATATCTATTGCTGCATTATTTCGTTTTCATAGAAAGAAAAAATGAGTGTGAATTCAATTTTTCTGTTGAATTTGGTTCTATTTATTTTCCGGCCATGTCTGGTTTTCTCGAACGGAGAACAAGGTCGGCTTTTGGTCAACATGACCCTGGTCCAAAACGCTTCTGCTTTAGGAGCATGTACGTAATAGCTCTTTATTGAGAGTTTTAATTAGCGTTGAATTTCCATTAAAGCAGTAGTTTAAGTACTTTTATACTGGTAAGAAATTTAATCTAATTAATGGCGTGGTTAACCATTGATTTTTGATTTGGCAGATTGTTTGGATGGAAGTTTGCCGGCGTATCACCTACACAGAGGATTTGGAGCGGGAGAGAACAATTGGCTTTTGCAATTTGAGGTAAGTAATTTCTTTTGGGGTTTTCTATTGGAAGGGAAAGGGAAAAAAATATTCTGTCATTTGTGTACAGTTGGTATATGAGTAGTTACAGACGTACTTTGCTTGCTTGTTTGCTTTTCTTTACTTACCAGTACTTTCTCGATCAACGTGCTTGCAGCCTTTCTGTACAGTAAGATAATTAGTTCTCTCTCACCACAAAAAAATGGCAGGGGTGGTAAATATTTCACATTTGTTGGTGCTCGTTTGATCAGAATTTTATCCATATTCCAAAAATTCTAACAAAACTGTTTTCACAATTTTTACTTCAAATTACTTACAAAACTTTAAAAACAACTAACGGTATTCATGTCCAAACATAACTTTAATTTGCAAATACTAAGGACCTATTTGTTAGGGAGAATGATTCATTTTTTCACTTTATTTAAAAATCAGCGTTTGATCATAAAAATTTCAAATACAACTTCAAATTGTATTTAAAATTTGGAAAGCATTTAAAATGTTTTCACTTTCTTCACTTTTAGTATATTCGGACAATAAAATATTCTTTGCAAAAAACCAAACAAAACTCCATATTCAAAACTTTCAAATAAAATGAAAAATATTCGATTTCTATGGACAAACACCTACCAAGTAATATTACTCTTTTTCAAATTTCGCAATTCTTATATCTAAATACCCACTAAAAATGTGGAGTTCAGCTTCGACGATACCGCTCAGGTGCAAATTTATACTACTAATACTCAAGAGTCAAGTCCCAAAACAAATAGGGACAGAGCTAGAAGATTACTTGCTGATTGGGCCAAAATCAATAGTTTTAATTTAAATTATGTATTTATATTAAGAGAATATTATATATATATAAAATTAAATTTAAATTCTAATTATTAATATTTGATGTATTTATTCTAAAATTTAGCAGTCATGAAGTTCAAATCCACCTCTCAAAACAGGTACTTACTCAACTGTGGTCTGTGGGTGAGAAAGTAAAAGAAGTTCACTCTACGTTTATTTTGGTGACAAAGCAGATCGTGGGTGTTTCGGTTTAAACATGTTTGACGTTAGTTTCGGAAGTTAGAAAACAACATTAATGCTGTTTTTAGGTCTTGTCTAATATTTTTCTGGGAAACTGAAACCCATCTTACTTTATTTTCAATTTACACATCTCACATTTCTAAATTGATATTTTTACGTACTAGTATTTGAAAAAAAACTACAACTTATTAGAAATCTATTTTAAATAAATATTAATTAACTAAAAGGAAGTAAATTCTTATTAGCTAACTAACTAACGGTAGAAGGAAAATTAGGGTTGCCGTAATTTTCTTCTTTCTTTAATTCCCTGCACACATCTTCTTCTAGGTGGTGTGCAAGTATTTCTCAAGCAAATGCATTATCATGCAACTGTGTGCAAGAATTTCTCAATCAATCATTTCCTTATCTTCTATTTGAAATTTCATCTTATGAGTTGTGGTTTTAAATTGTATTTTGATATTTTGTTATCTTATTTTTTTTACGATCCTTTATCGACTATTTTTCTTTTGAGCCGAGGATCAATCGGAAACAATCTCTCTATTCTACAAAGATAGAGGTAATGCCTGCGTACATACTACCCTCCTCAGACCTGACTTTGTGGGATTATACTGAATATATTGTTGTTGTTGTAGTTGTGGTTCTAAATTGTGTGCTAGACCAACGGAGAGTATACACTATACTATGAGAGCCGAGTTTCACAAGTAAATATAGAAACTTGTAGCTAAGCAGTAAGCAAATTACAAAAATAATTACGATAAAGCTATCAAAATATAAATAAAAGTTTCTTTCCGAAATAAAGTTTATAATTTTTTCATAACGCGTAACAATGTAATTCTGGACAGCAAAGTGTAACATTGTGAAGTTTTTCATCTGTTAATGTGATATAAACTTTGGTATATAAACGTAAGTGGTATTCTTTCAAAGTTAGCTAAACTAAAGAAAGATATAGATGTTGGAAGAAACTTTTGGTTAAAAAGTCAGTGATCATGGAACTGTTACGATCGGATAAGTGCAAGAATGTTGTAGTTATTTAAAAACTATTTCATCCATCCAATTTATATGACACAATTGGATCGGATACAGATTTTAAGAAATAAAGAAAGACTTCGTTATGTTTACTAAATTGCTCTTATTTTAGTGCTTATTTTTGTCGACTTTTTTTCGCAATAAGCACATCTTCAAAATTAAGTGGGTACCAGCAAGGGTAAAATAGGGGTGATATCATTAAATAGTTGACAAATAAGTAAATGTGACATTCTTTTTGGAACAAACTAAAAAGAAAATGGTGCCACATAAATTGAGACGGAGAGAATATTATTTTATATATTTAATATATGTAAACTAATACAATAGTTAACTATTGTTAGATATTAGTAATTGTAGTTAAAGACAATGACGAGTGTCATTTATTTATTAATTGGGTGTAAACACCCTTGCGTCAAGTTTTTTCCCTAATATTTCGAACCTTACGACTTGATAGCCTTTTTCCCTTTTGTTTTTGGCCGATGTGGCCAGGAAAATAACTTTTTTGCCATTTTAAGTTATTCGGTGGGTTACTTCAAAACTAAATCGAAACAGGAGATATCACCTTAAATTTGTTACTCGATTCGCTTTAAATTGGACATCTTAGGTTTATATATAAGGAGAAACTGTTGATTTAAACAAAACGGAATTATTTCTCTCCTGCTTATAAATTCTTCTAAATTAAACATATTTAGCTCATTAGGATGTTTTCTGTTCCATGTTAGACTGTATTAGTTTGATCCAACAAAATTATCAAATGAAGAATTTAAAAGTGTCATTATAATCTGGTGTTTGTTGGGGGAACATGTCGAATGATGCTCCAAATAATAAGGTTATAAAGAATTTTTAATAGACAAGGGAAAACTTCGTGTGCTACGGCCTACGATGGTCCCAAGTCCCAATAGACAAAAATAATGGGGAAGGGGGTGACCGAATTATTTACGTACTGAAGTAACATGTTATTCTAGTTTTCTTTTCTTTCTCTGTTTCCGCACGCATAAAGTTTTTATTATGTGAAAAAATCAAAGTTCTGTCTGGTTCCTTGGATTTAAGAAAAGGAAAATGAAAGGAAGTAGATGATAGGGACAGGCAGGGGTACGTTGGATGGGAGGGGCTGTTTGATAGTTTATTAGAGTTATACATGTATTAATAATATAGAAATCAGTTATGAGAGAATTTATATATTATTTTATATAAAAATTAGTTATGTGGGGATTTAGTTATTCATGTACTAGTTATTTCACCTTATTTTTTGTATAAATTTATATATAGATTTCCTGATAACTTATACATATAGTATTAGTTATGCGTGTTTCTAAATTGCAAATCAAACACCAGATTAATTTTATATATGAATAACTTACCTCCTAATCAGCTACCAAGTGTGATATCATTTATGCAAGATTTAGTAACTGCATAACTCACCTCTAAACCAGCTACCAAACAACCTATTTCTAGATTGGTTTTTAGGGAGAAAAGAAAGAAAAATGAATAAAATTAAGGATAATGTCATGAACCTTTTTTTGGGTGGTTGTTTCTGAGGGTCCAAAACGTCATTAATTTTATTGAAGTACTACATAAAATTTAGGAAGAAACAAACTGAGACATTTTTTGTGATATTTAGGTGAAGTTGTGTGATTTTTTTTGGTTACAAAAAATTAATTAGTAATTTTATGATACTTAAATAAGATTAAGTGACTCTTTTGTACAAAATAATTGATTAATGACTTTGATACGATAAAATGAATATTGAGTATTTTTTGGTTTCTCATCCGGTGTTGGATATCTGCATTGGAGTCCGATTATATTCAGATTCGCGCTGTGTAGAGCCTAGAGCCCATTTATGGAGGAAACCAAGGCTCGAACCGAAACCTCTAATTATGGGAGGAGTGGATATTGAGTATACTATGCATGAAATTACCCCTAATCGGATCTCTAACGATGTTTCCATTTCCTTTTTTTTTTTGCTAATATCCATTTCCCTTTCTTAACTATTGAGTTTTCACTCTTTGTTGGTGAAATTATATTAGAATCAATAATGCTTATCCTGTTGAATAGTTTTCAAAGATAAAATAAATTATCACTCGTAAGCTCTCTCTTTTTTCTTTTCATCGTTTGCATCTTTTTCGTCCAATCCAAAACATCGAAAAGTGTAGACAAGGATTCTACTAGTAATACTCTCTCCGTCTCAATTTATGTGACATCATTTGACTAGACATGATACTTTAGAAAGAAATAATTTTTTTAAAATTTATGGTCCAAAATAAGTCTTAGAGAATATCATTTGACTAGACACGTTATTTAAGAAAGAAATAATTTTTTAAAAATTTATGATTCAAAATAAATCTTAAAGAATTATATGACTGTAAATTATTCATAAAGTTAAATTATTTCTACTTATAAAAAAAATAACATTCTTCTTAAGACAAATTAAAATTATATCAATTGGGACACAGTAACTGTTAACTTTTCCAATTGGGCGAGCTTATGAGTATAAAGTATAAACTCATCAATCTCAAAGGATAAACGGAATGGTGTGCAGAAAAGTAAAGATGCTTGTCCATTTACCGAAACGGACCCAACATCTCCTTTTCTAAAAAAAGTCTTCGCTCTTTGTTAGTGACAGTAGATTAGAATAGCAATGATAACTTATCCTGTCAATTAGTTTCCAAAGGGCGGCTTAAATACGTTCTCCTCCAGTTGGACATAATACATGACAACTTGCGTATGGACCACAAGAGAGTAAATGTTGTCATTTTACGGAGTATTATTATAATGTTATTAGTAGGACTAGGACCTCGACCTTTTCTCTGGACACATCTACGCCGTTGCCAGTATCCTCTCTCCTCCTTCCTACTTTTTTCATTGTTTTAAAAATTTCTAACTATTCTAGCGCTCAAGAGACAAAAAATATTAGTAAGTAATATCTTTTTTTTGGATAAAGTTATTCTGTACTTATGTGAAATAGTTAATGTGTGCGAATTGCTCTCTAAACTTGTACCGAGTTTTGGAGCCTAAGCAAGTGTCTGGGCTGTGAGGGCTTTCAGCCACATGGATAGTTCAATATGCTCATCTGCGCTTGATTCTGAGATGTCATTTTGACATATTTATATATTTTATTATTATGAGAATCAATCCTACTACTTCTGATTCTAGCGCGGAAATTACTTTAGGACGACGGACGACCGCCCGTAGGGGTTTACTGCACAAGGCTCTTCAGAGTTAATGAAAGACAGGCTGGCTCTTTAAAAAGGATAGTTAATGGCCAGAGGCGTTTGTTAATAGTCATTCTATCAAGTAGAGGTGTTGAAATAAAAAAGCATGAAAGTTGATAGTAAAATCTTATGCAAGTTTAGGGGGGCAATTAGGCATTCTGCCTATATATAAAAAGACAAACTTAATTAGGTACTAGTGATTAGAAAGTATTGAATTTAGAACTTGTGATGCTATAATTGGAATATGTGTGTTTGTTTTATTACTATGTTGTTTGGTTTGGGGCAAAATCAAACTTGTATTATATATTTCGCTAATAGAAAAACAGAAGAAAAAGAAAACGATAAAAATGTATGCAAGTTTTGTCCAAGAAGTACAGTGCGCGGACAACGAAATGTCTGACATAAGAGTTTTAATTTCTTATTGAATTCATTAACAGGGTGGTGGATGGTGCAATGATATCAAATCATGCTTGGATAGATCCAAATCTCGGCGTGGATCAACTCGTTACATGAACAAATGGGAGACATTCTCCGGCATTCTCAGCAACAATGCCTCTTTTAATCCTGGTAATTCACAAACTTATTGTTTATTTAGTAGAAGGCCACGAAAATGTTCATTTTTCATATGAGGTATCATTTCTTAATACTGAGGGGTAAAAGAAAAGAAAGAACTCAAAATTTACCGGAAGCATGTGAAATGCCAATGTGGTAAGTAAAAGGAGTACATGTACAACCTCTGTCAATGTAGTATGCTTGTGTGACAAAGTCCATGTTCCTCACGTTTGATGTTGTCCCTTTCCACGTGATCAATATTTTGGAAGTCCAAAGTTATGGACTGTGTCTACTCTACTTTATATTTGATTAGTGAGGAGTAGTATCTTTTTAGAAATGGAGGGAAACAGATGTCAATTATGCGTGTTGAAACATGAAAAATTATGGCCTAGTGGGAGTCTGGGTGCACCGACAGCCAGTTGGAACTTGGAGGAGGACAACAACAATAAAGCCAATAGACAATTTAATTAATACCAAGTATGATTTATGTATTTTTTTTATAATAACGGTGTAGATCAGCATAGTCGCGGTGTTTTTATTGGATATTTGCTGCCTTCCAGTGGTTCAGGAATTGGATAATCATGTTCATCAAAATTAACACGGATGAAATTTTTTTATCTACCTGTTATTCGTTTGTGCTAGGATTATGGGCGAAATTAGGGTACCGCAAGAAGTTCATACAACCTCCTCCCTCAAAAATATGTACATTATATGTATAAAATCAGACATTTAAATTTTCTTAACTTCTTTGCATTTTTTATTACTTTTTTATATTTTAAATTTTCTTACTGAAAATTCTGCAATATGATTTATGCATTTTGTGGCCCCTGCCCTGCATTTCCATCGCACATTGTAAAGCCTAGCGACAAAGGGGTTCCCATTGAGAGTCCGTGCTATTTTTCAGCTTTTCTTCTTTGGTGCTATGACTGAGTTTGAGCTGAGTTTTAAACAAGAATGTTTCCGACCTTAAACAATGAAACATTGAGTATGGAAACTCAATCTACAATGTTAAGAGTTCCACATCGGATATGGAATAGGAACATGGATTCTTGTATGGACTTGGACAATCCTCACCCTACAAGCTAGCTTTTGGGTTGAGTTAGGCCCAAGATCCATTCTTTTCATGGTATCAGAGTCAGACTTATTTCAATTCTTTGTTCACCGATATTGGGCCCCCAAATTATATTATACACGCTCCAGTTAACAAGGTCTGGGCGTGCGATGGAGTGTTAAGAGTCCCACATCGGATATGAAATGGAAAAATGAACTCCTTGTATGCACTTGGACAATCCTCACCCTACAAACTAGCTTTTGGGGTTGAGTTAGGTCCAGGATCCATTTTTTTCACACTTGTACCTATTCCATCTCGTTGCCACTAAGTTTTTCGATTCTCTTTCCTAAGCTCTTTAAAAAGTTATTACAGTAATACGCAAAAAGAAAGAAAGCGAATGTAAATTAACAGAAACCAGAAGTGGGTCTGTCCATGGAGTAGTAATTTCCCCCCTTAATTTCCCAGTCGTAATTGGAACTTAATAGCTCAGCCCTTCTTCAGCAGCATATAGAGGCGAACCCTAATTGAAAAGAAACTACACAGTTAAATTTTGCATCTAGTGTGAATGTGGGACTGAATATATGTGATGGAACTATTTCCTTTAGAGTTATCGCCCTTTTTGTATCTTGAGTGTTAAGAATCCCACATCGGATATAGAATGGGAACATGGACTCCTTATATGGACTTGTACAATACTCATCCTATAAGCTAACTTTTGGGGTTGAGTTAGGCCCAATATCCATTCTTTACATGGTGTCAGAGCCAGACCCATTCCAATTCTTTGTTCACCGATGTTGGGCCCTTAAATTATATTATTCACGCTCCAGTTAACAAGGTCTGGGCGTGTGGGGAGTATATGGAATGGGAACATGGACTCCTTATATGTACTTGGACAATCCTCACCCTACAAGCTAGCTTTTGGGTTGAGTTAGACCCAAGATCCATTCTTTACATTGAAGATAATATTTTTCAATTTTTCCCTTTCCCTTGCAATGAATTTCTATAGTAGTAGTAATAAAATTAGATGGTTCAAAAGATTTTTTTAATAAATAAATCTGCAGTCTTTTAAATAATTTGAAAAACTCTGAGAGAGGAAACCTCGAATTTACTAATGGAGAAATCCAAAAACAAATGCAGATTTCTACAACTGGAATCGGGTGAAAATCAGATATTGTGATGGAGCCTCATTTGCTGGTGATTCTGAGTTCTATAATGGGGTAAAACTCTCTACAACTTGCGGACACCTCAGTTTCTTGCAGAATACTTTGTGATTGTTTTGGCTTTGGGTACTCCATTGGAGTCCACTAGATCCAAATGAGCAACCTATGGGTGTATATAAGCAATAAAAGCTATGCAACTAAATCTTATAGTGTTGAGACTTCACTTGTAGTTACTTGAGCTAGGTATGGTTTGGTTCTATGAATTCTTTCAAACATTCCTAATTTTTTGGAAGAAAAAAAAGGATGTCTTTAAGAAAGGATAGACACCACATTGGTTAGGAGATACTGTTTAATATGACTAATGGGTAGCAAAATATTCATGTGTTTCTTCAAATGAACAGCAAGTCTAGGATTCACTGCACAGAGGGCTTTGCTTACAAGCTCCCAATTATCTCAGTGAAATCATGCTTCAAAACATTTTAGTGGAAAGCTGGAAATTCAACAGATAAAAATGGAAAAGATTCATAACTTGCAGAGTGACATTCATGTGCACATGTAATTCACAATACTTCGGAACCTTAGAGGTCGAAAAGCATGGTCTGACTTGGATCAAGTCCAATACGGAATATTTCTTTTGTTTTCTTTTTATTTTTTATCTTAAGCCCTGCTCTTTCAACCAGTTATTATGACCTTACATGCCTTGGATTCTATCATATAACTGCCATTTGCGTTACTCTGAATTTTATTCATTTTCCCTTGCTTTCAAGTTAAATATAATTAAGTATAAAATTCCTTTTATATTTTCTAGTGGCATACATATTATACGTCTAGCAAATTTCTTTTGCCTTTGGATTAGTTAAAAGAATTATGGCTTTGATAAAGGTGTATTCGGCCTGAGTTGTACCTTGTCCTTACAATTAACTGAGTCCTTTTTCTTGCGTTAAATGAAGCAGACATCATTGCTTTATTTCAGAGGGCAAAGAATTTGGCAAGCTATTATTCTTGATCTTATCCCAAAAGGTCTCGGGCATGCGAAGAAGGTAATGGCATTATACATACGCCTTTTCCACTTAAATAACATGTGATGATAACCGTCAAGGCTTAGGACTACTTGGGGTAGCAATGCGATATGATAAACAGCAATTGGTTCCTTCACCACACACCACCCACTCCCCGTCCCACCCAACACACAAATATTAGTCTCTTGTGAGGACATAGAGAGGGTAATTAGTAGGTCTTGCCTTTCTGGGTTAAATTGTCATTTTCTGTTAAAGTAAACAAATAGCCTACTGCACATTGTAACACATCTGCTTGGTATCTTTCAGTATGTTTATATTCAAAGTCTGTCCCTTGAGTATAAAACATGATCATCTTTTTGTTGACTACTCTGGTTCTTTTTCTAAAAAGAACATGTAATACAAATACTTTAACTTCATTGTCTTACTCCCTTACTACCAAGATATGTTGTGCTTCAAACTACACTTAACGCATTTCTTTCTAGGCTTTGCTTTCTGGCTGCTCTGCTGGGGGTCTGGCGACCTTTCTGCATTGTGACAACTTCACCAGTTATCTACCAAGGAATGCTAGTGTGAAATGCTTGAGTGATGCTGGATTTTTTTTAGATGAGTATGTTTCTGCAACTGACAGGCAAATATGATTTTCATCCGCATTACACTTAATGGCATGTTTGCATTTGTTTACTCAGGAGAGATTTAAGTCTGAACTACACTATGAGATCTTTCTATGAAGATCTTATTACCCTACAGGTATGCTTTCATCATAGCTATCAGGAATGTCTATACTGATCTATCTTATTTTGACAAACGTGGTTTTTTGAAGGGGGTAGAACCAAATCTCAATCAGAATTGCACTACAACTCTCTACTATCCACACCTGGTACGATCTGAGCTCTCTCCTCTTATTTAATCCATAAGCTGGTGATGAAACTAAGCAATTTTCTAAGAATTCTTGAGATGTTCAATGTTCATGCAGTGCCTCTTCCCACAATACGCATTACCATTCATCAGAACGCCATTCTTCATCTTAAATTCAGCATATGATGTGTACCAAGTAAGTTCATTATGGAATTTGTTATAAACTAGGCATATTTAAGTTAAGAGTAATGTTTGTTATGCACGGTGCCAATAATTTGACCTTATGCTTCTGCAGTTCCATCACATATTGGTGCCGCCTTCTTCCGATCCTCGAGGTCACTGGAATCATTGCAGGAACAGTGTTACTGCATGCAATCCAAGTCAACTAAATATTTTGCAAGGTTGACAATGATAATTATATTACTCTTTGAAGACATTCACATTGGTCCTTAGGCAGATAATTTTAAGGCTGGGGAGGGGGTGGAGTTGGCAAAAAGAGTCTAAATTTGTAATTGTCTGATAGAAAGAAATGTCAATTGAATTCATGAAGTATTCAAATATTCAACAACTAGATTATTGCAACCTTAAGCAACATACTATGCTATGCTACTCTTATCTACATTTGTTAGTTTTATCTTTATATTTACTGTTCTTAGAATTTGTACTTTCTGTCATTACCGATAGCAGTAACCACGGTTACCTGACTATTCTCAGGGTTCAGGAAAGATATGCTTGCAGAGTTGAGAGTTTTCTATTATTATTCAAGAAGAGGTGGGATGTACATAAACTCTTGCTTCACTCATTGTCAGAGTGAGACTCAGGATACCTGGTTTGCGGTTGACTCTCCTCGAATACACAACAAGGTTGGTGAAATAAATTTCTTTCGTCTTCTTCTGTGACATAGTACTTGCTGCAAATGCAAACTTAACAGCGGTGTACGCAAACATGAACATTTTAAGTTTTTGTGTGTGAAGTGATCCTGTCCCTTTTAGTTCCTTCAACAATTTTACGTTCAGAATCTTGGAATCTAAATATTAGTAAATGTCTAAATATAAGTAAGTAGTAAACGATTCCTTGCATCATGGAATATAAGTAGTAAATAATTCTTTGCATCATGGAGAACTTGTCTCGTTTTGCCTGAAGTTCACATGTACAAGTCATTAGACAATCTGATGCAACTAACAGACCTATCAAGTACAACGGAAGTTTCTTTTGATTTCTGTGTCTACTGATTTTGAGACTTCTATTATCCAGACAATTGCGCAGACAGTTGGTGATTGGTACTTCAGTAGAAACGTTAGCAAGGAGATTGATTGTGCATATCCCTGTGATACTACTTGCCGCAACACGATATAGGCTGATGCAGAGATCGAATGGTGCTAGTCATACATGATTTCAAAGGGTAATTGGAACCCAGAAGCTCAGCTATACAATACCATAGACAATACTGGTTACGTACTGCAGATTGATTCATTTAGAAGCCGGATGCAGTAAAGGAATAGGTGCTCATTTTTATAAGATTTTATAAATATATATTGCAGAGTGAAAAGTAGCACTCTTTTATTTAGAGAGGTTCACAGAGAGCAAATGTATCCATTATCGTCTAGCAAAGTATATGGTTATAGATTCATCAAGTCCTCCAGCTTTCAATTTAATATGATGCAAAATGTCGGATAGCAGAATCTGAAAATTTCATATTCAAATATCAGGTTAAGAAATAGATTCATTACTGTTCTGTTGATCCCCTTGAATAGTTTTCTGTTCTCTTTTTTGGCATTGATAAGGTTGTCAAAACTTGTTTATTTTGCACATTTTTCGCATGTAGAATATCCGAATATCCACCTTATTACAAATCGTATGTAGGTCGATAGTCCAAGGGACTGGTAAATAGTCTTGCCGATGTGGTATCACATGGCATTTTCTTTCTCCATACTGGCGTCAGGAAGAAAAAATTAACCAACGCATTATATACGTAAAGTCACCTTCGGAGAAATCAGAAATTACTATAAAACTTCAACATTGTTCCCAGTGAAATAATACTCATTGGGTGCTGAAGATATCAGCTGTACGATTTCATCAACCAATAATAAAAAGACAAAGTTCATAGTATAAATAAATCATAGGGGGCGCCAAAATTTAAACCTTATGGATTTGCAATTCTAATTTTTTAAGTTAGTGTACTTGTATATAATTAACTAAGACAAATGTATTATTTGAACCAAAGCTATTGAGTTTAGCTGAACATCCGTATCTCTGTGCCCGCCCTTGAAATAAACATTTTGTGTAATAAAAATATTTGATATGGGAAATGAATTTAATATCAATATTAATAGAATCCTCATTTTTTTTTATCCAAAACGTGTCTAGCCTACATGAATCATGATCCTAGGGGAAAAATAAAAGGTATCTAGCTTCACGTATTCAACATGGACATAACAAATTATTTCTATTTATAGAATAATTTGTACTCCTATTTTTTTTTTAATTAGATTATTGTCTAGAAGAGATATTTATAGGTAAGTGGAGCAGCAAATTTCATGCAAGGATGGATAAGGTAATTTGACATGGAGGGAAACAAAAAATCTCAACTAACAGGACACCTATCTAAAACCCAACGACACAAGCCCCTTAATTTCCAGCAGGTGGCAATCTCTGCCGGAATCCACCATTTCCTTACTTGCAATTACCAAAACACCCCTGCGATGCAAAATCCTCTCAACACCTCAATCATATCCCCACTCATTGCTGCAATAGTAGTAGAATAACTAGGGCAATGCCTTGTACTTCGCTAGTCAATTTTTGTTGCTTCTCAAATGCCGAAGAAAGAGATTGGCGCTGATCGATTCATCGCGGCGTCGTTATTGCCATTTTCGGTTGGTTTTCTCTATTTCAATCCGGTCGATGATATCTAGAATCGTATTGTAATTAAATGAAGTACTTAGAAGATGAAGCAATTCAATTATGTTGCGAGTTCATATTTGTGTATACTGCTTTGCCAGAAGGTGCTATGAGTCCACATACACTTGATTCATTTGTATACAACATTAATGCTTCATATATATATATATATTTTTTTGTAGGGGCTTCTATTGTCATAAATTCTTCATGGAAGAATCCATCTGGTAAGTGGCATGTTGGTTGCAAATTGGTGTACGAGCTCTTTACTGATACGCTGACCTCTCGAGTAAAGGTGAATCTGGTTGCCATTCTCCTTATATTCTGAATTCTTTGCTTTATAATTTCTTTCTTGATTTATATTTTAAAGTTAAGCTTGATTTCGTTCTTGTAGGACTTAAAGTATTCTCTTTCTATTAACTCTTCTTATTTGCAGAAAGAACGAAAGAGAAGGTGGGATGAGAAAAATCAAGAAGCAATAGCAGAGGCGGTAAAGAAGCTTGATGAATTTGATAAGGTTCTCCACCACCTCTGTGATTATTCCTTCAATAACCTCATATTTTGATAAAATGCAAATGTAGAGGTCATTAACTTATTTGCAGTGAGCATCTTTAGATGTATGTCTGACAAGTTAATAATGAACAAACTGGTAAATTCTTTAAAGAACATAACATTTAAGCAGCAGTATAAGGTAAGAGAAAAACAGTATACTACATGGAAAGAAAGCATTAGAACTTTCTTCTGAGTATGTCAAATTTGGTAGCTCTATTATATCTATAAAGGTAAGCTCTTACCATGCTAGGGAGAAAGGAAGCCTTTACTATCTAAATTGCTTCTTAAGTAACCTGTAGCCACCACATGTTTTGGTTGGATCCTTTTTCTACGATCGAAGCATGTGGAATGTTAACCAATTAATGCTAGAGATGATATTGTGAGTCTCAAGACAAAATTCTTGCAGTGTCGACTCACGATATTGAAAGAAATAGAAAAGGTAGCCACTTATACTGTTTTTCTCAAAAAAAAAATCCCTTAAGAAAATAAACCATGCTGACTTAAGTGTGCGTGCCAGAGATCATATATTCACCGAGTTTGTCAAAGAGCTGCAAAAACCATTGACATGGATTGTGTGTTGTTCAAAATGAAACCAAGTTCACCAATCTCAAAAGCTACAGCTATGATTTTGAATCTTAATTTGCACATATGCCAGATTCAGCCTCCTTAGTCCTTACAGATGATGACAGCCTAGCCTAGCTTATTATTTTATTGATTCTGGCTAGTTGAGGTCTAATGTGAGGTAGATTATGTCGTTCCATCTTAACATAAAGCTTAACTGGTGAAACAGGAGCAATTTGACTAATGTGAGAACTAATCATATTGCTCGGAGACACTGATGAGAAGAGGCTGTGATATGCAGTTAGATTACTTTGATAGAATTTCTGAAGTTCAATATGACAAATGTCAAGAAATGGGCTTTGATCTAAAAATATCGTGCTAGAAAAAGAATCAAGGATCCTTATTGTTTTAAATCTTCACCTGACATTCTAACTAGCGGTTTATTATGAGTACTTACTCATTTTTTTCATTTTGTTAAAGGTAAAAAAATTGTGGTGCTATTAACTGTATCTAATTCGAGTAGTCGTGAAAGAAATTTATCATTAATTCAGTTGGCACATACGTCCGTAAGCACTCAACTGTACAAGTTAGTAAACGTCGGTTTAAACTTTAAAGTTGACAACTTTATCTAAAATGTTCCAACTCATTAGCCATTGCTTTATATTATGCAGGGACATGCTCTCATTTTTTCAAGCTTGTTGTTCTAGTTATCTAGTTTTACTTTGATATAATTTTACCTATTGTGCAGAAACACAAAAGTCGAAGATGTGCACTTAAAAAAGGGTCCGTGAAGACCTCCAGAATAGAGTTGATCTCCTGCGCAAGCAAGCTGACGTCAGTACCTTTTTGTACTGATTCATTTCCCAAGTCCTTTACCATAAAGTTATATTCTCTGTTTCCATTGCAAAATATGATATCTGTCACAGAGCTATGATGACAAGGGACCTGTAATTGATGCTGTTGTATGGCATGATGGGGAACTTTGGAGAGCTGCTTTGGACACACAGAGTCTTGAGGATGAATCAGGATGTGGAAAGCTTGCAGATTTTGTTCCTTTAACTAATTACAGGTATGACATGGCTGCTAGAAACAGTAGTAATTTTCGTATGTGTACTGAATCTAATGGAGAACTTTAGAAGTTGATTAAATGTGCTTTTACCTTCGGGCTTGTGAAAGCCTCAAAGGAACTCCGTGGATTTCAAAAGGAAATACCTTGATGAAGATTAGTTTAAACGAGCTTCAAGGAGGGATACCTTATCAAAAGAGGGGCTTCAAGGAGGGATGAAATGGTCTAATGCTGTAGGTAGGATCTTATTTGTTACAGAGTCGTTCATGGAACCATGCCTTAGGAAAACAAGATATGAAAGAGGTCCTTATGAGCTATTTGTCTGTGTTGTTTGAAGGGGGGAAAATGAAGCAATAAGGTTGAGGTTACATGTTTTATCTTATTTTTCTCGGGAAAGGGGGAAAATTGGGATGTTATTTCAATTTGGACAGAAACGCAATGAGGAGAAACTAATTTAGTTAGAACAGAAATGCTGTGCGGAGAAGCTGATTAAGTTACAGTATTTGATGCACCCATGAAATTCCTGTTTGTATAGAAGATTGGGTGACATTTTGCAGAGAATCATAGTAGTATTTAGGTTCTCTAATTCTTTTTATACGGCTTGTATTCAAGAGTTCTCTTACATTATCCAGAATTGATTGGTATATGAAATACTGATAGAACACAGCCCAGCCTACCTTAGGCTAAAGAAACTGTGCTTTCAAGCAAATGCTTGTAGTCGCAGAAGCACATTTTTGGTCCATTTAGGCGAGGGGTTCCTCTTTCTTTTTCTTTTTCCTCCCTTTCTTATTTACTTTTCCTTATCTCTTTCAATCAAGACAAGAGGGCAGAACTCTTTTACTCCTATCAAGATAGCGCAACTCAAACACCTCTAAAGTTACATTGGCCCCCTTTTGTAGTTTGCCAAAATCATTAGAAAAATCCATTTTTAGGTATATATAGGATATTGTTGATCGAACCCATTCCGGTTCATTAATTGTTTTGTCTACCTACGAATATAAAACTGGCTAAATCTAATTGAAATAACCAAGAATGACCAGAATGTCTACTCTTATTGAACTTTGCCGGCAATGAATAGTACTGGTGCACCCAAAACCTTCAAATGTGGATCTGCTATTATTTCCAGCTACACTGCAAGATGGATATAGCATCTGGAGTTTAAGATCCTATATTATGCAACAGTGACAACCATATGTTTTTATTGCATGCTAAATCTCATTAGACTTCATCTTCATACATTAAAATATGATTAATCAGAAAATATATGACTTTGTGTCTACCTGCTTTTACTGTTTGGAGTTTCATTGTTTAAGTTACTAACCTTGTAGGCTTGAACACAAGCATGGAGTTTTTAGTAAACTGGATGCCTGTACATTTGTGCTAAATGTCTACAATGGAGGGAATATTTTAAGTATAGTAACAGATAGCTCGCCACATGCCACACATGTTGCTGGTATTGCCGTCGCCTTCCACCCGGAGGTAGAATAGCATTTCTGCTGGCAACATTTCTATTGCATTGGTGCTTGTCTGGCACTAGATGTAGCTATATTAATTCTATATAAAGATGGGTTTATGTTATGAATGGTTTTTGTGAAGAAACCTTTGCTAAATGGAGTTGCACCTGGAGCACAAATTGTGTCTTGTAAAATTGGGGATTCACGGTTGGGTTCTATGGAAACAGGAACTGGTTTGACTAGGGCCTTGATTGCTGTTGTAGAGGTAGGGCCTATTCACCAATATATCGTTTTTACTATTAGGTCATCATCTCTCCCATGCATAATGTGCTTTTCCCCTTTCTTGCTTCTCTTCTTGCTGCAATGGTAGTTCTTAAATTTTGGGTGGTTCCTGCTTTAATTTCTGTGCGTGGGTGTTATCTTCTAATTGTAGAAACTTGATCATTATCTTCTCCACCATTTAGCAAACTAATCCAATATTTGTTTTGATAACTAATTTTTTCCAACATTTTCGCCAATGCAATTTCTAACGACTCTCGCATGCATCTCTTCTTTTGGTTTTGGCGTGCATGTGTTGATGCATCAGGTGTGCTTCTATGCAATATTAGATTAAGTTTTTGGGTCTTACTATTGTGGGACCGAAGAAAGTGCCTGAACTAAAGAAGTCCACTACATAAGTTACGAGGAGTTGATTGTTGCTATTTACCTTACTTGGTCGCTACTGTACTCTAGTTTTATATCTTTGAGGTGTTTCTAATGACAATCAATCTCTATGTATTTGGTCCTCTCGTGAAACACTAGATTCGATGAAATGTGAAGTGCAGCTTCATTATCGCACACAAGTTCCATCGGATTTCCCCCCAAAAGTTTGAACAAAGAGTCTCTATTTGAGCATATCGAAAACCTTAGAAATTTCTCTAAGGTTTTTCCCAAGTCTAAAATTTTATTTACTTCCTTGCGTGGGCTGAGTTCGAAGGTTTTGGAGAAGGCAACCCACTCCGGATCTCGATTCAACGGCTGTGCATTAAGAAGGTAAGATCAAATTCCTCTCAAATCCTTTTTATGCATTTCGTGTATTTTGTGTGTTTAGTGTGTTAATAATTCTGAGCATGTCGAGATTTGTTAATATGGATTTGTTTTCTAGGAAGTTAATTAGCTAAACATGGCAGAACTACTCATTTGTGTGACTATTACATGTTGATTAAATATTTTAAGATTAAGAAAAAGGGGCTATGATACTAGTTGCTACCGTGTTAGGTGCTTGTTTAAGTGAGTTAACTACTGATTAACTGTTAAACGGAGCTATAGTCAATTTTTTTAATGCTCAGTTACTTGTTGATATTCTAGTGTGTTGGGTTTATTGTTTGGTGGCTGATAAATGACAAAAATCCTTATATAGGTCAAGTAGCTTGTAAAGAGATCACGAGGCTAACTAGTTTGGATGATGTTTCCTTACTCTGATTGACTCTTTATGTCTAATAGTCCATATTAAGGTCATGTCCAGTCTGGTGTGATGTATAGGTTTGAATTTGCATTTGTTCAATTGTGAACTGTGATATCGGATAAGCTACCCTTAGGACACTATTAAGTCAATTGAACATCTCCTATAGCTAGAAAGCACTCATCTCCTGTGACAAATGCTATACTCATTTGCATGTTGTGTGGTTTTATACAATATGACTTTTCTTCCAAGTATGCTTAAGTCCATAGAGTCAGTTCCAGGTTCGGTATACACTTATAAATGCAATGCATGATAATCACTTGGGTGTTGGATGTGTTTACATGAGTCTTTTTGCCTGCATCATCTAAAGATGTTATGAGTGTATGTGGTGTTGTTGTCGTCTGTTTTTCCATGGTTCTTTTTTTTTCTTAAGAGAATATGGTGGTCTATTTCAGGGTATACAAGGTATAAGAACCCTGATATACACTAGAGGTATATCAAGGTTGTATACGACTCCTAGGTATGTCATACATATTCCGAATATCATGTGTATATCTCTTCACCTATGTATGATAAAGTATGGGCCTGTTACTCTCTCTTCTTTCTTGCTTTCTAGTTTGTTATTAGTTGGGCCGATGTTGATGTGATAGGCTTGCTGGCCCAACAGTGAGTCATGAGCATATATGTGTGTTGACACCTGACTGTTTCATTCCTTTTTGGGCCTTTAAGCCCATATCTGTTTTCTTTCGCCTATTTCTTGCCTTATTGAGCTTTATGTATCTAATTAGTCATCATTTTGATAATTTTGGGTATTTTCTAACTTCCGCATTTGTTTTCTTCTCCTTTGTTGCATGACCATGGGGCCTACGAGGCCCACTTTCCTCTGTTCTTGCGCGATACTTGAGCCGTTGGACCTGAGGACCCAACAATACATTTGATAAGAGTCCGGAAGCTGTTCGAAAGCCCAACCATGGGTAAAAATGGTAAAGATATTTGCAAGGAGGTCCAACCATGGGTAAAAATGATAGAAGGCCCAACCATGGGTAAAAATGGCGTAGAACAAAGATTTTATATTTTATACGCGGTAATTAGTGGGCCGGTATACCCATTAGCCTGTGTTTATTTTATCTTGCATTATATTATGGGTAAAACATTTTACGTATTATTGGAGCCCCTTGAGTAGAATCTAATTATAGAGTCGCTAATATTTTATAAAATAAGTGATTTCTTTCGGATAATTAATCAAAAATTGCTCTTCTCGGTTACTAATATGCTTTTAAACCCTTTTCAAATTAATATTTGCAAATAAATGAGAATAATTTGACTTAAAAAAAAAGAATGTGACTTTCCTTAACTTGGTATGAATTTCAAAAGAAGGCTTGAATAATAATTTGAATGTCCTTTAAAATAAAATTAGAAAATCCTTTATTAACTATAGTTTGGGTAGGGGAACAAACTCTTAAAAAGGTTTACCTCCTTAAAAATAAATATATATTGTGTAGTTTACTATCTATTTTTTTGAGATATTTTGGAAAGAAATAAACGACTTTGTTATCTTTTTGTATAAACAAAGGAAATTTTACAAAGAGGATTTTGTGCTCAAATTTTAAGAGTTTGTGTGAAAAAATTATCTTTGGCGGAAGATTTTGAAATGACAATATATTTTGCAATACTTTTAAACACTAAGCAATTTTAAGTAATTTCATATTATGAGATCCGAGGTCAATCGTATTTACGAATTCTTAATATCAGGGTGCCTAACAGCTTTTCCGGAGTATCATTTGAACACTTGGCCGAACTCCCGTTGATTTAAGCTTTTTCTCTTAATTTTAAAAAACCCTTTAAATAATGATTTTTTTATTTTTCTTATAAAATAGGTGGCGACTCTAAAATAAATATAATCTCAATAGTCCACAAGTTATCCAGTAACTTTTATGCTCCGCGTAAAAGTGAACAGTAACACTTCAGATGGTCCAGAATCTCAAATTTGGTATAGCATCTTTTGTAAATTGTTCTCTAAAAAATATGACTGCCTCTTCTGAAATTCCTTCCACGTTTGCCACTCACATGCCATTCTGATCTTGTGTTCTCTTCAGCTGTAACCTCTTTCTTCTACTTTGAAGTTTGAACATAAGCACGAAAGAACCTAGTATTTCCGTCTCCATCTTGGAACTATTGCATTCCTGTCTTTTGTTTCCAAAATTCTTCTTCAAGGTGTAAATATCTGTTCAGATCTGCTTGAACCTCATGTAATAGTTTCCTGTTTTGTGGTGTGAGTTGTAATTCAAACTGTACTTCTTTAACTTTAATCACATCTTTCAGAGACTCAATCTCCTGAAATATATTCCCAAAAATGGTTTTACTCCACTGATTCAAGATAACTTTTACTTTCTTCAATTTGTGATAAAATAAAGTAAAAGAATTTGCCATGAAATCTGCTTTCCAGTGTGTCTTTACAATAACTAAAAAACCTTCATTCTTCACCCAGAAATTAAGAAATTTGAAGGATTTTTTAATTTGTGTGATCTCTCCAGCGTATGATATTAATAAAGGAGCATAATGTGACCCAATTCTGATTAACTGTGTGATCTCTATACCAGAATATTTTCCCTGTAATTTTTGATTGCCCAAGCATCTATCAAGTCTTTTGAAGATGCAATCATCTCCACTTTGTCCATTCCACCATATGTATTTACTTTCTCTGAAGTCCAAATATTATAAAGAACAAATTTGAATACATTCAGTGAATTCCCGTAATTCATTGATCCCCACAGGTAAACCTCCATATTTTTCTTCCTCAGAAGTGATAACATTAAAATCTCCACCGATCATCTATGAAAAATTCATATTTGTTGTGAACTCTTCCCATTGCTCTCTTTTCTCATTCCGTGAACATTTAGCATACACCAGTGTAACAATCAACATCTTCTGAAGAGTCTGATCTTTCAATTTGAGTTGTACATGATCTACCATAATTTTCACTTCAAACATCTCATCTACAAAAACTCATATTTTACCTGAAAGATTCACTATAGCAGTGTGTAGTCCCAACTTATTTTTGTACATCTCAATCTTGTCTGCATCCTGAAATGGTTTCATTAGACCGATGAAATCAAACTGATATTTCAAGTACATCTTTACTAATCTTTGAAAAGCTTCCATTCTATTCACATATCTAATACTCCAAATGATAGCATTCATCATTAAGCATTGTTAGATTTACTATTGTTTCTTCTTGTCTGTACTCCACCTCTTGGTGGAAAATAACTATCCCTCTGATTCTTCTTCTTTGTTTTGGCTCCACCCTTTTCAAAATGCTTTGGTGATATGTCTGCTACTTTGGCCACTGCTTGTTTGTTTAGATCATAGATAGTACATCTAGATCTATTCCCCCTTTTCTTCCATTGTCATGTACTTGTTCTTGATAACTCTCCTGAACTATCAATTGTCTAGTATCATGTTCATATGACATAGTATGCTTTGTGGTATTTGTTTCTTTGTATGCAGACTTCTTCATAATTGTTGAACCTTCACTTTGTTGTTGGGATGATAACTTCTCATGCTCATTGTGAGGAGACCCCTCCCCTATATTGATGTATTCCTCATGTGAGATATTTATTAATCTGTGTTTTGATTGAGGCGTTGCTTTATTATTTTCTCCTTGTACCTGCTCTGCTAAATTCTTCAAACTTGCTGGTGTTCCACATGTATTCTCCTTGTTCCCTTTTGTCCCCTATGTCAAGTTGTGTTGTTTCTTTGGAGTGGTATTTGGGCTTCCACAGTATGATGCTGATTTGGTTTTGCTAGCGTTGGATCCTTGCGCCTTCAATATGTTCAATGTGAAAGTATATTTATGTCCTAGAGACAATTTGTATTAGGACAAATATACTTTATACACATTCGTATTATTATTAATGGAGATTAATATTTTGGCATTTGTAAATTATTGAAATATTAATTGATTGTTTGTAATATTCTATAATATGCATCCTTGGAGGTTACGCTGTTATTAATAGTGTGAGATATTAATATTATAACGTAACTCTTAAAATAGACTCGACTAATGATCATCGAGAATGGGATATCGATGATATGTGATAAGTCGACATGTGGTCTGCATCACATTCTTAGAGGATGTAGTATGTCTCACCTGCTACGAGTAATGACTACTCGTGATGGACACATGGATACTTTGGAAGTATTGGTATACTCTGCTGATATACTGTTTGTTATACTTGTCTAAAGTATGATCAGCGTGTGGGAGATAGAAATCCTTAGACTTAAGGTCAATACGCGCCTTGTCTACAAAGTAATGTACTTTGATCATGTCCTAAGCTCAAATGCCTTATAGGTTGAGATACGGCTTGTATTGGGTACATTACAATGTGGATTAAAGGTGGTAGTTGAGCCAAGATTAAGATTCATTCCTCGAATGTATATTCGAGAGAACACTCAGATTCTCAGTGATATTAGGTTGACTAAGTCGTTGGCCCAGCAATTAATGGCGTATTTAGAATATGGTCTAGTTGTCAACTAATAAAAATGAGATACAATGATTAAGCCATTTGGATAGACACTTGACAAATCCTAAGCTTGATCGGGTGTGTCGTGAATGAAAGGATTTTATCTTACCACATAGAGGTTAAGTTTACTGGATTCACGTAAACGTACTTCACAGAAACATTTGTCAAGATATCGGCTCCGCGACCCTATGGTAGGGCGCCGCGGCGCTTGCTAGGGTTTCAAGGCGGCGGCGCGGCTCCATGGTGGAGCGCCACGACGCTAATGCATTTGCAGAAGCAGAAATGTTTACGCCTCTGGTGCAAGCGGCTCCATGTAGTGGAGCCGCGATGCTAATGTATTTCTGGCGAAAGGCTTCTACCTCGCGCGTGGCAGCCTAATGATTAGTATAGCGCCCCACTTTGTCCCGAAAATAATTTTTCCAGAGTTCACCAGAATGTTTAACCCAAGATTATTATTATACAACATAATTGATAAGTATATTGTTTGTGTGCTAAATGTCAAAATGTTTGTCATTTACATTTCTAGAATAACGTCCGCTATAACTGTCTGGGCAGGCGTCGCCCAGTATTTGATTAAAACATCTTATATCATGCATATTGGGTTGACGGTTCCCAACTATATGTGTCATTAGTTTTGCATGATGTTAAGATGTCATATTGGTTATGATATAAAAGAGTTGATCTTGGTTAAAACCTTGAATTAAAATGTTTCCCAAAATTTTAAATACAAGTCTAAATTAAAACGCATCGTTCATTATAATTGTTAGAGTGCAAAATCATTTTCGGCGATACGAGTATTTATGCCAAAGCATTTGCTCTAAGTCTACGAGGACCCAAACTTTTTCATAAATGTGTTTTAATGTAAAGGTAAACGATAAACTTTTGTGGGTATTTAGTTATTTACACCAAATTGTTTGCTCACAAAGGCCAAATTTACTTAGATACATAAACACAGTCGTGTAATGGGGTTGACTTGCTTAGACAAATCTTGGCGCCAAAGTGTCGGACTAATCTAAGGACGCAAGATTAAATGTAATATTTGATCAACCAAGAGTTGCAAATAAGTTTTGCAATTGGTTTAGAACATACCAAGATGTGTTATTGAAGTTATCAGGCAAAGCAAACACATAGATAACATAGGATTGGATCTTGGCCCATTATGACCTCAATTAAAATAGGTCTGTATTTTACCATAGGGTCGTAGAAGTATGTTAAAATAGTGGGAGCTAATTAAACAAAAGGTCATGTTGATTAGCCTAAATGAATGTGTATAATAGAAAATAGATTTTGAGTTTGATTTTCAGGCTATCTAATTCTTCAGATTATAAAAGATGTCGAGCTTATCATTGAAAATGTTGATTGAGATGAACAAACTTACTGGACCGAACTACCTTGACTGGCTAAGGAATTTGCGAATAGTGCTGAGACAAGAGAAAATAGAATACGTGTTGGACACGGTGTTCCCAACAGTCCATGCGACACTCTGCTGAATATGCCTCTTTTGATAAAGATGCTTACAAGAAACACCTAGATGATGCCACTTCTGCGTAGTGCATGATGTTGTCTTCCATGTCTATGGAACTTCAGAGACAACATGAGAACATGTGCCCCAATGAGATGCTCGAACACTTGAAGAGTCTCTATGACTCACAATCCCAGATTATGGATTATGAGTTACTGATAGAACTCTTTAAGTGTAAACTCAATGAAGGGGGCCAGGTCTCGCAGCATGTGTTGAAGATGATAGGGCTGATAGAGAGGCTTGCTTCAATTGGAACGAAGCTTGAAAAGAATGTCGCTACCACCCTCATCCTAAACTCTCTCCCTTGTTCTTTTGAGAACTTCATAGTGAATTTCAATATGAATGGAACGAAGGCGACTCTGCCGGAGCTGCACAACATGCTCAAGACCTTTGAGTCTTCCACTTCCAAAGGCAAAGTTGTACTTATAGTGAGCTCTTTTAGCCGACCCAAGCCGAAAGGCAAGGAATGACAGAAGAAGAAGAAGGGCAAAGCAATCGTTGCGCCCTCAGCTATGAAGCCTAAGAGAGGTGTGAAGAATAAGGTAAATCCGACTAAGGATGAATGCCTCAACTGTCATAAGAAAGGGCATTGGAAGAAGGACTGCACGACACCAGGAGGAGGAAAAACACTAGGTGCTCCTGCCTTTGGTGGACAAGGTATGTACGTCATTGAAATAAATATGTCTATAAATAACTCTCATTCCTGGGTATTGGATACCGTTTGTGGCTCACACATTTGTACAAATGTGCAGGGGCTAACTGATAGCAGGAAGGTTGGACCAAGGGAGGTAGACCTACGCATTGGAAACGAAGCACAAGTAGATGATGAGCGCGTAGGGACTTATAGATTAAATTTACCTTCTGGCTATTGTTTAGTGTTGAATGATTGCTTCTATGTACCCTCGTTAACGAGGAATATCATTTCTATCCCAATTTTGGACATGAATGGTTTTTTCTCGTATATTTATAATGGCAGTCAAGTACTGTCTTTTGATAATATTATATATGGAACTGCTCCTCTTGTGGATGGATTATATACACTAAATTGTAGTCAAGAGATATTCAATGTACAAAATAAATGAGCCAAGATAAGTAATAGAAACTCTACCTACCTATGGCACTGCAGACTTGGTCATATCAACGAATCAAGGATAGCAATGTTGAGGAAGTTAGACTACCTCGAACCATTTGACTTGGAGTCTTATGGTAACTGCGAATCTTACTTGAGATGAAAGATGACTAATAAACCACTTTCTGGGAAAGGTGTGTGAGCCGAGGAGGTGTTTGAGTTGGTCCATACTGATGTATGTGGGCCATTCTTGACTCAAGCTAAAAGAGGCTTCCGATACTTCATCACTTTTACTGACGACTTCACAAGGTATGGATATGTGTATCTTATGAGACACAAATCCGAGGCTTTTGAGAAGTTCAAAGAGTACAAGTCGGAAGTAGAGAAGCAACTTGCAACAAATATCAAGACCCTTCGATCGGATCGAGGAGGTGAATACTTGAGCAAGGATTTTCTAGATTACTTAAAGCTACATGGAGTCCAATCAGAATGAACACCTCCTGGAACACCACATATGAATGATGTTGCCGAAAGGAGAAACCGAACCTTATTGGATATAGTTTGATCCATGATGAGCTCCTCAACTCTACCTACATACCTTTGGGGACATGCTATACAAACCTCTATATATGTTCTGAACAGGGTTCCTTCCAAGTTAGTAGAAAAGACACCATATGAGTTATGGTGTGGCAAAAAGCCAGCTCTTAAACATATGAGACCCTGGGGGTGCCCTGCATATGTTAAAAAGATGCTCATTGACAAGTTGGAATCTAAAAGTGAGAAATGTTACTTCGTGGGGTATCCAAATGAAACTAAGGGATACTACTTCTATCTTTCTGGAGAACATAAGGTCATTGTTTCCAGCAATGCAACTTTCCTTGAAGAATAATATGTCTACAAGGAACATAGCTGCACTGAGATAGAACTTGAAGAAATTCAAGAACCACGAGATAACACAGAAGTTGAACCCTTGTCGAATGACCTAAATAAGGATTCAGTGGGAGTATCTGGTGAAGATTGGATACTTAGAGCATGCGCCGCCCGGCCGGTGGGAGTGATGTGAGAGATAATGCAGAAATGCACGACTCTCATACACAACCAATGGAAGATGATACAATGGTTGTACATCATTCCATTCAGGAAATACATGAAAATGACATTCCTGAAAGCTCTCAAGGTGATGGATTATCCAACACACAAAGACCTTCTCACAATCAGAATGCAACAAACACTGAAATGCAGAATAATCAACTCCGTAGGACCACTAGGACTCATCGTCCGCCTGAAAGACTTAATCTCCTTGTTGAAACACACAATGAGATAGATATTTCCGATGACGATGAACCTACAACCTACAGCGAAGCTATGTTAGACATCGATTCACAGAGATGGCAAGAAGCCATGAAATCTGAGATGGACTCGATGTACATGAATCAAGTTTGGAACTTGGTTGATTTGCCAACAAGGGTTAGACCCATAGGATGCAAATGGGTATTCAAAAAGAAGTTTGATACATATGGCAAGGTACAAACTTATAAAGAAATATTGGTGGCTAAAGATTATAATCAACGGCCTGGGGTCGATTATGATGAAACCTTTTCACCTGTTGCTAAGAGTAAGTCCATTCAGATTTTGCTTGCAATAGCTGCATATTATGACTATGCCATTTGGCAGATGGACGTTAAAACTGCTTTCCTCAATGGTAATCTAGTTGAGGAGGTGTATATGAAACAACCTTAGGGTTTTTTCACTTGAGTCCAAACCAAATGCTGTATGCAAGCTACAAAAGTCCATTTATGGGCTTAAGCAAGCCTCGAGGAGTTGGAACATTTGCTTCGGTCATTTGATTTCGACAGAAGCAAAGAGGATTCATGTGTTTATAGTAAACGCAAGGATGTGATTATTGCCTTCATTATCATATATGTAGATGACATATTAATAATGGGAGACAATAAAACTCTCCTGCAGTCAGTCAAGGAGTGGTTGTCCAATACCTTCATGATGAATGATTTAGGTGAAACCTGCTACATTCTGGGGATTAGGATCTATAGAGATAGACCTAACAGATTGTTGGGGCTGTCACAGTCAGTCTACATAGATAAAGTGCTTAGATACTTTTCTATAGAAAATTTCAAGAAAGGCGGTCTACCTATGGGACAAGGCATCAAGTTATCTAAGAAGGATAGTCCTTCTAATACTATAGAACTTGAACGCATAAAAAGGACCCCATATGCTTCGGCTATAGGATCGATCATGTATGCCATGACCTGTACTAGGCCAGATGTGGCCTTTGCACTTAGTATGACTTGCAAATTCCAGCAGAATCTTGGGGAAGAACACTGGAAGACAGTCAAGAGTATTCTTAAGTATCTTAGGCGAACTAAAGATTACTTCTTAGTCTATGGTGGGGAAGAAAAGCTATTGCTCGGGTACATCGATGCTAGCTTCCCAGGCGGATGTTGATGACTACAAATCTCAGTCTGGGTACACGTTCATTTTCAATGGTGGAAGCGATGTGGAAAAGTTCCAAACAGCTACTCGATTAGACAACGAGGAAAGCTAAGTACATTGCTGGATCGGAAGTTGGTAAAGAAGTTGTTGCTATATCTGAGTTCCTGAAGGAAGTAGGGGTTGTTCTAAGTGCCACTTGTCCAATAACGGTTTATTGTGACAACACTGGTGAGATTGCGCAAGTTAAAGAACCAAGATCAACCAACAGAAATAAGCATGTACCAAGGAAGTACCACATACTCAGGGAGATGGTGGAGACTGAAGAGATTAGATTAGACTACGTTCCCACAGACGATAATCTAGCTGACCAATTCACAAAACCATTAAGCTTAGTCAAGCATAATGGTCATTTTGAGAATATGTGCATTAGATATGTTGGAGATTGTCTCTAGGCCAAGTGGGAGATTGAAAGTATATTTATGTCCTAGAGATAATCTGTATTAGGACAAATGTACTTTATACACATTCATATTATTATTAATGGAGATTAATATTTTGGCATTTGCAAATTATTGAATTATTAATTGATTGTAATATTCTATAATATGCATCATTGGAGGTTACGTTGTTATTAATAGTGTGAGATATTAATATTATAACGTAACTCTTAAAATAGCCTCGACTAATGATCATCGAGAATAGGATATCGATGATATGTGATAAGTCGACATGTGGTCTGCATTACATCCTTAGAAGATGTAGTATGTCTCACCTGCTACGAGTAATGGCTACTCGTGATGGACACATGGATACTTTGAAAGTATTGGTATACCCTGTTGATATATTATTTGTTATACTTGTCTAAAGTATGATCAGCGTGTGTGAGATAGAAATCCTTAGAATTGAGGTCAATACGCGCCTTGTCTACAAATTAATGTACTTTGATCATGTCCTAAGCTCAAATGTCTTATAGGTTGAGATACGACTTGTATTGGGTACATTACGATGTGGATTAAAGGTGGTAGTTGAGCCAAGATTAGGATTCATTCCTCGAATGTATATTCGAGAGAACACTCGGATTCTCAGTGATATTATGTTGACTAAGTCGTTGGCCAACGCAATAGACGTATTTAGAATATGGTCTAGTTGTCAACTAATATAGATGAGATACAATGATTAAGCCATTTGGATAGACACTTGGCAAATCCTAAGCTTGATTGAGTGTGTCGTGAATGAAATGATTTTATCTTACCACATAGAGGTTAAGTTTACTGGATTCGCGTAAACGTACTTCACATATTGAGTTCGCCTTGCGGCGCCGTCTAGGAGTTCCGCGTAGACCTTAATTTGATTAATGTCGATATGAAAAGGCATGTAGGGTCACACTATGTCGATTGTCCTTTCGATCTAAGGATGTATTGAGAGAGTAATTAAATGTTCGATTTAGAATCGAGATATTTAAATGAATAATGATTATTTTAATTAAATCAAAATTGGATTTTGGATTTAATTAAGAATGCGCAGAAAATAAATTGAGACAATGCAGTAACACGTCGAGCGCCGCGACGCCCATACCCTAGGGTCGCGGCACCTCTGCCTCGAATTTTGGGTCAGGCCCAAGGTCAAATCCTAATCCGATTTGACCTAATTTTCAACTATAAATAGTGACATTCTCTTCATTATTCATGCACCAATTTTCAGATTATCATTCTAAGCCTTAGAGACTTAGAATCAAATACTCTCTCGAACCTCTGCCGGATTTCCTAGCTTTCCGAAAGAGAAGTACATTGAAGCTTGGAGCTTGCAGTCGAAAGGGCAACCGCGTGTCAACCCTATAGTAGATAAAGATTCCAGATATTATAACATGTAAGCATTATGCTTTATGTTACATGTTTGATTGTTGTATAACCATACCATAAAAGTTGTTGGGGTAAGTAAGAAACAAAAATAATACACTAACGAATTAAAGTAGCGTTTTAATATAGTTATAAAGTTAGAAAAATAAAATAATACACTAATGTAGTATAATATACCGTATGAATCTAATGATGCGCTACAATAATAAATGATTATTTTTTTGAACATAATATTACTAATAAATGATTTTTTTTTGTGAAAGAACTAATAAATCAATTTTAATCATAACTTCACACAATTCATAGCAGAAACATATAAAAAATATGAAACTAAATAATTAAACAAGCATTAACCAAATGAAAAGACATGGGAAACAAATAAATTATAATCTTGATGGAGAAACCGCTTGCAATGTGAGAGTTGGAAAATTGGAAGGAAAGATTTAAAGTAAAGAATTAGAGGTTGACAGAGACATGGAGTGGCAGGCTGTTGCCCGCTAGTGCTGGTATTCAAGGGTTGCCTGCTAGTGCTGATATTCAAGAATTTTTTAATTGTGATTTGCTTCGTAGCCGTCATTAGCCATCATATCTCATATAAATGATATAATGTCCTTGACAATATAATAATAAATTAATAATTTAACTAAATTGGGAACTTAATCTTAGTAAAAAACTAACTATTGCCTAACGTAAAGGATTTCTTTATTTTTATAACCGGACCCGGGTTATTTCGGGTTTAGACCGGACCGTACCAGACTGAAACCCAAAAAAATAAATTTCCCGATCGAAGACCGGACCGGTTGTCCTGGATCCAGTCCGGTCCAATCCGATTCGGTCTATTTTGCCAGTCCGGACAGATTTTTGAACAGCCAGCTAGGAGATGAACTTCAACCTTGACTTTTGCCCAACTGGCCTTGTTTTATTTGCAGTTGTCATATCCATTGTCAGAGGTCGTCCAACAGCTAAAGCCAGTGGAAATACTACTTCTTTGACAAAAAAATTGAGTGGAAGATCTGGAAAACGGATCCAAACTACAACAACAGAGGTTTCTTCCTCAGGTTTGAACTTAGGGTCCCACATCAATGGTCGCATCTGCACATATCTGTCGCGCACCTTCAAATAATAAGCCGACATTGATAGCATTTTAACATAGTCATCCAATAACGATAACCTTACTCAACATATGTCTGTCCTCAATCAATCCAATTGTGCAATTGCCTTTTATTTCACATTGATTTGGGATAACATTCCTCAGTTCCTTGATATGTCTGTCCTCAATCGCATCTGCACATATCTGTCATAAGAAAACTTCCCCAGTATTTCATATTGTGAGTCTTCTTTGATAATAAGTTGTTTTACCTCTGATGACTTCCAGGAAATATGTGGCTCGCAATGTAAATATACTATAGGTTTTGGTGAGATAACTGATGGTTGGATCGGTTTAGACTTCAAAGTATTAGCAAAATTAAGTGTCGTAGATACAACTTCAGGCCATGAATGGCCGGTGAAAGTATAAATTTGGTAGGTTTTTGACGACTAGGGTATTTTTCTGTAGAGCGTTTCCCTCCAAAATGCCTTTCGGGTAAAATGCAACCAGCGCTTTTTCATTTTCTGACAAACGGGGTCCTATATTTACACTGAAATTGTTGGCGCGTCTTCAGATCTGTACGTATTTTTTATCCTGATTTGACTACAACCTGATGGATGTTGCAGCTTTATGCAAAGTTGAAAATATGTATTGGTCAGTGTACATTTATTGGCTGATTTGATCTCTTATATGCCTTCTTCGACATTATTTTTCCGTCCCTCGATCGGCCTTTATATATACATAAAATATGTTGCCATTTATATCACTAAGTTCATAGAATTGATGCACATCACGCTTCAATGTGTATTTCAATTTGAATTTGGTGGAAAAGGTTAGTGATTTTTCAATAGTGTACCATTGCGCTCCCTGATGATTAAATAACTTATTGGTAATCGAGTTCTTTTTACAAGTCTAAAAATGTCGAATGAACATAGTATAAGAATTGCTGCTATTAGAAAATCACTATTTTCTCACTGAATTTTCCATTGAAAAATGTTCAGTGATTATTCTTACGGAATGTCGGTGGAAAAAATTTAAATAATAGTGTAAACACACGAAAAAATTAGAAAACTTCCCAATGTTTCAATGGGAACCTGTTTTCCACTATGCGTTTTTCTAGTAATTTTTCAGTGAGCTGGTTTGGTGGGAATAAGGTGGAAAAATCATATTTTATAGCACAAATTTTCCACTGAATATCGGTGGGAAAACCCTTTATTTCTAGTAGTGTGCATCGTGTTGGGGTGCGATATAATATATATGAATCTGGAACAGTTATATATAATTATGATCCTCGTGCCGTTGTTAAACTTTTGTTGGATGTTGAGTACGATCGGCTAGTTAGGGGCTTGCATCTCAGAATGATAATTTAAATTTATTAATTAGTGGTACCATATTTTAGACTTGTATGATAGAATATAACACGATATCGTGCTCAAATAGGATTTAAGATTGTAATTAAACTAGTGTATAAACTTACCATAGTTGTAGAATACTTGTACAAGTATGATTAGGATTTAAAAGTATAGTATGAATATGATTTTATATATTTGGAGATTGTAACTTGTATATATACCCCATTCATTAATAAAAATAATCAAGAGATTATTTCTTTCATGGTATCAGAAGTCTAGGTCTAAAATACCTTCTCCCACAAATACTTCTGCTCTTCTTGATTTTTGATCGGTTTTCGTGAACCCTTCCTCGGTTTCCGTGCACTTTTCCTTCTCTATTCCCAAATTTTCTTCCTACTCCATAATTCACCTATTGTTCTTTCGTTATGTCTACGTCAAAGAACATATTTCATCATGCCCTTACAATTTTCAACATCAAGAACCACATCCCTATTGTTCTTGATATGAAAAACGTCCAATACGTGATGTGGGAGAAATTATTCAAAGTTCACGCCGCTCGCATCAAGTCCTCCATCACATAATCTCCTCGGTAACTGGCAAGGAGAAGGTGCCTACCCATGATGATGATCCTACATCATGGACAATCCTTGATGCTACCGTTCTCCAATGGATTTATTCCACAATCTCTACAGATCTCTTGGAGACGATTATTGAACCCGACGCTACATCGATGACTACTTGGAATAGGGTGCGTGATATATTCCAAGATAATAAAAATTCCCGTGTTGTCACTCTTGAGCATGAATTTTCCCATGTCAAATGGGAATTGAGATTCATCAAATAGGACATGACGTGAAATAATAATTTTATGGCTTGACAAGTCATAACACGAGTAACTACGATGATTGGCGGGGTAACCCAGAAACACACACGGGGAAGATCGCGGTTGGAGTTTGTGAGTGGTCGGATGGAGAGGATAACAAAGACATCCAAATATACGCAAGTGTTGGTAGGAGGGGTTCCTATGAAACAGAACTTGAGTGGGCCACCGTTGAGCTAGAGACTTATTTGAGATTATGTTTAGAAGATAGGTGGTCATGGAGAGTGCTTGATTCTGATTGATTGCCTTTTTTTTACGACAAGTTTGAGTTTGAAATGTAATGCCAGAATTAAGGGGGAATTGAGGCGTGAGCAAGTAAGGCACGAATTAGGTTGTTTATGGTTCGGATTTTTCATTCGGCCTTACCATTTTGGGAGGAGGTGTGAGGGCAGAAAAAACGAAAGGTAAGACAGTTATTGAAGCAAAACGGTTTGAATTGATTATTATTGAATTCCCTACAATTGTCACATTGAAAACATTTAATGCTCTTTTCAAATTATGTTTTTACGAGAGCACTAAATGAGGAAAAAAATGGGGTAGGCCTGAGATTTATTGTTAATTGAAAAAGTTCATAGAAGGTTGGAATAATCGTTCAAAAAAACACATAATATCGATGGCCAGCCGTACTTAAAATAGGGGACGTCCACAAATCACTATGTATGATATCGAAAGGTAGTAAAGTACAATTTGTGGATGCAGAAAATGATAATTTAACATATTTCCAAAAACGCAGGATTCACATATAGGAGTTCTAGAAATACGGTTGCAATTAATAAAATTATTTTTTCTAAGGGAGCGTAAAACAGAATCTCCCGGATGTGATCTTTTTGTTCTTGAATCCTGTCCAATTCAAGTCGATCCAAGGCTCTTTCGATCTCGGACCGATCCCCTGGCTCTTAATCTAGAGTGCCATAAGGAAGACGAAAGAGCAACAAAGGTTGATGGAATTGAGGCTGGATTGTTGACGGCGTTTGAAATAGGGTAGAGATCTCCGGTGCTGTCACATCTCATTATTCGTCTCCCTGTCGTAAAATCCTTCACAGAAAAACCAAAAGAATCAAAGTCAAGGGAAACATTATTATCAGTTGTGAAACGTCACACATAGATTAGATTCTTAATAAGTTTAGGGGCATGGAGGATATTTTTTAAAATTAGTGGTGGATGTGATGGGGATAAGGATGAATGACCAAAACTGCGAATGAAAATGTCTTGTCCACTACCAACAATAATATTTCGATTTAAATTACTCAAATTGGAATAAGATGAGAGAGTACCTTGTTTATAAATATCGGCATTGTTCTATCAGTACTCCCAGAATGTTAACCTCCCCAGCCCTCCACCACAAGCCTAATTCACAGACAGCGGAAAGAGGTTTTGCTAATTAATTTGTGCATGTAAAAATTTGATTGAACTCAATCCAATGATAGTGATGCTGTTTGCAGTTGTTAAAACAGAATCTCAGTTTCAAAACTTCTTGTGCTTTGGCTGTGGGCACGGAGGCACCACAGGTTTTTAAAATCTTATGACTGAGCAAGTACATGATGGGATAAGTAACAGCAAAATTAGCCATTGTCTATATATGGAGAAGACGAAATTTCATCAACATCTAAGCCTTGAAGGAGTAAACCAGTTGTATCATTCAAGAAATTGATCCTGAAAGACTAGCTTATATTCGTTATCACTTGCTTTACTCAATCACACTTCTTTAGCATGTAATGACAGCATCTATCCGGGACTTCTTTCGTTGTCAGTCTCCACTTGTTTTCTTTTTCCTTTAAATCCAGTCTGTAGGACAATGGAACTCCAGAACAAGACTAACAAAGTATGCAGTGCTTGATATATCATATGTATTATTTCAACAGTTTTTGTTTAAGCAGGTTTTACTAATGCACCACGCATATCAACATTTATTGCACTGTGCAGATCAACGTTGCTAATATAACATGATATCAATATTAAGAATACATATATGCTAAAAAGGAAGTTATTCCAAAAATACTAGTGTCATACTTCATCCCCATTGGGACGATAAAAGTTGAGGTCACACATGGATGCTTTCCACATCCTTCATTCCTCAGCCCACCCCTAACAACCTTTGGTCGAGAATATGGTGGTTACATATCAAGAGCTAAATTATTACTTTAAACCACTGTCAACCACCGTAGAACAGTTTTGCCTATCAAGACTAATGGAAAAAAGAGAACTAAGCTTCTCCCATTAATCAATCCAAACTTCCAGCAATCTCCTCATCTTCGGATGGCCATATAACAGTTTGAGTGAGTCGTTCACGCATCAGTTCCACGTTCTGATCAGATATTCGGTTGTATATTTCAGCATGATCACATTTCTACATCCAACAGGGAATATTCATTAGCTTTTCTCTGCATCATTGCAGTTCAAAATGTACAGGATTTAACTTTTTAGACAGGAAATTTCCAGTCGTCCATGACACAACATAGACAAATGAAAGATACAAATAGGGATTAGCCGATTAGCACTCCTTTTGCATAAATTAAACCATTTGTTTGTAATAAAGAACAGACTCCAACTAAGCAGTGCATCGTGATTGCCAATAGATTGCTTTTGAACAAACATTTATATAATTCACGAACGCCGTACTTCTGAAGGAGCGAAAAATTTACATCAAGCAGTAGCTAAATCAAGGTGGTATACCTGCATCCATATGCTGTAAAGGTTAAGACGTGTTATCATCACTCTCTCAGCAAGTTCCCGCTTTTCCTGCAAAACTTTTAGAAACTATCAGGCACACAGAACAATATAGACAAAAGGCAAACTCAGCTAATATGGGAGTAGTTCAAACCTAAGGGGACATTATTATGGTACTATTTCCTTGAAAACATATTTTACTGGATGCGGAAGACACATGGAAAATCCTTGCATGCCGCATATCACCTATGCCATATAGAAAGAAGATTTATCACTATCTACAACGTTACCTTGAAAAGCTGTTGAAGGAAATCTTTCCCGGTGTTAGGCACGTGTTGTACTATAAAACTGTAACAAAAAAAAAGGCAAAGAATTTAGTGAAACAGCCAGTGAGCAAAACCATCAAAAGACTCGTACCTCTCAGTGCCATTGAACAAACAAGATTCTTTGACAAAGACAAAATGTTTTCAAGAAGAGCAGTTTTGCTACTTTTTATAAGGTGAAACTACACTTAAGACCCCGTGCTTCCAGTTTGGAGCTTTGTTCTTCTTTTCATATAACAGTGGTCTCTAAGCTAGCTTGTGTGCACCTTGACTAATCCTACTAGCGCAGGCATATATTTGGTAATCAACTCCACCCAGGCTTGGACAAACGAGTAGAATTTACCTAGTATCACCTCTACTCTGATTTGAACCAAGCTTCCTGAGGTTGTTACTCCACTTCTTCGACCACTTATAAGTCACCCCCTTGGTGGCTCCAAAACAGAGCATACCAAGCCTTCCATTTGGTAAAAGTGATAGTATAATTCAATTTAAAAAGGTATTTTCTAGGGAATGGATGATTTAAAATACGAGTTTTCAGGAGAAATTTAGTGTTACTTTTCAAGTGGAAAAGCAAACTCAGACAAGATTTTCCAAATTTCCATTCAAATCAAGATTAACAGATATCTTGGCAAAGGAAAAATAAAAGATAGGAAAACAATTTCAAGACAACCGAAGAATGTTAAACGAAACATAAAATGCACTATAAAAGGGGAAACACAGAAAATCTCAGAAGATAAAATGCTCATAGAGTTTAAACCACAACCATACTCCCACCCCTCCAATCCAATGTAGAGCCCATCTCCTTCTAAACTGTCAATTTATTTTCCTCTTTCCCTAGCCTTAAAGGATTAAAGTACAATAACACCAAAACTGTGATGATCTTTGCATCTATCTCTCCACATATGATTTTGTTTAACTTGGATTAAAGTGTCAGTTTTCATAACATCAACAGCCTAAGTGTTAACTTGAATCAATGAGGTAAAACTGGAGGTTCATCTTTTCTGGATTGTGGACACCCTTAAGAGGAAAAGAACTCTAAACTTACTTGTAAAACCATGTGTACTGTGGCGGGTTCATCTCATAGAGTTGTTGAAGAACAGTCCGTACAGCTTTATAAGTTATAACATTGATCATTTCCTGCAAACACCAATCACTTAAGGAGTTGAATATGATCAGATGAAAACGGACTGCAAAAAGAGATTGGACACAGTTCACCTTGAATTCTTATGGTTCCATCAAACAAGGACAAAACAGTTTCAACAATTTTTATTTAATAGATGACAAAAGAAAAAATTCAAGTGACAGAATCAACAAAGAGAGCACTGTAGTAATGAGTCAAAGTTCAGGATAACTACTGATACATAATTCCAGTTGCTATCCCACCTATCTTTTACTTCAAAGAAAATTGACTTTTTCCCATTATAAGCTTACTACAGCTGTAGAGGACTCAACTGAGCTCTACAAAAAAACACGCATATTTTATCCAGACAGTAGTCCTTATGCCGGGGGTCTATCGGAAACAGCCTCTCTACCTCCCAAGGTAGGGTAAGGTATGTGTGCACTCTACCCTCTCAGACCCCACTTTGTGGGATTTCACTAGGTTGTTGTTGTTGTTGTACTTACGAAAGTAGTGAAAGCCATCCAAAAAGAGACCAGAAGACATTTTATACTATTGAGCTTTCATCAGTCTATCCACACAAAAGATTGGACTACCTCATCCCCTAATCATTTTAAACATTCTTCAAATCATTGTTAATGTATAAATTGATATTTTTGCCTAAACCCTGTAATAGCAATCTAAAATGAAATGTAAAACCCTCCAACTAAAACAACACAAACTATAAATTATCCACTTGATCTTATTCCTTACTTCACTCATATCTACTTTCTATCTGATTCACATTTCTTCCCAAGATTTGTAACCAACCAGAAAACCAAGAAATTTTCAACATTTAGACAAGATTGTTCTCTCTACAAACTATTACAGTACAATTCATTTTCTTAATGATGGTGGTCTCCGTGCTAGCTTACGTGCACCTCGACTATTCCACCGGATACCTACTACCTACTACCTTCCACCAGCACAAGTACCGGATAACTCTGCTCACCAAGGCTTATGCAACTATGAGAAAATCACCTAATGTTTTACCTCAGTTGGGATTTGAACCTAAGACCTCATAGTTCTCCTCCAACTGCATTGACCACTAGGCAGTAATATTCAATATTATCCTGATAACAGGAGAAGCTATTTGTCATCAATATATAGAATCCACTATCATGTTTGAGCAGATAATGAATGAGATAATTGTTCCACCATACTGTTCATTGGAAAATTCTGGTATAATTCCTAGTAGTAATAAACACAAATAAAAGCAGCAATTACAATAAAGCTCTCACATTTTTAACATCTTCCCCTGAATCATCATCCTCCACTTCCAACCCACCAACAACACTGAACTTCCTAACCTTCTGTCTCTTTCTTGAACCCCCATTTGCAGCCCAAGATATCATCTTTGCAGATAACTTCCACTCACACCATGCTTCCAAGAAACTGCTGCTTAAATTCAACTGCTTCCTCCCCTTAAAGCTTCTCCACAATCCCAACTCCCCACTAGTGTTGAAATTGGAACTACCAGAGTTAAGACTTGAATTCAAGCATAAACATGGAGATGAATGAGTATCAGCTAATGATCTGGAAGTCCCAGATATAGTTCCCACCATTATGTTCTTTTTTGGCTTTTATGGGGGGGGGGGGTTGAAAATATGGGAAATTGATGGGGTGGAGAGTAGTGGGGGTGGTGGCTGAATCTTCTGTTTGCAGATTCTTGAACATTTTGGGATTTTATTTAGTTTTTTCTGAGGTCCAAAATTGTTTGACAAGGGATTTTTTTTTAATTAATCAACAAGCAACACACAAGGTGGTCGAGCTGCTTCCTTTCTATTTGTAAGCAACTTTGGAGAACACGGGCCAAACCTTACTAAAGAATTAGAGACGTAACTCGTAAGTATACTTGTTAACTACTTTGGGTTTTTTTTTCTTTCATCAGGTGTCCAAAATTTATATTGGGGCTCGACTAATCCAAATTCATGTCGGATAGTTTCACATTGAGGGACAAAGAACTCCCTAACAATGATGGTTCCGTACTCTAGGAGCTCGAACTCGAGACTTTGGTTAAGATGGAGTAATACCCTTCACTACACCACAATATTGGTAGTTGTTAACTACTTTCGTTCCACTTGATATGGTGTACTAGTTACGAGTCAAATGAGTTTTTTTTATGATGCTTTTTATAAATAAAATATTTTAAATCATTACATATTGACACTTATTATATTTACGTAATTTTTAAATATATAAATTTTATTTTGGTAAAATTGAAAATTTCATACTATTTAATTTCTCACAAAAAAAAACTAATGTCAGAATTGTGTTGGTTGAAAATGACTGAAGACTAATTAGGTGAAAAATCAACTTAATTTGGTTGCTTTTTAGTCTGTTTAATTCACACAGACAAGGTAACAAAGATGCGTGCTTCGAAGGTCAAGGAATAGAGCTTACAGCTTAACCGGATAAAATAGCAATTCCTAGTCCTAATCATACACCTAGTTCAAATCTTGTATATTAAGTTGTGTATATAAAGAAGAGTCCATCCTCCAAATAGATTAAGTCACGCGACGTAACTACATCTTAAATTTAAGTATTTAACAATGGACCAAAATATATAGAGTTCGCCGAAATTACGGTATACGGAATGCAATTTCGACCATTTTTTGCCCTTTTTGTACAGCTTTAGTAAAATGATTATGTAGTAAATCAGAAGTGTTCACAGGAAGAACATTTTAATTTGCTAGAAGACAAACTAAATATTACTCCCTCCATTTTAAAATATTTGTCTGATTTTAACTTGGCACAAAGTTTAAAAAAAATTAAAAAGACTTTTGAATCTTGTAATCTTAAATTAAAGATATGAAGAATATACCATAATATGTTTTAATCTTGTAGTCTTAAACATATTATGTGAAAAGTTGAAATTAAAAAATTATCAAAAAAGGAAAAAGACAAATATTTTGAAATGGACAAAAAAGAAAGCAAAACAAATATTTTGAAACGGAGAAAGTACTAAAAGATGACTCATCCTAGATTAATCTAGAGTTAGGTAGCCAGTGGCGGTTTCTTCTTATCTTGTCTAAACTTTGCATACCTCGGGTACAAATGATCATATCTTAAAGTGAGATTTTAAAAATCTTAAATTGTTCTATCTAAAGTAGAATTCAAGATTTAACCTCACCAAGATATACAACTCAAAATCTTTCTATGTTAATTTAAGATTAGGTAGGAAAATATGTTAGGCAATTGTTATAGCTCAAGGTAAATGACCATATGTATCTAAATCGTGAACCGTTTGATTTGTCGAGAAGCTAGACTCTATAAGTTATAATTTTCCCGTGTGTTTGGTGTTCTACATGACTGACATAAGACTCGGCGTGTTAAATAATACGAAGGTTTAGTGTATCCAGACCTTGAAAAGACATCACCTATGCTAAAAGGTTTAACAACCCTCCTTATTATCGGTCAAGATCTATTTTGTGCTCAGCTCGATGTTCATTCAAAAAGAGCTACTTCCTCTATTCCAATTTATGTGATACACTTTTCATTTTAGTCCGCTTAAAAAAATGATATATTTCCTTAGTTGGAAATAATATTTGCTTAGAAGCATTTGTAAGTCAGGAAATCAGAAAGTATGTGTTTCTACTTGTGCACATGACTTCATTTTCTACAACTGATTTTCTAGTTAATAACAATTTAACTTTAAACTTTACTTTTGTTGAAGGAAATACAAGTTAAAGTAGTGTGTGTAAGGGTAGTTTAGTCATTTATGACTAATTCAGAAGTCAGGTAATTAGTTAGACAGTTAGCAGTCATAAAGTTAGTTATAAGGTCATTAAGATTAGCTAATGACAGATTCTCCATTGTATATGGAAAGATAGATGAATAATATACAAATTCATATATTTCTCTCGCTAAAAGTTCTCTCTTCTTCTTCAGTAAGGTTATGGTTCTTGACCCAATCTTCTCTTCTTTATGGTATCAGAGCACATGGACACAGAGCACGTGTTCGTGCAATATTGATTCTGGAAAATTCTTCTACATTACCTAATTAAAAGTTCAATTAGCAAAGTACAAGTTCTGCAATAGCGATCGACGATAATGTAGTTAACAATGGCATAAATGTGACTCGAGTGACTGGTTTTCACAAAGTACCGAAGTTACTCAAGATGTGATTGCTTACAATCATCCTCTCTTTTTATCACCTGCAGATCAATGTGGAATATAAATCATTTCATTTCAATTGACCGGAATTAAGATTTATGCAATATGGTATAGGTCAATGAGAATAGCATTGCTAGGGAGAAATAAAATGGGACTGGTTGATGGAACATGCAGTAAGGATAAATTTTCAGATTCGATGAGAGATCACTTGAAAAGAGTAAATGCGATAGTGTTGTCTTGGATTATGAGTTCTGTTGTGAAAGGATTTTAGGTGGTATAATGTATGTAACAAGTGCACAAGTTGTGTTGGAAGATCCTGCTTGAAAGGTTTAGTAAGGTGTATGGTTCAAGAACATTCAATGTTCATAAAGAAATTGCAACACTTACTCGAGGTACAACTTCAGTTTCTTCATACTTCTCTAAACTCAAAGATTTGTGGAAAGAATTTGAATCTTTAGTCCTAACTCCTGGATGTAATTGTGAAAGATCCAAAAATTTCGTAATGCATTTGCAAAAATTGAAATTGTTTCAGCTCTTAATGGGATTAAATGAGTCCTACAATCGAGCAAGAAGTCAAATTCTAATGATGAGTCTTACACCTACTATTAATCAAGCACATGCTATAGTATTGAGTGATGAAAGGCAGAAAACAATTGCTGCAAATGCAGGGATGTTGGGGGCTAATCCTAGTTCTGTGGAGAGTATGGAAGGTGCTATGTTTACAAGAAACAATAATAGGTCACCTCAGAAGTTTGTATTGTGAACATTGCAACCTTAGAAATCATGTCATTGATGATTGTTATAAACTGCATGGATATCCACAAGATAATAGAACTCAAGAGGTCAATAGAAATCAGGATGCAAGATAGAAAAACAGATCATATAGTGCAGGAAATGAGAGGAATGAGAGGAACAACAGATACAGACAGGGCAATAATCAAGAAAGATACTCTGCATATAATGCAATGGCGGAAGAGAGTGTTCAGTCATGCAATCAAGTGCCATACAAAATCAGAACAACTATAATACAGGTCAACAATTTCTACAGAACAATTAGCCTCAGACTAATCTTACCAGTGAGTCAAGTATGGTTCAACTGCTCAGATGGGACCTAAGATAGGAACTTATCCATTTACAAATGAGCAGTATGAGCAGCTTGTGAATATACTCAAATGAGGTGGTGATGTAGCCCTAGCAGCTTCTAATGCAGGTATAAGTACTGCTTTGTTAGCTTCTAAAACATTGCAATAGTGAATAATTGATTCTGGTGCTACAAACTATATGATAGAAAATGAGAAGTTGTTAGATAAGTCTACTATTGTTCAAAGTAGTAACCCTAAGAAAGTGTTTTCGCCAAATGGAGATGTGGCCTTAGTTACTTATACTGGAAGTAGTACCTTATCAGATAGAAGTACTATTAGCAATGTATTTCATATACATCAGTTCAAGTTCAACCTGATGTCATCTCAAAAATCACAAGGGAATTGAACTGCTCAGTAATTTTTTTTTATGATTTATGTGTATTTCAGGATCATTACACCTGGGAGGGTGAAGGAGATTGGTAAAGACGAAGAAGGACTCCACATCTTGTTTAATCATAATTACAACAACAATAGAGCTTCTGCATTTGTGTCTTGCTTTGTAAAGAAGTTTTTCGTAACTGTTGAAGAGGTTGATCTGTGGCACAAGAGGTTTGGACATGTTTCCACTACTACATTGAACAAGCTACTGCCTGTGAGATAAACTGAAAAGTTGAATAAATGCATTGTATGTCCATGTGCAAAACAGACAAGGCAACATTTTCCTATTAGCTTTATAAAAATTGTTTGTGCATTTGAATTGATTTCATATGGATGTATGGGGTCCTTACAAAATAGCAACCTATGATGGTAACAAGTACTTGTTAACAATGGTTCATGATTTTACTAGATTTACATAGATATTTCAATTTGGTAAAGTGTAAGTAGTAAGGTCTGATAATGACAATGAGTTTGTCAGCTCAGTATGTGCAAGTATGTTCAAACAACTGGGAATTATACATCAAACCAGTTATGCCTATATACTTCAACAAAATGGTGTATCTGAGAGGAAGCATAGGCACATCTTGAAAGTAAACAATTAGATTTCAGGCAAACATACCAATCAGATTCTAGGGAATATATGTACTTGCAGCTGTTTATTTGATAAATAGATTGTGTAGTACTGTGTTATCTAACAAATCTTCTTATGAAAAACTATACAATAGAATACCTGCCTATAGTCATTTCAAGGTGCTTGGGTGTTTATGTTATGCTAAGGTTCTAGATGAACATGATAAGCTTAAGTCAAGGTCTAGACAAGCTGTGTTTATGGGTTATTCAGCTACTCAAAAGAGATGTGTTGTATGACAGCACTACAAGGAGCTTTTTTTTGTGAGTAGGGATGTTCAGTTCAGGGAAGATATCTTTCCTTTCTAAGACATGTCCAACACCCTTCCATCTAGCTTGTTTCCAAATGATCATGCTATACCATACTCTCAAAGTCACACAGACTACATTCCTATTCTTATAACCACAAATAGCAATCCTCAAAATATATCTGTCAATGAAATAGTTCCACTATCACTACTACAACAAACTCCTTCTATAGTTACTCAAATACCACAAAAACAAATACTGGTACCTCAGAACCAAATTCAACCACAATATACCATAAATACAGAAACTTAGAACAATACTACTACTATTCCACCTGAAAGAAGGTCAAGCAGAGAAAGAATCCACCAGTATGGATGAGAGATTTTGTGTCTTTAAACATCAATTAACACAAACCTTATGCTATGAATAAATTTGTATTTTATGATCAATTATCTTCAAAGTAGCAAGCCTTCATAACAACATCTAGTGCAATCACATAGCCTACATCCTATCAAGAGGCAAGCAAAGATTCCAGATGGGTTCAAGCTATGAAGGCTGAGATAGATGCATTGAAAAGCAATCAAACTTGGCAAGTTGTAACATTGCCTACTGGAAAAATATTTATAGGGTGCAAGTGGATATACAAGGTTAAATATAAAGCCTTAGGAGAAGTGGAAAGATTTAAATCAAGACTTGTGACAAAAGGCTATAGCCAAAAAGAGGGTATAGATTACCAAGAAGCCTTCTCTCCAGTTGTAAAAATGAAAACTGTAAGAACAGTTTTAGCCATTGCTACTATGGAAAGATGGCATATCCATCAAATTGATGTTTATAATGCCTTTCTAAAATGTGACTTATATGATGAGATATACATAGACCTCCCACAAGGATTCAAGAGTCAGAGGGAGAGGAAAGTATTTAGACTCATTAAATCCTTGTATGGATTAAAACAAGCTCCAAGACAATGAAATGCAAAACTGACAGAGGCTCTTACGAAAGCTCAGTTTCAACAAAGTCAAAGTGATCAGTCTCTGTTCATCAAGAATACAAAAGAAGGGATAGTAATGATCTTGGTTTATGTTGATGATATGTCAATTACATGAAGCAATCTTAGTCTGATTATAAGAACACAGGATGTGCTACAAAAGGCATTAAAAATGGAAGACCTTGGTGAGTTAAAATACTTTATTGGTATAGAATTTGCTAGGTCCAATAAAGGGATTCTTATGCATCAAAGGAAGTACACTCTAGAGCTTATCTCAGAAACTGGTTTGTCAGCATCTAAGCCTGCAATAACTCCTATTGGCACTAGCATCAAACTAACATCTAAATTATATGGTGATCATGTCAAACAGTCTGAAAAAGCAGAAGAAAAGTTCATCAAATAATCAGAGAAAGCAATGGATGATCCACTTGCAGATCAAGGCAGCTATCAGAGATTAATAGGGAAGCTATTGTATCTCATAGTAACAAGACCAGACATTTCATATAGTGTGCAAACTCTAAGCCAATTTCTTCAGCAACCCAAACAATTACATATGGAAGCAGCTCTAAGGATCATAAGGTACTTGAAGAATCAGCCTGGTCATGGGATCCTACTCTCTAGTAACAACAATAAGAATGTGACAGCATTCTGTGATGCAGATTGGGCATATTGCCCTATCTCAAGAAAATCTGTGACATGCTACTTTATAAAATTAGGAGATTCTCTCATTACTTGGAAATCAAAGAAACAATCCAGTGTCTAGAAGTTCTGCAGAAGCAGAATATAGAAGCATTGCTTCAACTATTTCAGAGTTAGTTTGGCTTTTGAGATTGATCAAAGAATTGGGAATCAAGATCAACAAACCAGTAGAAGTGTTCAGTGATAGTAAGTATGCAATTCAAATTGCATCCAATCCAGTTTATCATGAAAGAACCAAATATATAGAGATAGACTGTCATTTCATAAGAGAGAAAATCATGGAAGGACTGATTACAACTAAGTACATACCTACACAAGAACAACCTGCTGATATATTGACAAAAGGGCTTGTCAGGATTCAACATGAGTATTTAAGTTCCAAGCTAGACCTTCTCAACATTTTGAAGTACCTAGCTTGAGCGGTGGGTAGTATTGAAGGAAACACAAGTTAAAGTAGTGTGTGTAAAGGTAGTTTAGTAATTTATGACTAATCCGGAAGTCAAGGAATTAGTTAGGCAATTAGGAGTCATAAAGTTAGTTATAAGGTCATTAAGATTAGCTAATGACAGATTCTACATTGTATATATGTGATGCACATTGTATATGGAAAGGTAGATGAATAATATACAATTTCATATATTTTTCTCTCTAAAAGCTCTCTCTTCTTCTTCAATAAGGTTAGGATTCTTGACCAATCTTCTCTTCTTCAACCTTTTACGTTTAACGAGATGATTTATAACCACACAAATATTTCTTTTATTCCTTAAACTCCGGTGCCCAGTCAAATTATATCACATAAACTGGGACGGAGGAAGTATTGAATTGGACTTTACTACTGATGTTAGTTATGAACACCCAATTAATGGGAAGCATGTCAAAAGCTCCATGCAAGTCAATTGATCTTTTGCTTTTCCTTTTTAACTCTTATTTAATCAAGCTATACTTTTTCATCAAGATTTCAGCAAGGAGTTTGCTCTTTGTATTTCAGAACCCTTTGGCATTCTAACATTCTCCAAATGCTTGTTAATACTATGCAGGAAATCAACAAGTTTCAGTGGAATCAAACTATTAGTTAGTTTGGAAACAGATAAATGCATAATTCAACATACAATATTAAGAAAATATGTCTAACTAAAGGAACAATAACAAGAAACTTAGCACAGTCGAATATAGATTTCTCAAGCTCAATATACTGCTCTCCAAAAGTCGAACAACGAGGAAGATTCATCAGCATCAGCTGCACGAGAAAAACTCATCAGTCAGAATTTTGAGCATCTCAACGGGTGATTCTCAAGGAACATTTTATCGGAAAGAAAGCTGAAGCCACTGCCCTCTTTCCTTTGTGCTAGAAAGTTTGAGACATGTCGAGTTGATGTCACATGAAGGAACTTATCTTTTCGAGCTTCTCTTAAGCTCAAGTCCCTCAATAAATCATGTATGCCACAACTTTTTATCTCACCACTGAACCTCCTCTTTCTAATCATTATTAGATTTCTACTAATAAGATCCTCCAAAGACTCTTCTGCAACTTTTTCCAAGCTTTTGAGCCTTTCGGGTTTTAGAAACCCTTCAGCAACCCAAACTTGGATCAATGTCCGAGCTTTAATTTCAAAGTCCTCCGGAAAACCCCCCAAGGAGAGGAAGCATGGCTTGAGGTGGTTCGGTAGGTAATTGTAACTCATACCGAGCACTCCTAGGCATTTATCGGGATCGCTCGCAACAACCGAGCTTACAGTCTTTGCAACAAAAATCCAACTTTCTCTTCTCCTAGAAATTTTAGAAAGATGCCACTGCAACCACCAGAATTGCCAAAGGAAGTCCACCACATTTTTACGCTATTTGCTTCCCAATATCCTCCAATTCAGAAGGACAAACACCAGTTACCCCGAATACCTTAATGGAGAGTAATTTCCAACTACCATCTAAACTTAATACCCCCATCTCATGCAATGGGCTATCAGGATTAGCATAAGCGACGCGTCGTTATGCCTACTCGTTAATATGATTCGATTCCCATTGTCGCTGCCTGGAAAACATCTTGTTACATTGTCCCAAACTTGGTACTCCAAATATCATCAATGACAATAAGATATCTTACATTCTTTAGTTTTCTATATAACATCTACGATAATTGATCCTCGGTCTTCTCAAGAAACTTATCCGTCATACGGAATGCAACGGATGAGATGAACAAAGAACCTTTGCTCATTCCATACTCTGGAGATACTGTAACCCACGCATGAACATCAAAGCGAGACCTAACTCGAGGATGATAATAAGCTTTTTTAGCGAGTGTCGTTTTGCCAATACCACCAATACCTGTAAAGGTTGATCTCGCATATGGTCATTTGACTCTATCCAATAAAAAAGTAAAGCAACAAAAGTAAAGTAGCTGAAATTTAGCACTAAAAGTAAAGTTACTAAACTCTACTCTATATAGCTATAAAGTGACAAAAGTACTTTTGTCACACTAAAGTAACTGAACTGTAACATAAAATCGTTAAACATCACCTACTATAGTAACTCTACCGTTATAGTGGGTAAAATTTGGCGACTTTACCGTTATAATGAGTAAGTTGTACTTATTTCAATGTGACAAAGTAGTTTTGTGACGTTACTATTATGGTAGGCAAAGTTCAATGATCATACTACCTGTAATTGCGACGACTTCTCTCCCGGATGAGGACCTAAGTAGTCTTTCTATAATCTTCTCCAGATCATCATCAAGACCCACAACATCATTCTCCGCATTTGGAGTAGTACGTCTAGATGGACTTCCAAGCGTAGATTCCCTCATCTCGAAATGATCTTCAGCAGGTTCAATGTCATGGCCACCATGGCTTGTGCAAGTCTCAAGACTTAGCACCAACTCTTTCCTTATTAACTCAATCTTCTGTACTAATGGTAATAAACTTCCTACTAAATCTTCACTTGCCTTTTCAGTACTACAACTCAAACTTCCCCTTTGATGGATTTCACAAATCTTTAGTTCAATAATATCTTCAGCTTCATTTAATGCATCTCTAAACTTTCCAACCAAAACTGTAACTTTCTCTTGGTGATAGCTTTTCTTGCTACCATCATCAAGAAAAGCTTTGAAATATTCAAGAGATCCAGCTAAGGATTTCATTGTTGGGTCAGAAAACAAACCGGGGATTATACTGAGTTGCTCTATAGTTTGAGCAAGAGAAACAACTGAAGCATAAGCGATCAATCTCACCAACTGAAGAACAAGAAAGCTCTATAACTTAAAAATTTTGAACTCACATATCAAGAACAAATAGAACGGAGAAAATCAAAGAGCACTTTAATGTTGAAAAGAGATAATGTACGAGACTATTAAGAAGCAGCTAGTTGGTGAACATTGTTGCTTAGTTAAATGCTGGGGCCTGGGACAGCTATGATTGAAGTAAAACACTAATAATAGTAACAAATAATCCTAGTAGTGTAATCAATTTCTATACCATTACAAACTCAAATATAGCTAATTCATTCTCTTTATTGACCACCTTAATGTTGCATAGTATTTTGAATATGAATATGTTCTCAAGTTCATGCAGTGATGGATTTGAATTTATCTTTTTACTTCACTCACTTCCAGTATCGCACTTATTATTCATTTAACAATTTCGCGTAGGAGGTCACGGGTTAGAACCGTGAAAACAACCTCTCGCAGAAATGCAGGGTAAGACTGCGTACAATAGACCCTTGTGGTCCGACCCTTCTCTGGATTCGCACATAGCGGAAACTTAGTGCCCTAGACTGCCCTTTTTAAAAAAAAATTTGTGTAACCACATTAACTTAAGTCGTTTTGAGGAGAAACTGTCATTTAGGAGATCTATATATAAGGTCTGAAAAGAGAAACAGGAAGTGCACAAGTTCTTATAAGAAAATTGACTTTATTTTTAAAATAAAACTGAAGATAAATGTGGCTAAAACAAGATTCTGATCTCTATCAAGTAATTTTCAGATTGAAGAAAGAAATTACTGTCATAGTTAAAACAAGACTCAGTTCTGAAAGAGAATTCAGAAAAGGAAAATGAGAAGGACAACAAACTATTTTTACCATATAATAATCTTTGAAGTCCTCACATTGCAACGCAAAATTTTGAATGAATAAATAAAATACACTAGGACATTAAGGGCACTATAAGTTACAACATTGCATCCATCAATGGGGCTTTATGACATTCGTATGCATCAAGCAGAGTTTCTATCTGTGAATAAAAAACCTAAACAGGGAGCAAGTTTTGATCTTGGTGTTTCTTGTTTGATCTTGGATCGACAAGGAGCTTTTACATGGGTAAATTCTGCACAAACTAAACTAAACTTCACATGGACAAAAAACAAGCGCACACCCAAGTTCGGATGAAAAACATGAGAGATTACATAGCTACCGAGCATCTTGAACTCATTTTTGCATTGGTTGATCACATCGTACTTCGATGACCTTCAGGCTAGTTATTTCCTTTGCATGCAAAACTTGAGTTTTTTTCCTAGCAATTGATACCGCAGGCCTGAACATCTGGTCCAGTAACACTTGTTGTGAAGGGATCAATCCGCACCCATAACAAAGAGAAAATGGAGGCTAGAAGAATAGACCACACGACCACGATAGTGGGTGTCCGGTTCTGACGACCCATGAGACCTTTAAGGAAGGGGTAAAGGTGAACAATCACCCAGAAAGCAAAGAATAATTTACCAAAGAGTGGACCCCATGATTGGTAACCACTGTTGATGGCATATGAGATGCCTGCCACAACTCCTACCAGGTTTACAATGAGGAGAGTAGTCGGTGGTATAAGAAGAGTTGTCCATTTGAACAGGTAGAGTTCGGTAAAGTCCCCATCTTCATCTGATGCCTTGGATGTGACAGTAAAGTTGGTATCAATACCAGCAAGCACTTTGAGCAACCCTTGGAAGACAGCAAACAGGTGAGCTGACACACCACCAATGACCCAAAACTGTTCATTTCTCCACCATTCATCAATTCCAACACCACTCCATCTCATCTCCAGAATACCAGTAGCAAAAATGGAAAGAAAGAGGGATATAAACCAGATGCTAGCAAGGTTACTAATCTGCAAAAGAAGAACCAAGATTCCATAAATCCTGTGAATTGATATCTAGGCAAATGTATGCTAAATTTGATTTGATGATATGCTATCCAGTTAGTTATGTTGGTATTCAGATTCTTTTCCAAGTTTGGAAACTACGCAATAGTTTAAGGCCAACTGACAGGTTACTTGAAGAACTCAAATAAAATAGGGGGATCATACGTTTTAGCAAATACAATACTCCCTTTGTTTCATTTTATGTGAAGGAGTGTTTGACTTCTTATCATGGTGAAAGTGTTTGACCAGACACGGAGCTTAAGAAAGACGGACTTTTGGAACTTGTGGTCTTAAACATGTCATTACATTTTTTTGGCTATAGAATCATGTCATTAAGGGTAAAATGGGAAGTTCAAAGTTAAAACTGTTTCTAGATAGTAAAGTGTCATTCTCTTCTTACCAGGAAGAAAAAAGGGAAGTGTGTCACATAAACATGAGTAATAAATAACCTTGGAGATGCAAAAGAAGCCAAGGTATAACAAGCATATTTTTCAAGTTGTGACAAGAATCTATAGATCCAAAGCTAACCTGAGGGATAATGAATTTCCCAGTAAGTAGACAGATAGCTGGAAGCGTGCAGTATATAAGAAGTGGAATGGCAGTCACTGGATAAATGGTGGTGTTGACATACGCGAATCTCTCCAGCCACTTCAACCGTCCACTGTATCCGTACCATATAGGACAATGCCTACTGAAAAGAATTTCCACTGACCCTAAAGCCCATCGAAGCACTTGGTTCAGACGATCTGAAAGATTAATAGGAGCTGACCCTTTGAAGGCGGGTCTCTTGGGCATACAGTATATAGATCGCCAACCGCGGGCATGCATCTTAAATCCAGTAAGAATATCCTCTGTGACAGAACCATAGATCCATCCAATCTGCACACAAACGACGAAATTTAAGTATTCAAACACACTTATTCCTAGCAGTAACAACAATCATGGTCCAGTTAGAGTCTACAATAAGTAGTACCACGAAGAAATTATCGTGTTTACAATGTATCAAAACCGATGCATCTGGGAATTTAGTGATCTAAAAGTAGCTAATCATTTTCTTTAAGGGTCTATGCTGCAAGTGATGGCTATACATTTGCATCATGTTTCAGTTCCAGTAATCCATTTATCATATTATACGAGCAGTTAATATTCATTGTAGGGATAGACAAGCTTTGTTTTTCTTTTTTTGATAAAGGGGAAGGATTCTTCTCATTTTCCTTTCATCAGATTGAAAGAATGGAATATTATTTTCGGTAAAACACTAGACACTGGATCTCTTTTTTTTTTTTTTGTCAGAAGGTCAAACACTAAGTAACAAGTCACCTCAAACTCGGTTAATACAGTTCCCTGGCCATGATTGTCCATCTACAATTCCCCACCCGTCCTAGAACTTTTTTGATGGTCCACTTAATCCACACATCACTGTTAGGCTCTTCCATACCAATCCTAGAACTTTTTTTGGGGGGGGGGGGGGGGATCTAGAACACAGCATTACCTCCTGTCCCCATTCTGATTTATCTTCATAACCACAACTGATAACATGAATAGCCTCTTTCAAAAGGGTCTCCGGGGTAGCAGATTGAGGAACACCACCATTCTCCATGAGTGTCGAAGCAACAAAAACAGCCGATTGTCCAAATCTCTTCTCCAGGCTCATTTGTGACATGAGTAGTGACTTCTCATCGTCAAATCCAGCACCTGCATGGAGAGATAGGAGAGACAGGGTGCATGAGAAGTTAGCAAAAACTTCAAGAATATATTGAACCACCACATAAACTTAAGGGACTTCAAGCATAAAGAATTAGGATAATCCTGTAAAGAATGAGTGCACAAGGAACGTAAAGAGGACAAGAGTGTACTTTAATTCTCAAACTTGATAAAACACAAAAAAGTGGTGTTTATACGCATGGGATGAGTTGCATTCCATTCTTATAATTTTAGCATACTAATCAAGACTAAATAAAATCCCAACTCGTCACAAGCATTTATTTTTAAGACGGGTTACATTTACAAACATATAACACGCCTGCCTACAATTCTTTTTCTGGTTTCTTAACAAGAAAAAAGTAGTGAGGGCAAGCAACAGAAGGCACGCAAGTGTTCGCGTACCTAGAATACTTCTTGCAGTGTGTGTATCAATTAGCAGTTGCAAATTTTACAAAACCATATTCAACAAGCTAATAAATAAAGCGAAGTAATGGAGATGGAGAATTCCTATAGCAACACTAATGATTGAAGCACAATTGGTTGATTGACTTTTTTTATAATTGTTGAGAGTAAAATTGGTAGATTAAGACTCTACAAGCTAGTCAACAGCATAAAGAATTTCCATGTGCATCTCCTCTTCTCAAAATGTCTGGACTTAGGTCCATTTTAAAAGGTTCAGGAGAAATTTCCAAGCTTAGCTATATTTCTGTTTGCAAGGGCAAGTCCAACACAATCCAGTAGAAATGGCATTTTTGTCTATATGTGACGGTTCTACAAGTTCAATTTTTTGACTTTCGTTATTGGACAATGGCAAACCTGATTCCAGAAGGCAGGAGAACACACACTGTTCACTCTTAAAGAGAGCAAAAGAATATAGAATAAAGTTCTAATTGTTGAACAACCATTACTTAGCGAGTTCCGAGTACTCTACACGTACTACTGACTAAAGTTACGGATTATCTTCTATTTCCAGTTCAGAAGTAATTTCATGAAGAATATTTGAGGTAATCCAAAGTAATGAACTACAAGGTAGATTAGGTCTAAACAACGGAGAAGGAAGTAACTGATGTTGAAAATTCTTGGTATCTAAATCCAAGAGACATTTAGCAACTTGCAATTTTTCCTTTTTTCCCCCTGATGCAACAGTTTTGCCAATTAACTTACTAATAAAAGAAGTTGCTGAGCAAGGTGTGACATGATAAACATCAGAATAATCATTCTGGGACTGGTGAAGTACTCAGACAATGATAGTAATTACTCCCTCCGTCCCAATTTATGTGATGTACTTTCATTTGGCACGCACTTTTAAGAAATAAAGGAAGACTTTTGAATCTTATGGTCTAAAATAAGCCAAAGATATTTGTGTGGTTATAGATCATCTCATTTTCGTAAAAGGTAAAGTTTAAAGTTAAATTGTTGCGAAATAAGGAAATATGTCATTCTTTTTGGGACGGACTAGAAAGGAAAGTGAGTCGTTCTTTTTGGGACAGAGGGAGTAACATTGATAAGCATGAAGTGAAAAGATTTAGTAATTTGAGCTATACCTTCAACTCCCTCCTCTATATCCTCCAGATTGAATATTGGCACAGTGGGATCAACATTCTTACTAGATTTCTTCTTGTCTGAGCCCTTTTTACTTGATTTAGAACTCTTCTTTCTTGATCCACCGAAGCAGGAAGAAAGGAACCCTGCTTTCTTATGCTTTGGCTTAATAGGAGGTTCATAACCATATAAAGCTGTTCTATTAAAGACACATCCAGTACCCACATACACTGGGCCTTGAATTCCATCCAAACCTCTCAAGTTTATCTGGTTCAACAAAGAATAGTGATTTCAGACCAAGATCCACATGAACTAATCTGAGCATAAAAGCGCATAAACTTCATAAAACTATTCTAGCCTCTGACTGAGTAGAGGTCGATCGCTGTTACTGAAGTTCAAACTTACATCGAAAAAGACTGTATTCCTGTTGGCATATCGATCATTCCTATCAATACCATCGAATCTCTGAGGGAATTGAACATAGCAGACATATTTTCCAAGGTTAGGATCCATTAAAAAGCACATTGCTTCTCTCAACGCCTTGCTGTTGTTTATGTAGTGATCACAATCAAGATTCAGCATGAAAGGTCCATTAGTAAGAACCGCTGACACGCGAACCTGCATGATCATTGTATATGATAAAGATGTCCCATTTAAAGTCAAGATTGCAAGGGAAAGATGAAAAAGAAAACATACTAGTAATATTTAACAACTTACCAGTGCATTCATGGCACCAGCCTTTTTGTGATGTTGGAAGCCAGGACGCTTCTCACGAGAAACATACACTAGTCGAGGTAACTCATTTCCATCACTGTCAAGCCCTCCACTTTGTCCCAAGAAAACCTATAAGCAAAAGAGATAATACAGTTACTCCCAGTACAGAAAATGCCCCGACAAAAGTTGGAATTTCCAGAGAAAAGCTAATTAGAAGTAAGCAAGACGAACGTCAAACTCGTGGACTAAAGTAAGATCCAATCCTCAATACCTGTAAGTTAGTGTAATTCAACACTGATATCATTTGTTCTAAAACTCACATCCAGCAAAGAAGAACTAAGAGTTACCTGAATCATCCCAGGATGATCCCTGGTGTTATTTCCAGGCCATGGTGTACCATCTTGCATTATCCATCCTTCTTCAGGGACCTTTTGAGCTTTTGCAACGAGGGCATTGACACGAATTTTGAACTCTTCGTACTCCCTCTGTGTTATGATTCAAAGAAACATTATGAGCACACAACAAATAGAAAACAATGAAAGGTAGTGCAAACACTAAAACTGACCTTCATCGCCCTACGTTCTTTTACAAATGATGTTTGAACTTTATCTTTCAAGTAGTCAACCTTCTGAGAGAAGTACCACTCTGGAGCTCGTGGTTCTATGCTGTACTTTTTAGAGAAAGGAACCCATTTCCTTGCAAACTCTGCTGTTTCAGATAGGGCTTCAAATGTCAGCATGGCAGCACCATCATCAGACACATAACAGGACACCTTATCAACAGGATAGTCAACGGCAAGAATGGACAGGACAGTATTTGCTGTAACAAGAGGAGGCTCCTTCAAAGGATCCACAGTACTAACAAATATGTCAACAGCAGCTAATTGTGATGGCTCTCCTTCACGATCATACCTGCCATACATCATGATTAAAACTGAGTAATTACTACAACAACAACAACATACCCAGCGTAATCCCACTAGTGGAGATGATTAAAACTGAGTATAAGAGATAAAAATAGAAACAAGCAAAAGAAAAAAGAAAAAAGAAAAAAGAAGAAAAAGATCAAGGTCTAACCTAAGCGCAAGCCTATCAAGATATGTCTCGCGGTTGACTGGAAGCCACTTAGGGAACTGATCCAAAATCCAAGATACTGCGAACCAGATCTCGCATATAACAGATAACAACCATAACGCAAATGCATTGGGTACTGGATTCGTTATTCGATAGTGCAAGAAAATACAAAGAATGACAAGCCGGAGGACAATAACCATCCTGTAAGGATTTATCCTAGACGATGGAACAGACACCTTCCTTGAAAGAGGTTGTCTAGCCTCATCATTGCTGCACCAACAAAGATATACCATTAGAGGAAACTCGGGCTATATTTTCAAAGACACAAAATTTGATTGCTCAACAACCACTTCATCATTCCATCAAAATGCTGATTCGGCACATGTCACGAATGCAGATACTCTGTTTTCTTCTCCTTTTTCTTTGTAATAGGGAGATATCAGAAATGATTTACCAAAACGACCACTCAGAAACCAGAAAATACATAAACATAGCCAAAAGGAAAAAAACTCACAGTAAAGAGTCATCCACCAGAATATCAGTACTAGCATCAATATCTCCAACTCCTCGTTCCGAAGGAGGATGGCTAGTGGTCATCGGCACAACATTCTTATCCTGCTTCATTTTCCAGCCATCAACTCTTTCTTTCCAAGCAACATTTCCAAGTCCAGGGGATCCAAACTCCCTTACTGGATCCACAACCCTGATGTTAGCTGCCAATATAAGCAAAGTAAAGCCTCAAAAATCTAGAATCAGAGGTGACGAACAGATAATTCTGTAAGCACTTGCAGAACAAACCGGGAACATACGTGATTGGTTAGCATCTGTTGAATATGTGAGTGGATGGATGTGTTTTGCACCACCAGCAGGTCCAGGAGATGCCATTGAATAGCGTTCAGGTGATGCTGCAGACAGTTCTCCAGAAACCTAAAGGTAAGACAACCAACAAGCATTCAGTCACTCATTCAATTATTCTACCAGGCAAGACAGTCAAGGAAAGAGGGAGATAATAACATGAAAAACTAGCAACTGTGAATCATACATCTGTTCCATTTGTAAGCAGAGGAATATGATTGTGGGAGACCTCTTTATCATACTTTGGAGCACCAGTCTCCTCACTCCGCCCATAAGTCGCGTGCCAGCTCAACATGCGGTCAGCCACTTTTTGCTTCTCGTTCAGGTTTTCAGAAGAGTAATGACGATCACTGGCGCCATCATCAGCATCACCATCTTCTACACTTTCACCACTAATAGCAGGACTTCCTGTAACGATTAAATAACACAGCACATCAAGATCTCAAATCAGAATAGTCTAGGACTTAATCTAGTTAACCGCCATTCAAAATCTTTCAGTAGATTAGGAAGATACAGATCCTCTCTTTTAGCATGTTCTTTGTCGCTTAGAATGAAGGTAAATTAACTTCATGCATAATCTCTTGGTGGTAAATAATTATTTTAGCAACGCCATTTTATCGTCTTATATAAAAAGTTGCCAGTCAGCATATACAATCATGCACCAGGCTCAAAAACTTAAGGTCTCTTACTTCTTTTGGCCAACAAGTCTTGACTGATCTATTAGCTATTCAACTCAATTGCTCAAATCAGAATCATCCATACCTTTATGTCTCTTGTATCTGGTCTTGCACTGTGGGCAAGATTGATTCCCGTCCTTCCTCTCGTATTCATAGCATGGCCTACAGACAGGGAAAGCACAGACATCGCAAGCAACAAATGGGTCACCATTCACAGTAGTGCCAACACCATCACCACAGATCTGACAGACTTGAACACCTAAGGTCTTCAAGGACTTTCCCTATGCAAACAAATAAGCACAATCAGAGACTTCCGGACTTATATATAAGCTCACTAAACTATCATTCAAGCTTCAATCTCATATCATACAAGACCAGACAAACTACTTCTACTCACGCTTAGTATAACAATTCTAAATTAAGCTTCACATCAAAGATATAAACATTCTAAGACCTTCTGAATTTCATTAAACAATAGTAAAACATTAAAGCTCAATTCTTGACAAATTACTACAAACATTTCAACCTGATACAGACACAGAGCACAAATTAACTGGCCAAAATACCTAACCCATATTGGAAAATGACAACAAATGATGTCATCACACCAATCTCAACAGTAAATGTGTATAAACAAGGTAAAGGTAGAGTCTTTATCTGTTCCTTTCATGAACTAACCTTAAGATCACCTTCTGGATCCATTGTCAATCTACTTGGATGTAAACAATGGATTTGCAATCAGATATCAGTCTCAGCTAGATAGGTTGCCAACCAACATGCCTAAATTACAGATCAGATCTATTACAATCACCAAGAATAAATTAAAAAATCAGAAAATAAAAAACCCATAAAATTAAAAGAAATAACAACATGTTTAGCTCTTTGTTCAGTTAGAATGAAGAATAATCACAAGCATTGATTAAAGTAAACCCCTAGTCAAAACTAACTCATTCTACTGTAAACCCCACAAATCAAAATCAATTTTGGCTCATCAAATACAGAAAATTCAGCAATATTTCCAAAAGGGTACCTCAAGATCCGATGAATCAAGAAGTCCAACCCCAGATCCTTCGACCCACTATCAAGAATCAGATAAAGAGAGAGACCCAGAAGCAAAAATATCAAGAAAATGAAAGATCAGTAAGCAATGCCGACAACTCTCTCTCTCTCTCTCTTTCTTGTGCGTTCTTTGAGGGCCAATAAATACACAGCTATATATGAAAGGGGTATTGGAGTGTAGTGTGTGCGTATTAGCTGGAGACAGGGCCGTATCAAATATTTTGTAGCTACGTTGTAATTCGTAAAAATTGGTCAATAATATAAGTAAAAATTTAATATAAGTAAATATATTTTAATAATTAGATTAGATTAAGACATGTGAATTATGAATTTTTATAGTAAATTCTGACTAATACTACTTAATAAAAAATATAAAAAATATCTTAAATTTTTTCGTTTTTCAAAGCTATGCAATGGCACAGCTCACACGGGCAAAAAACGCTCTGACTGGAGATACAGTATATATATCTGTTAGTATGTCGTGTAAAAAAGGCAGCCACTAAACTTCTGTTTACTCGTTACTCTCTTCTGTTAGTATGTCGTGTCTAAAGAAAAAATAGAGTGGTAATAAATAAAGTTTAGGCTAGTTGGCTTAGACAAGACGACAAGCGACATAATAGTTGTTGTGACTGAGAATGAGTGAAGCTTTGTTTTTTTTAGAGAGAGAAAGAGTGGTGGGGGGGGGGGGGGCGACTGCGTTCCTCTAATTATCACTCCACCGACAGCTCTAGAGAGAGAAATGAGGAAATGGGGGTTGTTTTTTTACTCAGATCTCCAATTATTTCCATTTTATTTATTTATTTCGCCATTTTTTAGTTTTTCTTTGATCTTTCAACTACTCCGTTACTTGATTTCTTCCCGGCTTATGTCAGACTATCCTAAAGATAATAATCCTGGTCTCTCAGCACTATTACCAGTAAATAATAGTCCTTGTCACTCAGCATTACTACCAGTAAATTGCGGGATGTGTCTGAATGACCAGGGTTTGAGAACAGAGAAACTGATATCACCTACAAGGTCCTACCCCAGAAGTTCTCACCAAGGTTCGAACCCACGTTGCAGGTCTCCAGCTGAATTTTAAGTTTCCCTCCTTTGCCATCCAGCTATGCCGGAGACCGCTTTCTCTGAATTTTTGTTGTATGTCTGTGCAATTTATCTTTGTTCTCAAGTTTATTTTTCTTTTGCTGTACGAGAATTTAAAAAAAATGTTTATATCTATAATCAATTCATATTATTTTACATAGAGAGATTGTGGGAAGGTCTAATTCCCTTCTTTATATTGCGTATCGTGATGTTAGAGTAGACATGAAGCTTAAGATGTTAATTTATACCAATACTTTATAATATTAATATAACAACATATCCCGTATAATCACATAAGTAGAATTTGAAGAGGATAAAATATATGCGGACCTTACTTTGATCCTAGGCTCAAGTAAAATCATATCAAACAAGTTCAAAAAAATGGGAGAGCATACATCATGAAGCAACACTAAAGAACTTCTTCACAGACCTGTCGGACCGGGGTGTGGGGGCTCCTGGGGTGGGAGATTCCACCTTTTGGAATAAAAGAAAGCATGCAAAAGAAATATTAACGAAAACAAAATAATATGATAATGAAAGTACAAAAAGTATTAAAAAGTACCAGAATCAATAATAAAAAACTTCAAGAATACTATTGTGACTAATAGTATGTACGATACAACACTCAACTATGTCCCAACACTTTTGAAAGAACTTTCCATTATATCCATCCAGTCCAGCACTGCTATCTGCACTCTTATTGAAAACAACCTCCCTTATTTCAATGTAATCAGGGAGTTTGGTCAACAACTCATTGTCGTCATCAGTAACCAAATGAGGAATGCAATCTAGTAGTCTCTCATGGACAGTTGCAGACATTAGGTTAAATATCTTATTGTAGTGTCTGATTGCAGCTTTGGTAGTTTTATCATCACCCTGAATCCACCTGTTCCTATGATTCTTGATCTTATGTAAGCTCAACCTCTTTCTTCTGTCTCTTAACACACTGTGAAAGTACTTGGTGTTACAGTCTCCATCTTTAATCATTTGATTTGAGTTTTTTGTCTCAATAAAAATTCCTTCATCCCAAGCCACTTGATGTATTCTGCATACCCCTTGTTAATTTCTTCTCTACATCACTCCGTGTCGTTGATTTGATCTAATTCTTTCAAAGTTTGGACTTCAACTTCCCAATTAAGGACATGAGTATTGATATTCCCAATAATTTCTCTAGACCATTGGCTAAGTCTCTTGCTCAGTGCTTTCATCTTGCTTTGAAATTTCCACATGGCATTTCCATCAATATTCATGTTCCAGACCTCCTGTATTAATTCATAAAATCCGTGTTGTTCTGTCCAAAAATTTAGGAACCTGAAATATTTAATATTATCATTATGATCATTGTGGCTTTTCATGAGAAATGGTTTATAATCAGAGCCAGTTCTGACCAGGTGTTTGATAATGTTATTCTGAAATTTCTGAGCTCATTGATCATTCACAAACACCCTGTCAAATCTCTTCCATATTCTCTTTCTAGGTCTTCTATTATTGCACCAGGTAAACTTTGGACCGACAAAACCAATATATAACAGTCCACAGTTTTCCATTGTACTAATGAAATCATAACTCTTGTAAGCTCTATGAGGCCTACCTCCCAATTTCTCCTCGGGGTCCATAATGACGTTGAAGTTGCCCCCAACACACCATGGACTATCAATGGAGTTGTTAATGATCTCCAGCCTGTCCCAGAGGCTTGTTCTTTCCGCTCTAGTACATTTAGCATATACTGAAGTAATAACAGTGCCTCTGTCTACATAATTGTGCTTGAAATTGATTGATAATTGTTGTTCATCATCAGCTAATATCACAGCTTGGTCTGCATAGCTCCAGAAGCACCAGATTTTACCATTGACATTAGCCTTACAATGTTAGAAACTAAGAAATTTCCTGTATCCTTCAATCTCGCTCATATCTACAAACGGTTCTAGCACAGTTACAAACACTATTTTATTGATGTTGACAAGATACTTCAGTATGTGAATTGCCTTTTTGAACCTTACTCCCCTTATATTCCAGAATAGTATACTAATCATGTGATACAATGTTAGAGGTGTTTTTGTTCTCTTCCCTTGTAGGAAAGAGTATTTCTGTTTTTGGACATCTTGTCCCTCTTTCTCTGTCTGCTTCTTCCTCTTCTTTCCAGTGGTTCTTCTTGAGTCATAGCATTTTCATCATTTTGTTTGCTTTGTAAGGAGTCAACGTCATCAATGTCATTCTTCATGACAGTTTCTGAAGATTCAGTGTCCTCTTCATATTCTATTGTCTGTCCTTCAGCTCTGTCTGTGTGGTTCACTGGGATCAAAATGTCACCGGTTAATTCCACCTCTAATTGTATGCCCGGTTGGTTCTTGATCTCTGCTGGAAGGTTGTAGGAGTTTTCATCTTCACTCATGTTGTTATGCATTTGTATTTGCTGCTGATCTTGGTTGTTAATCTCTTTTTGTCCCTCCTGTTGATTATTCTGACCAGTTTCTTCATGACTAGCAGTTACTAACATGTCTTCCTTCCCTGTGCTTTCTTTGTTTCCACCTACTTTATCATCTTTGAACTCATCTGCTGGCTGCAAATTCTCATTACTATCTTGGTCTCCATTTCCTTCAATAGTCTTAGAAGTTAAGAACTCCTCAAAATATTTTTTTCTGTCCAACACTATTATGAGAAATAACATGTTTGAAAGTGATTTTGCTCTTCTTTTTTGACATCTTCTTAACGTTGTTTATATTCTTTTTTTTTCTAGTCACAATTTGGAAACCTTCAAAGACTTTCTGATTGCCAATAGCATCCTGGTTGCCTTGCTTCTGATTTTGGCTATCTTTATGTCCTTTTTCAATAGCTTCCTCCTCATTGTTGCTTTTCTTTTTTCCATTGTCTTGAGAATCCAGTATGTCATTTGTCTCTTTGTTGATGTGCTTGTCATGCTTAGTAGTCACAACACCTTTTCCCTTGTCCTGTGTGTTGTTACTATCACATTCCTTAGCCTGATCTCCACCTTCAATATTCTCTGTGTCTTGTTTTCCATTGGTACCAATTTCTAAATCAGTTTGCATCACATTCTTGTCATTGTGCTTCTTTTCCTCTTTTTCTTCAACAACTCTTCTCTTCTCTAGAACTCTACAATTTATTAAGTTGTGGCCTAGTTTTTTGCAATGTTTGCAATACTTCGGAATATTCTCGCATTCGATCTTTTGATAGTAACCTTTCAAGGGAAAGCCGTCATCTTCTAAACCCACCCAAATATTGTCCGGAAGGTTTTTAAGAAGGTCTATCTCGACCCTGGCCTTCGCCATACTAGGTCGAGTGCGACCATGAGTAGCAGCATCCAAAGCTAATGGAGTACCCACATTACTAAGAATCTGCTTAATGTAATGCCAATTGTGTAAGTGGAAATAGGGGCGGACCTACACAGTGTCAAGTGGGTTATATGAACCCACTTTGTCAAAAAATTACACGGTATAGGTGATCTGTCTTTAAAGAAATACGTTATAATTTAAATATTGACTCCACTTACACGTAAGTGTATGTGTGGTCCAACAGTAAAGTTGGTTCATTTTTCCACCAAGGATCTGAGTTCGAACCCAGTAAACAACACCTGAGAACTTCTGTTTTCTATATCAATCTTAATAACTTCTGAAAGCTTTTTCTCTAACAACTACTACTTCATATCATTTTACTCTTTACAATATTTTTTTCCTCCAAAACAAAAGAAATTCTTTCACATATAATTCAGGAAATTTTTTTTTATATACATATAATTTTGGAAAAGAAAACTATACCCTTTTTTTTTCTTTACATAATCGCAAATCTGAAAAGGTATATAATAAACATTCCCCATCCCAAACTCCTCATTGTTCTCAGAATATATTCTGTTGAGAAACTCCCAAGCATCTAGGCTAATTATTTCGTAATTTCAGTGGAAGAAGAAGGGAAGCAGGGTCAATGGTGGGTTGAGATCTCCGGTGATTTGAAATTCTGATTAAAAGGTTATGATTTCTAGACTATGTGTTTTTAATTATAATTTTGATAAGTGTTATACTATGTAATTATGATGTTCATATTGATCAAAGATTATAGACTTTTATTTAAAAATGAATTTTGAGTTGACACTACCCGCTTCCTTACTACATGCTTATTATTTGATAAACTTAGATAAAACTTTATTAATAAACCATCTATATTCCTACCCTCTTTAGGGTTACTAGATGATGAAAAGATCCGCACAGAAATTTATATCAGAGCCTGTAAAAAGAATATGTTATAAACAATGAAAACACATCCGTCGTTTGATAGGATAAATAAGATAAATAGAATGTTATGGAAATGAAAAGAGATGAAACATCTTTTAATAACACTGAGGAACCAAAATGAAACGATAATGAAATTACAAAACATATTGTTAACAGAGAAAAGAGGATCAAAAGACATAATAAATGATGAAAAAGAGTTAGAAAAATATTCTGATATTGAATTAGAAGAAATCCATACACACATAGGAGATATTATAGTAACATATAGAAGAATAGTAGAGATAAATACAGAAATAAATGTATACAATCTTGTGATAGCAGATTTAAAAGCAGATCTAAGAATGGAGACAGAACACTATGGATGAAAACAAACTAATGGAACAACAAAATAAACTAAGAGAACTTAGAATGATAGCAGAAAACCCTCTTATATTTAATAGAGATATAAACCAACATATAGTAAGTTGTAGAATAAATATAAATCTAATAGAAGAAAAAGATCAACGTTTACAAGAAAATTCTAAACAAATATATGAACAGGAAGAAACTATTAAAGAAATAAGATATATAACACATAATCATGAAAATATAATAGACACAATGAGTGTAAATGAAAGAACAAAAATAAACTTGATAACATATGAAGTAATAAAAAGAGAATTAGCAAAACTATCTACTAGAAAATATAGAAACATATACTTTGGAGGAGTAGAATTTACTATAAAAGCATACTTTCAGAAAAATATAGATACATCTATACAAATATACATATTAGATGATAGGATATTAGTAAATTTACAAGATGCTTTAATATTAGTAATAAAAGGAAATTTAATATATCAAGAACTAAAATTTACGGTACAACCAGACTTTAGTATATCATTAAAAGGTGAACACAAAGACTTAGCCTTAACATTATATTACAAACTAGATGGAATAACAATGCCACCAGGAAGTAAGGTTATAAGTATTGAAACAAAAATGATATATGCCCTAACCGAAAACCACCATGTAAAGAAACAACATGAAATGAATATATTAGTACCAATAATGTACCAAGAAATATTAGAACAGATAGAACATAAAGAAAATCCAAAATAACTATACCAGAATAAATATATATGGATTTTAATATCAGAACTCTTACACCATAAAAAAGATTAATACAAAAAATAAAGGGATCTAGATTGAGTATTACAAGAGAATCGATTATGTTATGACAGACTAGCGTTATACAACCTAGGATATTGGATTTAATAAATATAAATACTAATAGATTAAAAATTAAGGTAATAATATTTAAAGGTATGATAACAACAAACTGTATAGCTGAAATAAATACTGGAGCTATTAAAAGTTTTATACATATAAGTAAGATTAATGAAAATGATATTAATTTAATAGACCCACAAACTTATAATTATCCTGAAAATGAAAGAGAAATAATAATCACCAAAAGTATTAATTTAAGATTCAAAATCCAAGATTTAGAATATAAGATAAATATAGGAGTAATAGAATATGACAGTTTCAATGAACTACTACTAGAAAGTGATTTTTTAACTATGATAAATTATAAAATAAATAATAACGGAATTGAAATAAATGACCAATAAAAAAATCAGATTTATAAATAAAATATGAATGTACGGAGAAAAATAATAAAGAAAAAACAAAATTTAAAAGTGATCAAAACAACTTTATCATAAGAGATATTTTTCCAACTAAAATATTTAAAATACAAGGCAAAAGAAATAAAATTAGAAGAAAAAATAAAACAATTAGAATAATAATTGATAAATTTGATAAAATATGGATAGATATGGGAAACGGATGGAGGAACCGATTAAACAATCCTGACTAACCCTAACGAAAAAATAAACGCATTATGGGAAGAAATAATAGTAAAAGAAAAAATGAAAAATACCTTGATAATAATGGATGAAATAAAAGAGAATCAAACCCAAATACAACAAGTGATAAGAGAAGAATTGACTAACCTATGGAATTTATATGAAATACCAACATTTAAGATAATATTAGAAAAACTTAATATGTTAATAGAAGAGAAAAACAAAGGTAAACAAGTAGCAGGAGATAATGAACCAATTACAAGTAAAGAAAATACAATAATTAGTACTACTACTCAACAACAAGAATTAGTACCAATAGATGCGTGGAGAAGAAGTAAAGAACTTATAATAGTAGATATTAGCAAAATAAAACCAAAATTATCCACAGAAGTAGAAAAAACATTGGATAGTCTAGTGATATTAAATAAAAAAGGACAATTTTAATGGAAAAACAAGAACCTAGTGTACCCAGTGTACTTACGTTTTTAAAAAATAATGGAAAAAAGATAATAGAAAAAGAAAGATACAAGTATGAACCTATGAGGACAAGGACACCAAAAGAAGATAAAAATTCAAAAGAAGAAAACATATACTTAAAAGACACAGAAAAAACAACATATGAATATTTAAATCTAAAACTAGATAAACAAGAACAACAAATATGTGAGTTAAAAACAGAGAATACAAAATTGAGATCACATAATAACGAAGAATGATATGATAAGTATAAAAAATATAAACACATATTTAAAGATACGAAGAAAATATTAAAGGAAACCAAGGTAGAATTAAAACAAACAAAAGAAGAATTAAATGAGGTAAAACAAGAATTAGAAGAATTAAAGGAGGAAATGCATATCCTTAGAGAACAGATAAGAAAGTTAAAAACGAAAAAAGAAAGTAAGAAAAAATACTAAAACAAGTGATGAAAGTACAACTAGTAGTAACGAAAAAACTGATAGTGACTCAGACAAAGATAGCAACGATAAATTAATTGAAAGAAATAATCCCTTGATTATTTTCATTGATTGAAAGAGTATATATACATTTACATATTTCCACAATAGGAGAATCCTATTCTTATTCTACTCCTAAAACCTTATTTTATTTGGAGACTAACTATACAAGTATGGTAAGTGTACAATACTAATTAGACTATAACATTAATTACACATTTGTACAAGGAGAAGAGGATGCCCACGGATGGGCAGTAACTGTATATTTAACACACCCCCGCAGTCATAGCGGGCGGTCTTCGAACGCTGAGACTGTCCCTAAAATCTTCAAAAAGGACCGAGGGAAGACCCTTTGTAAAGATGTCGGCAATTTGATACCTGGACGGGACATGGCAGACGCGTACTTGACCACGAGCAACCTTTTCGCGAACAAAGTGAATGTCCATCTCGATATGTTTAGTGCGTTGGTGCTGAACCAGATTGCCAGACAGGTAGATGGTACTAACATTATCGCAATGAACCAATGTTGCTTTCTGAATAGGGCAATGAAGCTCCAACAACAAATTACGTAACCAATATGATTTCGAGACAACATTAGCTACCCCTCGATATTCGGCCTCGACACTAGATCGGGACAAAGTCTACTGACGTTTCGCAGACCATGAGACCAAGTTATTTCTAAGAAACATACAATAGCCAGACGTAGACCGTCTGGTGTCCGGACAGCCACCCCAATCAGCATTCGTATACGAGACAAGTGTGGACGTCGAGGAAGGATATAAATGTAAGTCATAGTCAAGTGTACCCTGAATATACCGAATGATGCGTTTGAGCGCGTTCATGTGCTCAACTCTGGGATCATGCATAAACAAACACACATGTTGTACATCATACGTAATATCAGGTCTCGTGAATGTAAGTTACTGAAGGGCCCCTGCAAGACTGCGATATCGGGTCGGATCCTCGTATGGTGCGCCGGCCACATCACTAAGCTTGGGCTTAGTATCAACGGGAGTGGAAGTGGACTTACAAGATGACATCCCAGCCCTCTCAATGATCTCAGTTGCATACTTCCGTTGAGATAAGAATAACCCACATGCATGACGAGTGACATCAATCCCCAAGAAATAACTCAACGACCCCAAGTCTTTCATAGCAAACTCAGAACTGAGCATTGTCATGATAGACCGGCGTAATTCATAGGAAGAGACAATCAAGATAATATCATCCACATATAAAAGTATATAAGCCAAGGACGACCCACGACGATATATGAACAGGAATTATCCAACCTGCTGTGAGTGAACCCAATAGTTGAAACATAGTCGGCAAACCTCGTATACCAGGCCCATGGAGACTGCTTAAGCCCATATAAGGACTTCTTCAACAAACAGACATGATGAGGATACTTGGGGTCCCTAAACCCCAAAGGTTGATGCATATACACTGTCTCCTTGAGATCACAATGTAAGAAAGCATTCTTCACATCTAACTGATGGATGTGCCATGCTTTCGAAAGAGCCAAGCTAAGCACATTGCGAATGGTAGCCGGCTTGACCACCGGACTAAACGTCTCACCACAATCTACACCAACCTGCCGAGTCTTACCATCGCCCACAAGTCGCGTCTTATGTCGGGCAAATGACCCATATGAATTTTCCTTGACGAGGTACCAACTCCTACATCTTATTATCAATAAGAGCATTATATTCATCAATCATAGCAATTTTCCAATTCGGGTCATTTAATGCAGACACGGGATTTCGGGGTAAGGGTGATTTAAGAACATTAGAATGTAAATTAAAATGTCTTTTTGGTGTAAAAATCCCTTGTTGACTACGGGTAACTGGTCCATGACTCGGGGCAAAGGCGGGTGGATTTTGCAATTTTTTGGGACTCGGGACGGACTGGCCAGCAGGCAGTGGGCCTGCTGGCCCAAATCGGTAAACTAGAGCAGGAACTGGACCAGTTCCAGAATTGGGCTAGACTGGCCCAATCGCAGGAACTGGCGCAGTGGCTGGACTGGGACCGACATTGGGTGACGGGCCAGTGGGCCCGCTGGAAAAGTTTGGGTGCGGGAGACGTCCAAAAAATGCTGAATAATATATGGGGATATACTATCATCCAAAAAATTATACGAACTAGGCACGAGAGTATTAACTTTAGCAAATGAAAATTGGGATTCATCAAAAATGACATGGCGATTAGTGATGATTTTATTAGAGGATAAATCAAAGCATTTGTAGCCATGATTATTAGACGAAAAACCCAAAACACACACGGAGTAGACCGGGCTTGAAGTTTGTTAATTGTGGTGGACGGGAATAACGGATAACACAAACACCCAAAAACCCGAAGATGTGAATATGAAGGAATTTTATTATATAAAATTTGAAGGGGGAAGAATAGTCAAACATTTGGAAGGAATTATGTTAAGGAGATATGTAGCCATTTGTAGAGCATGATGCCAAAAAGACGGGGGTACGGAAGCATGAATCAATAACGTTCGAACAATGTTATTAATGGTACGAATTTTGCGTTCGGCTTTCCCATTTTGTGAAAAAGTATGAGGACAAGAAAAATGAAAATTGATCTCATTATTAGCACAGAATTCTCGAAACACCCCATTGTCATACTCTTTGTCATTATCACATTGAATATTTTTAATTTCTCATTCGAATTGGGTTCTAATGAATGCTCTAAATTTTAAGATGAAAAAAAATTTGGGATTTTTTCGCTATCGGAAAAGTCCATAAAAACTTAGAATAATCATCCAAAAAGAGAACATAATACCGATGACCCAAAGAACTAAGAATATGAGACGTTCATAAATCATTATGAATAATATCAAATGACATTAAAGTATGAGAATTGGAGTCTACAAATGGCAACTTAACTATTTTTCCTAAAGAACAAGATTGACAATTCGGAGTACTACGCACACCTTTACACGAAATAAGATTATTTTTATCTAAGGAAGACAAAATAGATGATCCCGGATGACCTAGACAAGCATGCCATAAGGAAGGATCCAGAGCGGCAAAAGTGGATGGCATTGTGTGACTCGAGAAACCGGAACGAGGCGTGATAGGATAAAGATCATCCCTACTATCACACCTCATGAGAGGACTCCCCGTTTTGAAATCCTTCACAGAAAAACCAAATGGATCAAATTCTATGGACACAGAATTATCAGTGGTGAATTTTCGGACAGACACCAAATTTTTAATCAATTTTGGAGCGTGAAGGGTATTTTTCAAAATAAAGGGTGGATGTGGGGGAGACAATGTTTTCTGACCATACCCACGAATTGGAATTGAATTACCATTACCAATAATTATACCACGATTGTTGCTCAAATTGAAATAAGACGAGAGAGTACCTGAGTCGGATGTCATGTGAGTAGTGGCGCCGGTGTCCATATACCAATTTGGGTCCGAAGGATTTATTCCAAGCGTAATATCGGTAGGTGTGGGGGCCGTTGCATAATGGGACTAGTGGGGCCCAGAGGTGCCTCCATGCTGACTGGAATTGCCACTGTAGCGTTGGACTGGGGCTGGAGAAAAAATAGTGGGCCGTTGCGAAAACTAGGCAGTAGGCCGAAACTGTGGTGGCATCTGGGCCTAATATGCTGCCTGACTGTAGAGACTATTAGGCCAAGGGTTACCGGCCCAGCCCCATGGAGAGGGGGTCCACTGCTGGGACCAGGCTGACTGGGACCCACTGCCCGGAGGATGTCTACCGCCACCATTACCGAAACCACAACGTTTGCCCCCACGATTTTTGTCATTATTTTTTCGACTATTCTTGTCGCCACTGTGACCACGGTTTTGGCCAGAATTATCAACACATCCTGGAGAATTTGGAGAGGACGTCATCATGACTACGGGACTAGCACCAGTAGCTGCCTTCTTGGCCAAGCCGGCTTCTTCGAGCGTAAGCATAGAACGAGCCTGATAAAATTATGGAAGAGGACTGCTCTGACGAAGAAGCGTGCCAACACCACTATAGGCCTCAGATAAGCCTGCAACCATTTGGAGGACCAAACGATCATTTTTAACGGGCGCGCCAATGTTGCGGAGTTGGTCCGCCAATTCTTTCAACCTTTTGCAATATGCTGAAACGTTAGGGAAATTTTCCATGTTTACGTGGGAGAATTCATGTTCCAGGGTAACAACACATGACTTTTGATTATCTTGGAATATATCATGTATTCTATTCCATGCCGCCATCGCCGTAGCGTCCGATTCGATAATCGTTTGCAATAGGTCAATAGACATAGTGGAGTAAATCCACTAAAGAATGGTAGCATCAATGGTCGTCAATAACATAGGATCATCCTCGGGCTTGGGCACCTCCGTATCCGTAGGAGCTGCGGGAATAATATGATGGAGGACTTGATGCGAACGTGCGTGAACTTTGAACAGTTCGGCCCACGTCGCGTATTGGACGTTTTCTATTTCAAGAATGATAGGGATGTGATTCTTGATGTTAGAAATATTAAGGGCAGGGTGAAACGTGTTCTTAGCCATAATCGCAATGCAAGACGCGATGTAGGGATTGGGAAGAGAAATTTGGGAAGAGAGGAGGTACCATCGGGAATGAAATCTGAGAAAGAAGGCTCAGAAATCGAGGCAAAGTGACAAAAATAGGGAGAGGTCGACGGAATTGTGGAGAGAGGAATAAACGACCTAGACTTCTGATATCATAAAAGAAATAATCTCTTGAATATTTTCATTGATTGAAAGAGTATATATACATTTACATATTTCCACAATAGGAGAATCTTATTCCTATTCTACTCCTAAAACTTTCTTCTATTTGGAGACTAACTATACAAGTATGGTAAGTGTACAATACTAATTAGACTATAACATTAATTACACCCACTGATGGGCAGTAACTGTATATTTAACATTAACTAACCAAGAAATACAAGTAGTAGAATTTATAGAAGAAGTAGAGAACAAAGAAAACTCAGAAATAGTAAAAGAAAACAACCAAATAATAGAAGCTTTACAAAAAATGAAAAGAGTAAATGCAATAATAGAAGAAGAACCTGAAAGTGATGTAGAAGATGAATTTAATAGACCTATAGAAACAGAAATAGAAACAAATGATGTAATAAATGAAGATGCAAATGATTATCCTGAAGAAGAATTAGTAGACCCTAATTTAGAGATAATAACAAGAAAACGAACTAGATTACCAAACCACATACCAGTAGGATAACAAGCTGAATTTAAAGAATTTGTAGGATCAATGACACAGGGAGTAAACTACAATGGATATTTTCTAGACCTAGATATTGTTTATGATGAACAAGAAATAGGAAGAAGGATAACTGATTGGAATCTTGGAATGTATATAGCACTAATGAACTCTACACAAACAGAAAACCTAAAATACATGTATGAATTAATATCTAAAACATTAATTGGAAAAGTAGCATATTGGATAGAATTTATAGCATACCATTTAAGAGAAGAAGTACTTAGCCATGCAACAAATTGAAAATCTATGTTAATAATATTTGATATTATACTAAAAAGAGAATTTTTAGGAGAAAGATGGTTAGTAGCTGGAGAAAACGTACTTGCAGAAAGAAAAATTGAAATAGTAATGAATTTGAATAATATGAAATGTTGTAAAATTAATAAATTATCAGAATATACAATTATTTTTAGTAAGTTCTTTTATGAAGCAAGATTCTTACCACAAGAAGATTTAATATATTATTAACTTTATTATGACCACTTGCCAACACCTTATAACACTGAAGTATCAAAAGAATATACTCAACAAGAACCAAAAGAAAATACATTAGGAGAAAGAATAAGAGTACTAAGAGCATACTTAATGCGAAAATGCGAAGAATTTTGAATGCAATAAAAGATTAAAAAGATAAGAAACTAGGATTAAGAGAAATATGTGATTTCACAGAAAGAAGACTAGTATTTGGATGTGATGATAAAAGAAAAGAAAGAAAATATAAAAGAAGTAATAAGAGATATCAAACAAAGAAATATAGGAGAAATAATAGTTATAAAAATTATAATAACAAACCAAATTATAATCACAAACCTTATTACAAACCTTATAGGAAAAAGAGATTCAAAAGATATAAAAATATCCCTTAAACCAGGAAGAAATTTAGATATAAGAGAAAATTTAGAAAAAGAAAATATGTAAAACTCGTAGAAGCAAAAAAGGTTAAAGAATGTAAATGCTGGAATTGTAATGAAAAAGGACATTATGCTAATAAATGCTAGGGGTGAGCACGGGTACAGGGTATCCAGATGCCCGACCGGAACCGACACTAACGGGTAGGTTCCGGGTAGATATATTATAATAACGGGTAGGGTTCGGGTAGTAAAATTAGGAACCGATCAATGTCGGGTCCGGTTCCGACAAATAGAGACAGGGTACCCGAACCCGGAACCGATACCCGGAACCTATAAAATATTAAATATTTTTACTTTTTTGAGAAACATTTGGACCACTTTTAACTTTCTCCAAAATTGTTTGTTGCACGCCTGCACATTGATTTTCCCCACCCCAAGACGCAAATATTTCAATTTTTTCACCCCTTTATTCTAGAATGATCTTTGTGCCCTAAGAGAAAACACCCAAAACTCTCTCAATAACAATGGTGTTTTAGCTACAACACCGAGCCTCATCGTCCTCGTTGTTGAAGCTTTCTCTCAGGTACTTTCATCGTTGTCATCGTTGAAGCTTCACCTTTGCCTCTTTCTCTCCCTTGGTTGTGTTCACGTCGTTCATAAAATGCAATCTGTGTTCATATCTAACTCTTCAATTTATTTTTAATATCCTATGCTTCTGTTCAATTTCAGGCGATACTCATCTTCAATATGTATTACTTTTTTTATTTGAAATGTAAATCTATTTTTAAAATTTGTGTATATTTTTGTAGCTGTGAAGATGAAATTTAGGAATTTACTAGTTTAATAAAGCTTTTCTTTTGTATCGAAGATCTTATGAACACGAAAATAAGTGTAATTCAGATATTTCCAAATTTATTTTGAAATCAACACGTTCAATTAATTGAGTGTCAAATTTGGCTTGCAATTTTAGGTTTTGGTTACAGAATTAGCTTTTCTACAATGAATAAGTTTTCTAAAACTTCTTATAAGGGTACTAAAAACACCGATTGCAGGCTAAAAAACTACTGGATGAAATTATTTTAGAACTCTTTTTTATTCTCATAGGCTAAAAAATTGTTGCTTAATTTGTGTTTTTTTATTTATCGGGTACCGGGGAACCTACCCGGAACCGCAGGGTCCGGGTAGGTTCCGGGTAGTAAATTTAGGAATCAATCTTTTACCGGGTAGGGTCCGGGTAGTTCAAAAACGTTAGGGTACCCAGACCCGCTCACCCCTAATATTAAATGCCCAAAGCTAAAGAAAAAAAGAGTAAAATATATAAATACGACACAATTTATAATGAGTTTACAGCAGATCAGACAAGATAATGATAAATGGTATGAATATGAAGACTTTTATGTCAGTCAAACTGATGAAGAAAGTGAATCGAAATTAGAAAATATTAACTTTATTAATCAACACTCAGATAGTGAAAGTAGTTCTGAGTAAAATGAACGTACAAGAAAAATAAAAAATAAAATTATTAGAAGAAATAAATTACTGGATACAATGTGAACGACATGTTCGCCATAAGCTTGTTACAACTACAACTATAAGTGAAACATGAAATAAATATTATAATGATAGATATGACAAGGTTACTAAAAACCTTAGTAGAATAAGAGAAAGATTAAGTGAGATAAATTGGCAACTTATTAGAATAAGGAGTATAGAAGAAATAATGGAAGATGAAAACATTCGCAAAGAGGTAAGAGAAAAGAACAAGATGAAAATCTCCAACAAAGATTAAGAGAAGTGGATATCATACAAAATACTAATACCTAATAAAATGGTAGCAATATAGAAGCTCATATATAATATAAGCCTAATAAAATAATAAAACAAAAAATCTCTATTGATAGCTGAGCAGATTTATGCTTAGCTAGGAATGATGTATTAGAATCACACAGATGAAAGAGAACTAGATCACATAGAGCAAGAGTATCAGGATTTAATGAACAATCAAAAGAATTAGAAATAGTAGCAGAAAATATGAGAATTGTATTAGGAAAAACAATATTCAGATTACCAATAATATATCAATTAGATAATATGAAATATGTATTATTAGGAAACAACTTCTCAGATTACTTTAAGACACGAGTTATAGATAACAATACTTTTAGCTTACAAACACCTTGTAATACATGGATAGTATTAAAAAGAATATTACCAATACATACATTAAGATTATGTACTATAAAAACCAATAGAAATAATAACCTACAAATATTAAAAGAAAAATATCTTAATATATTAAAAATGAACTTTGGAGAAAATTCAATTCAACTATGGGTAAGAGAAAAAATATATGCAGAAATTAAGTTGATAAATCCAAATGATATAGTTAGATCCAAACCTATTAGATATAGTCCAACAGATCAAAAAGAATTTGAAACCCAAATAAAAGAATTATTAGAATTAAAAATGATACAAGAAAGTAAAAGTCCACAGAGTAGTCCAACATTTTTAGTAAGAAAACATAGTGAACAAAAAAGAGAAAAAGCTAGAATTGTAATTGATTATAGAGAACTAAATAAAAAGATAATATTTGATGGATATTTTTTTATCATATAAAAGAAATCTTATTAACAAATTAGGAAATAAAAAATGGTTTAGTAAGTTTGATTGTAAGAGTGGATTTTGGCAAATAAAAGTAACAAAGGAATCAAAAAATTTAACAACCTTTAGTGCCCTTCAAGGACATTATGAATGAAATGTACTACCATTTGGATTAAAGAATGCACCACAAATATTTCAAAGGAGAATGAACCAAGTGTTTAGAAAATTAACAGAATTTGTATAGTATATGTCAACGACATATTAATATTTAGCGATAATCTAGACGATCATATAAAATATTTAGAAGAATTTATAAAAATTATAAAACAACACATAATATTATTATCTGAAAAGAAATCTGAAAACTTTAAAAACAATATTGAATATTTAGGATATATTATAGATAATGAAGGATTACAACTACAAGAACACATAGTAACAAAGATAAAGAATTTCAAAGAAAAACTAGAAAATAAAAAAGAAGTACAACAATTCTAGGAGTAATAAATTATGCTTCAGACCATATAAAAAATTTACCACTCTTAAGAAAATCATTACAAGAATTAACAAAGAAAAACATAACATTTGAATGGAAAGAAGAACATACTAAAACTATAAAAGAAATCAAGGAAAAAGTAAAAGCATTACCAAAACATAGAATACCAACGGAAAAAGATTAACTTGAACTTTTTACTGACGCTAGTGATATAGGATGAGGAGCAGTCCTCATAGCATATGATAAAAATGATATAGATAAAGAGAAATCACTAATTTGTGAATATGGAGGAGGAACGTGGAAACCAGCTGAGAAGAATTATCATATTAATGAAAAAGAATTATTAGTAGTAAAATTTGGAATAAAGAGATTCCATTACCACTTATTACGAGTAAAATTTGTTGTTAGAACTGACAACACACATGTAAGAACTTTTATTACAAACAAGATAGATCATTTACCAGAATTGAATATGAGGAGAAAATGGAAATCATTATTTTGCTGTTATGATTTTATTGTTAAGAATATATATGGAACTAAAAATGTTGTAGCTGATTCTCTTAGCAGATATAACAATGTCGATCAACAGTGATAACCTTGAAAAATATATTACCAATGCCATGAATTCTATTATACAAACCAATGAAATCTTAATATCCAGATTACAAGAAAACACCAATCTTGTAAACCAACTCAGAGAAGTCATACAAGATTTAATAACCCTGAAAACTTTACAAAATGAAACCCAACCCAAATCGCCTATCACTACACCTGAAAAACCAAAAAACCCTACTACTAAAACTTTGGCACCATTTGTATCAAAATTTGCAACTATAACATCCTCAATACCATCATCTTCATCAACTATATCAATGACAGACAAACTGAAATATACACCCGAGTATATCAGTGCTTATGAGAAGATTAATAAATTTTATGATTATAAGACTAACCCTCATATTTTACGTAGTGCTAAATTGAATAAGTATCCCAGATTCTTGTGCAGTGAACAGGCTAACCCGAACATAGTATCAAAATTATTCACTTATGATTTTATTGATAAACTAATAGTGGATGAGACATGTACAACATTGTCAGATTACCAAGTATTATTGTCGAATATACAAAACTCATGATGGAATCATTTGGGAAAAGAGTATATGGAATACAAATATTTGATGCAACAATAGATTTAACAGGAAAATCCATTGTGATATGTCAAATATTCAAGAGGGAAAAATAGTACTATCAACGGAAATACCGTGCACTTTGGAGAAATTCCAAGAGTGGCTCAGTACAAAAAGAACATTTGGATTATTAACATTGAAAACCAGAATAGAGGACATGTTACGAGCCAAGAAGGCATGTATTATTGGCGACTCGAAAGGAGGAGCAGTGGAAGAAATTATTACCTTGTATTACAACAATGACATTATGACACAAGATACTATGAAACTAACAGAAATGTATGACAGAATTATAAAGCTGAAATATAAACATGCAAAAGAGACGATTGATCAATACCAAAGGACAATTGGACAGAACATAAGACCTGTAATAAATACTAGGGCTACTACTACAACTACCAATACAATAAAAAAGGAAGGAAATTCTGATCATTTTGCATAAGGATGTAAAAAATCACTACTTGAACATGGATCATGTAGTTTTACTACTTGAAGTCCAATTTACTACTCTGACAGGGAGCATGTATTTTTAACTACTTGCAGCCAATTTACTACTCTGACAGGGACCATGTAATTTATTACTTGGAGCCCAATGTATTACCATGTATTACAAACCATATCATTCAAAAACAAAAAAACATTAATGATAAGGAAGACATTAGCAAAGAAATCTGATGGAGATATCAAAAAATGCCAAGAAGAACACATGGAAAGCATATAGCAAAAGCAACCAAACAAAGGACAAAAGGAGAAAGAGACACTTTGAAAAAGACTACAACAAGACAAAAAACTTCGAAGAAATCGGCAATCATAGCAGACAAAAACTGTAGCACTTTAGACTTTTGAAAAAGTTGTCACTATTTACTTTATGACTTTTGAAAAAAACAATTTTGTCATTTTATTATCAGGTATCAACCAAGGTTATCTATATAAAGAACATCTTGTAACCTTATCAGGCATTCAAAAACTTGATATACAAATCTTTGTTTGAAAACACTCTCTATGTATAGCTAAACCTCCTCCTTAGTCTATAATCCAGATCAATTATAATATCATAATAACAGAGAAAAATCACTTTGAAGGATTACAATTAGAACCATATTAGCCTTTAAACCTGCACCTTGATAAGAATTTTAGAAGATATTCTGTTAAGAAACTCCCAAGCACATAGGCTAATTATCTCGTAATTTCAGTGGAAGAAGAAGGGAAGCAGGGCCAAGGGTGGGTTGAGATATCTGGTGATCTGAAATTCTGATTAAGAGTTATGATTTCTAGACTATGTATTTTTAATTATGATTTTGATAAGTGTTAGACTATGTAATTATGATGTTCATATTGATAAAAGATTATAGACTTTTATTTAAAAATGAATTTTGAGTTGACACTACCCGGTTCCTTACAAATTTATTATCTGATAAATTTAGATAAAACTTTATTAATAAACCATCTATATTTCTACCATCTTCAGGGTTACTGGATGATGAAAAGATCCGCACATAAATTTTTAATAGACACATGAAGTTCCAAACATCTCCTTTCATAACTTTGAAAATTCCAAACATCAAGTTCCATAAATTCATAGCTAAGCATCTCCTTTCTAGAATACAATAATAATAATATATATTTTAATTAATTAAGTTTATTTTATTGATTTTTTATATGTTTATTTATATATATATCTTGATCTTGAACCCGATTGGTAAGAATTCTGGGTCGCCACTGAGTGGAAAGGTATAGCTGAAAGAAGAACCCGTACCGGGACAATCGGGATATCCTCGTCGGGTTTGAAATCCGGTCCACTTTTGCATCCACATTTGTAATCCTTCAATTTCGATCATTCTTTTGTACCAAATGGAGTTAAATTCATCTTCATTTGTGAAAGCAATGAATACATTGTAAGTGTCGTATACTCCAATTGTGGCAATACCCCTAATTGTAAACAACTCTTTGAATGTCGATCGAATCTTTTCAATTTGTGGACGGGGCTTCAGAAATCTGCCTACAATGGTTAATTTGCATTCATCCGCCATGATTCCGTAATAATCTTTTGCTTTATAAATCACAGCATGAATCCCATTGTGGGTAGTTTGCCTTGCTATGACTGATTCTCTAGGGTGACGATCGGAGTTCATCTTTGTGTTGGTGGAAGTAGCCACTGTGTTGGCATAGGTTGTTTTTTCAGAAATTAATTCTGTAGGGGGGTTCGGAATCTCAGGGCGCCCATTTTGGTTGGTAGCACGCGCCTTATCTCCTCCGTCCGACGGCGCCATACGGCGGAGCGTGACGGAGACGCACATAGAAGGTGAACGTTAAAGGGTAACGGCTAGTAGACTGTACGGAGAAAGTTTTGCATATGCAGAATTGGAGAATTGAAGGACTGTGGATGGATTAATGCAATGTACTTTGGAGTTTGGAGAACTGAAAGTAGATAAACATTAATTTCTGATAGTGATTTCCTTATAGAATTTTTTTTCCGTTAATTAAGGAACTAGGGACAAATCAATTCATCATCATTCCTCCTTTGAACATTTTCATTTTCTTGCGCCAATCATGCACCAATATGATGAGTTCGACGGTTGGTAATGTAGACTTCATCAACACCGTCACTCTCGCAGCTATGTCTATGCATTGGACCATGTTTGGTTGATAGGATAGCTAGAAAAGGATCTTACTTTGTGAGACTTGCAGAATCATGTTATTCCTCAGTCCCATTTTAAATGGAGATGCTTAATTAGAAAACAATTTTTTTAAATTTGTGATTTAAAATGAGTTATAGATATTTGTGTGACGTAAATAATCTCATCAAAGATAAAAAGAATGAAAATTTAAATTTAATTATTTCAAAATAAATAAGTATGACATATTTTGGGACAAATGGAGTCTATCAAGATCCTTAGAATATTCCTAAGGCTGTTATTGGAGCCTATAGGCTAGATAAGTATGACATGACCAACTTTAGGATCAAGAAAAAGAAATTAAGCGTTGGCTAATATTTATGGAACAAAATGATGAATCTATTCTCAGTTAGCTGATTCAACATTTGTCCTATTGTTTTTTTGGAGCTTTATATGCACTTTATGAAGGAATGGCATGTCATTCATCTTTTGCTGAGAGGTATTATAAATAAAATTTATAATAAAATTGAAATTCAAATAAAAAAATAAGATGAGAATCCTAACCTATATCTGAAGTCTAATATTTTGGTCATAAATGTTGTTTCAAATATTTGAAATAATATTTGCAGATTATATCAAATAAATAATTGTTTTTATAATGTGATTTATTATTTCAACTTCAAATTAGAAAAATAAAATTTTGAAGTTTGAAAAATAGGTTTTGGAAGTTTTTCGAAAAAGTTCATGTCGAAACGCCTACCTATAGATTGTAAAGCAGGTTTTGAGGAGTATATTTCAAGTTTGTACCTACGTTATATAAAACTTCAACTTCATTTTCAAGTGAAATACATATTCAAATACCTTTTTTAAACTCCAACTTTAAATATTTTTTCTTTTTCAAGCTTCAACCAAATCATGTCCAAATGCCAAAAAAATATGTATAATGAAGTTTCAGGGGCAGAGTAGGACTATCTACCTTTCTACACTTCACTACTATCAGTTGCTATAACTCCTACCTGCACTATACTAAGCTATTGGAGAGCATAACTCCAGTTTATAACCAAATAATGCCAAGAAGGATAACAACAAATCAAAATTAAAAAAACACTAGCTAATCATACAACTATGGAAAGCAATTCAAAACTTGTAATGCTTGCTGCCACTTCACTGTTCTCCTGCCTCTGATATGTAGATGAAGCACAATATCTCTACAGATGGGAGTAGCTTCAAAGCTACCTCCTTAAAACCTTATCTTGTTCCTTTCTCTCCATATAAGGGCCACTGTCATAGCAAACACACCACTAGCAATTTCTCCAGATCCAGTTTTCTTCTTGGCTTGCTTGCATGCCTACGGTAATTCATTCCTGAAGTCCATCCATGTGCAAATTCTAGCCCACAACTGGTTTGTGATACTACAGTCAAAGAACAAATGGGTAAAAGTTTCCTTTGTTAATCCACAGAAGGCACAGTCCTCAGGAACATGGATGTCCATTTTCAGGAGCCTCTCAACTGTGGCAAGCCTTTGTTGAGCTGCTAGCCATACTGTAAATTGAAAATCTTGGATGGATGCTTGCTTGCAATGTAATACTCTTCCACTCTGCTCTGGGGTATTATGGCAGCAAAGTGCCATACATTTGCTTAATAAAGAACGTATTGTTAACCAACACCGCATTCAGTCTGTTAAAAAGGTCACCGTTGAACTGCTGATGCTGCAGTATCAACCCCCTAATATCCAATATTTTCCTCACAACCCAAGAAACATTCTTAGGTGTAGGAATAGTCTCAAGTGTTTCCTCTTTATGTAGAAGCTATGAATTCATTGAATCCATAAGTATTCCTTCTTTCTTGCTACATCCCACAGAAGCTTCAATATTGCTATTTTGTTCTAGTGTTGCAAATTTAATACATTCAATCCTCCTGCAGCCTTTGGCATACACATTTTTTTCATGAAACCAAAGCCTTTTTTGACACAGATACAGAGCATGTCCAAAGGAATGTCCTGCACACTGTATCAATTAACTTCAGTACCTTCTTGGGGAATAGAAAGATCTGAGCCCAGTATGTTTGGATGCCAAATATAACAGATTTGATCAGCTGAAGCCTCCTAACATAGGATAATAACTTAGAAGACCAACAAGTGATTCTGGAAGTAATTCTTTCAACAAGAGGCAAATAATGATGTATGGCTAGCTTTTTAGAGTCTACAGGGATACCCAAATACCTAAATGGTAGCTTGCCTTCAATGAACCCAAAGCCTTTAAGATATTTTGCCTTGTAGCATCTGATATAACAGCCATGTATATAGCACTATTGTCTACATTAGCCTGAGTCCAAATGCTTGTGAAAACTTTTGGAAAGCTTCATTCAGTAGTTGGATAGATTCAACATCTGCTCCACAAAACATAAGAAGATCATCAGCAAAGCAAATATGGGTACTATCAAATTTCCAGCACCTTGGATGAAAGATGAAATTTCCATTCTTTTTCTGTTGTCCCATTTCTCTCCCCAAAGACTCCACAGCAATAACAAATAAGTATGGAGACATAGGATCACCTTGCCTAGTACCCCTCTTGCCTTGAAAATGTGGTGTTAGGCCTCCATTCAACACCAAAGAATAAGAGACAGTAGTGACACATGCCATTATCCACTGGACAAATTTAGCAAGGAAGTCTAAGTCAATTAACATTTTTCTCAAAAAAACTCCATTCAAGTGTATCATAGGCTTTCCTAAGATCCACTTTCAACACACACCTAGGGGATATCCATTTTCTAGCATAGCCTTTAAATAGCTCATGACTAAATTTATAATGCTCCTTCCTTCTATGAAGGCAGTCTGGGAGTGCCCAATAAGCCCATCAAACACTTGTTTCATTCTCCTAGTCAGCACCTTAGAGATAACCTTATACACAGTAGTACAACAGGCATTTAATCTTTCATCTTTGTAGGAGCTGGAACTTTTGGTATGAGTGTTATAGCAGTAGTATTTATCATCCTATGAATCTCACCAGTTCTGAAGAATTCTTTAACAGCTGCAAATAAATCATCCTTCACTACCTCAATCTTTGGTGAAGAACTCAATTAGAACCCATCAACTCCCGGGGCTGTCTGTTGGCATGTCTACTGCTGCTGTAATCTCTTCATCAGTGACCTCTTGAATGAGCAACCTTTGTTGTTGGATATTAAGACAAGGTCCTTCTCTAATAAATTTAGTATTCACACAAGGTAATTCACTAGCACAATCACCCATCAGAGAAGAAAAGACAGAAATAAACTCTTATTTAATCAAGATTGGATCAGTCAGTTTGACCCCAGCTTCTCTGAACACAGAGGTAATAGCATTCCTACTTGATCTGACCTTCCATTGTGCATGAAAATACTTTAAATTAGAATCACCACATGTGATCCAGAATGCTCTAGATTTTTGCCTCAACACCTGCTCCTCAACTGTGGACCACTTCTCAATATCATCTAGAATAGTCTTCTCTTGATCAAATAAATCCTGAGACATAGGGTCATTTTCCAACTTCTCCTAAATAATATCAAGCTTTTCTCTGGCTAGAGCCAGTTTATGACTATATGAAGCCATATGAGTATTGATATCCTTCAATTGAGGCTTCAGATCCTTAAGTTTATTCCACAGTTGCATCATTGGTTTCCCATAATACTGATGTTGCCAAGTGCTCTTCACAATATCAGAAAACTGAGGGAGCTCCATAATATTGGTATACAATTTGAAAGGCTTGGGATGCAGCAGGGTATGTTGACAACATTTTTTCAGGATAAAAGAGTGATCTGACACTGATGGATTCATGAACTCTGCCTCAACATGGACATAGTCCTGAATCCAATGAAAGTTACCCAAGGCCCAATCAATTTTACTATAGACTCTTGTTACTGCTCTTTGTCTATTGCACCATGCAAAATGCCATCCTGTAGACCCATATAGAGGTAAGTTGTAGAGCATACAACAGACCTTGAAAACCTTGTGTTTCAGCCAGAGTAACATGTGATCCTATTCTATTCTCAGAAGATAAAACATTATTAAAATCACCACTTAGGATCTAAGGTATTTGTACTGGTATAGTAATTTGTGCAAGATCTCTCCACAACACTTCTCTCAACTGGATGTCATTATGTGTATATATCACACTGAGATAGGCAGAGAATTGAGTACTTGGATCCTCAACCTTACAGTGGATTAGTTGATCAGTAACTTGGATAATTTGGATATGAGTATGTACTTTCCAAAACAGCCAAGTCCTTCCATTGATAGTCATAGGATGATTGCAGCAAACATTTCACCCTTGTGCTACCTTTTTCTTAATTTTCCCAATTTTGTGTTCCTTTACTCTAGTTTCAATACACCCAAACACATCAATCTTATTCTTTTTTAGAAAGAGCTTCAACTCTTTCTGTTTGTGGGCCTTGTTTAGGCCCTAATGTTCCATGTAGCAACTATCATGGGGGATTAATATCCTTCTCCCTAGAGCTCTCATGTGTCACTGACTTCTGTATCTCAAATAGTGACACAACTTGAACTCTTGAGTGTTAGGATCAACTACTTTTTCCCTTTATCATTGCTTAACACTTGCATTGACTGAGGGATGGAGCATGTCACATGCTGGCCCTATATTGGCATTACAAGGTTCAGCTTGTTCTTCAGTACTGATACTTGCATCAGCATTAATTACCTCTGATTGAATAAGACCCTCTGGTTCATTAACATCCTTAGGCTTAGCCAACCATTCCTGCCTAATGACAAGGTGTTTGTTCTTCCTATTCCCTCTCTTCTTCTTCTTTGGCACTGCATCCCCTCCTTCCTGAGGTACTTGTTGAGGTTCATGGGGCTTGTTATGTCAGCAGTCAAAAGAATCATGACCAAACTTCAAGCAGTCATTACAAAAACTAGGCTTCCAATCATACTCAATAGACTGCTGGAATGTCCCAACAGGTGATTCAATATACACATGGTCAGGCAATACTTGAGAGGCATCTACTTCAACAAGGACCCTAGCATAAGCAATCTTCTCTGAGTGAGCAGTAAACTTATCTGTATACATGGGCTTCCAAACTACACTTGCAACCTTGCTAAGAGCTTCACTAGACCAATACCCAACCGACAATCCAGGAAATTTCACCCATAAGGGAATAAAGCTCAGTACATCCTGGTTAAATGAGAAATTGATCTCTCATAGCTTAAGAACCATAGGTTTGTTCTTGTAGGTATACGACCCAGATTTCAAGATGCGATCCCTATCCTTAATTGAATGGAATTTGAATATAAAATACCCCTCAGAATGCAGCAAAATCTATGATTTCTTAACAAAATTCCAAATATTCGAGACATAGTTATCCATAGCTTTCTCATATGGGGAATCCCAAATTATGTACCCTATTAGAGAAGTCTTACAGTATTCTATTTGTGATTTAAGGTCATCCTCATTAATTTTTATAATTATTTTACCATCGTAGTCAATCGGAGGTACAAAGGTTAACGGCTTACCCATTTGTGCACTAGATTGCCCTGAACAACATCTGCATCTGATGGAGTTGGTTGAGCAGAAGTCCCATCCTCAGAGAATTGAAGCCGACGTACAACATGAGTCCCATCTGCTTAACTCCTATATATATACAACATATACCTAGACAAAAATTAAATTCTCAGTTCCTAAAAGTAAGATTTTCTAGCTTTCTAGAATAAGAAATATACTTAAGGTAGATTTTACAATCGAGGAAACAAATAGCGTGAAGGCTTTAGTGTTGAATATCGCATATGAAAACCTGTAAGTTTCTTTTATCATTTTTTGAACATACAACATAATTATCGCATAAGTCATGTCAGGATTGTTGTTAGATAAGAAATTTTAAACTTCTTCCGCTGTGATTACTACTTGTTTACGAACCCAGCAAATCCCTATAATGGTATTAAAGCCCAGGCTGGTTTAATGATTATACGATAATCAGTAATAACGATTACGTGGGAAAATTAATTGTTTCGCTTTTAAAATTAATTTTCGGAATATCAAAATCTGAAAATCAGAATCTAAAAAAAAAACGGGTGGAACATTCGCCGGCGGCGGGGCTGTTTCTGGCCACCATGCACCGGCAACCGGTGGTTTAAGACCACCGGCGTGATCGTCCCGACTAGGGTCATCAGCCGGTGGTGGTGGTTCATGGTGAGGAGGTCGGGAAAAGGCCGTCGGCCAACTGTTTTAGAAACAGCCATCGGCAGCACCTTTTCCAGCCACTACAGGCCGTGAACCGGCGATTAAAAACCACCGGTGAGTTCGGCCTGGCGTGGACTGTCGACCGGTGGTGTTTAATTTCATCAATTTTGCCCCGAAAATGAATCCCCAAATTTGATTTGGGGTTAGATTATTTTGAGAATTTTTAACACTTCAGGGACCTATTTGCAATTCAAATTAGGGTTTTAAAATTGCAAAATGGACCCTGGGCAAATTCAAAAATATTTTAAGTTCCAGAAATTATAAATTAGTCCCTGAGTCATTTTCTGGAAATTTAAAAGGTTTTAAAATCAGCAGATTTGGTCCTTGAGGAAAATTTGTAAATTTCAGAAAAACAGATTTGGTCTTGGGGAAGATCTGTAAATTTTTGAAAAGCAGATTTGGTCCCTGAGAGAATCTGTAATTAATTTAAGTTTCTGGAAATTACAGAATGGTCCCTGAAAATTATTTTTTTTAATTTCAGAATTGTTAAGGGACTGTTTGAGTTGGCAGAAAATTTCGAAAATTGAAAATTGAGTTTTAAATTTGAAATTTAAATGTTTCTAAATTGAAACAAATTAATTAGCCCCCGATTATTGTTATTTAGCATGTTATTTGATAATATGCGCTTGAATTAATTGTTTTCTCCTAATTATTTAATTGATTGTCATTTAAATAATTAGTATATAGTCTGCATTATATATGTCTGGGTAGGCGGCGCCCAGTATTTGTTAGATCGCATTATGCATGTTTGGGTAGGCGGCGCCCAGTATTTGTCGGACCGCATTAAATCATGTTTGGGTAGGCGGCGCCCAATATTGTGCTCTATTTGATCTAGCACATGTAATAAGGATCTTGATAAAATCCCGATTAAAATGGTCCCAAATTTAATATAAGTCTGATTTGGAATCCACGTGTCGTCCGTTATAATTGAATGAGTGCAAAATCCTTTTCGGCTATAAGAGTATTTACACCCTAATGTTTGCTCTAAGTCTACGAGAACTTAGACTCTTCATAGATGCATGTGTTTGCAGTAGCGAGTGAGAAACCTTTGTGAGTATTTACGCCATAGCGTTTGCTCTACAAGGCCAAACTTGCTTAGATGCACGATTGCAGTCGCTTAACGGGGCTGACTTACTTAGTTATGTCTTGACGCCATAGCATCGGAATAATCTAAGGGCGCAGATCGATTGTTTAGAACAGTCGGTCAAACCAAGAGTTGTAAATTATTTGTAATTGGTTTAGAGACCTACCGGGTTGTACTGTTGAAGTTATCAGCCCTAGCAAACGTGGAGACAGTATGAACTTGGATCTTGGCCCATTATGATCATATTTTATATGAGTCTGTATTCTTTCATGTGGTCGTAGAATATGTTAAAATAATGAGAGTTAATTAAATTAAAGGTCATGTTAATTAGTTAACGAATGTGTTTATAGAAATTATATTTGATTTAATTTCAGTCTATCTATTTCATCAGATTATTTAAAATGTTGAATCTGTCATTGAAATGCTTGGTTGAGACTAATAAGTTGACTGGAGATAATTATCCGGACTGGTTGCGTAATTTGCGTTTGGTACTAAGACAAGAGAAAATTGAGTATGTGTTAGACACAACTGTTCCAAAAGTTCCTGATGAAAAGTCTGTTGAGTATGCTTTGTTTGACAAGGTTGCTTATCAGAAGCATTTGGATGATGCTACCTCGGCACAGTGTGTCATGTTGTCCTCCATGACTGTAGAGTTCCAGAGGCAATATGAGAACATGGGCCCCTATGAGATGCTAGAACATTTGAGGAGTCTTTATAATTCATAGTCTCAGACTATGGAGTATGAGTTGTTGAGAGACCTCTTCAAATGTAAGCTGAATGATGGGGGTCAAATGTCATGTTCTGAAGATGATTGGGTTGATAGAAAGGTTGGCTTCGATTGGAACGAAGTTGCCCCAGAATGTGTCACTTAACCTGATTTTGAATTCGCTTCCTGATTCGTTTGAGAATTTCATTGTGAACTTCCAAATGAATGGAACCAGGGTGAATCTTCCAGAACTTCACAACATGCTAAAGACTTATGAATCATCTACTTCAAAGGGGGAAAATGTGTTCATGGTGGGCTCATCTATTAAGTTCAAACCTAAAGGTAAGAACAAGAAGAATAAGGGTAAGACTGGTGCCAAACCCACAGTCTTGAAACCTAAAAGAGGTGTTCAGAAGAAGTCTAGGTTGGCCAGGGACGTATGCCTCAACTATAAGCAGAAGGGGCATTGGAATAAAGATTGCACCGCTCCAGGAGGAGACAAGGCACTAGGTGCTTCTGGACCTGTTGGACAAGGTATGTTTGTCATTGAGATTAATATGTCTATAAGTAACTCTCACTGTTGGGTATTAGATACAGCCCGTGGCTCACACATTTGTAATAATGTGCAGTGGCTAATGGACATCAGAAAGGTTAGATCATGGGAGATGGACCTATGCGTTGGAAATGGAGCACAAGTTGATGTTGAACGTGTGGGAACTTATAGATTAGATTTACCTTCGGGTTTTACATTAGAACTTAATAATTGTTATTTTGTTCCATCGATTATGAGAAATATTATTTCCATTCCAATGGTAGACATTGAGGTTTTTTCCTCATATATTGCTAATGGCAGTTATATACTATCTTTTAATGGTATTATTTGTGGAAATGCTCCGCTTGTGAATGGTTTATATATTCTCAATTGAAATCGTGAAATTGTCAACGTGCAAAACAAACGAGCTAAAATAAGTAATCCAAGAAATCTCACCTACTTATGGAACTGTAGACTTGGTCATATCAATGAATCAATGATAACAAGATTAAGACAGTTAGACTATCTGAAACCATTTGACTTGGAGTCCTATGGCGACTGTGAATCTTGCTTGAGAGGAAAGATGACCAACAAACCACTTTCTGAGAAAGGTGTGCGAGCCAAAGAGGCACCTGAGTTGGTCCATACAGATGTATGTGGGCCGTTTTCCACTCAAGCTAAGGGAGATTTTCCTTACTTCATAACTTTTACAAACGATTTCACAAGATTTGGATATGTGTATCTTATGAAGCACAAGTCTAAAGCCTTTGAGAAATTCAAGGAGTATAAGTTAGAAGTAGAGAAACAACTTGAAAAGAGTATCAAGACTCTTCGATCAAATCGAGGAGGTAAATACTTGAGTAGAGAATTTCTAGATTACTTGAAACTTCATGGAGTCCAATTAGAATGGACATCTCCTAGAACACCACAAATGAATGGCGTTGTTGAAATGAGAAATCGAACCTTATTCCATGATGAGTTTTTCAGCTCTTCCAACATACCTTTGGAGCTATGCTTTACAAAACTCAATCTATGTTCTGAATAGAGTTCCTTCAAAGTCAGTAGAGAAAACGACATATGAGATATGTCATTGAAAGAAGCCTGCTCTTACACATATGCGAGCTTGGGGCTGCCTTGCATATGTAAAGAAGATGCTTACTGACAAGTTGAAATCTAAAAATGAAAAATGTTACTTTGTGGGATATCCTAAGGAAACGAGAAGATACTATTTCTATCTTCCTGGAGAACATAAAGTCATTGTTTCCAGAAATGTAACTTTCCTTGAGGAAGACTATGTCTACAAGGAACAGAGTTACAATAAGATAGAACTTGAAGAAATTCAAGAACTACAAAGCAACATAGAGGTTGAATCCTTGTCGAATGACCTAGATAAGAATTCAGTAGGAGTATTTGGTGAATGTGTGTTACTTAGAGTACAACCTTCAGCCAGTGGGAGTGATGTGAGGATTGATACATAAATGCAAAATTCTCATACACAACCAATGGAAGATGATACAATAGTTGTACATCTGTTCATTCAGGAAACACATGTAGATGATATTCCTGAAAACTCCCATAGTGGTGGAAACACACAAGAACCTTCTCTTGATCAGAATACAAGAACCACATAAACGCAAAATAACCAACTCCGTAGGTCCACTAGGACTCATCGTCAGCCTGAAAGACTTAATCTCCTTGTTGAAAGTCAAAATGAGATAGATATTCTTAATGATGATGAGCCTACAACCTACAACGAGGCTATGTTAGACATTGACTCGCAAATATGGCAAGAAGCCATGAAATTTGAAAAGGACTCAATGTATGCCAATCAAGTTTGGAACTTGGTTGATTTGCCAACTGGGTTAGACCCATAGGATGCAAATGGGTCTTCAAGAAGAAGATTGATGCATTTGGCAAGGTGCAAACCTACAAGGCTAGGTTGGTAGCAAAATGTTACAATCAGAGGTCTGGGGTCGATTATGATGAATCTTTTTCGCCAGTTGCAAAGATTAAGTCCATTCGGATTTTGCTTGCAATAGTTGCATACTATGATTATGAGATTTGACAGATGGATGTTAAGACCAATTTCCTCAATAGAAATCTAATTGTGGAAGTGTATGATACAACCTGAAGGTTTTACATTCAAGTCAAACCCCAAAGCAGTATGCAAACTACAAAAGTCCATTTATGAACTTAAGCAAGCCTCAAGGAGTTGGAATATTTTCTTTGACAAAGCTATCAAATCATTTGACTTTGTCAGAAGCAAGGAGGATCCATGCGTTTATAGTAAACGCAAGGATGAGAGTATTATTTTCATTATCATATATGTAGATGACATATTAATAATGGGAAACGATAAGTCATTTATGCAATCAGTGAAGGAATGGTTGTCCAGCACCTTCATGATGAAAGACTTATGTGAAGCCTGCTACATTCTTGGAATTAGGATCTACAGAGATATACCTAATAGATTGTTAGGGCTGTCACAGTCTACATACATAGATAAAGTGCTAAGATGTTTCTCAATGGAAAACTCCAAGAGAGGAAGTCTTCTTATGGGTCAAGGCATCAAGTTATCTAAGAAGGATAGTCCTTCTACTGTTACAAAACTTGAAAGCATGAAGAGGATCCCATATGCTTCAGTTATAGGATCAATCATGTATGCCATAACCTGCACTAGGCCAGATGTGGCCTTTGCACTTGCATGACTTGCAAATTCCAGCAGAATCCTGGGAAAGAATACTGGAAAGCAGTCAAGAATATTCTTAAGTATCTTAGACGAACTAAAGAATATTTCTTAGTCTATGGTGGGCAAGAGAAACTAGTCGCTACTGGGTACACTAATGCTAGCTTCCAAACAGATCTTGATGATTTCAAGTCACAGTCTGGATATGCCTTCATTTTCAATGGTGGAGCAGTAAGTTGGAAAAGTTCCAAGCTTGAAACCACTGTTGATTCGATGACTGAAGCCGAGTACATTGCTGGATCGGAAGCTTGTAAAGAAGTTGTCTCGATATCTGAGTTCTTAAAAGAACTAGGGGTTGTTCCAAGTGTCAGTCATCCAATAACGATATATTGTGACAACACTGGTGCGATTGCGCAAGCTAAGGAACCTAGATTAACAAACATAAACAAGCATGTACATACGAAATACCACATACTCAAAGAGATGGTGGAATCTAAATAAATAGATCTAGACTATATTCCCACAGATGATAATCTAGCTGATCTATTTACTAAACCATTAAGCTTAGCTAAGTATAATGGTCATTTCGAAAATATGGGTATTAGATACATTGGAGATTGGCTCTAGGCCAAGTAGGAGATTGAAAATATGTATGTCCTAGAGACAATCTACATTAGGGACAAAAATGTACTTGAACACATTCGTATTATTAATGAGATTAATATTTATGGCATTTGGAATTATTGAATTATTGTTTGATTGTTTGCAATTATTCATATATGTGCATTCGTTGAGCTTACGTTGTCATTAATAGAGTGAGATATTAATGATAGAACGTAACTCTCAAAATAGCCTCGACTAATGATCATCGAGAATGGGATAACGATGATATGCTATAAGTCGAACATGTGGTCTTCATCACATTCTTGGAGAATGTAGTATGTCTCACAGCTACGAGTAATGATTACTCATGATGGATACATGGATACTTTGGAGAAGTATTGGTATATCCTGCCGATAAACTATTTGTTATACATGTCTATAGTATTATCGATGTGTGGAATATAAATGTCCTTTGACTTGAGGTCAATACGCACCTTGTTTACATAATGATATACTTTGACCAAGTTCTAAGCTTAAACTCCTTCTAGATAAGATATGACTTGTATTGGTGCATCAGGATGTAAATCAAGGTGGTAGTTGAGACAAGAATATGATTCATTCCTCGATTGGAAATTCGAGAGAGCAACTCAACTTCTCCATGTTATTAGGTTGACTAAAGTCATTGGCCAATGCAAGAGACATATTTAGAATATGGTCTAGTTGTCAACTAATAAATGTGAGATAAAGTGATTAAGACATTTGGATAGACACTTGGAAAATCCTAAGCTTAATCGAGTGTGTCGCGAATGAAAGGAATTTATAGTTCCGCATAAAGGTTAAGTTTGCTGGATTCATGTAAACGTACTTCACATATTGAGTTTGTCATACGACGCAGTCTAGGAGTTTAGTATAGACCTTAATTAAATTAATGTCGATATGTGAAGGCCTATAGGGTCACACTATATGCTATTATTTCTTATATCTAAGAGTGTATTGATAAAATATTAAATATTCGATTGAGAATCTAGATATTTAATTTATAATAATTATGGAATATTTCCATTTGATAGAAATTATTTAATTAAGTCGAATTGGATTTCAGATTTAATTAAATATGTTGGATATATTATATGGGTATTCAAACAAATACAGGGAAGCAATTGGGCCAGAAATTACTGGCCCAAAATGGGAGCTTCGACGTCCACTTTGGGCGTGTGAAGTGGACCAGCTGGGTTGGTCCATTGAACATTAACATGGGCCCAGGTTTTTCTGTTTTATATCTGATTAGGTTTTGTCTTGAACTCCTATATATACAACACATACCTCATAATTATAGGTAGACAGAAAATAACTTCTCAGTTCCTTAAAGCAAGATTTCCTAGCTTTCTTGAATAGGAAATACACTGGAGTTAGATCTTGCAATCGAGGAAACAAATCGTGTGGATACCTTAGTGTTGAATCCTGCGTATAAAAACCTGTAAGTTTTCTTTTATCATATTTTGAACATACAACATGCTTATCGCATAAGCAATGCCAAGACTGTTATTGGGTAAGAAATTTTAAACTTCCGCTGTGATTATTACTTGTTTATGAACCCAACAAATCCCTACACATAGCAGTCAGACTGTTTGCTTTTTTTTCATAAGACAAGAACTCCATCCCCTTTCGTTATTCTCTTTTATTTATCTACTCATGTATGGATTCCCAATCTCTTTTTATCGCAGAAATCGTTGCTAGATCGATTGATTAATTTACTCTTCCAATCTATACCTATAACATTAATTTGAATATCTCCAGTAACCTTGTTTTGCATTACTAACATCACTTGGCAGTAACACAATAATTGGCTTACATTTTTTTCTCCAAAGTTCTAGTCAATTTGATCCGATCTATTCTTTTCCCTTTTATTAATGGCCCGATTTATAGCCTGGTTCGAGGGTTTGTCAGTATATAAAATCTGATATTGTTATTGATAGCGAATATTACCATATATTTGCCGTATATTCTGTAATTGATATTTTTATGTAATTATGGTACATATAGATCATCATTCAATTATGATTCAATATTGTACACACTATATGTATTTATATTAATGAGAAAGACTCCTCAAGTGAGATTAATACATTCTTACATGGTATCAAGAGTCAAACCCTAAAACACCTAATTTCTCTTTTTTTCTCTCGCCCCCTACCTATCTCGGCCGGCAACCAAACTCTAAAACCTAACCCTAATTTTCCAATTTCTAGTCTCTTCCTCACCAAAATTTAGCCGCTATAATGACTTCCATGGCTACTCCCACATCTCGCACAACCTCATCCTTCTCCCAGTCGTCATCCACAAACCCTCTCACGTCCTTCACTCCCTCTTTCCATTCGGCATTCACTGTCACTAATATCAAGAACTTTATTCCCTTAGTTCTTGATCAAGAAAATGGTCAATATTCCTCGTGGGTTGAACTATTTCGCATTCATGCATGTGCTTACAACGTGCTTGATCATATTGACAACTCTTACCCTAGTCCTATCGAGGTCGACGACACGACATGGCGTCGTCTTGACGCTATCGTCAAGCAGTGAATTTATGACACCATATATAAGGACTTGCTTCATACGATCATGAAAATAGGAGCCTCGGCTCATGAGCTATGGATATGGTTGGTAGAAATTTTTCAAGACAACAAGCACACACGTGCCGTGTACCTTGAGGAACAATTTCAATAACACGCGTCTTGAAAACTTTGCAAACATGTCTGACTACTGCAAGCAACTGAAATTGGTTGCCGATCAACTGTCCAATGTGGGCACTCCAATTTCTAAAACCAAGATGGTGTTGCAACTGATTAATAGTTTACCGAAAAGTGAATACGACACCCTGGCAATAATTATACAACAGGCCGACCCCTAACCAGCTTCAACAAGGCCAGGTCACAATTACTTTTGGAAGAAACCAAACGTGCCAAACAGGAGGAACATAATCAAAAGGCGTTGGTTGTTGATGCTCTGGAGACCACCATCGCACCCGCAGGCCCCACTGATAACCAATAGCAGCGGGGCAGCCGCGACAATGGTAGAGGCCGAGGTCACAATGGTGGATGTGACGGCAGAGGAAAAGGAGGCAGGGGCAAGGCCTCGGGAAATCAGCCACAACAGGCTCGATACCCAGCCCAATGGACCGGCCCAATGTCATGGCAGTTTCCCGGTGGTTAGGCGGCACCACTTTGCCTATACCTAACTGTCAGGGCCCACTGGCAGCAAACGGGTCTTTTAGGTCCGGGTCCAGCCCCTCGGCAGCCGGGTCCCGCAAAATAGTCCCACTTAATGGAGGCCCAACACGGGCAGTCTTAGTCTGGTTTGCTAACCTTGATAGTATTGACCCAGCCCTACAACACGATGAATATACACCTACCCGACGACGCTTGGTACATGGATATAGGGGCCACATCCCACCTCACTCGCAACTCCGGTAAGCTTCCACGTATTTTAAATTTGCGCACTTCTCAATCTATTTTGGTCAGGCAATGACAATCACATTCCAATTCATGGGTATGGAACCACACATGTACTGAAACCTCACCCCTCTCTTCTCCCTCCGTAATGTCCTTTATGCCCCCAATATCATCAAAAATTTAATCTCTGTTAGGAAATTTGCTATTGATAATTAGGTATCTCTTGAGTTTGACCCCTTTGGTTTTTCTGTGAAGGACCTATGCACGGGGACACCTCTTACGAGATGCAATAGTGTGGGGGATCTCCATCCTTTCTCATCCACTTCACTGCCAGAATCAACCCTCACACATCTCTTGCCGTGATCTCTCTATCCACGTGACACAACAGACTTGCACACCCCGGAGCTCCCGTTTTTAATTTGAAGTCACACTTTTATTTCATGTAATAAGGGGAACCTTGCCCCAAGTTGTTTTTCTTGTCCTTTAGGTAAACATGTTAGACTTCAATATATGTCTTCTTTAAGTGTTATTTTTTTCCCTTTCACATTATTCATGCGCACTTATGGACATCTCCTATTGCTAGCAAACTTGGTCATAAATATTACTTGGTTTTGTTAGATGATTTCTCGCATTTTCTATGGGTCTATCCGCACAAATTTAAGTCACATGTCTACCACATATTTCTTGAATTCCGCATATATATTAAAACTCAGTTTGAAAAGGACATAAAATCTTTTCAATGTGATAATGGTCGTGAGTTTAATAATTCCCTCTTCCATAAATTATGTTCGGATCATAGCATGGTATTTCAATTCTCGTGTTCTCATATCTCTCCTCAAAATGGTAAATCCGAAAGAATTCTACGTACCATTAATAATATGATTTGTACCTTGCTCATTCATGCTTCTCTCCCACCATCCTTTTGGGTATATGCATTAAAATTAGTATAATACATACTTAACATATTGCCTACCACCACTCTCCAAAATCGAACCCCAACTAAAATTATATTTCGTTGTATCCCCGCATATGGTCACATACACACGTTTTGATGTCTTTGCTATCCTAATCTTGTCTCCACGATGCCTCACAAGTTAGCACCTAGGTTCATTCCTTGTGTATTTTTGGGTTTCCCGCCCAACCATAGGGGATATCTATGTTTTGATCCATCCACAAACAAATTCATTGTTTCCCATCACGTCACATTTGAGGAATCTATCTTCCCCTTTTCCAATATCCTAATCTTGCCTCCACAACGTCTCACAAGTTAGCACCTAGGTCCATTACTTGTGTCTTTTTGGGCTTCCCATCCAACCATAGGGGATATCTATGTTTTGATCCGTCCACAAACAAAGTCATTGTCTCCCATCACGTCACGTTTGAGGAATCTATCTTCTCATTTTACAATATCCGTCAAGTTACCATCTCCGACTATGGATTTCTTGATAATTCTGACAACTCCCCTCTCGTCCAACACATGATACGTGGAACTCCCAATCTGGCTCCACGACCACCACCACCGGCATCCTTCTACCATTCGCCACCACCTGTCTTCTCCCCTATACACCCACACATCCCGCATCCCAAAATCCAGTCCCGCATCCACCCGAAAATACCTACTGCCCACCCAATTTTTCCGCCACCATACCACACTACCCCACCCCATCCCAACCTCCGGCATCCCTCCTACCACTGCATAACCCATCCCAACCATTGCCTAACTCCCCCCGGCATAACCACTCACCTAGAACTCTTTCGTAACCCAGCCCCTGGACCCGTAGACACTCGGACCCTCCCACCATGTACTGCCTAGTCCAGCACCACACTGCCCATCCCGATAGACCCCACCCCTCATACTGCCCCTACCATACCACCTGTAACCTGTAACCCAGCCCCCGTACCCACACACCAAATGGAAACTCACACCAAACATGAGATTTTTAAACTAAAAGTCCACTTCAACCTATCCACACAATCCATATCACTTATGCCTAAAAACCCAAAACTAGCCAAACTTGACCCGAATTGGAATGCGGCCATGCGTAAGGAGTTTGATGCACTTACCACTCAGCGCATGTGGGATCTTGTTCTGAGGCCAGAGGGGATGAATGTGTCATATAGCTTTTTCGTCATAAGTTCATATAAAATGGTGATCTTGAACGTCACAAGGCTAGACTTGTGGCAAATGGCACAGGGCAGTAGAAGGGAATTGATTGTGGTGAGACCTTTAGTCCGGTGGTTAAACTAGTTATCATTCGCACTATTTTAAGCATAGCTATGGGTAAGAACTGGCCGATTCATTAGCTTGATGTGAAAAATGTGTTCTTACTTAGGGATTTGAAAGAAACTGTTTACATGCACCAACCGCCAGACTTTGTACATCCAGAGGTTCCTCATTATGTCTGTCGTCTCCATAAGTCACTATATGGATTGAAACAAGCCCCCAGGGCTTGGTATGAGCGTTCCGCTACTTACATTATGCATATTAGGTTTGTGTGAAGCAAATATGACCATTCACTGTTTATTTTTCATCGAGGTCGTGACATTGCATACTTGTTATTATATGTGGATGATATTATTCTGACCGCCTCTTCTGATGTGTTAAAAATGAGAATATTATGCTGCTTAAATCCAAATTTGCTATGACTGACTTAGGAAAGTTGAGTTACTTCTTGGGGATTTCTGTGACCAGATCTGCAGATACTATGTTCCTATGCCAACGTAAGTATTCAGAAGAAATTGTGTACAAGGCTAAAATAGCAAATTGAAAAATCATGCCTACTCCGGTCGAATCGAAGTCAAAACTCAGTGTTGTTGACGGTGATCCGGTGTCTGATCCCACTCTCTATAGGAGTCTCGTAGGTGCACTTTAGTATCTTATATTCACCAAGCATGATATTGCATATGTTGTTCAACATGTGTGTTTATTTATGCATGCCCCCAGGGAGCCGCACTTTACAGCTCTTAAACGTATCAATTGATACGTTAAGGACAATCTTGATTATGGATTACATCTCTACCCATATGCACCGACGAGGCTGACATCATATACGGACGCCGATTAGGCAGGCTGTCCGGACACGCGGTATTCCACGTCAAAATACTGTGTGTTCTTAGGAGACAATCTTATCTCGTGGTCTGCCAAGAGGCAAGCCACACTCTCCCGATTGAGTGTAGAAGCAGAATATAGAGGAGTTTCAAATGTTGTAGCTGAGATCTGCTGGCTCTGAAACCTCCTCTTAGAGATGCAGTATCCCTTACGTAAGACATCTATGGTTAACTGTGATAACATATCTGCGATCTACTTATCTAATAACCCGATTCAGCATCAGAGAACCAATCATATTGAGATGGATATACATTTCGTTCGTGAGAAGGTTCATATGGGTCATGTTAAGGTGTTGCATGTGCCTTCTTCGTATCAGTATGCAAATATTTGCACTAAGGGACTCACACGACAGCTGTTCCTAGACTTCAGATCCAGTCTCAGCGTCCGGCCTCCTCTCGCTCCGACTGAGGGGGTGTGATAGCGAATATTACCATATATTCGTCGTATATTCTGTAAGTAATATTTGTGTGTAATTATGGTAAATATAGATCCTCATTCAATTAGGATTCAATATTGTACACACTATATATATTTGTATTAATGAGAAAGACTCCTCAAGGGAGATTAATACATTCTTACAGTTATATATGTTGTTTAATACAATTACTAATTTGATTTTTCTCATAAAATAATACTTTGCATAAGCTATGCGTGAATCTACCTATATGCATATTATTTTAAGTGGGATATAATGCAGATAAGAATATTTATTTTATTTGCTATACATGAAATAGACCAACTAAATAACAAAAGCACCATCATGATCTTCAACACTAATTTCTTTTATAATAAGATATATAAACCAAAGATCCAACAATTAATAATCTCTATATTACTTGATATCTTCATCATACATTCTATATAAATATTTGAGCCAAACGACCCCTTAGTATACAAGATAACTACTATATGTTAGATAAAAATAAGAGGAATAAATAGAAAATAAACAGCAACCTTGGTATCATGCGTCGAAATCATAATGGTCAAAATATAAATATATTAAACTTGCTAACTTGATGCAACAATGGGTCCGTAGCTCAGTGGTAGAGCATTTGACTGCAGATCAAGAGGTCACCGGTTCGAACCCGGTCGGGCCCTTTTCTCTATGAATTTTCTTTTTGTTTCCGGCATCCCCTTATTATGGGCTTCATGCAAGTTTTGCAGCGGTCTTCATTTGATTTATTGTTCCTTGACAAATTCTACATCACCAATGATACCTACTAAACTAATTCACAGAGGAACTTCTTTGTTTTCATACCTGAAAGGTTGTGATAGAAAAACCTTGTTGTGCTTGAACTTCTTGATCCTTCTGAAGCTCGAGGTGCTTCACTATTCCAGTTACAATAAGGGTCATATATAGAAGTAGAATCCGAACGAGAGGCAAAATGGTTGCAAGCAAATTAAATGAATTCAAGAGATGATATGAAGGTATACAAGCACATAGATTTTTTTTTCATAACATATATACGCTTAGATCAGTCTACTCATTAATGGTCATTTTCATATCATTCTCCTAAAAGCACTGCTCATGCAATTCCTTATCGAATACAATTTTTTATGGTTAATATGACATTTTTTTATTTCGTTCTAAAAAAATGAGACAGTTCTAAATTTGAAAAAATAAATTTATCAGCTAAAATGAGAAGCTTTTATATTACTACACAAATGTTATGACATATTTGAAACAATAAATTTTAAAAATTTATAGTCAAATCAATGGTATGACTGTTCTTGATCATAAATTTTTAAAAAATTACTTTTAAACTTTATATCGATTCAAACGGTGTCTCGTTAATTGAAATATAATGAGTTAAATGTGTTGGGATACAATTGTTGTAGGGAACGGGAAGTAAGTAACTATTACAATAGTAAGAAAGGATAAACTAGAAATTATAATAAAACTGAAAATCAAGAACTTAACAAACTGCTTGGTGATTTGCTGAGTCGAGTGATGTCACACTGTCTTTAAGACAAGGTTGCCCTGTATATCTCCTTTTACGGTGTTGAGCAATAGTCTCCCAAGATACAACAACAACTTAACAAATGAGCAAAGGAAACTCAAGTGTTACTCTTGAAGAACTTTGAGTATAGTAACTTTGCTAGAGAGGAAGAAGATGAATTCAGAAAATCTGGAGTATTTTTCCTAACTTCGTTTGCGAGAGGTTATGTCTTTTTCCTTTCTAGGAAAGGTACCTTCAAAGAATTGAGCATTCATTGATTCCATGATTGTACCCCCGTGGATATCTGAAATATTTGACTTATGCACTAAGAAGCAATAAGCACTATTGTTATTTGCATATCCGATGAATATGCAATCTACAGTCTTAGGCCCAATCTTGACCTGCTTTGGCTTGGGTACTTCAACCTTTGCCAAACAACCCAACACCTTTAAATATTTTTAGGTGGGTTTCTTTCCCTTCCATGATTCATATGGAGTTTTGTCCTTACCCTTATGTGGGACTCTGTTAAGAATCGTATTAGCGGTAAGGACGACTTTTCCCCACATATTTTGGGGAAGACCGGAATTGATGAGCAAGGCATTCATCATTTCCTTCAATGTGCGGTTCTTACGTTCCGCCACACCATTCGGCTGAGGTGAGTATGGAGCAGTCGTTTGATGAACAATGCCCGATTCGGCACAATATTCCTCAAATGACGCTACATTTTCTCCCCCTCTATCGCTACAAATGGATTTGATCTGCATGCTTAGTTGGTTCTCAACTTCTGCTTTGTAACGTCGGAACGCTTCAAAGGCTTCATCCTTACTTTTTAACAAGTAAATGTAACAATACCTTGTGCTATCATCAATGTATGTCACAAAGTACTTATTTCCCCCTAGTTTGTGCAAACTTCAAATCACATATATCTGTGTGAATACGTTCTAGAGGAGCGGTATTCCTTTCGACAGATCGAAAAGGAAGCTTTGTGAGTTTTGCCTCTACGCACACCTCACACTTATGTTGAGAGTTTACGTCGATAGACGTCAACAACTCCAACTTTATCAACCTTTAAATGGATTTGTAGTTGACATGTCCTAATCTATGATGTCATAAATTAGAGGACTCAAGTAAGAAGAAGAGACTTCAATATTATTGCTTGTACGTAATACATACATGGCATTAACTTTGAAGAGGTCTTCACAAACGAATCCTCTTCCCACAAACGTTCCATTCTTAGTGACTACAAATTTATTGGACTCAAACACTAGCCTAAAACCAATATTAACCAATAAAGGACCTGTAATTAAATTTCTTCTAACCTCAGGAACATGTATCACTTCCTTCAGAGTGAGCATCTTTCCAGAAGTCATTTTTGGGACTACCTTTCCTACCCCCAGCACGTCAGAGAAAGCGTTATTGTCCATGAATAACTTCTTGTTTGTAACCGGTGTATAAGTAGAGAAGACATCTCTATTGGAACATATGTGTCTTGTAGCACCTGTGTCCATCTACCATTGCATGAGATTCTCAGCAAGGTTTGCTTCTAGCACCACCGCTGATAACTCCTCAATCATGTCGTCCAAAAACTAGTCTTTGACGACGTTAACCTGTGTCTTGCTCTGAGCCTTGGCCTTCTCTTGTTGCTCAATCTTGAGCTTGCGGCAGTCCTTGATCATGTGACCAGGTTTCCCACAGTGGTGACAGTTTCCTTTGAACTTCTCCGCCGCTTGGGTCTTGCTGTCTTTCTGGAACTTGCGCTTCTTGCTTAGGTTCCCTTTGGCCTCAACCAGATTTGCCTTTGCCTAAGCTGGTTGTTTACTCCTAGGAAAGGTCTTCTTATTATCTTCCTGAATTTGGAGTTTGATAATAAGTTCTTCAAAGGTCATCTCCTTTGTCTTGAGTTTTAAGTAAATCATAAACTCATTCCATGAAGGAGGTAACTTTTCAATCAGTGATGCAACCAAAAACTGCTCATTTGATTTCATTCCTTCCAAATCCAGGTGATGTGGAATCATTTGGAATTCCTGGACTTGGGACAACACAGTTTTACTATCCACCATTTGAAATTTCAGAAATTTCCCAACGATGAATTTCTTAGTACCTGCATCTTGTGCGTTGTACTTCTTTTGCAGCTTCTCCCACAACTCTTTGGCTGTGCCTACGGTGCAATACACCATGTAGAGAGGGTCTGACAAGCAGTTCAATATGTAATTCTTACACATGAAATCACTATGACTCCATGCATCAAGAACCATCTTCATGCCATTAATGACATGGATACCTAGGCCTGTTTCAGTTGTTTCAAAAGGCGAAGGGTCCATTTCATCTCCAGCTTGTGGAGGATCTTCTGTTAGGAAACATGCCATTCCCATAACAGTCAGATAGAATAGCATCTTCTGTTACCATATCTTGAAGTTTGACCCCCTGAAAAGTTCAGGGCGTTCATGGTGAAATCCAGCGGGTGGAGGAACGACAACGTTCCCTTGAGCGGCAGTAAAGGCGTTGGATGAGCCTTGAGCAACCGGAAAGACATTAGGTGTGCCTTGAGCAGTGGGGAAGGCAGAGGGATTGTCTTGAGTAGCAGCAGCAGCAGAATCAGAAGCAGTTTGATCTCTTCCAGTCATCTTTCTAGGTACTTACAACAAAATCTTCTCTTAAACTTGTTGGGATACAATTGTTGTAGGGAACGTGAAGTAAGTAACTATTACAATAGTAAGAAAGGATAAACTAGAAATTACAATAAAACTGGAAATCAAGAACTTAACAAACTGCTTGGTGATTTGTTGAGTCGAGTGATGGCACTCTGTCTTTAAGACAAGATTGTCCCGTATATCTCCTTTTACGGTGTTGAGAAATAGTCTCCCAAGATACAACATCAACTTTACAAATGAGCAAAGGAAACTCAAGTGTTACTCTTGAAGAACTTTGAGTATAGTAACTTTGCTAGAGAGGAAGATGATGAATTCAGAAAATCTGGAGTATTTTCTAAGTGTTGAGTAGTGTTCTTCAATTGAGCCAAAGGCCTCAATTTATGGTGTAAGGAGAAGACCAATCAACTAGCCAACTAATGACCTTCAATAGCCATGTAATGTCACTTGATTGAGGGGTTACATTCACCCAAATAATGGCTGAATTCATGTGCCAAGTAATAGAGAATCAATGCTCCAAAACCAGCTCAAAGGTCAGATCTTTTCAACTTTCCGTCGCAGCATTCTGCCTCCGAAGAGCCGCGGCGCCGCGACTCTTGTGGCTGACCTTCCAATTAGCGTCGCGGCCCTTCACGGCTCCGCGGCGATTTCTGACTCGTTTCATCTTACACTTCTTCCTTCGTTTACCAACGTGGAATACTTTGTCATTTGGTCAATAACCGTCCATAATTCTATGTCTCAAACGTATTACATACGTATCAATATCTCTTTTGCGATATTTGGCACTACGTGTGCACGTGTGTGGTCTCAAACGTATTACATACGTATCAATATCTCTTTTGCGATATTTGGCACTACGTGTGCACGTGTGTGAAAACGACGTTTCCAACGTGCAGGCCCCAATTATTCGAATCATAAATTAATGAAATATACTTAATTTTACATTAGTAAATTTTCAACAAAATGTACTCACCATATTGGAAATCGAACGAGGAAGGCGTAGCTTAGTCAAAATTTATCGACTTTTCACGTGATTCTTTCCTTAATTAAACTTCTACAATTGGTCGGAGAAGTTATTGACAAAGAAAATTGATTGGATGAATAGGTGCAATATTTCTTCCAAGCTACCCTACATCTGCCAACGTAATTCAATTCGTATAATTGCATATGTATCAGATACTCAACAGTAATTCGGAGAAAAGTGAAAGATACCTAAAACCTATGTAAAGTGGGAACCTTAGTAATGCGAAGTAGTTGGAGAAAATCAATCGTGTCCACTTAGCTTTTACTATTCTCGTATCCAAAAAGAGAACAACAATACCCCATTTGCACTAAATCAAGGAGACATTGTAGTGTGAGCATGTTAGCTCTAAAGATCACGGAAGATATGTTTTTTTCTATAGAGATGTGACGTTATCGATTCATGACATAATTTGGAATTTATTGTATCTAAGTTGAGTCCAAATTACGTATCTAGAGTAAATAAAACGATAACAACAACAACAATAACAAACTCATAAAATGGGATCTAAGGAGAGTAGTGTGTACGCAGATGACATTACTCCTATCTTGTAAAGATAGAGAGGTTGTTTCCGGTAGACCCTCGGCTTAAGAAAAAACAATTCAAAGCAGTTTAGAAAAAATAAAATATGAAAGTGAAGAAGCCATGACAAATAATAAAGAAAACAACAAGACATAGCACTTTGAAAGAAAGAAGTTATCCTCATCAAACCACTTACTTGATGTCTAGCTTTCCCAACTAGTAAACGGTTCCTTTTACACCATATCAATATTGAAGAATGAAGAAGGGAGAAGTTAATTCGTCCGAAGAACCGGAAGCGAAGCGCTATGCCGGGGGACGGAAACAGAAACGACTCCGAAGAAAAAAAATGGGGGTTACAATGCTTCACCGTCAACGAAATGCGCCAAACTCGGGATGCTTTCCTCCTAACTTCACAACGTTCCGAGAAGGAGCTTAACCTAAGTCTCGGTTAAGAACGACGATATATACATTTCACATGGTGCATGATTCCATTGATAGTTTCATTCGAGATCGTGATGGAATTTGAATTCTATTATCTTAATCGAGTCCAATTACATATCTAAACCGAGCCTAAGTAAATCAAACAACAACAACAAGCTTAGTTTAATCTCAAATGGATTGCGGAGGATAGTGTGTACGCATATATTACTACTACCTTGTAAGGGTAGAGAACTTGTTTTTGATAGACCCTTGTCTTAAGGAAAACAATTCAACGCATGCAATTTTGGAAAAAAAGAAAATATGAAAGTGAAGAAGTCATGACAAATAATAAAAAAAGAAAGACATATCACTTTGAAAGAAAGAAACAGCTAGATATATAATACGATAATAGAATTATAAAAAATAACATATAATAACAAAAAATTGAATTAAGAACAAAAAACTACCAAAATAATACTTCTAATGACATGAAAAGAGAAGTAAATCAAACGATCCTCGAAAAAGAATCGATCATAAAATATATTTTACGCCTCACGTGAGGAATTGAGATAGTGGCCCTACAAAGTGAATTTAACATGAATTGTATAAACTTTAGGAACAAGAAATATTATCTCTGTTAGAGCTAGCGACGAGAATCGTCGAAAACCTTTCGCCCAAATCAGTTTCTGACAAGCAGAAACAACAGAATCCAAAATCGATTTGCGCCAGAATCTTTTCGAATTCAAGGTTCTCATGTCCAAGTTTGGTTTGTTCGATAAGAAGATTTACTCTTTACATAAAAGTCAATATAGCTAAAATAACAATATTTGGTTGCTACTTTTATTTTTTAATAAATAAAGAAAATTATAATATTACTAACATAGATTAAATGAGAATATATATTATTTTTTATAATAAATAGAATGTGAGTATTAATTATAATAAACACAATTTTGTTTTATTTAAAAAGAAAAATGCATATTTTGAATTATACAATATTATACTATTTTTTAATACATCAAACCAAATAATCCATATCTAACAAAAGCTAATTCATACGTTGTACTATAATTTTGACATTACTAATTCTTGCATAATTTTCTCGAAAGATAAACTAGCAGCTAGCGGATAGCCAAATACAACGGGGAAAATAATAGGAGAATTCTGATTTCATGAAATATGTATCACTTCCAAAAGGTAATGTAGCCAATCATCCAAATAACTCATAAACGCGAAGCTATATATCCCAAAATAATGGAAGAGGGCAAAATTGATTTAGCCATTGGAGAACTTATATCAACTATGCCGGTCGAGGTTCAATTTATCAATTTCGGAATAAAATATTATTAAAGTTTAGTCCACATAAAATCGATAGGAAGATCTTTTATCGCACGCGCGAATCCATCAATGGTAACTTTACCAATTTTTATTCAGTCCAATGGGCACTAATAATTTAACAAAATAATAAATTACATAGTTATGGTGTGGTGAGCAGTATACAGGTTTAAGTTTTTAGGATTTCATTATTACAATTTCAAAACAACTGCAGGTTGAAAACACAGTTAATTTGGTCGAACTCAAGTACAGAATAAACGACAATTCTCAGCTCCCAAAAATTGATATACAATTATATGGAATTGCATGCATATATTGACTTGAAGGTTTTTTTATGACTAATAGTGAAGGAGAGGGATATATATATATATATATATATATATATATATATATATATATATAACTTATTGTCATCCGACTAAATTCGAAATATTATGTGTATAATTATTAAAATATAGTATTAACTGAAGAAACTCATGGTTAATCCAAATTGAGTGGAGCACTGGTTGGGTTCCAAGCTTAAGTCTGCTGCAAGGTCGAGGGTTCGAAACATAGGCAAAATTTCTTCTCCTTTCTTTATTCCAAATAAAAAGCTCTTGTAGTTGTTCCCATAGAGGCCATCCATAACTAATAGCTTAAAAGTTGGAACACTTGAGTTTTTTCCATTCCCATATATCTATTCTCTATAGATAGTAGTATTATTCTCTAATTCCAAAATAAAATAAAATAAAAAAACAGAACAACAAGGTAGGTGCCCGGTAAGTCTTTCGAACGCCCTTTTGATCCTTTTAGTAATTGAATTTTGAATTTGGATTTCTGAATTTAGTTGGTTTTTAAGTTTTTTTTTGAGTTTATGAATTTTGGGGTTTATGAGTTTTGACTTTTGAGAGCTTCTCGGTTCTTTTGTGTTTTGGGCTTATGGGTCTTGACTTTGATGCTGTTGTGATTATAAAACAACTTCATAAAAAAATATAATTAATTATCTTTCATTCGCCAAGTTGATATTTTTATAAAATTTTATTTCTTATCTTAAAAGTAATTATGAATATATCCTCTTGAAATCCTGCATTCGATTCCGATAGTAGCTCCCATATAAATGATAATGAAAATTCATATGGTTGTCTATAAAATGCTGACATGCATGATATACATAACACTGACAGAGTTCGATCAATTGATTGGTAGCTAATGGAAGGGAATTATGAAGCTATAAATGATGAAGAAAGTGTAACAATAAATGACGGGGATGCGGGCACGCAAATATTTTGATTATTTTCAAGTCATTCCAAGAAAATAATCCATCATAAATGGAAAGCAAAATGACAATAAGGCTAAAAGTGGGAAGCCATACTTTGTCCATTATTATTTCATATTATTCATAATGCTATCTGTCGTTATACGTACAGTAAGATTCTTCTGATTGTTGTGGGTGGACAGTAAGAACTCAACATGAAAGTAAGTGGAAATTAAAGAGCCACCTCAATCCTTATATGAAATAAACAGGCAACACACGTTAGCTGTTCGATAGCAGCTCTTTCTGCTGCATTTATTTTCATCTCTTTATATTCTACGTATTATTTAAAAAAACTTTTTCCCTTTTTCGTAAATGCATTAATAACATATATAGCGGCGGACTCAGTATTCAATGATCCTGAGTTCTCACGTTAAAATCAATAAAAAAATATCAGTTTGAGTGGGTTTCAAACTCAACTCCTTCATGGCTTTAGCCTAAAGCCTACCACCTTTTAACTAGAGGAGCTAGCTTTTTTATTGCTTCATGGCTGCTATTTATTATTTTATATCAGAATTGTTAGTGTCAATCTAGTGTCATCAATGAAATAAGCACAATAATATAACAATAACTCAAGATAACTTGAAATCAACAACAATGAATTCAGCAAATTGAAAACACATACTAATTTGGTGTCGATAGAGGCCTGCTTGATGCAAAGTGTCTCAAGACAAAATTCGCCCCACTTGTATTGTAGTTTTACGCACGCCTGCCTCAGAGGATACAACTATCTAAGTGAGAGTTCTAGCACAAGAACTTCACTGTGAATTTACTATATGTGTTCTTCGTAAACTTGTTTTTAAGAAGAAGAAATGTGGAGCCACAATCTAAATCATTAATTGTGAAAACCTATTGATTGTAGTTTTTTCTGCTCTTGCTGTGTGTATCTTCAACCAAGTGATCAACCTTCTTTATATAGAGTAGCATATGAACAAGCATAACCATTCATACCAAAGGTTGTAATTGTTCAAAAGTGCAACCTTTGATTCGAATTTTTTGTCCGTTGATCACTTTATTTCTTCTAATTCCATACAAGTTCCAACAATACCCCACATTTTCTATTCAAACATCAACAATACCCTACATTTGGATAGAAAATAAGATAATAAGGAACTTTTCGTTATTTCCGAACAACACGATATAACATGCATCTAAACGGTGTCTTTGGACTTGAACCGCTCAGAGTGAATACCTATCTGATCTCCTTTTGTGAAATAGTGGACTAAATGTCTTAAACTATTCACGCTTTGTAGTAAATCAAGACAACAAGTATCACACATATCATATCAACATATTTCAATTCTTACTATTGTTCATTTCTGGCCGTGAACAACTCCTTCTTCGTGAGATTTTCTAGAGAACGAGCTACATCGGTTCTCCCAGACGCTGACCTTCCACATCAATCTCATATAGGTAATACCAAACAAGAATAGTCCGTGACTATCCCACCATAAAAGCTTTTAGTATTATTAAGAATAAGATTCACTTTAAAACATCAACTGATTAACACACTTAGTACACCATAGGAATGATCATATGTGTGTTTTATGCTCCTCGAGTCTTCCCCAACTAGTTTTCCTATTGAACCTAAACCATGGATCTCCAATTATGATAGGTTAGGTTTCCAGCTTAACGACTCATCAGTGTCCGCTTTAAGCCCATTCCCTGATGTAAATACGACTTGCTCTCTGTTAAGGCCTTTGTCAAAGGATCCGCTTATATTGTCCTTTGATTTCACATAATCAATGGAAATAATTCCATTCTTCAAAGAACTGTATTGTATTATGACGTCCCTTTTTATGTCTCGGGACTTGCCATTATATATTTGATTCTTTGTCTCGCCGGGCAGCCATACTATCACAATGTATGCAAATGGCGGTCACAGGCTTTGTCCACAATGGAATACCTTCTAGGAAGTTTCGAGCCATTCTCGCCTCTCTTCGACACTTTGTCTGCGCGCAAACTCGCTCCATAGTTGATCGGCAGATTTACCGCTTGGCTTTGATGATTTCAAGATAATCGACGCCCACCAAGTGTAAATACATAACCACTTGTGGACTTACTTTCCGACCGTTGAAAATCCAATTAGCATCACAATATCCTTCTAACACAAGTGAGGATATTTTGTATAATGCAATTCATAGTTCATTGTACGCTGTAGATATTGGAGTGCTCTTATTAGTGCAAACCAATGATCCTTTCCAGATTATGTGAGTATCGACTTTAGTCGACTCGTAGATATGCTAAATCCGGTCTCGTACAATTCATTATGTACATCAAGCTTCCAAGAACTTGTGTATACTCCAATTGAGACACACTTTCACCTTCATTCTTCTTAAGATGACTAGCGGGATCAAATGGTGTAACAACCGGTCGATCATCATAGTGTCCAAATTTTCTAAGGACCTTTTCAACATAATGGGATTGTGTTAAGATGTAACCATCAGAATTCTTTTGAATTCTAATACCAAGATTGACATCCGCTATTCCCATATCCTTCATATCAAAAGTGGCATGCAACATCTTCTTAGTTTGGTTAATTACATCTTTATCCGTTCCCATAATTAGCATATCATAATGACACATGCATCTTTACATTATTTAATGTAGACACATTTATCACATTTATTTATTTGAAAACCATTTGATAATAACGTATTATCAAACTTTTCATGTCATTGCTTTGGAGCTTGTTTAAGTCCGTATAAAGACTTAATCAATTTACAAACCTTTCATTCTTGACCTTTAACAACAAATCCTTCGGGTTGTTCCATGTAAATTTCTTCATCTAATTCACCATTAAAGAATGCGGTCTTCACATCCATTTGGTGTATTTCCAAATTGTGAATCGCCGCTATAGCAATTAACGTTCTTATAGACGTAATTCTCGTTACTGGTGAGAAGGTATCAAATAAATCTACACATTCTTTTTGTCGAAACCCTTTGGCTACTATACGAGCTTTGTATTTTTCTATAGTACCATCAGGCCTTAATTTTCGTTTGAAAATTCATTTATGGCCTATTGGTTTTTGTTCCGGAGGGAGATCAACCAATATCCATGTATTATTTTGCACAATGGATTCTACCTCACTTTGAATAGCCTCTTTCCAATAAGGAGCTTCGGATGAGTCCATAGCAGCCCTATATGTTTGAGGTTCTCTTTCAACGGAAAAGGTCATGAAGTCCGGTCCAAAATCTTTGGCAATTTTCTCATGTTTACTCCTCCTTGGTTCAGAAATTTCTTCTTGAACAGATGAAGTAAGATTTTCATCATTATTAGTGTTTTAGTTTGACTCATCTTGAGGTAATGTCCTTTTCTTATGATTAGGAACGCTTTTATCCTTGTCTTTGTAAGGAAAAATATCCTCAAAAAATTCTGCTTCAACATATTCCATAAGTGTGTTTTTGTGAATACCTTCAACATCGGAATGATACACCAAAAACTTATATGCTGCACTATTATTGGCATGACCAATATATATGTAATCCACCATTTTTTGTCCAAGTTTAGTTCTCTTTGGTAAGGGAACTTGAACTTTCGCTAAGCAACCCCACACTTTCATCCTTTTGAAAGTAGGCGATCTTCCTCTCCATAACTCATAGGGAGATTGGTCATTTTTCTTTTGAGGAATTTTGTTCAATATCATATTTGCAGTAATTAACGCCTCACCCCATAGACTAAGGGGTGCACCCGAACTAATCAACATTGAATTCATCATATTCTTCAATGTTCTATTCTTACGTTCGGCAACTCCATTTTGTTTTGGAGTATATGGCGCAATGGTTTGATGAACTATACCATGAGTAGAATATAATTCTTTGAACTCATTTGATTGATATTCACCACCTCTGTCTGACCTTAGAATCTTAATTCTTTTGTCAAGTTGGTTTTTCACTTCTGCTTTGTATGTTTTAAACATGTTCAAAGCCTCATCTTTGGTATGTATTAAGTATATATCATAAAATTTACTGCAATCATCTATGAATGATATATAGTAATTCTTTCCTCTACGAGATGGGATTGCTTGGTAATCACATAAATCACTATGAATTAAACCAAACACTTTGCTTGATTTCACTACAGATTTATGAGGATGACTTGCATATTTTGATTCTATGCAAACTCCACACTTAGTCATTTTGTTCATAGAGGAATTTGGCAATATGCCTAACTTCATCATTCTTTGTAAAGAGCGATAATTAACATGGCCTAATCGTGAATGACATAAAGAAGGGGAATCAACCATATACATAGAAGCAGTGCTAGTGCCTGCATTTTCATTAATAATGGCAATTGCCTTAGTAGGTACAACAGATAGTTTGAAGAGTCCCTCACTAAGGTAACCCTTCTCTACATACAACCCACCCTTGGTGAGTACAAATTTGTCAGATTCAAATACAATTTTGAAGCCCTTGTTACTAAGAACAGGCCCAGAAATCAAATTCTTACAAATTTCAGGCACGTGTAACACATTAGTGAGCACAAGATCATTCCCGGAAGTGAGTTGTAAAGTCACCTTCCCTTTCCCTTCCACTTTCACAGAAGCAACATTCCCTACAAACAATGGTTCTCCATCCTTGATGGCCTGGTAGGATGAAAACATATCTTTTTCAGAACATACGTGCATTGTAGCACCCGTGTCCATCCACCAATTGGTTGAATTTGTAACCAGATTTGCTTGAGCTGCCACAACCCCAATGAATTGGTTTTTAGTTTCAGCCCGGTTGGATTGGTTGACATTACTCGAACCTCCAACACCACCACCTTGATTCTTGTGAAGGCGACAATCTTTTGCTCTGTGTCCAGGTTTGCCACATACCCAACAGAGTCCTGATTGTGGTTTCTTGAATGCATTAGTCCTTTGTGGGGCAAATGCATTCCTCCCAGTTGCAAAAGATGGCTTGGCACCATTAAATTTGCCCTTGCCTTTCTGAAACTTGGCCTTAGAAGCACTGCCTACAACCATGTTGGCATTAGGCTCCAATGAAACAACATCTTCCTTTTCATTCTTCCGGTTATCCTCTTCAACTCGAATTTTCAGAACCAATTGCTTAAAATTCATTTCCTCGGTTAGATGCTTAAGATAAACCTTAAAATCCTTCCATGAGGGAGGTAATTTCTCAATAATAGCACCAACAGGAAATTCGGGTTAAGGCTCATACCTTCAACCTCTAACTCATGAACAATGATTTGGAGTTCCTCCACTTGCTTGAAAACTGCCTTGGCATCACTCATCTTAAAGTTTAGAAAATTTCCGATGACGAACTTCTTGGAACAAGCAACCTCAGTTTTGTACTTGTTCTTCAATGATTGCCACAACTCCGTGTCGTTCTGAACGTGGAGTAGACGTCGTAGAGAGAATCATCCAAGGCATTGAAAATATAGTTTCTGCAAAGAAACTCCTGACTATCCCAAGTTTGAATATCTTTCAGCCTTTCAGCCTTCTCTGCATCAGTCGGAGTATTCTCCCCTTCTCCTTCTGGCAAAGCCATAGGAGCTTCAGCAATCAATACGTTTGTCACGTGAAGAGTTGTTAAGTAGAACACCATCTTCTGTTGCCAGCGTTTGAAATCAGAACCTTTGAATTTCTCAGGTTTCTCAACATAGTTTTTCACCATTGACGATCCAGATTGATCCATCTTTGCAAATCAGAAAATTGAATTCTCTGAAAAATTTTGCAACCTCAACAAATTAGAAAAAAAAAATCTTGAAAGTTTTTTTTTTAATAGGAATTTTTGTCTTAGATTGTTAGTATCAATCTAGTATCATCAATGAAATAAGCACAATAATATAATAATAATAACTAAATATAACTTGAAATCAACAACAATGAATTTAGCAAATTGAAAACACATACTAACTTGGTGTCGATAGAGGCCTGCTTGATGCAGTGCCCTAAGACAAAAATTCGCCCCCACTTGTGTTGTAGTTTTACAGACGTCTGTCTAGAGGATACAACTATCTAAGTGAGAGTTCTAGCACAAGAACTTCACTTCTGGCGAATTTACTATATGTGTTCTTCAGAAACTTGTTTTTAAGAAGAAGAAGTAGAAGCCACAATCTTAAATCATTAATTGTGAAAAACTGATTGATTGTAATTTTTTCTGTCTTGTTGTGTGTATCTTCAACCAAGTGATCAACATTCTTTATATAAAGTAGCATATGAACAGTTACAACCATTCATACCAAAGGTTGTAATTGTTCTGAAAAGTTGCAACCTTTGTGAAAAATTGCAATCTTTGATTCAAATTTTATGTCCGTTGATCACTTTATTTCTTCTTAATTCCATACAAGTTCCAACAAGAATTTTAATATTTTTCATATATCTACATAAAATATCCGTCACGATTAATGGGTGCTCGAGCACCAAATCATAGTACATGAGTTCGCCCCTGAACATATTCCTCAACTTCTCCACTTGCGACCGGAGGTAAATTTGAAGTTTATGAATTCTGAATTTCAAGATAGAATAATTACTAGAATTGAAATTAAATAAACATACATTTATAATAAATTTCTTAATATAGATATAAAATTTAAGCAAAAGTTACAAAGTTCGTTTGAATCCAAATACTTAATATTGGAGCGGGACCGCTCTCGCTCCTGACCCCATACTCCCAACCCAATGTCATTATACTTGGACTTCATGCAGGGGCGAGAGCTAACACTCCATTTACCGGTTTGGAAAAATTCAGTAATTTTAGCGCATATTATGTATTTGTATCAAAATATTTATTTAATATATATAAATAATTTATCAAGAATTTAATATTTTTTTTAAAATCTAGAACTCAAATTTAGACTTTTAGCTCCACCTCTGACTTTAGACTTTTAGCTCCACCTCTGACTTAGTGTATGTTTTGTTTTCATAGTAAGTATATTTTTTCCGTGATCAATGTTACTTCATTAAATGATTTTGCCACTTGTGAACGACAAAATGAATGGAATAAGAATAAGTATTTACTTTGATGGAGCTAGATCTATAAGATTGTGTTGATCTCCCTTGGGGAGTCTTTTTCATTATACTAATATATATAGTGTGTATAATGTGGAATTCTAATACAATAGAAATTCTATTTCTACCATAATTATACATCACTAATAATTACAATATGAATTATAATATTCACTAATACACCCCCTCAGTCGGAGCGGGAGGAGGCCGGGCGCTAAGACTGGATCTGAAGTCTAGGAAAAGCTGTCTAGGAAGTCCTTTGGTGAATATATCTGCATACTGATACGAAGAAGGCACATGCAACACCTTGACATGACCGAGAACAACCTTCTCACGGACGAAATGTTTATCCATCTCAATGTTTTTGGTTCGCTGATGCTGAATCGGATTATGAGATAAATATATGGCGTATATGTTATCACAGTACACCAAAGACGCCTTACGCAAAGGACACTGGAGCTCCAAAAGAAGGTTTCGGAGCTAACAGATCTTAGCAACAACATTCGCAATGCCTCTACACTCTGTTTCTGCACTCGAATGGGATAAGGTGACTTGTCTCTTGGCAAACCAAGAAATGAGATTATCCCCTAAGAACAAACAATAACCGGAGGTGGAGCGTCGCGTGTCGGGACAGCCTGCCCAATCAACATACGCATATGATAATAACCTGGTCGGTGATGAGGGTATAGATGTAATCCATAATCAAGGGTGCCCTTAATGTATCGAATGATACGTTTAAGATCAGTAAAATGAGGCTCCTTAGGGACATGCATGAATAAGCACACATGCTGATCAAAATAAGCAATGGCAGACCTGGTGAATGTAAGATATTGAAGTGAACCTGCAACACTCCTATAAAAAGTGGGTCTGACATTGGATCACCATCAACAACACTAAGCTTTGATTTAGAGTCCACTGGAGTGGACATGATCTTGCAGTTTGCCATCTTAGCCATGTACACAATCTCATCTGCAAACTTACGCTGACACAAAAACATAGAATCTGCAGTTATAGTCACTGATATCCCCAAGAAATAACTCAACTTCCCCAAGTCAGTCATAGCAAATTCAGTTTTAAGCAATGCAATGATCTCATTCTTCAACAGATCAGAAGAGGCGGTAAGCACAATATCATCCACATATAATAACAAATATGCAATGTTACAACCACGATGAAAAATAAATAGAAAAGTATCACATTTTATGCATACAAAACCAATCTATATAATGTACTGTGCAAAGCGATCATACACGCTATAAGGGCCTGTTTCAAACCATAAAGTGACTTACGAAGACGACACACATACTGAGGGGCTGCAGGATGGACAAAATCAGGCATCTGGTGCATGTAAACATTTTCTTTCAAATTCCCATGTAGAAATACATTTTTTACATCAAGATAATGAATCAGCCAATACTTACCCATAGCAATACCGAGAACTGTGCGAATGGTAACTGATTTAACAAACGGACTGAACGGCTCACCACAATCAATGTCCGCATGCTGATTAGTGTCATTAGCCATAAGTTTCGCCTTATATCTCTAAAGATCGCCATTGTCTCTGTATTTTTTACGAAAAAGCCACATACATCAGATCACATTCACCCCCTCCGGTCTAGGAACCAAATCCCAAGTGTGCTATTTTGTTAAAGTATTAAATTTCTCACACATGGCCACATTCCAATTTGGGTCTAATTTGGCTAATTTTGGATTTTTGGGATTTGGGGATATGGTTTGTGTGGATAGGTTAAATTGGATTTTGGGTTTGAAAATCCCGTATTGTGCACGGTTTTCCATACAGAGTATGTGGACAGTACTGGTATTTTGGAGGGGTGCGGACTGGGTTGGTGGCGGGTCAGGGGTTGTGTTCTAGGTTTGGGTCGGCTGGTCTGTAACAGTGACAAGAAGATGTCGGGGTGTGTCAGTGGGGTATGAGTGATTTGGGCTCGGCACCGGTGACTGGTTGGGTATGGTGGGGTATCAATGTAGGTCGATGGATTGGGGAAGAGTCGGTGTTGGGTTGATTTGATGGTGTCGTTGAGGGGTGGTTTCTGGGTTCGGGTGGTCAACGATAGGGCCGAGGATATGCTGGAGTGACACTGGGTTTGGTGACCCGAGTAGCCAGTGGGTGGAGGAGATGACGACGAGTTCCGTCGTCTCTGCCGGTGAATGACCTGACAGGGTGCTGATGGTAACAGCTTGGGTAGGTGGTGATGGTAGTACGGACTGACGCCGGTGATGGGAGAACTGGTGGGGCAAGGGTGGCTGCTGTGGAGTCCGGCAATGCCGGAGCTGTGGGTTCCGGCCTTGATGGAACAGTGGTGTCACGGCGGAGCAATGTGTTGTAGATATGGGAGACTGCAGACTCGTCTAGAAACGTATAATCCGTGGTTCAATTTTTTTGGATATTTACAAAAGGGAAGATTGCTTCATTGAACGTGAAATGACGAGACACAATGATTTTGCGGGAAGACACATCATATCATAGATATCCCCTATGATTAGGCGAGAAACCTAAAAACACACAAGGAATGGTGCGTGGTGCAAGTTTATGCGAGGCTTGGAGGCAGGATTCGGGTATCACAGGCAACCGAAAATTCGTAAGTGCTCATAGGTTGGGACCCTACGAAATAGAATTTCGGTGGGTGTTCTATTTTGAAAGATTTAGGTGGGCAAAATATTTAAAATATATTCGGTCATTTTAACAGCATAAACCCAAAAAAGAGGGTGGGAGAGAGGCATGAAAGAGAATAATACGAACCATGTTATTTATGGTGCAAATGATTCGTTCAGCTTTGCCATTTTGGGGGAGGTGTGGGGACAAGAAAAATGAAAAACCATGCCATTATCAGTACAAAATTTTTGAAAGGCAGAATTATTAAATTCAAGTCCATTATCACATTGAAATGATTTTATGGCTTTTTCAAATTGTGTTTTGATATAGACACGAAATTCAAAAAACTTGGCAAAAACCTCAGACTTAAATTTAAGTGGGTAAACCTAAATAAAGTGAGAAAAATCATCCAATAAAATTAGATAAAACGTATGACCCAATGAGCTAGTAATGGGAGATGTCCATAAATCGACATGAATAATGTTAAAGGGAGAAAACGTAACACTTAAAGAAGACTGAAACGGAAGGCAAACATGTTTGCCTAAAGGACAAGAAAAATAATGTTGGGCAAGTTTCCCATTATTGCACCGAATTAAATTATTATTTCGAAGAAAATTAAACACATGAGCTCCTGAGTGACCAAGTCTATTGTGTCATGTTGACAGAGAGATTATTGCTAAAGCGGTGTGAGGAGATACATGAGCAGTTAGAGATGTGGGAGGGGTGACACTAGCAGCGGACGTGTATAGGAAAGGATAGAGGTCCCACTCACTGTTGCATCTCGTAAGGAGTTTTTCGGTACGTAGGTCCGTTACAGAAAACCAGAACGGGTCAAAATTAATTGATACAGAATTATCCGTGGTAAATTTTCTAACGGAGATTAGGTTCTTGATAATATTTGGGGCATAGAAGACGTTATTTATGGAGAAGTGGGGAAGCGGTGGTGGGGTTAGTGTGTGGCCAAACCCTTGAATTGAAATGCGATGACCACTTCCAACCATAATAAATTGTGGAGTATTTAAATTCCATAGTTGAGGAAGATTACCAGAGTTATTGGTGAGGTGAGAAGTGGTGCCCGCATCCATATACCACGTATTATCTGGCTGCCGAGGAGTCAATGTGACGAAAGCCTTCCCAAATTGGATTGGGGAAGGCTTGGAGCGGACTGTTGGGCTGCAGGAAATTGGGTCGGATGGTTGTGGCCCATCGACCAATCTGGAGCGGACTGCTGGGCTGCCTGAGGTTGGGCCCAAAATTGAATGCCAAAAACTAGGCTATTTGGTTCCCCGAAGTTGGGCCGATGTAGCCCCAACTGCTGATGGGCTGAGGTTGCTGGAAACGTGGCCCGTGATGCTGAGCTCTTGCTGGAGGCCCAGGTTTCGTCCAGTCAGCCACTGCCATGAATATACCTCGCTGCCATGAAGATTTCCGGAGAGTGGGTGAGAGAAACAAATAGGGGAGGGGGAGGGGAGGGATATATATAAGGTGTATGTGGGGCCGTATACGAGGTGTATAACGGTTTAGGGTGGTCGTATATGTTCAATGGTGACCGTATAGTAGGTGTATATCGGCTTAGGGATGTCATATACGGGTAGTATATAGTGGCACAGTGGTATATTAGCCGTATATGGGGTATACTGGCTGTTTTTGGGAAGTAGAAAAAGTAGACAAAATTCTGTTCTTGGGAACGAGTGGCAGCCACCAAAAAAGAAATCAGAAATTTGCTTTGTTCTCTGAAAAGGGGAGGCAACCGCCAACAGAAAGCAGAAAATTTGTTTTTCTGGAACAGAGGACAGCCGCCGGTTGTGAGGAAACCTAGGTGGGCTGTGAGCGGAGGAAAAGAGGGGTTTAGACTTCTGATACCATGTAAGATTGTTTTAATCTTTCTTAGAAAGTTATTTTTATTAATATCAGTATATATAGTGTGTACAATGTGAAATCCTAATACATTAGGAATCCTATTTCTACCATAATTATACATACTAATAATTATAATATGGATTATAATATTCACTAATATGATCATCCAACCTACCCCTTAATTTCTCGCAATGAACAAGAATACCAGAATATCAGTTAAGTTACCACCTTTGTTTGAAGGCTTTTCACTTAATTAATACTCATCTTATTTAAAGGAGAGGCACCTAATGGCATGAAAATAATGTCCACTACATCAAAGGAGACTAATTTTTCTCTAATGGTGCATTTAATACGCCTTTACCATTTTAAGTAAATCTTAAAATTATGATAACTACCGACTTCCCAGAAAGAATCCTACTTAGCAGCTTATCTTATTTAAAGGAGAGGTTCCTAATGACATGAAAATAATGTCCACTACATCAAAGGAGACTAATTTTTTTTTCTAATGGTGCATTTAATACGCTATGTACCATTTTAAGAAAATTTTAAAATTATGAAAAGTAAAGACTTTCCAAAATTTTAAGATAAAAGAACAAATAAAAATTAAATTGGCGCAAGGTCTTTGGGCCTATATATGTTTTCTTTTTTCGAAAAATAATGGGGAAAACTGCAATTAGAATTTGTAACATCATAGTTTAAATTGTGGATTCTTGGTCATTGAATTATTCCCTCGAGGACTGCGGTATATATTGTTGACTTTCCAATAAAGGCTAAATAGTTAATTAGTAATAGGCAGCAACTTAGAATAAAAGGGCAGTTAAATATGTGCGGAATTCCGGGAATGATCAAACTATAATGATTTATTATATGTATCATTACCTTGCATTTCTGCAAAGATGAATGATAAAAATCTAGTGAAACCAAAAGAGGCTAACAACCTTTGATTCCACCAACACACCAAATATATGAGCAGTAACATTTAAACAAAAAGGTTGCATTAGGTTTGTGCAGTGCATTTCCCTTTTTCTCCAAATATCCCCTTATAAATATAAAACCTCACCTGCAGATGGAATCATCAATCCTCATTTTATGTAAATTATGCAATTAATTCATAGTGCTGGTGGATTATTCCAAAGGGATCGCATTGATCCTGTGTCCCAAATTAACCAGCTGGTCTAATGGGATCATGCGATCTCTTCGGAATTCTCCATAATACTGGCTCTACACTTAAAATTCGCGCTCTTCCGTGATCTAGTGTCAGTGAATTCAGAACAAATGTGAAAATAATGAATTTAATTGAATTCACAGAAATCGTCGAATCCATTTTTGACCGCCGAGAACATATTCCAAGGTGAGATTAATTTCATAATTCCTTCTCTTGAGCACTCAAATGTGTACTAGTATTATTTATGTAATCTAATTATAAAGTACTCCTACTTCTTTTTACCTTTATCGAACCCTCTTTATCTATCGTCTTTGATTAGTACTATTTGATTGGAAAGGCTAAAAAATAAAGATAGTTCTTTGTTACTTATGATATATTTGATCTAATTTATGGAGAAGTTTCAGATTTCAACGCATAGAATGTGTAATTGATAGAGCATCATGCATTTAGAGATTTCATTTTTCTAAAGGTTAAATCTCATGTAGTGAATGTGAATCAATGTCGCCTGTTCTTCTAGCCAAGGGTTAACAATTACATGGAAACCTTTTCATTCTCAAAAATTGTTTCAATATTGTGATCTGTGTGTGCTCGCTGTTCATCGTTTTGTTTAAAATATTTTCAGCCTTATTCAATTACATACTGTTTCTTTTTTAAATTCTGTTTAGTCGTTTGAAGATTGTTAGTCTTTAACTATGATTGTGGGATATTGAAAGCAATAACTTGATTGTTGATTCGCTACTCATGTATACTATATCAATTGGGTTATATTCATTATATATTCTTATCGTTATCTTCGATCCTCACCCTTGTTTAACCATATAAATTATACTATCAGGTCATCTTTTGTTGTAGCATATGGTTTATGTTATTTTTAAAAAGGAAAAAGTTTAAGTATGTATCGAACTATCGAAAATGACGTATTTATGCCACATGTCAATAGTTTGTCTCATTTATGTCATTATAGTTACTAAAATGAATCATCAATGCTATTTTTCATTAACTTCGGTTTTACAATACCATTTTTCATTAATGTCGGCGTTAATTAAAATGGCATGGATGAGTCATTTTGGTATAGACAATGACATAAATGAATCAAACTATTAACGAGTGACATAAATAAGTCATTTTCGATAATTTAATGAAATATTTAATTTTTTTCCTTTTAAAAATAACAAATCTCATACTTTAAAGAGATTTATCAGTAACCCCAAAGCCTCACCCTCTTTCAAAGTTTTCCGGTAAATAGAAATAAGCTTCAAAATAGGTAACTTCAAATTATGCGTCATGATTTAATTTACTCTTCAATCTGCAAAGTTAACTAGCGGTATTGGATGACTACGAACCCACATAGATATTTGTTCAAGCACGTTCATGTTAATTAATACTCCCCCATTTACTTTGATTTGTCATGTTTATCATTGTGAGTTAATTTGATTAATTTTTTAATTTAAATTGAATTAGATTAATTTAATATTTTAAAATTAAAATTGATGTTGAAATTATACGAAAAATACTATAAGTTATAATTCTTTTCATATTAATAAGATAAAAAAATACACTTAAAATATTTATCAAAATTTATATAATTTTACTCTCTAGAAATGAGACATGATAGAAAATAGAACGGAGGGAGTAGTAGATTCGCAAGACATCTCCACAAGGAGTGATTCGACATTAGATTAGGAATTCAAGGTATTAGTCAAATTTAAGAGTTAGCTCAAGCTTTCGAAATATAATAATGAAATATATTTGAACTATATATTCGCTCATAGCCTTTGCAACTTTTCCAGGGTAAAAAACTTTAAAAAATGTGTGATTCCAAGAGAGTGTTATTAATAACAACTCTTCCCTTTCTAGGTGATCTTCAGTCTTCATTCATGATCACGTTTTTCTTAGTTTTTTTTCCTGATTAAACTGCATTTTATTAAGGTTTTTATTCATTTTCTTATCATATTTGAGTTTTACTTTTCTCTTAAGGAAAGTGAAAGTACTATCATAATTGCTTTTACTTTTCCTTAAAGAAAAATATAATTCTCTTTCATATGTGGGTATTCCTTTTCTTGGAGGAATTTTTTTGGATATCTATAAATTAAGACCTCCTTCATGTTATGGAATAGAAAAAGTGGAAGAAAAAACCGTAGAGAGAGAGAATAAAAGCTCTTTGTATTAATTCTTGCATTGAAAAATAAAGGACTACATCACTATTTATAAAAAACTAAAGAGAATAAAATAAAATAAAATATGTTATTTTTCTTATCGATACTAAAGAAAGCTAAATATTCTTTAATTAATGTAGGTACTAGAATTAGAATGAAACAAAATATTCTAGTCCTAGACTAAAAATAAAGTAAATATTCTACCATTAATATAGATCATAAAATAAAAGGAAAGTAAATTTTAGCATTCCCCCTCAAACTCAAATTGGTGTATACAATTTGAGTTTGAACACTTGATTCTTCTTAAACATCTTGTAAAATTGTTTTCTAACTTCATCTCCACGGATCAAATCTGATAGTTTGTTATCAATGAAGATTTGTGTAGTAGGGCAGGCCGGTGCATTAAACTCTCGCTATGTGCGGGGTCCGGGGAAGGACCAGACCACAAAGATCTAGTGTACGCAGTCTTACCTTGCATTTCTGCAAGAGGCTGTTTCCACGGCTTGAACTCATGTCCTCCTGGTCAATGAAGATTTGTGTGACATTCAAATAAAAATATTGATGTTTGTTATGTTTCAAAATAGGTATGCGTTAAAATATGTAATGGCTAGAAATTGGTATTGATGAAAAAGCTCAGGCGTTGAAAATAAACATGAGTTAAAATTGAAATTGGAGCCCATGCGTTGAATATAAAAAGCAAGGATTAAAATTGGGTTAAAAATATGTATGTCTTAAAAGTGGTTGAAAATAGTTCTTCTTCTTCTTCAATGAAATCATAGATCCATTGAGATCGATGAACCTGGCGCTGATACCACTGTTAAAGAATAGAAAAAGCAAAAGAGAAAATTGTAGAGACAAAGAATGAAAGCTCTTTGTATTGATTCTTGCATTGTTTCTTCCATCGAAGAATAAGGACTTCATCACTATTTATAGAAAATTAAAGAGAATAAAATAAAAGCAAATATGTTATTTTCCTTATAGATACTAAACTAAAAGAAAGCAAAATATTTTTAATTAATGTAGATACTTGAATTAGAAGGAAACTAAATATTCTAGTCCTAGACTAAAAATAAATTAAATATTTTTAATTAATGTAGATACTTGAATTAGAAGGAAACTAAATATTCTAGTCCTAGACTAAAAATAAATTAAATATTCTACCATTAATATATATCATAAAATATAAGGAAAGTAAATTTTAACGTTCCCCTCAAACTCAAATTGGTGTAGATTATTTGAGTTTGAACACCTGATTCTTCTTCTTGTTCTTTTTTAACACCTTGTAAAATTGTTTTCTAACTTCATCTCCACGGACCAAATTTGATAGTTTGTCATCAATGAAGATTTGTGTAGTAGGGCAGCCCGGTGCATTAAGCTCCCGTTATGCGCGGGGTCCGGGGAAGGACCAGACTACAAGGGTCTATTGTACGCAGCCTTACCTTGCATTTCTGTAAGAGGATGTTTCACGGCTTGAACTCATAACCTCATGGTCAATGAAGATTTGTGTGACTTTCAAATAAAAATATTTATGTTTGTTATGTTTCAAAATAGGTATGCGTTAAAATATGTAATGGTTAAAAATTGGTATTGATGAAAAGGCTCATGCATTGAAAATAAATATGAGTTAAAATTGAAATTGGATCCCATGTGTTGAAAATAAAAGGCAAGGGTTAAAATTGATAATGGAGCTCATGCATTGAATATAAAAAGCAAGAGTTAAAATAAGTATGTGTTAAAAGTGGTTGAAAATAGTTCTTCTTCTTCAATTAAATCATAGATCCACTGAGATCGATAAACCTAACGTTGATACCACTGTAAATAATAGAAAAAGTAGAAGAGAAAATCGTAGAGACAAATAATGAAAGCTCTTTGTATTGAGTCTTGCATTGTTTCTTGCATCGAAGAATAAGGACTACATTACTATTTATAAAAAAACTAAAGGGAATAAAATAAAAGCAAATATGTTATTTTTCTTATAGATATCAAATTAAAAGGAAGCTAAATATTTTTTAATTAATATAGATAATAGATTTAGAAGGAAACTAAATATTCTAGAATATTCCTAGACTAAAAATAAAGTAAATATACCATTAATGTAGATCATAAAATAAAAGGAAAGTAAATTTTAATACTTCCCACAACTAGAATTCACATAAAAGCATCCACAATGTAACCATTAAAGAGTCTTGTTTAGGAGGAGATTTTTCTCTCAATAGATTTTTTATGCTTTTATATTAAGTTTCTCAAATGTAGGTCAATTGGTCAAAATCATATAATAATATTATGTCTTTTAGTATATTGTCCTTCTTTCTGATTTATCATCGTTCAAGGTTTGCAATTATTAGCTACATCATGACGTCTTGATTATTTCGATTTCAACAAGTGATATCAGAGTCAATGGTTCAATCAATGATTCGCGATGTTCAGGACATGTTCAAGGCAGGTTCAAATCAAGAGTAACCAATTTGACGATAATGAAGATTTTTGTCACAAAAAAAAATGTTAGAAGTACTATATGTGGAGACAATTGCAACCATATTATCAACAATCATGTTGCATCTTTAAAAATAAAAATCAATTTTAACTCATGCTTACTTTTAACGCATATGGCTCCAATTTTAAACCACACCTATTTTTAACCATGGCAAGCAGTAGTAATGAAGATTATATGAAGACGGAGGATGAATATTATTTTGTCAGAAAATTCAGGTAAAAAATGGGAGATTTGTTAGGATTTTGCCTTGATTTTCTTACCATATTTGAGTTTTACTTTTCTCTTGAAGTAAATTTTAACACGTCCCACAACTAGAATACACATAAAAGCATCTACAATGTTGTCATTAAAGAGTCTTGCTTAGGGAGAGATTTTTCTTTCAATATATTTTTTATGCTTTTATATTAGGTTTTTCATATGTAGGCAAAAAAAGATGTAGGCCAATTGGTCAAATTATATTATAATATTATATTTTTTTAGTATATTATCTTTATTTTTGATTTATCGTCGTTCAAAATTTATAATTATTAGCTTATGCATGACGCCATGATTATTTCGATGCCAACACTTTTTGACTGCAGCACTCTTCTTTTCAGCTTTTTGGCTCAGTGCTGTTTTAGAGAGAAACGTTTTTTTGTAAGAAATATATATAAACCCTCTGGAGACTACACATGATGAAGGTTGAAGGAAGTATGCTTGTCGTGTCTATATTTCTAACACCAACAATGACATACTATGTGTGGTATCACAAGAGGAGTCTAGAGAAGGTGGAATATATGCATATTTTATTTTTATTTTGTGTGAGGTAAGAGATGTTTCCGATAGATTCTAAGTTCAAAAATAACGTTTTCGTAAATAGGTTTGACAAATGCAACAACAAAATATTATGGTGAAAATAATATAGAAAAGAAAAGTACTGACAGCTGAAATAATATTTAAAGAAATTTGATTTTATGAAATTTAATGTAACATATACTAACTAGTTAAGTGTCAAATAATGAGATAACACCACCATATGAAGAAATACACCTATGATTACCATTTCTATAGAGACTTTCAAGTAATTATCCAACATAGTAGTAATAAATTTCAAACTATAGCAACTTAGAAAATAAGTATGCATTGATTTTAGGCTTCAATTAGGATAAACCTAATATCTTCCCTATTTTTTCTCTCCCTCTCCCCCTGCTCATTCTCTCCCTCTCGTTCTTCCCCCTTCTCTATTTCTTCACTTTTTAAGCCACAAACAGTAGGCAAATTAAAATTTTAAAATGCAAATAAACAACAAAATAATCTTAATTCCTTGTATTTTCATATTAAAAAATTGAATATGAATTGATTTTTAATTTTCTTTACTTTATATCCGTCCATCAACAACTTCAAAGTAATGTGATGAGTCGATTTTGAGCTATCATTTAAATACCAAATCAGGTTATAAGCCCAATAAAACAACTCAAAATTCTAAAATCGTCTTCCTCCTCATCTTCTTTTTTTTAATAGATGAAAACGACGCTTATAAGTTATAACTATCCGCAGTGGTGGTTAATGTGGTTTATAGTGGTGATCTGTTGCTGGAATGAATATATATGTTGTGTGTATGTCACATGTATATTATTGTACGTCGTGAGTATGTCACATCTATTAATATTATATACATGACATACACGTGACATACATACAACATATAGGTGATATACATTGTTATGACATGTATATTATTGTATCTCAAGTGTATGTCATATGTATATAAAATGAAAATTTTCTTCTTAAACCTCGAAGTTAAATTTGAAATTTGATCCAAAACCTAATTAAATCGGCACCAAGTTGTCCCAACCTTGATATAGCTCATCAATATGTTATCATGCTTTTGGAACAACATTCAATAAAAAATGATTCCGATTTCTAAAATCTAAATTTAAGATTTGAAATTTCAAACCATCATCAATGACAAATTTAAGACCTTCTAAGGATGTTAATGGCAAATTGGCAAATCACAAGCAAGATAATCATGTATTTGTGGCATTGAATCACGGGATATACATTTCTCCTATGAATTGCGGTATTTGATTTTACTGTAAATTGTATGTTAAATCTTATAGGATTTGCTATGATTATGTTGCAACTTTTTGAAAATTGAAATATCGCAACTTTACGTAATACGGGCCTAATTTTATACATCTAAGATATTTTTTCAAAATAATTATAGAACTATGCAGGGCGTAAATTATTGGTAAAACTACACGTAACTTATTGCCTCTAAAATCCAAACTATTTACGCGTTCATGCCCCCTCCCAAACTATTTTCACTTAATGCCCCTTGTCCAGAATTGTTTTACCGGAGATGTCCATCTGATGTCCTTTTGTGCATTAATTATATTGTCCTTTTATAATTAGTTTTTCTTTTTTCTTTTTTCTTTTTTTATTCATGTGTACATTAATTACATCGTCATTTTATGACTAATTTCTCTTTCTTCTTTGTTCCTTTTTATTTGTGTGTGCATTAATTACATTGTCCTTTTATAACTAGTTTCTTTTTTCTTTTTTATTTGTGTGTTTGAACGTGGACTTGTGTGACATTTTTTCATTTTAATTTTTGTCCTTTTTCTATTTTGTCCTTATCCTTTTTATTGTTTCTTGTATTTTATATTTCCTTTTGAATAATAAAATAAAATATGAGGATAAAATATTAATTAAGTAGTTTTATATTAATATCATTAATATAAAAAATATATTTAAAATATGATTCTACTTTTTGTAATTATTTTTATGATATTTAACTTGCTAAAAATTATATTAAATATTAAAATTAAGCTTAAACTCTAATTGTTTTATTTTTTATAATTCTTTTTTAAGGAATTAATCGGTTCTTTATGATATATATCATATGAGTATCATAAAGGACTGAGAATTTTTTTTAAGGAATGAATTAGTTTTTTATGATACCATGTCAGTATATGATATATACCATATGAGTATCATAGATGACTGATGAGTTTTTCTTGAAGGAATGAATCAGTCTTTTGTGATACCTTGTCAATATATGATATATATCATGTTGGTATCATAGAGGACTGAAAGTATTTTCCAAAGAATGACCTAGTTTGTATGATACCATGTCAGTATACAATATTTACCATGTGAGTATCATATATATTAGTATATGATATATCATGTGGGTTAGTCATCCATGATACCATGTCAGTATATGATATATATATATATATATTATATAATGTGGGTATCACAGAAGATTGAGTTATGTTTTTCTTTAAAGGAATGAACTAGTCTTTTATGATACCCTGTCAACATATGATATATGCTACATGAGTATCATAGAGGACTGAAGATTGTTTTATTTTTAAAGAATGAACTGGTCATTTACGATTCCATGTGAGCATATGATATATATATCATATGATCATCATATTGTAATGAATATGCCATCTATGATACTCTATCAGTATATGATATATACCAGGATGGTAACATAGAGGACTGAGTGCTTTTTTTTAAGGAATGAACTGCCAGTCATTTATGATACCCTGTCAGTATATGATATACCATGTAGGTATCATAGAGGGTTGACTAGTATTTTTTGAAGGAATAAATCAACCTTCTATGGTACCCTATAAGTATATGATATATACCATGTGGATATCATAGAAGATTGAGTTGTGTTTTTTGTTGAAGGAATGAATCAGTCCCCTATGATACTATGTCAGTATATGATATATACCAAGTTGGTATCATTGAGAAGTGAATGTTTTCCTTGAAAGAATGAATTGTCAGTCTTGTGTGATACCATGTGGGTATCATAGTGTACTGCAACAATATACTTAAACTGCTATTGAAAAAGAAACAAGTAATAAAGAAATTAAAACAATATAAAAAGTAAAGAAATTAGAATTAAATATAGAATCATAATTATGGTGAAAAAGAAAATAAAATATAGTATGAAAAACATGAACAAAAAATGAGAAAAAGAAAGAAAAGAAGATAAGAAGTGGAGAAATAAAAAGAAAAGAAGAAAGAAGAGACAATTAAATAGAAAGAAGAAACAAAGAATTAAAAAAGAAAATGAATGGAGTTAGAATTAAATATGAAATTAGATTATGGTGAAAAAGAAAATAAAGAATATTATGATTTGAAAGAAAAAAGGAGAAAAAATAAAGAAAAAATGAGAGAAAATAGGAGAAAAGAAGTAGAGAAATAAAAGAAAGGAAGAAAAGAGAGATAATTACCTACAAAAACTATAAAGGGTATTAATGGTAAATAGTTTTGGGGTATGAATAAAAAAAAAGGGCATGCAAGGATAAATATTTTGATTTTAGGGGGCATTAGTGTAGTTTTCCCTAAATTATTTATTTGAGTTATATATTTGTGTAAGAAGCCCAACAAATTCATGTGAAGCCCATGGGTCCACAAATCCACCAAGTTGTAGAAATTAGAAAAAATGGACAAATATCCGCTTTTAGACTGCGAGTAAAAAATGAAATAATATAATCTCTTGATTATTTTCATTAATGAAGAGGTCTATATATACAATATACAATCTCTAAATATGAAAAATCATATTCCTACTATAATACTAATCTCCTAATTACACTTGTACAAGAATTCTACAAAATATGGTAAGTAACCTAAATATTCACAAATATACAATACGGTACAACACAGTTTCTATCACACCCCTGCAGTCATAGCGGGCGATTGTCGTACGCTGAGATTGTCCCTAAATCTTCAAACAGAATCAAGGGAAGACCTATGTCAACAATTTGGTACCTTGAAGGGACATGTAAGACACGTACTTGTCCACGAGCTACCTTTTTCACGAACAAAGTGAATATCCATCTTGATATGTTTAGTGCGCTGATGTTAGACTGGATTTCCAGAAAGATAGACGGCACTAACATTATCACAGTAGACCAAGGTAGCTTTCTGAACAGGAAAGTGAAGCTCTAATAAAAGATTACGCAGCCAACATGACTCAGACACCACATTGGCTACGCCTCGATACTCGACCTCCGCATTGGATAGCGATAAAGTAGTCTGGCATTTTGCCGACCAAGAGATCAATTTAATTAGATTGACAGAGTGTTGAATTTTACTTTGACTCTGACTTTTTAAAAAAAAAAACATTGAGGGTATGAGTCATCTAGCGTAATTTGACACGTTCAATAATTGTATATGAAAGAAATAATCCCCTTGATTATTTTCATTACTTGAATAGGTATATATACAAGATACAAAATATTCATATTCTATTCCTAAAATCTTATTCTACCATAATTCTAACTCTACAATTATGGTAGTGTGTATTCCTAATTTTGATAACAAATACATTACAATATACTACACATATATTTTTCTAATATACAATATTCTTACATTGTCTATTTACCATATAAGTGAAAAACGAGAGCCACCATTTATGGGCTGAATCCGAGAGCCATATAAGGCAATATACACATGTATATTGTGTGTATATTGCCTTATTTAACACACCCCCGCAATCATAGCGGGCGGTCTTCGAACGCTGAGACTGTCCCTAAAATCTTCAAAGAGTACTGAGGGAAGACCCTTTGTAAAGATGTCTGCAACTTCATATCTTGACGGGACATGACATACGCGTACCTTCCCCCGAGCAACCTTTTCTCGGACAAAGTGAATATCCATTTCGATATGCTTAGTGCGTTGGTGCTGAACCGGATTACCTGAGAGGTAGATGGCACTAACATTATCACAATATACTAAGGTTGCCTTCTGAATGGGGCAATGAAGCTCTAAAAGCAAGTTATGTAACCAACATGATTCTGAGACCACATTAGCTACCCCTCGATATTCTGCCTCTGCACTTGAGCGGGATAGAGTCGCCTGACGCTTTGCAGACCAGGAGACCAAGTTATTGCCAAGGAACATACAATATCCTGACGTAGACCATCTGGTGTCCGGACAACCACCCCAATCCGCATCTGTGTACGAGACAAGTGTGGATGTAAATGAAAGATACAAGTGCAAACCATAGTCCAGCGTCCCCTGAATATAACGAATGATGCGTTTGATTGCATTCATGTGCTCAACTCTGGGATCGTGCATGAATAAACACACTTGCTGAACAACATACGTAATATCTGGTCTGGTAAAGGTAAGATACTCGAGGGCCCCTGCAAGACTGCGATAGCGGGTTGGGTCCTCGTATGGTGCACCTGCCGCGACACTACGCTTGGGTTTTGCATCAACTGGAGTGGAAGTGGACTTACAGGATGACATCCCAGTCCTCTCTATGATCTCAGCAGCATACTTTCGTTGAGACAAAAACAAACCACCTGAATGACGTTTGACGGCAATCCCCAAAAAATAACTCAAGGGCCCTAAGTCTTTCATAGCAAACTTAGAACTGAGCATGACCATGATAGACTGGCGCAAGGAATCGGAAGAGGCAGTCAAGATGATATCATCCACATACAACAGAATATAGGCCAGTGACGAACCGGGGCGGTAGATGAACAAGGAATTATCTGACATGCTGTGAGTAAACTCAATAGTCGAAACAAAGTCAGCAAATCTCGTATACCAGGCCCGTGGAGACTGCTTAAGCCCATATAAGGACTTCTTCAACAAACAGACATGATGAGGACGGTTTGGATCCCTGAAACCCAACGGCTGATGCATATAGACTGTTTCCTTGAGATCATCATGTAGGAAAGCATTCTTGACATCCAACTGATGAATAGACCAAGTCTTCGAAAGAGCCAAGCTAAGCACAGTGCGAATAGTGCCGGCTTGACCACCGGACTAAACGTCTCCCCGCAATCTATCCCAACCTGTTGAGTCTTACCATCACCCACAAGCCACGTTTTATGGCGAGCAAATGAACCATATGAATTTTCCTTATGAGCAAAAAATCCACATAGACCTGATAACATTAATACCATATGGACGAGGCACCAACTCCCACATCTTATTATCAATAAGAGTATTATATTCATCAGTCATAGCAATTTTCCAATTAGGGTCATTTAAGGCGGACACCGAATTACGGGGCAAGGGGGATTTAGAGACATCAGAATGTAAATTAAAATGTCTTTTAGGTGTAAAAATACCCCGCTGACTACGAGTGACCGGTCTATGACTCGAGGAAGAATTAAGTGAATTTTGGGAATTTATTGGGCTCGGGACGGACTGGCCTGCTGGCCCAAATCGAGAAGTTGTGGCGTGAACTGGACCAGTTCCAGAATTGGGATGGACTGGTCCAATTGCTGGAACTGGGCACGGGATAGTGGGGCCAGCGGGCAGTGGGCCCGCTGGAGAGTTTTGGGTGCGGGAGATGTCAAAAAAATTCTGAATAATATACGGGGATATTTGGTCATCCAAAAAATTATACGACCTAGGCTCGGGAGTATGAACTTTCGTAAAAGGAAATTGGATTTCATAAAAAATGACATGGCGATTAGTTATGATTTTTTGGAGGATAAATCAAAGCATTTATAACCACGATGATTAGACTGATAACCCAAAAATGCACACGGGGTAGACCGAGCCTGATGTTTGTTAATTGTGGTGGATGGGAATAACGGATAACACAAGCACCCAAAAATCCTAAGATGAGAATAAGAAGGGTTCTTATTATATAGGATTTGGAGGGGGGAAGAATATGTCAGACCTTTGGATGGAATTATGTTAAGTAAATATGTTGCCATTTGCAGAGCACGATGCCAAAAATACGGGGGTACGGAAGCATGAAGTAAGATAGTGCGGACAATGCTATTGATGGAATGAATTTTGCGTTCGGCTTTCCCATTTTGAGAAGATGTATGAGGGCACGAAAAATAAAAATTTATCCCATTATTATCACAGAACTCCCGAAACACCCTATTGTCATACTCTTTTTCATTATCACATTGAATATTCTTTATTTCTCTTTCGAATTGTGTTCTAATGAATGCTCTAAATTTTATGAAGACAGAAAACACTTGAGATTTATTGGCAATTGGAAACGTCCACAAAAATTTAGAGTAATCATCCAAAAATAGAACATAATATCGATAATCTAACGAACTTAGAACAGGAGACGTCCATAAGTCGCTATGGATACTATCAAAAGGCTGTGAAGTATGAGGATTTGAGTCCACAAATGACAATTTAATAATTTTTCCTAACGAACAAAATTGACAAATTTAAGTACGACTCGTACCCTTACAAGAAATGAAGCTATTTTTATCTAAAACTGATAAAATAAAAGAGTCCGGATGACCAAGGCGGGCATGCCAGACGGAAGGAGAAATGGCTGCAAAAGCTGACGGCAAGGCTTGACTCGATGGACTGAAACCGGGCATGATAGGATAAAGATCCCCCCTACTATCACACCTCATGAGATGACTCCCCGTCTTGAAATCTTTCACAGAGAAACCAAAAGGATCAAATTCAACAGAAATCGAATTGTCAGTGGTGAACTTTCTGACAGACACTAAATTTTTAATCAATTTGGGGGCATGTAAAGTATTTTTCCAGATAAGGGGTGGATTGGGGGGAGACAACGTTTTCTGACCATAACCCTGAATTGGAATAGAGTTGCCATTACCAATAATTATACCCCGAGGGGTGCTCAAATTGGAATAAGATGAAAGAGTACCTGATTCGGAAGTCATGTGAGTGGTGACCCCGGTGTCCATGTACCAATTTGGGTCTGGTTGAGTCAACCCCAACGTGTGCATCGCGGCCTCGATATCGGTCTGAGTGGGGCTTGCTGCATGATGGGCTTGCTGAGGTCAGGGCCCAAGAATTCCAGACCGTGACTGGGCTGGGCCGTAGCTGGGCTGAGCCGCTGGGCCGCGCCAGTGGGCCGCCACCCGCCGTTGTTTGGCCTGAATTATTGGCCAACCCTCCCGGAATTACTGGATTTGGATTGTGTTGGCCCATGGCCCACTGCCCTAGGCCCACTGCCATAGGCCCCACTGTTGGGACCAGGGGGTGGTGGGCCACTGTTCCCTGGATGGGGCTCACCGCCTGCTTGCTGACCAGCGGAACCGCCACCAGAACCGCCGCGTTTGCCCCCGCGGTTTTTATTATTATTCTTACGATTATTCCTCCGCCACCATGATTATGGTTTTGGCCCGAATTATTAACAAAACCTGAAGAACTTGGAGAGGACGCCACCATGACGACGGGGCTTGCTCCGGTAGCTGCCTTTTTAGCAAAATCGGCTTCTTCCAAAGTAAGCATGGAGCGCGCTTGATAAAAGACGGGAAGAGGGTTGCTTTGACGTAGGAGAGTTCCAACGCCATTATATGCCTCCGAAAGGCCGGCAACCACTTGTAGAACCAGACGATTATTGGTGACAGGTGCAGCCACATTACGGAGTGGATCTGCCAACTCCTTAAGTTTCTTGCAATAGGCAGATACGTTAGGAAATTCTTCCATGCGAACGAGGGAGAATTCCTGTTCAAGTGTGACGGCACGTGAATGTTGGTTATTTTGGAATATGTCACGCAATCTATTCCAAGTAGCCATAGCCGTGGTATCCGGCTCAATAATCGTTTGTAGAAGGTCAACTGAAATAGTGGAATAAATCCACTGGAGAACGGTAGCATCAAGTGTAATCCATAATTGAGGATCCTCCTTGGGAAGAGGTGTAGTGGGAGGAATGATATGATGGATAACTTGATGGGAGATATCGTGTATTTTAAACAACTCCGCCCACGTCGCATATTGGACGTTTTCCATCTCAAGCACAATCGGGATACTGTTCTTGATGTTGGAAACCATGAGGGCAGGATGATAATTGTTCTTAGACATATTGAAAGAACAAATAAGGAGGGGAAATTTGGGAAAAGTAAGAGAGATTTTGAGAGCGGAAGCCTAATTTCGGAAGAGAAATCCGAGAGGGGGGGGTATGCGGCCGAGAAGGGCAAAACTTTTGGGAGATAATTTTTTTGTAAAACCTAGTCTCCTGATACCATGAAAGAAATAATCCTCTTGATTATTTTCATTACTTGAATAGGTATATATATACAAGATACAAAATATTCCTATTCTATTCCTAAAATCTTATTCTACCATAATTCTAACTCTACAATTATGGTAGTGTATATTCCTAATTTTGGTAACAAATACATTACAATATACTACACATATATTTTTCTAATATACAATATTCTTACATTGTCTATTTACCATATAAGTGTAAAACGAGAGCCACCATTTATGGGCTGAATCCGAGAGCCATATAAGGCAATACACACATGTATATTGTGTGTATATTGCCTTATTTAACAGTATAGATTGAGGTAATCGAATTTGGTTTCACATATAATGGACGCCGATGAATCTTTGATGGAAGTCATGGTCTTTGATTTTCATCAAGTGCTCCAATTATTCCAAACTCTACGAAAACAAACTACTAATGCAAATTTAATGAAATCATGTTTGTGCCATTTAATGAAAAAGATTCACTTAAAACAAACATGAGCGGATCTAAATGTTAGTGACTTCTTATTTCGTTTCGATTACTGGAAAGAGCAAATAATAAAATACAACTTGATACTTCTGTTGGAAAGGAGAAGACGTCTGCTAATTTCGTGAATTGCAGTCAAGCAAAGATTCAAGAATTATCGGTGAATGATGAAGAAGAAGAACTCATTGAAAGTCTTCGGACAAGAATGAGAAAGTGTCGACAAAACCTACGTTTAATGTCACCTATTAAGAAGCTATGTGAAAGCATCACAAACACTCGAAGCTTACATGATGGATTGATTTTTCACCGTCCAATGGTCATCGAGATAGCTGAATATTTAGAAGCTTTAAAAGTTTCTCCCACGTGACTAGCACATGGGAGAATATTGCTATTAATTTTCTGTTACACAAATAAGCAATAAGGATAGGACAAGTGTAAAGAATAGTTTTAGATTTTCCTTTATTAAGTGTATATATACATGTACAAGCAGTGACCATTAATACAGAAAAAATTCTCAAATTAATCTTATTCTTTTCGTACATGGTATCAGAGCAATAGCTCGATCCATGCTTCCTTCAAACATCATCTTCTTCATCAATTCCCCTTTGATCCAAAACGGCTGGAGCCATACCAGTCGAAGTCTCTAATACTGGAAATAGTGTAACTATTGATAGCAGTCACCCTTATCATCTTAATTCCAATTATTCACATGGAATGACTCTTGTTCATTCTGTGTTTGATGAAAGAGGATACCCAGACTGGATGAGATCCATTTTGTTGTCCCTATTAGTGAAGAAAAAATTTGGTTTCATTAATGGAGTTATTGCAATGATATGATAATCTCTTGGATACTAAATGCACTATCAAAGACATTGCATGCAGTGTAATTTATTCCAAAACAGCAAAGAACTCTAGGACAACCTAGAACAAAGGTTTGGTAAGTCTAATGGTGCTAAACTCTACCATTTGCAAAATGAACTATCAGGTTTAACACAAGGTAACAGTGATATAGCTGGGTACTTTAACAAATTAAAGAGAATATGGAATAAATTAAATTCACCCAATTTAATCATATGTTGTTCATATGTGCGTGTTTGTAAAGGAAACGGCTAAACTAGCCAAGTCCTTAGAGGATCAAAGATTCATCCAATTCCTAATGGGGTTGAATGATATATATGGACAGGTAAGAGGAAACATCATCATGATGAATCATTTGCCTAGTATAGATCTTGCGTGTTCTCTTCTATTACAAAATGAGAATCAGAGGGAGGTGTATGCAAATGCACAATTCTCCACTGATACTAGGAAAATAGGGTAATTCACAACTTTTGACTGATTTTCAGCCTTCAGGGCAACATGACAGGGTAGAAACGTTTAGAAATACAAAAATCAACAAGTGAGAGAAGTAAGTCCAACTCAGATATTCAACAACCCTGTTTAAAAAATTGGCAAACCACAACAAATGTTCAGAGGAAAGAAGAAGTATAATTCAAATATCACCTACAACTACTGCTTAAAGATATGACACACACATGAGGATTGTTATAGACTGATTGATTTCCCTAAAAAAATTAGTTTACTAATCCTAGAAACTCTCAGTCTCATGCACAACCAAAGACAAATGCTACAATAGCACATGAAGAGATTGAAACTAATGAACTGGAAATCATAATTTCTTGCAGCAATACAATAAAGAGCAAATTTCAGAGATGATGAATATATACACGCAATCCAAAATGGGACAAGCAAGCAGTTCAGGAATCAATGCAAATGTTGTTACTGGTACTATTCTAAACTGTTCTGGATGCTATTTTGCTAGTTTAACATCAAGCACCTAGATCATTGATTCAACTGCATCTGAACATATGTGTTACAATTCTAATTTTTTCATGTCTTTGAATTCACTCCATGTAACTTCGATCATTAGTTTACCTAACTCTTTCAAGGTTAATGTTACTCATATATGGAGTATCTCTATCATGTTAGGTTTTGTCCTAACAAAAGTATTTTTTGTTCCAAATTTTAAATACAACTTATTATTTGTACATAAGTTATGTGTCAAACTTTTTTCCATGCTATCTGCCTGCCTAAGCTGGGTTGTTGATGTTATGCCATGATGTTTCATTACATTTGCTTACCTCTGTGTATTCCTGCTTTCACAAGGTTTAGTTTGAATTTTGAGATGCCTAAGGTCACAAGTAAATTGGAACAAATTGTTATGTGTATCCTGTATGTTGCCCTTATATCTTAATGTTTGTGTTGTTTGAAAATACATGTCAATATACATCGTGACATGCAAGTGGTATATGAACATAGACAGATTGTATATCATCTTGTATATCATCCATAGGTGACATGTTATGTGTGTTTGTTAGGCGTAGCCCATTTATGATAGCCTCCTCTATTTTCCTTCTTCATGACTGCACACTGGGCTTGGCCCACTGCTTGCTTTCTTCTTCTTTTCCTTATGTGATGTTGTTGGTTTGGGCTAGTCCAACTATTCTGAATTAAATGCAAGTTATTATGGATTGTCTACTTGTTTGTTGCACAAATTAATTGAATGATGAGTCCAAGCTACTCTCTAACTTGGGCCTTTGTTTTCCCTTCTGTGTGTTCTCTGCTGCATTGCCACGAGATAGGCCCATCACTTCTTTTTAATCTCTTTCTCACGGAACCGGACAACGAATTTCTTCCTATTATATGCGAATCCCCTTTTAGGGAACAGCGTATAAGGCCGCGAGTAAGCTATCTTTCATGATTAGCCGATTGGGCTGAGGCCCAATTATACCTATTTTGGTTGAGAAAATATGCAAGGGAAGCTAATATTTGCACGAAGGCTCAGCTATGGGTGAAAATAGCCAATTGGTAGGCTTCGGTAGGCCCACCAGCCTAAACTCTATCACATTTTCCATTTCTATAATATATGTGTATATATTGTATTTGTTGTAAATAAAATACTTTGATATAAATATTGGAACTTTACTTATGGGTTGAATCTAGGATAGGCAAATCATACGTAGATCACTTAGTTAGATCGCCAAACGGATTTCAAAAATTTTGTTTCAAATCTAGAAATGGAAATAAAAGGACTGTTTAGACATTTAAAAACTGAAAATGAGAAAATAGATTTTCGACTAAGTGTCAAACATATTTTAAATGTTAAAAACATGACTTGGGCTTTGAGTTGTTAAACTGGAATGGGCTGATAAAACAGGAATCCAGAATTGGGCCCGAGTGATTTGAAATGTGATAATTGGGCTGTTGTGATTTAGATTTAGAAATGGACTGAAAATTAACACTTTGTTAGAACACGGACTGAGCCCAATCAGTTAATTGATTTTGACATTAAAACTATCTTGGATTTGAGTTTTGTCTAAAGTGTTTTGAAAAGTAGAATGTGATGTTGACTATGGGAATATGGCATGAAAAGGAAGCAAAGAAAACCATGTTTACTATCTTTTTCCATAACCGAATTTATCTCTTTTAAACGAATAATACCACTTTCAAAACTTGGAAAGGATTTTAAAGTGCAAGTGTGAAATTAGCCAATATAGTTAGACTAAATGTAGAGTTTTACTCAAATTCACATTTGAGTGTTCTTAGTCCGAAAATGGAAATTGACTAAACTACCCCGTGCATACTATTTCTTGACGGAAGTTTTAACTCTTTGTTTCAAAAAATAAAACCTTGAGTTTGAGTAAATGAAATGACAAGTTATTTTGCGGATTTTAAACACTAAGGTAATTTAAATCATTTTGAAGCATCCTATAAAGCCTGTAGGTCAACAATATTTTACGGATCCTTAATACCGGGGTGCTAACACCTTCTCCGGGGAGATTACCAGAACTCTTACCTTGACTCTGGTTTAGATAGGATTTTTTAATGAATTTGAATAAATCCTTTCACACTGGTTTTCCTAATTTACCTATAAATTAGGTGGCGACTCTAAGACAATTATCCAAACTTAGAGCACCATCCAATACAACCTAGGTTCTAACCATAAGGGTTCCATACAACTTAGGCTCTACTGGGGATAAACCTAGGTTCTAACCATAAGGGTTCCAATACAACATGTTTTGTAAAAATGATATCAATTGCCTATGTGTTTAAATTCCGCAATTATAATAGTCATTCATACATTCAGCTTCCGCCAAATGGCATGCACACACACTTGCATCTGTGCACATAGGTATGTGTATTTTGCAGTCACCCTCCAGTATAAAATCAAAAACCTTTCTTTGGAACACGTTGAAGACGGAGTTGGTACACAGTCGTCCAACAGTCGAAAACGGTTCACCATGGGTTGTCCGCTTTGGTCCCTAAGTCATTTGTTAAACCACTCTAGTACAACTAGGATAGAGCGAAGCCAAATCCCTTAAACTGGCTAATACTGACTTAGACAGGTTCGGGTATCTTAGACCTGACAGGTTGACTCCCTCGTGTCCTAACAGTCTCTGACCCGACGGAACTGCATCCAACTACTTGCTATGTGAAAGAATTTAACGCGCCTTATGTGATGAACCATTGCTCCTTGGGGGGGAACTAACCGTAGTCTATTTTGTAGATGCCTCTAAACTTGAAATTTGTCATAGTTATCGAAGCACCCGAGATGCTGAAAATTTGGTGGCCATGGCTAAGTACCCCACAACAAAAAAACGTAACGAACTGTCTAGGATACCTAACCTCTCTTATGTTCATGAAAGGCAATACCGACCTCCTAGAAGTCTTTACCGGGTATTGGGATAATGAGAGAATAGTCTTTAGGTTCGAAGACTTTGAAAATGCGTGGTCGTAAGGATGACGACCTGCCATGGCTTCGAGGAGAAGTCAACTTTCGGGTAATTTAGGTGTTCCCTTTTCTAGCTTTCAATTAAAGATATCCCCCTCCCATTTTTTATAAACGAAACCACGTCTGACTTGATGTCCCAATGAGGGATACGTGGGAAGCCCATTTTGGGCCTAGTCAGGGTAAGATTGAGATTCGGGTAGAAGAAATTAGGATATAATTTCAATGTAACCTGAACTACGGAAGGGCCTAATTTTCTAAGGATGGATACGTAGGCAGTCTATATAAGACTCGACCTTTATATTATATTATAATCCCTCTATTTATAGGATAGTTTCTGGTTCAATGATGGCGTAGTGGCAAATCAACCACAACCCTTCAAACTGAAACCTTAAAAACCAAAATTAGCCAAAATAACCAAAATACCCCCGGAATGGAATAATCAATCAAGAGTTTGGATCGAATACATGAGTCTATGTGCTTCGTATACAACTTTTGTGCAATATCTTGTATTTATGATTTTTGACTGACGTACTAACGTCGTTTGCTTTTAAGTTGTTTTTCTTCTTATAGAAAAGGTCGATCTGTTGCGATACACTGACATACTTCACCAGATCTAAAGTCGCGGCAACATCCCTAAACCAAGAAAATCAAGCAAACATGACTGGTACTCCCAAGGATGTTTGTAACAAGAATACTGATTAAGGATGTTGTGCCTTAAGACCTCCAGAATGCCTCACACTCCGAGAATGTGATCACTCTGTTGTTCAAAGAAGTCGCCGACCTCCAGGAACAGGTCGTGAGAAATGAAGTTATCAATGTTGTCAGAGAAACAACTGTTGTTGAGGTGAGAAGACCTCCACCACCTTTTCTATCTCTGAATTCACCCATACCCGAACATTTCCCAAACACCCATGCTGGTACTTCGTACCAAACACCACCTCATGTAAATGCCACCCACATAGTTGGGACTTCTCATTCAGTGTCTGTTTTTCAGGCACCACCTGCTTATGTTAATCCTAGCATTTACCAAAATTCCACTACCCATAATACTCCTAGAGCTATGGACACTCCCAAAAGTTGCCCCGCACACCCCAATGTATCATTTAATGCTCCAATCACTCCCATTGACTCCTCGCTAGAATTGGACCACTACGAGGAGATGGAAAAGGCCTAGAGGACCGAGCAGGACCGAAGGTACAAAGAGATAGAATAGAAAATGATGGATTTGTTCGAAAGGCTAACAATGGCTCCTGCAAAGCGATAGGACTAAGATACAATGACCTATGCATGCACCCAAATTTGGATTAACCAAAGGGCGTCAAGGTGCCCAAACTTGAACTCTTTAATGACACGGGAAACCTCAAAGCCCATCTAAGAGATTACTATGACCAACTGGTTGGCGCCAAAGGAAATGAGGCACCGATAATGAGGCTTTTCAGCCGAAGTCTCACATGCGAATCATCTGAATGGTTCACAATGCAAAACATTAGCCGCTGGAACTCATTGGAAGAAATGGCGAAAGCCTTCATGGATAGATTATGCTTCAACGTGGAAAATATTCCTGATGGCTACTCTTTGGAAAAGATTAGGCAAAAATCAATAGAAACCTATCGCGAATATGCAAATAGGTGGAGGGTCGAAGTCGCCTGAGTTCAACCTCCAATGAGTGAGGAAGAACTAGTTTCAGCATTCATACGATCGCAAGAGTCAGATTGTTATGATCGAATATTGGCTACGGTCGGGAGGTCGTTCGCTAATTTAGTCAGAATGGGAGAGGCGATTAAAGATGGCCTCAAAACGGGGGAAAATTCAGCATTGTTAACAAAGTTGGCACATCGAGCTCCACTGGAGCTACAAAGAAGAAGAAAGAGGACGTGGCAAATGTCTCTCACACCCCTAGTCCAAGGAGTCGCAGAAAAGAAGGGTCACAATCATCATTCGACATATACCAATCTCCTTCTCCGAGCAATTACATACCATCATCCTACAGTCTTGTGTCAGTATACTACGCACAACCCAACTTTCAAGCTCCACAACCAAATTACAAAACACGTATACCCACTTACCAAGCTCCATCTCCAAATTATCATAATCCCGCGCCCACGTATCAAGTGCCTCAAAACTAGCAAAATCACCATAATCAACCGCCTTCAGCTACATACAATTTGCCACATTCGAGTTTTAAGAAAAGGCCTCCTCGGATATTCACTCTGATTCCAGAAATGTGAATAGTATATTCGCCAAGTTAAACGTCGTCAATCTTATCAAAATAGTATCACCGAAGCCTGCCAACCCAGAGAGTCACTTTTACAAACCCGACCAAACTTGTGCTTACCATTTCGGGGGGAATGGGTATTCAACGAAAGACTACATCAATCTAAATCACATGTTGCAAGATTTGATTGACAAACGAGAGATTATTTTGGAGGTCGCAGCGCCGAATGTGAATACAACCCTTCTTCCAAATCACGGTACCAATCATATACATATGATTGAAAGGGAAGAAGATTGGGTTATATGCCAAACGCTAGCCCCTGAGAATATTGAAAGTCTAGAGCACACGGTTGCCTTTCTCACGATGCAAGAGCGTCCCAATTTCAACTCAAGAAGGCCCATCATCGATGAGAAGGGCAAGGATTTTTTGCGCAGGATGCAGCCAAAAGATTACTTCATTGTAGAACACCTACAGAAAACACCGGCTAGAATTTCAGTGATGTTACTGCTTTTGAGCTTTACACAATATCGTCAAGCTCTAATGAAGGCTCTAGATGAAGTCCATGTCCCGACAGAGACAAATAGTGAAACATTGGCCGACATAGTGGGCCACATCAACAGGGCACATCAAATTTCATTCACCACTGATGAATTGACGAAAGAAGGAACAACTCAAAACAAGGCTCTCTACATCACTATCAAGTGTATGGATAAGGTTATTTCTCGAAGCCTCCCTCTCGTCCAAATAAATAAAATGGGATGAATCAAATCAATAAGCTTTTTAATTGATTCAGGGCGCAATACTTGTCGATAATGGGGCTGGACTCAATACATGCCTCGTATTAACACTGAAGCAGTTGGGCTATGACATTAGAAAGATACGCCAGAGTCATACCAATGTGAGAGCTTTTGATGGGGCACAACGTGACCCCGCAGGTGAAGTGGACCTCAACATATAAATGGGGCTCACTGAATTCACCACATAATTCCAAGTTATGGACATCAGTGTCAATATAATCTCCAACTAGGAAAACTATGAATACATATGGACGGAGTTGTGTCATCATCTCTCCACCAATCAATAAAGTTCATCTGGGAAGACCACGAGGTTGTAATCCTTGGGGCGGATAGTATTTACAACTATCCCAATAACTTTGTGCTTGTAATAGAGGAACACCCGACAAATACGAACTTCCACGTAGTAGAACTTGTGGGATCTGCTCACCGAGGGGACGATGAAGAAATCTTGATGCCACCGGCGTACAATATGGTCACCATAACTATGCTCCAGAACGGGTTTGAGCCCGATAAAGGTTTAGGATGAGAGCTCTAAGGAATTTGAGAATCGATGTCCATTCTGGGTACCAAGTATAGATTCGGATTGGGACACATAACAAGTTTCGCAGAAGCCTCTAATGTTTAACAGAAAAAGAGAGGTCTTCCACAGATGAGAAAGCCTTTCCCGGATTTGTACCAGTCATTTCTGGTCCGTATGCCCATGCACAACGGCGAGAACCCAGAAGAGGGTTTAGGGATGTTATTCCAGGAGGAATAGTGTGCCACTATACTAGAGGAATGCTTCGCAACACCCACAATCCGCGACGCTGACTCAGACGAGCAGTTGACCAACTGGACCTCTACCTCATTTTCGCTCCTTGATAGAGAATTTTTTTAAAAAAAATCAAAATTGGTGAAAATCGGTTTGAGGCCCGAGAATTCACCATTTATGTTTCTACTTTCTCACGTGTTGTTCAAAAAATAGAAATGACTTGATGTTGATCCGAGTTAGGACCACAATTTGTACTTTTTATCAAATCAATGAAAAGCCTTAGTTTATGCAAAAATAACTTCTTTATTTATGTATCTATTTATTTATTTATTTATTTGTATATAACATATTTTTACACTCTAACGATGTTTTGCCTTGTTTTTCAGTAATAACATTAAAACAACTCATAATGTCATGACATGTCGCGAGTCGAGTGATACAGACGACAAAGAGTGAGGAATATGATGAAGAGGCAGCGTTACCATAAGACCTTGTGGACGAGGAATATTAATATGAGAATAGGCAGATGCCTAATTTGGATGAGATAGGAATGATTAACCTCGAAGACGAGGAAACGATTAAGGAGACCAAGATAAGTGCACATTTGGACGCACCCAGAAAAGAAGAATTAATAAATCTATTAAGAGAGTGTGTCGACGTATTCACATGGTCATACGAAGATATGCCTAGGTTGAGCATAGACATCATAGCTCACAAGCTACCTATCAACGAGGGATTCATCCCGGTTAAACAAAAACTTTGACAGTTCAAACCTGATCTCAACATAAGAATCAAGGATGAAGTCGAGAAACAGATAAAGTCAAGGATCGTGGAAGTAACTCCATACCCCACGTGGTTGGCCAACATCATTCCGGTACCAAAGAAGGACAAAAAAAATAGTCCCTAGGATAACTTCCTACTTCCAAATATTCACATACTCATCGATAATTATGCCAAGCATGAATTACAGTCATTTGTGGATTGCTTTACCGGTTATCATCAGATTCTGATGAGCGAAGAAGACACTCAAAATATGACATTCATTACTCCGTGGGGGGTATACCACTATCGTGTATTGTTGTTCGACCTCAAGAATGCCAGCTCCACTTACATAAGGGCGATGACCGCCATCTTTCATGAGATGATGCATAAAGAAATCAAAGTCTACGTGGATGACATCATAATAAAGTCGCGAGAAGTCTCTGACCACATCATACATTTGCGAAAGTTCTTCGACAAGCTCCGCAAGTTCAATCTAAAACTGAATCCAACTAAGTGCGCATTTGGAGTGCCTGCCGGAAAACTGTTTGGAATTTATAGTCAGTCGTAGGGGCATAGATCTAGATCCCACAAAAATCAAAGCCATTTAAGAGCTTCTATCGCCAGAAACTAAGAAGGATGTCATGAGTTTCTTGGGAGCGCAATCTACAACAATTGTGAAGCCCGTCTTTAAGGTACTGAAAAAAGATGCACCCACCAAATGGATTGATGAGTGCCAAAAAGCCTTAGACATCACAAAAGATACATTTCCAATAAGCTAGTTTTGGTTTCGCCCAGACCAGGGAGCCTATTGTTGTTGTATTTATTAGTGTCAGTTAACACATTTGGATACATGTTGGCGCAGCACGATGAAACATGAAAGAAAGAATGAGCATTCTACTACCTCAGTAAGAAGTTCACCGCATGTGAGTCAAGATACACTCTGGTGGAAAAGACACATTGTGCTCTAACATGGATATCGTAAAAGCTGAGACATTACATATTAGTGTACACTACTCACATGATATTCAAGATGGATCCTTTGAAGTATATTGTTCGCCAGCCCATACTTATAGGGAAACTGACCAAGTGGCAAATACTCATAAGTGAGTTCAATATCAAATATGTGATCCAGAAAGCCATCAAGGGACAAGCATTGGTTGATTTGCTAGCAAAAAGTTCGGTCAATAAAGAGTTCACACCATTAAGGACTTATTTTCCAAACGAGAAAGTAATGGCAATCGAAGAAGAAACGGTCGAAGCTTACTCAATATGGAGAATTTTTTTGACGGTGCAGTCAACTACAAAGGTTTAGGAATTTGAGCAATTTTGGTTTCAGAAATGGGTCAACATTATCCGATGGCAGCCAAGCTCACTTTTTAGTGTGCAAATAACATGGTAGACTACAAAGCTTGCATTTTAGGTTTTCACATGGTCATCGACATGGATATACAATAACTCCTGGTAATAAGAGACTCAAATCTACTGATTCACTAGGTCCGAGGAGAATGGGCCACCAAGAACGAGAATATCCTATCATATGTCAACCTCATACAGAGATTGTGCAACAGATTCAGAAAGATCGAACTCGGGCATACGCTGAGGGCTCATAATGAGTTCGCTGATGCTCTTACAACCATATCATACATGATACAACACTCTGAAAGCAATCACATTGATCCGCGGGAGATCAGCATTAGGGAATAACATACCCAATGTTCCTATGTGGAGGCGAAACTCGATGATATACCCTGGTATGTCCACACAAGCACATATCTGGAAAAGGGAGAGTACCCTGAGAACACAACAGTTAATCAAAAGAAGACCATCAGAAAAATAGTTAATGGTTTCTTCCTAAACAAGGGAGTACACTACATGAGGACGCCCGATCTAGGGCTACTCAGATGCATCGATGTCTTAGAGACCACAAATCTGTTAGAAGAGGTACATGACAGCACTTGCAGACCTCATATGAATGGGCTCATCTTGGCCAAAAAGATTTTGAGGGGAGACTATAATTGGATGACAATGGAAACTGACTGTAGCTGATTCGTGCAAAGATGCCATCAATTCCAAATTCACGGTGATCTAATCAAGGTCCCACCAAATGAGCTTAATGTCATTAGCTCACCCTGGCCATTTGTAGCTTAGGGCATGAACGTCATTGGGCTCATAGATCCATCAGCATCCAACAGATTAAGTATGCCCGTAAATGACGGGCAGAAGTGTGTACTTTGTACTCAAGTTTCTGTTTTGCACATTGCTAACTCATGACCTAAACCAGAAAAGAGAGAGAAAAGAAATTTCTAAAGTCTTCTAAATTGCCTAAATGCTCTGACTAATTACTGAGAGACACGACTCGTCTCGTTAGTTTTTATTGACTATTGATCGCACTAGTTTACACCTTACAATGTATGCATAATACATGTTTGAAAATATACAACTTGTGACTTAACCATGGCATGATACTCCCTCCATGTTTACTTGTGCATATTTAATGACACATCACTTAAAAAGCAACAATGAAAATGATAATTTTACTATATCACCCTTGATTACTAATAAGTCATCTAAATGTTGGGAAATGAATAATACCCCCTTTGTTCACTTCTTGTTTACTATACTAAAAATAGATTTCATTTTTACTTGTCACTTTTAGTATATCAAGAGAAGACAACTTTTTATCCTGTTTTACCCATAGTTAGATAGGGGGTTGTGGAGGACACGAATTAGGGTAGAATGGTAGTAGGTAGTCGAGTGTAGTACTACTTACGCATACAGACTAGTAGTGTAGTGCGATTATTGTGGGTCTGTTTAGCTTACCATAATAGTAGGCGCAGTATTGTTGTATAGTAGCATGCGATTTCTGCTGCTGGGTGTTCTTTAGTGTACTGTGTTTAGCTTATGTATCTATGTTAGTTCCTTTCCTTTTCAAAATGCGCGATGGCATGACCCATTCGCTTTTGATACCAGCATTTTCATACTGTCTTAAATTTTATGCTTGAGTCTGATCGTTTTTCTTGCTCTACCTGTGCTTAGGTTTTGTCTTGAGCCGAAAGTCTCTTGAAAACAGACGCTCTACCTCTCAATGTAGAGGTAAGGTCTGCGTACACCCTACCCTCCCCAGACCCACATTGTGGGATTTTGTCACGCCCCGACTTTTCTCAAGTCTTTCTTTGGGACGTGATGGCACCTGGACAACTATCCCTTTTCAGGCGAACCATTTACATCATTTTCTTCCTAAATTAGACAGGTATTTGTGGAAATAATATATATAATAATAAATTTAAAGTTTACGAAGAACAATCTCATGTGGGGCATTCCCCGAGATAATAAAACTTAATTCTTTAAACAAACTTAGTCTAGAGTAATTTTCATCAAATCCGAAATAATGGATTGGTGGTACGATGAGGCTGCGGGACGATCGCTAGCCCTCTTGCAGAGCTTTTCCTCTATCGCTTCTTCCTGAAATATGTTAAATAAAAGAGTCAGCCCTATCATCCGGGGCTGAGTGAGAATCTCACCTTACAGTCCAAAGTAACCTCACAATATTTTTAATTACAATCACATTAAGAAAATAATAAGCATGTTGAAATAAACATATTACAACCCTTTTATTAAATAAATCAATAAATATTCACGCGCAAAATTTTCTCCACTCATCTTAGAAAAAATAACTTAGTTTAATCAATACTCCTTCTTTTTCCCATATAACATATTATACATTTGTTGCGGTACGTGCAACCCGATCACGTGCATTTATATATTTGTTGCGGTACGTGCAACCCGATCCAGTGCATTTATATATTTGTTGCGGTACGTGCAACCCGATCCAGTGCATTTATATATTTGTTGCGGTACGTGCAATCCGATCCAGTGCATTTATATATTTGTTGCGGTACGTGCAACCCGATCCATTGCATTTATATATTTATTGCGGTACGTGCAACCCGATCCAGTGCATTTATATAATTATTGCGGTACGTGCAACCCGATCCAATGCATTTATATATATTTGTTGCGGTCCGTGCAACCCGATCCAATGCACTTATTTGTTGCGGTCCGTGCAACCCGATCCAATGCACTTATTTGTTGCGGTACGTGCAACCCGATCCAATGCACTTATTTATTGCGGTACGTGCAACCCGATCCAATGCACTTATTTATTTGTTTAAATATGTCATATGTTCAAAAGGCTCAAATAATATTTTCTTCCTTCAATATTTCACCCTTTTCACTTGTACGGATTACAACTCTCAAACCGTAAGTCGGATTTATGCCCGTAAAGTCTCAAACTGTCGAGGACAGAGTAATCTATAACTTTTATTCAGCACAATATTTCATATTCATTACCAATTTGTACAGTTTTTACATTATACATTCTTCCCTTCCAGACTTCGGTTGATCCGATGTAGAATGTTTAAACAGCGATAACTCTCAAAACGTAAGTCGAATTTATCCCCGTAAAGTCTCAAACTGACCGTAACAAAAATATGTACAACTCTGTAAAATTTCATCCAATTCTAACAAGTATAGCCCAATATAACAGATTACAATTGCACAATCCAAACTAGTTATTAAACAATCATAAATTTCATGCTCATTCTTTCAATAACCGGATTATATTCTAACATGTATTGTAACTTAAAAATAAAGGATTTTACTAAGAATTTTGAGTGAGAAAACTCACCTTTGCTGCTTCGTAATTGCGAACAAAACCTCAACTTCAACTTATCCTTCAACCAAACCTTTTTGGGACTCCTTAATTGCTTTCTTTAATTTTTTTTCCTCTCTTTGTTTTGTTTCTGATTTGCTGTTTTCTCCCTTTTTGTTGTATTGTGTATTTGATGTGTTGTATTGTGTGTGTTATATTTGTAACCAAGTGCAGAAAATGTCCGTGATAAATGGGATGTGAGGGAGTTATGGAAAAGTGCAGAAAATGCCCATGATAAATGGGATGTGAGGGAGTTCTATTTTTTTTTATTATTTTACAGGACTTTACAGATTTTCACTGGGTGTTGTTGTTGTTGTACCCATAGTATTAATTATTCATATCAAATCACTTTTCAAGTTCATAAAAACTATGCACAAATTAATATATATATAGGTATCATGTAAATTCTGCGATTTATTTATTATTTCTTAAGGAGTGTGCAAAGTTAATAGTGGACAAATAAAAGTGAACGGAAGAAATACTTAATAATAAGCTGGATAATATAGGTATAAATAATAAATAATCTCTTAATTTTTTAAACTGGACAAATAAAAATGAATATTTATTTTTAATACATTGAACAAGTAAAAATTGATGAAGGGAATATGGAGTAATATACGGAAAATTACACTTAACTTAAAGAATTGAAAAATTATATATATAAAAAGTACTTTTGAAGGATTACAAATATATGAACAGTTTTCTCATACTTACAAGAGAAATAAAAAATTGAAAAAGTATATATATTAATTATCAAAAATTTCAAGAATTTAGTGATGACCAAGATAAAAGAAAGAACAATATAGACTAGAGAATTCATCTTTGAAAGAAAAAAGGAGGACTTAGGCATGCCCGTAAATGATGGGGCAGAAGTTTATGCTGCTACTTTTTTACTCAGGATTCTGTTTTACACATTACAAAATCATGAATGAACTAAGAGAAAAGAAAGAAAAAAAAAAATTCTACTAGTAATGATGTCTTCTAAATGTTTGAATGTTTCTCAGACTAATTGTTGAGAGACACGACTAGTCAGTATGTGGACTGGTTCTTATCGACTATTGGTCCCACTGTTGTCACTTCCACTTAAATGAAATGCAATTTTCTCATTTCAAAATGTCACACACTCTCAGTGTACTAGTTTATATAAGCTCGTCCAAGGTGTCAGGTCGGCCCGATTCTGACTCAGCCCGTCCCGATTACCCTTTTAAAAAAAAATTATCGGTGTCGAATTCGAACTCGGGACGGGGCTTGGAATCGTCCGCCCAACCCATCTCGACCCCGTCCCGATCCCGACCCGCCCCCCTCCCCCTTTGCAAAAATAAACGTTGCAATAACGGTCAATTTTTTATTTTAGCCGTTGTGCAACGGCTATAACGGTCATTTTGCCCCCCTCCCCCTTAATATTCATTTTTAACCTCTAAGTTAATATATTTACACTTTAACCCTATTTCTCAATAATAAATACCTCATTTTTCTCACAAATCTTCCTACCATCTCTCTAATTTAATCTCTCAATTTATCTCTCTACAAATCTTCCTACTATTAAATATTATATCAAAGTTAAAAAAACTGGGAGTGAAGTTGGCAACTAGCTTGATGATCATCCATCAAGCAAAGTTTCAATTTTCAACCTCGATTACACGTCGACGTTACGTCGGCGTTTGGTACCTTCGTTCCTTCTTTAAATTATTATTGTTACTTTATTTTAATTAACACACTTAATTTCATTATCTTTAATTATTTATTTGCATAATTAAAATGGAAAGATTAAGAGATATGTTTAAGGGTAATGATTCTTCTAGTAGGGGTAACAAGGGCAGAGGTACTTCTTCCATTAATCATATTCCTAGTCCCGATGATTTTATTGATTTCACTCATATAGATGAAACTGTTTTTTTTTAAATGATATATCATTAGATGATGAGGTAGATGAACAAAACTTTAATTTAGACTAACCACTAGATGACACATCCACTAGTGCACCTCAATCTCAGGCTCAGACTGAGTCTCAACCTGAAACTGAAACTGGAATGCCTCATATTCCCCCTAATATGAGTCGAGGCCCCACACAACGAAAATTAAAATCAGTTGGATGTTTTATTGCACAAAATATTAATGAAATTTGTGATTATTATGGAATAAATAATAAAATTATGACTATTACATTAGATAATGCTTCTTCTAATGATTATGTTATAAGAATTTTAAAAGCTTGATTAATTGCATGTTTTCCTAATCATTTTCATATAAGATGTGTGTGTCATATTTATAACTTAGTTGTAAATGATGGCCTAAAACTTTTTGAAAGCATTCTTGAAAAAATGCAATTTGCTATAAATTTTATTTTTAAAGGTAATAAAATACAAAGACGCAAAGAATATTATCCTACTATTTTAAATATGTTATTTTATATAGCTCTAATATTTTTGTTACTTAATGAATATATGCAAAAACCAACTTATAAGGCATCTATTGAAAAAATATTTAAAATTTTAATTTCTTTCTTTCTATTCCCACTATTTATATTATTGGTGTGGTATAAATCTGACTATTAAAGTAGACGGTTATAAAACACTAATAGAAACGATTTATGATTGTATAGAAGTACTTCCAATAAACTGAACTGAAGAACCAACTCACAAACCAACTAAAGAAGAAGTTACGTCTAGCATACACACTGAATGTAAACAAGTATATACATATTACCAACAACAAAGTGCAAATAATCAACCGGCTTCTGTACCATCTTTTACTACTTCGCTGTAATCTTATAAAAACATGCGGTTTCTGCTGCTAGTATTCAAGGTCTTAGACATAAAATGTTTAGTGGTTCAACTTCTTCACAAGGTAGCGAATTTGATGTTTATATTTTGCAGGGTGTTGTACCGTACGAATTAATTATCAATGATGAAGGACATGAAGACTTGGTGAAATACTGGAGGCAGAATAAGAATAGATTTCCGACACTAGCAAAGATGGCCGGGGATGTTTTGAACATTCAAGTGTCATCAGCAGCATCTGAAAGTGCATTTTCTGCTGGGAGATTTCAAATAGGAGAGTACAGACATTCATTGGCGGGAGACGCATTGGAGATTGCAGTTCTTTTCAGAGATTGGATTCGAGCGGAGCGTAGAAGGTGCGGTCAATCGGAGATCAACGAAGAAGAAAACAACAACTACAACGAAATCTTGTCTGAGGGACCAGGAAGCGACGACGAACAATTTTAATTTTCGTTATGTGGGGCATCGACTCATACTAGGGGGAATAAGAGGCATTCTAGTTTTAGTTTTAGTTTCAGGCTGAGACTCAGGCTGAGCCTAAGGTTGAGGTGCACTAGTGGGTGTGTCATCTAGTGATTCATCTAAATTAAAGTTTGATTCATCTACCTAATCATCTAATGATATATCATTAAAAAAGCAGTTCCATCTATATGAGTGAAATCAATGAAATCATCGGGACTAGGAATAGGATTACTAGAAGAAGTACTCATGTCCTTATTACCCCTACTAGAAGAAGTCTTACCCTTAACCTTAAACATACCTCTTAATCCTTTCATTTTAATTATGCAAAAAAATAATTAAAGATAATAAAATTAAGTACGATAATTAAAATAAAGTAACAATAATAATTTAAAGAAGGAACGAAGGTACCAAACACTGACGTAACGTCGACGTGTAATCGAGGTTGAAAATTGAAACTTTGCTGGATGGATGATCCTCAAGCTAGTTGCCAACTTCACTCCCAATTTTTTAACTTTGATATAATATTTAATAGTATGAAGATTTGTAGAATTGTAGAGAGATAAATTGAGAGATTAGATTAGAGAGATGGTAGGAAGATTTGTGAGAAAATGAAGAGGAAAATGAGGTATTTATAGTTGAGAAATAGGGTTAAAGTGTAAATATATTAATTTAGGGGTTAAAAATAAATATTAAGGGGGTAGGAGTTTATGGGATGGAGGGGGGGGGGGACGGACAAAAATGGGCGTTATAGCTATTGCACAACGGCCAAAATTGAAATTTGGTCGTTGTTGCAACGGTTGTGTTTGCAAAGGGGAGGGCGGGGCCAGGTCAGGTGAGATTGGGGCAGGCGGGACGATCCCAAGCCAAATCGAGTTCAACCCCAGACAAACAAATTTTTTTAGGTGGATCGGGATGGGGCGGGGCGGGCCGACCCGACCCACTGGACATGCCTAGTTTACACCGTGCTCTTCGATCTCTAATTATTTATTGTAGTTATTAAAAATATTTATTTAAAATTATTTATTATTTTAAAAATTTAAGATATAATTTTTTATTTTATTTTACTCTAGTATAATTTTATCATTAATAAAGATGACGCATAAATAATATAAACATATAATGGAGAGAAATTACAATATAGATATAAATAAGGACAAAGTTAGTTAAATATCTCTCTTAATTAATATTTTTTTAAAAATATATAAAATAAAAAAGAGATAACTAATTTGTGACAAAGAAAGTAACATTGTTTGGATTTTGAGAATTAAATAAGAAATGTTTGATAGTAATCTATTTAGAAAGAAGGAACTCTCTCAAATAATCATTTTTTTCTTGAAGATAATAAGTGAAAGAAGATATTCTTCTAATTTAGTTAATACATAGTAACAGCTAAGTATGGATAGATATTGTCGTATGCGTCTCCTCTCCAGTGCCCTTCCCTTCCATTTCCCCAGTCCCCCTTTTGATTTGTGACATGTATTTTAGTTTAATTTTAATATTTCTTAATTTTCCTAGTTATACAATTCCATCACAACAAATTCTACGCATGTGTAAATAAGGGAAAATTCTAGTTAGATTACGCATTGGAAAATTAACTGCTTAGGAAAATATCGAATTGTCACAATTAATCAAAACCATTTTAGTTAAACGCCAAATTGTAATTGTGACATTGAACAAGTAAACAGGGAATAGACGAACTTTCACTGTACAATACAACGCAAACAGTCAAAGGAAGAGCAAGACTTTCTTAACTCGTTCCAATTTAGATCTCTTATTTCAATTTTCTTAATTTAAGCTTTATATAATGTAAACGCAAAATATCAGTTACTTTTTGTTGTCAAAACGCAATTGGGTACTGATAAAGTAATTATATGTCCTTTATGGTAACCATTAATTGAACACCTTTTAGATAAAGAGTGTAATTAATACTCCTACACATTAACCATGTAAAAGATATCTGCACTATTAGATCACTTAAAAAGTGATTGCATTGCAAGTAGCTCTACTTGATACACAGTCATAGGTAACCTGCAATAAATCATAACTTAATTTGTTATAACATGTTAAATTAGATAGGTAGTGTAAAAATTTGTTATATTATAAGTGTATTAAGTGTGTTTACCCCAAAAAGGGTACAGTTAAATTTGTAAGTGATTTTAAAAATATGTGGATTGATTTACAATATAAAGTGATAAGCAATTAACAATAAGTAAGCAAAAGTAAATAGTAAGAGAATAATAACCTGGGATTCTGTGAACTTGATTGAATTCTTCTAAGCGAGATTGGTTTGAGTCTTAGCTAAATTGCTTCAGTTTCGATCCAAAAATGAGAGCTAATGAGTATATTTTCAATAGAGCTGGTCGTACAAGTATGAATAATAAGAATTGGATGCCCTTCCAACATGAAGGTTGTGCTCCTTTTATAGCTATGAATGAAGGCGTTAAAGACCAAGATTCTCTCTCTAATTAAATACAATTAAAGATAATAAAGTCTCCTTAATGATAGAGGAGTAACGGCTGGCGCCATATCCGGAACGGGTACACATTGAGCACCTCCAGTTCTTCACCCAGTGTCAACTGGCTCGGTCGCTATCTGATCTCGCCTCGACATCCGATCCAATCCGAAGTTACCCATATCCGGTTTAGAACTCAACCGCCTACCTCGAACCCCACACTTAAACCTTGCCACGTGTCGTGTCGGTTTTCATCGTATACAAATAATCCCCACACTTTCTGGATCAAAGTTTACCGAAGTGACGGAAAATGGAAATGATTTCTTCGTTGTCTTATCTAGTAAACTTCTTTTCAAATTACTCCGAAATAGGCAGGAAATGAAATGTTTCCTCTTCTCCAAACTTTGACTCACGTCTTATCATCTTGCAAATTCAAACACGTGTCATCTTCCGATTGCGCCGCCTCTTCAGTTAGTTTATCGAAACACTTCGCAATGTGACTGAAACCCTTAAAAAAACCTTCATCTTCTCTTCCATTTTCCACTTTCTGCAAAATTTCCTTTCAAATCTCTTTTATTTGTTCTAGTCTTCTTCCGTTCAGATCTTCAAAACTTCAAACATTCAAAACTTCAAACTATCAAGCCTTCAGATCTTCTTTCGTTCAAAACCAACATTACACACTTCCTCTCCCTTTACAATTATGGCTAAAACCAACACTCGCTCTTCTTCGACACACTCTTCACCAGCACCTTCATCTCCGCCGGCGAATCTCCTGAAGCTTATGCTGCCCCTGAGCTTAGGGCTTTTGACATGATCCCGTCTTCTTTTTGTTTCGACAACGAGTTCATAGTTTGTGTTGTCACTTCAAAATCTGACTGAGGTGAAGAGGTTAAGAACTATCCTACCTCCATAAGTCTTTCTGTTCTCGACACTGTCCAGAACAATTGCGATTGGACTGGTCTCTCTGGGATTATTATACCCGGCCCGGACGACAATGTCACCACCTACAGGTCGTGTACTCTAATGTTTATATTTACCATTTCACCTCTAAGCTCATCCCCCCCCCCCCCCGATCGACAACATCCTGGGATTCTGTGAACTTGATTGAATTATTCTCAGCAAGATTGGTCCAAGTCTTAGCTAAATTACTTCGATTTTGATCCCTAAATTAGAGTTAATGAGTATATATTCAATAGAGCTGATCGTACAAGTATTAATAATGAGAATTGGATGTCCTTCCAACATGAAGGTTGTGCTCATTTTATAGCTATGAATCAAGGCGTTAAAGACCGAGACTCCCTCTCTAATTAAATTCAATTAAAGCTAATAAAGTCTCCTTAATGATAGAGGAGTAACGGCTGGCGCCATATCCGAAAACGGTACACATTGAGCACCTTCAGTTCTTTTCACCGGTGTCAACTGGCTCGATCGCTATCCGGTCTCGCCTCGACATCCGGTCCAAGTGATGTTACCCATATCCAGTTTAGAACTCAACCGCCTACCTCGAACCCCGCACTTAAACCTTGTCATGTGTCGTGCCGATTTTTATATATATATTAAATCCTACAAAAAAACAACTACTCCGAGCTATTACAAGTTAAATATATTACGTAGTGTCAGAAAATCTTAACACCACCAATTGACACTTAAATCCTTTTACACAAGCATGTTCTAGAAACCGAAAATTGGAGAATTATGAGTACACAAAACTTCACTTTTCAACAAAGCCTAAATATGTGGAATTAATTAACCCAGGCCGCAACTGATGGCGGAGTCTTTTTGACGAGTAACTGCTTTCTTTTTTTTATTAATGCTCTGATGGAGTCAATAGACCTATAAGTTTCCTCCTAGGGTCCCACCATAGATTCATCAAATTCCCCAAAGTGTTGGAGGTATTCAGACAGCAGTTCATACACATAGTTGTATTGTATCACTCGATCTTTCTCAATTTGTTTGAAGATTGACTAATTTAAATAATCAAATAACTCTTATTTTAATTATAATTTTCTTTAACTTTTTTTACATATTATTAATTATTAATTATGAAGGCTTATAATACTTTTATATTTTAGTAGTAATTTTTAAATATATAAATTTTATTATAAAATATTTGAAGAATCTATATTAAAAATTAAATTTAAAAAAAAATATTTGACTCTCAAAACTGATCAACCTTCAAACAAATTGGGACTAAGAAAATAGTAATTTCTCAAAATGCATGTGAATATGCCTCTATAAATAGCTAGCGTTTCTGATCACTTCCATTAAGTAGTTCTAAGGAAACACAAAAAGAAAGAAACTTGCAAGGCACCATGGCTTCATTCCATAGCTTGAAGACTTTGGCCATTGTTGCTCTTGCACTTGCCTCCATTGTGCAGGTCACACTAGGTCAGTTATCCTTTTCTTAATACATTTAAGTTACTGACAGTATAATTAATTTTTGCACCATCAATATAATTTAATCTTTTATAATATATTACTCACCATTTATTAACCATTTGAGTTACTAAGTTCAATTTGTAATATTTAGTAAAAAATTTATTCCTTTTATCTAAATTTTTGTGGCACTTTTTGAGATTAAGACAATGTAAATTTTGATCAAAACTTTTAAATGTATTTTATCATCATATTTATATGAAACTTACAACTTATAGTACTTTTGTATAATTTTTGAGTATCTGAATTTTAGTTTTGAAATATTTAGCTGATCTAATCCAAGGTTTGATACAATGCTACTACTAAGTTTGCTTCTGGTAAATTAGAAGTTAATCCTTCATACTCGGCTAGAGAAGAAATTACAAAAATGATAAACCTGATGGATTGTTGCTAAAAATTCCACCCTGAAACCCATATTTTGAGTGCATTGCATTATTCGGATAATTCAAATCGAAGTAATTGAATATCCAACTCAGGCCTATATGACATGATCGATCAATAGATCCACCTTTTTATTATATTCCATACATCGCAGTAGATTGATATCATACTCGTAGAATTAATACGATTCATTTTCAAGATGCTTTGGCGGTGAAATGATAGACACAAGACGAAATTTTAGTTTAAAAAATTAGTCAAATTGACTCTCGAAAAATGAAAAATATCACATAAATTGAGACTAACAGATTAATTAATATATATATATATATATATATATATATATATATATATATATATATATATATATATATATATATATATATATATATATATATATAATATATTTATTTTCCTAATCCATGAGTACATACGTAGAGTCTTAACGTTGTTTGGGTAAACATATGCAGGGGAAATAGCATGCGAGAACTTAAACGAAGACTCTTGTGCATTCGCAATATCAAGAACGGGGAAGCGTTGCGTGCTAGAGAAGCATCTTCGAAGGAGCGGTGAAGAAGTATATACATGCGGAACATCAGAAATTGAGGCTGATAAGCTCAAAGATTGGATCGAAACCGATGAATGTATTGAGGCATGCGGCGTCGATAGAAATGCTCTCGGCATTTCTTCCGACGCTCTGCTCGAGTCTCGCTTTACCAACAAGCTCTGTTCCTCTGCGTGCTACAAGCACTGCCCAAACATTATTGACCTCTACTTCAACCTTGCTGCTGGTGAAGGTAAATACTCATCATGCGTCTATGAAAATTAGTATTTAATTATATATAATGTGATTGTAAAGATTTTTTACACTACTAGTAGTGAGTTCTAATTTGAAGGATCACACACATCACATTAATCTAAACTAATTAGATAGTGCATAATTGTAAAACGAGAACTTATATGTTCTTCGTTAGCAGAAGTGAAAGACTGAAAAACAACGCTGAAATCAATCGTCGGTGATTGTCACAGTGTATTGGAGCAACCCCTATACCACAATTTAAACCTTAGTTTGATTGTGAGAGACGAGAAAATAGAATATCTTAGAGTTCTATCTTAATGGACCTTTACAGCAACCCTTACGGGCGGACACTTATTTTGAACATAATCTATAATAATAAATTAGTTATCATTTTTACCAGGTTATTAATTAATCTTTATTATAGAAATTTACCATGATATTAATTGTATGTCTTTGATTGGCCATAGGTGTATATCTCCCCAAGTTGTGTGCAGAGCAAAAGAGAAATGGACGCCGTGAAATGGCTGAGATCAGAAGCTCGGGGCTCGTCGCACCAGCACCGGAATCAGAAGTCAAAGCCCTTAATTTCATGATTGCTCCTGCAATACCTCCTTTCTAAATTCAAGATAGGTTATTAAATTCAGCACTATAAGTATACAATGTTTTTTTGTTACTAGTTTTAAAATAAGGACTCTGGGTTGGCCGAGTTAATATACATTTGTATCTTTTTGTGGTTTGTTACATTTTCATATAATGGAGTATTGATATGATTGTTAGCAAAACTTGATATTGTTGTTTTATCAAAACCCAAATGAGCGAAACATTGCTTGAATTAATCTTGAAGCCATAGTCAAGGGCAGATTAACGACTAGTCTAATGTTTTATATTTATACATATTATATATTACTATGATATACAATAGTGTGTATATCATATTATATTTATAGGTAATATGATATTTCGGGTATACAGTTCACATATTATATATTACTATGATATACAATAGTGTGTAAACTATACCTCAAAACTGTACAACATACATAATTGCTGCAGTGAAATTTTTAAGAGGTTTTTTTTAAATGGATAAATGCGGGTAAATAGTTTACTCCAGATGTATATTCACGAAATATCTTAGCCCCATAAATAATGGAAAAGTTTAACATTTAGCCACTCACTAAAAATTGTTACAACTGCTAGTTACATGAGCCCATTTCTTCACCAACAGAATGGGTTGGTATCATTTGTAAATGTCAAGCCTATAGCGGTGGAAGTTTGGAATTCTATGAAGTTTAAGACAAAACGAAACATGGGCTGACTATTATACTGGATCCAAGATGGTAACTTTCTTACAAATTTGGAGCAAATAACGTTGAGAAGTTATATTCTACAAACATAATTTTATTAGGCCTAACAAATGGATTTCCTTGTAGAAATTATGGGAATACAACATTTGGGCTTCCAAATGTAAGCTCTTTTTTTTGGGAAACATACGTAAATGAATTTTTCGGTCAATTAGTTTATCAACATGCTGAAGTATACACTACGTATATACTTCGGCTGTATATATTATATATATAGTGTATGTATACTATATGTATAAAGTATATACTACCTATACACTGTATATATTATGTAAACTAAATGGCCGAATTGGTATTTTGCCTGTTATTTTCCCCTTTTTTTTTCCAACAAGAAAATTCTCTTGTAGAATTTCAGATCTTTTTTCTTTTCCAAGATAGTTTAAGGTAAGTCAGGAAAAGCTAACTGATAGTGGCTGTGGTATTATTAGAATTCAAACTCGTTACAGTAAGATATGAACTGTGATCTCGTTAATTGGCTATCCCATGGGATCGATTTTCTCAACGGTAGACCTACTAGTAAAAACAATTACAATTCCATTATGCAGTCATATTTACTCACATTTTGCCTTCCAAACTTTACAGGTCTGTTTCTTGCTGACCAAAATGGTTCTATTTTTAAAAGGTTAAAGAATGTCAGAAGGAATATATTTGTTGGGGTAGTCATAATGGAGAAATTTCTCAAAAATGTTTGGGAGCTCTTTTTAAAGAGAAATTTTAAAAAATATGCCGCCCAACATAAGATATTACATGATTACATTCATGTAGTCATATTTTTAGTTTACATCCGCATAGCGAGCTTGTTTTTTATGCTATAGTACTTATACACTCCGTATACAATATTATACAATACTTTTTTGTTCTATACACCTAAAAAATGGCAGTCCGGTGCACTAAGCTTCCGCTATCGCGGGGTCCGGGGAAGGGCCGGACCACAAAGATCTATTGTACGAAGCCTTATCTTGCATTTCTACAAGAGGTTATTTCCACGGCTTGAACCCGTGACCTCCTAGTCACATGGAAACAACTTTACTAATTACTCCAAGGCTCCCCTTATACAACATTATATATAATGTATCAACCTTATATAAAAATGTATAATTATGTATAAGAAATGTTTATACACAAATATAATTTAAACCGGATAACAAACTCAAATATGAGCTAAGACGGGTAAATATTTCCCCCCGGGTATCCTACAATGTAATTTCTGTTGGAAATTAGCCTTTGGCGGGAGTTGCGACCGACCAACTTTAACGGCTTAAACACTAGTGTTACGTATGTTGGAGAATCCGGTTCTTCACACATGCATGATGTACTAAGTACGTAAATAACCGTAGGGCCAAAAATCGTCAAATTTCATTGAGAAATGAAAGAGATATTGGTTCACGAAGTGAGGTGTTTGAAGCATGGAAAGTGTGGTGTTGTGTTCAATTCTCCCTCATCGGTAGAGGAAGAAAGAATTGTTGTGTATATAAGACTCGAAATGTGTTTGGGGTTTGGGACCCCAGGTATCCCATGTGTTTAAAGGAGGAGGACCTAGATGTGCCGGTTCAGAGAAAGACCACACGCTGCCGCCGCCCGCCCGCCGTCGATTCCGGTCCACGGGTTCGGATGTGCGATTTGGACCGAATTCTTTCAGATGTACAGTTTGGTCCTGAAGTTTTGAAAGTCGAATTTCGACGGTCCCGAGCGAAGCGTTCGACTCAATTCACCATTTATTTTGGTGAATTACACCTCCAATAATGGCCAATCCGTTGGCAATTTTCTCCATTTATTTGGTGGCTTTACTACATCCATAATGGTCATTATTTGGCCAATAATGGTCATTATGGAAGCGATCAAACAACCCTCTTCCTCCTATATAAACACCCCTTACACCATTGTTGAGGGACGCTTGATATACACGAATATACACAAAGCAGAAAGCATAGCAAACCAGTTTCTTCCTAATCTTCCAAGCATCATTTCGTTATTCAATATTCTTCACGGTAGCTTTTGAGTTTCCTTTGCTCAATTGTTCCATTGCTGTTTTATCTTGGGAGGCAATTGTCCGGACGTATAAAGGATACATACGGGCAATATTGTCTTAAGGGCAGTGGCACACTTTTCGACTCAAAGAAAATCAAAGCAGCTTTCCTGGTCTTCTTGTTCAACAAAAATTGTAATTTGGGTTTTATTGTTATATTGCAATTTCCAGTTTTCTAGTTGAATTGTAATTTCAATTCTTACATAAGCAGTTACTTGTAATTTCCGTTTCTTGCAATCCTTGTAATCCCAACAATTTCCCCCCTTTTAAACTCTCTACACTGTGGGAAAACTTGCACATGCTTGCCTTTCAAGCATTATATATATTTTTTATATCTAGCTTCTCGGCTTACGCCAGATTATTCATGGAGATATTAGTCCCGGTCCCTCAGCACTACTATCAGTAAATCGCGGGATGTGCTTGAATGACCAAGGCTTGAGAACAGAGCAACTAATATCACCTACAAGGTCCTACACCAGAAGAGAGCAAATTGCTCCCACCAGAGTTCGAACCCACGCTGCAGGCTCCGGTTGGATTTTAAGTACTCCTCATTTGCCATTCAGCTATGCCCGGGGGACCATTTCAAGCATTATTAATATTATAATCCCCGTTCCATTGAGAACAAGGTATGTGGAGTAAAATTTAGTGTAGTAAATTAAAGTATAGCGGACCTTGATTTGATTTTCCTGTTAACCTCGAGAAAACTTAGTAAAAGGATTCGTCTTTTCTCAATGGGTGTCACGAAAGAAGAAGGGGTTCGAATTTGATTTATGTAAATATTGGGATAATAATATTTTTGGTCCCTTAACTTCTGAAATTTTTAAATTTTGGTCCTTATTCAACGAATTAAAATGTGTTTTTTGTCACTTCATATAAGAAATACGTTACATTAATTTAGACTACTTTTAAAATTATATTTCTCTCAAATATAAAGTAATAATACAAACCTAATATACACATCTATCTTAAGTTTGTGAAAAAGTAGACGGTTGAAAAGTCTGCATTTCAACTGTTTGAAGGTTAAATTACATAAACAGATATCAGAAGGATCAAACTTCGAATTTATCGATATTTGAGGGGTTAGAAGCACAGTTTTCTAAAATTATTTACATTGTATTTACGTATATCAATAAATACATGCAGGAAAAATCTGACAGACGTCAGCCTAAATGGATGCCTTCGAAAATCAAAATATGGGCCCAAATTAAATTTGGAATTCACGTGTCACATAAACTTCATAACTATCTTCATCTTTTTTCTAAAAATCAATAAAGGTCAAATATTCAGAGGTATAATTATAAATTTGTTACTTTTTAAATTTTAAAAATAAATATACTTTAAATGGTATTTTGTATATATAATTTCAGTGCGATGAACCAAATACATGATAAAAAATAATCTATGTATTATTAATTTTTATATATTTAATTTTTACATAACTAATCCCAATATAATTTATCTTCAAATTAAATACCCCCTAAAGGTTTGTCATGGAACAAGTAGAGATCAAAAGTTTAAAATAATTTATTTTTAAAGTCATTAAATATAATTTTCTAAAAGAAATAAGAAAAATGAATGCTTGACCTTCACTCATTTCTACGAAAATAACAAAAGATAATTTATCCTTTTATTATTTTATCCATGTATAAATTATACATAAGCTTGTTAGTCCATATTACTGGTGGTGTGAAATAATATATAAATTGATGTATTAAGTTATATAAAGATTAAGTTATGCATGATTTCAATTACATCTAAATATTGAATAAAATCATACTAAATTATATATTTTAATTATTTTTCTTATATATCATATCAAACGATGCTTTAAAGTTAAAAGCCACAATTTGTTAAACTTATAATTCTTATGAAATACGCAAGGTCAAAAGTTCAAAATTGCCTAATTATTCTTGTACATCACTCATTTTTATTCAAAACAACATCATATTTCAGCTTTCTCATTATAGTCTCAATCATATGGAGACATAAACGGTGTATTATCAGGGAATTGCTACACGCAATCCTCCTATATTCAATTGAGTGACTCTCATTTCCTCCTTAATTTAAGGCCTAATTAAAAATCACATTTACCATTTTCAAAACGATCCAATGTTTGATCACTCACTCAATTCCCGAGCTGCCAACTAATTCACCAACTTTAACTAGAAAAGAAGCCCCACCATGTTTCCATATACTCTCTTCGTTTCGATTTATGTGGCACTTTTCGCTTTTCGAATGTCAATTTGACTTTAAAATTTATATATTTGAAAATTACATGAAAAGTACTATAAGTACAACTTTTCTCATATCAATTTGATGAAAAAATACTTCTTAAAATATTCGTTAAAGTTCATGCAGTTTGAATCTCGTAAAGCTAAAAGTATCACACAAATTGGAACAAACATAGTATCATACTTCGACAACGGGACAAAAAAGAATTGTTGCGACACATTGCAATATATCTAACTATACTAATATATCATAGGTAAATGAGAAATAAAAATAATACTCCCTCTGTTCCAACTCAACTATCAGTTGTTCACTTTTTCTACCTCATGAGTAGAAAAAGTGAACAACTGATAGTTGATGTGTCTTTTGCTAACTAGTTGGTGGTAGTTTAGGTAGGAAATTCAAAAAAAATTAATATTTGAGGTGTGTTTTTAACATTTAACTCTTAATAATTCACTCCATAACCAACAACCAAACAACCCCTTTTAAAGTATGACTAGCATTAGTCTAAGATATTTTATGATGTACTCCCTTTGTTCAATTTTACTTGTCCACCACACTAAAAATAGTTGTACAATTTTATTTTTTTACAAAATTAAGAGATAATTTATCACTTGTTTCTATTTTACCCTTAGTATCAATAAATCAAAATTTTCAATTCTTTTTTTCAACACTTTGGAATTATATTAGTCAAACTCAACATTTTCTAAGGCTCCACTATTTAGTCTTTTCTTTGGTCTTTTTTTAGGGAAAATTTAAGAAAAGTACAATTTGATGACTTATATTGCAAAAATATAGCCCATAACTTACAATGTAAAACTTTGGTCCAAAAATACTTTTATACAATGTTATACACTTATATACAAAGACAATTATATTATGTATATAGGTGTACAAAAGTGTATAATGTGTAGGTATATACTTTAAATATATAATTATATAATATTATACACGAAAATATGATCTTATACATTTATATATAATTTTTTGTCGTCGCCGGCGCCGCCAATTGGAATCGCCAGTTCACTTAAAGTGAAAATTGTGGCTTTTGACTCGGTGAAAATTGGAGATTTTTTGTGGGATGGGTGCGCAATAGGGTGGCCCTTATTTTGGCATTGACTTTGGTACAAGAAACCCGTCGGAGCTCCGTCGTCGTAGGCTAACAGTGTCTCGCCATCGCCAGCAAATAAAAAAAATCTATGGTTTCGGTAGCAGGAGAAGGAGGAGGAGAGAGAGTGAGAGAGAGGAGACGAACTAGATTTAGGATTACGCCGTCATTCTTTGTGATCGTTGTTTATGTTGATGACATAAATCTCATTAGAACTCCAAAAGAGCTCCACAAGGCAATCAAATATTTAAAGAAAGAATTTCAGATGAAAGATTTTGGAAAGACAAAACTTTGTCTTGGTCTGCAAATTGAACATTTAGCAGACGGGATCTTTATCCATCAATATGTCTATACTGAAAAAGTTTTAAAACAGTTTACATGAACAATGCACATCTTTAGTACTCCAATAGTTGTTTGCTCATTTGAAGTGAGTAAAGTTCTGTTCCGACATCAAGAAGAAAAATGAAGAGCTTTTTAGTCCAGAAGTACCATATCTTAGTGCAATTGGTGCACTTATGTATCTTGCTAACGCTACAAGACATGATATAGCATTTTTTGTTAATTTACTAACAAGATATAGCTCTTCTTCTACAAGAAGATATTGGAATAGAATTAATCAAATAATGTGATAACTAAAGGGAACTATTGATATGAGTATGTTTTATGATAACAAAGATAGTGCAAATCTTGTTGGTTATGCTGACGCAGGTTATTTATCTGACCCACATAAAGCTCGATCTCAAACGAGATATCTGTTTACACGGGGAAGTATTGTTATATCATGTCGATCTACAAAGCAGTCTATTGTTGCTACTTCTTCAAATCATGCCGAAATAATAACTACTCATGAAGCAAGTACATCGTGTGTGGGGTTAAGATTAGTGATACATTTCATTAGAGGAAGATTTAGCTTTAAGTGCGATACAAAAATACCCGCAGTCTTATATGAAGACAATGTTGCATGCATAGCTCAATTAAAGGGAGAATTCATAAAAAGAGATAGAACAAAATACATTTCACCAAAGTTATTCTTCACACGATCTTCAGAAGAATGGTGATATTGATGTACATCAAATCCGCTTAAGCAACAATCCTACAAATTTGTTCACCAAATCTTTACCGACTTCAACTTTTGAGAAGATTGTAAATAAGATAGGAATGCAAAGACTCAAATTTATGAATTGTGGTCTTCATCAGGGGGAGTAAAATACGTGTTTTACTCTTTTTATTCTTAACCAATGTTTTTCCCATTGAATTTTTCTGATAAGGTTTTAACGAGACAACTTGTAATACATATTACTAGATGTATATATTTTTCCTTTACTTGAATTTTTTCCACTGGATATTTTCTAGTAAGGTTTTAAGAAGGTACATTATCTATTAAGGAACATCGAATGGGGAGTGTTATAAATACATTGTATTATGGATGTCTATACAAATCCACAGTCATCTGGAAAGCTTACAATCAAGCAGGCAGCTTGCAAGTAGCTCAAATAGATAGTTGCAAGTAGCTCAAGCAGGCACCTCGCCAACAACTTCTTGAAAAGCCTTGCAGCAGCTTCATCAGGTTTGCGATCAAACATGCAGCTTGCAAGTAGCTCAAATAGATAGTTTGCAAGTAGCTCAAGCAGACAGCTTGCCAGCAGCTTCTAAAAAGCCTTGTAGCATCTTTCTGAAAAGTCTTGCAACTGCATCTTTTCCTCTATAAATAGGAAGTCAGTTCAGTTCAGTTCATTTGTATATTAGTTCAAAGTTGAATAATATATCACTCTCTCTATATTTATCTCTGGTATAGTTACTTTATAGTCTTTATTTTAGGGGAAAAGGTCAAATTTGCCCTTCAACTATGTTTTATGGAAACATCTGCCCTCCATTAAATTTTGGGATCAAATATACTCTCACTGTTTGAAAACTTGTTAAATTTTCCCTTATTTGGACGGAAAGTTGATGTGGACGCCACGTTGGATCTATATGGATGCCACATAGGATCTACGTTGGCGGACTCAATTAATTTAACCCAACCCGTAACCCGTTACGAGTTACTTTAAATAGCATTGACCCGGTCCAAATCAGTCCCAAATCGATCCCAAAGTTCAATCCTAAAATCAATATGTATTCTTCCGGTGCAAATCCCTTTACTAATCGTGTTTAGGGTATAATTTTTTTTCATTTTCCTTGCTAATCAATAGTGCTAGCTTCTTATTCTATCTGTGGTGTTCGAATTTGTTCAAGTTTCGATGACTTTACCGACGATTTGTGTGTGTTCGTTCAGGTCGTATGTGTTCCATTTTGTTGTGTTTTTTGTTTCAATTTCACGTTATCTTCAAGTTTCGTTTAATAGAACAACTTTGTTTGTAGATGAATTTCACTGAGTTTTGTATCAATTTTGTATTCGTGATTTTATCTAGGGTTCTTAACTTCAGCCCCCATTCTGAATGTATGTCATTCTGTATGTATATTGATAGTTTAGGGTTGGAAAAAGTGGTATTATGTTTGATTGTTGAAATACATGTGCGTTGATTATTTTTTATGTTGAAAGAAACACATTGGATGTATAAAATCCGAATTGAATATGCAGTTGGTCTCTTCTAGTGGGACACTCACTATGATTAAAGTTATTTTTCTTATTATTTGTCTTGAAAACCAGTCTTTGTGCATTTCTTTATTGGGATTATTTATTATGTGGTCCCTATTTGATCTTGTTTGTTTATTGTTGACTAGAATAAGTGTTCCTTTGTCTGTTTCTTAGGTGTTTAATGTGCAATTTCTTTTTCTTCTTTTACCTTCTTTGTTGACTTATTCCTTTGTTCATTTAACATTTATTTCTGTACTCAAGTGGTGTTACTTGTTTGCCCTACATTAAATTTATTGTTTATGTACTTAACTTTAATCAAATTATTAATGTTTTTGTTTGTTGTCTATTTTGCAAACAGTAAATGAATTTTTATTATTTTTGTCTGTTTTGCAGATCATAGTCATGGTAAGACTTGTTGTGAATAGGGCTGACAATGGATCGGAAGTGGATCGGGTGGAGCTCAATCCGCCTCCACCCGCCAACGATCCATCCACCACCCGACCCATCCATCACCCTATTATTTTTAATCCACATCTGATCCACCCATCATCCACGGGTGAATCGGGTGCTTCGCGGATGGAAGCGACGAAGACTTATGAAAATTGGTTGATACTCAAGTCTTGTAGGTAATTTATGACAGTTAATAAATATGTCAGTTCAAATTTCACAAAAATGAACTTTACATTGTTCATTTTATTGGAAGTAGAGAATTGTACGGATTAATTCGAGAATGGCAGGGTCTGGTAAATTCACAAAGTTGCATTTGATTATATCAACTGTTAAGATAAAATAAATATCATCAATCCTCCTAGTACTGTGAGTTTATATTTTTATGTGAAAACGATCAACATTTGTTTTTTCCCTTTCTTATGTTGTTCAATGTAAGTTTTACTTGATCAAACTTAGAGTGATATAATTAGCAGATAAAAATATAATTTGTTCAATCTGTTTAAATTTGAACGAGTTAGCGACCCACATATTTCTTAACTCAAGTTATTTTGATTAGCCTGATTCAGTCAAATTAAAAATAGCATTTATTAAGCGTTTGGACATGCAATTTCATCTTATGAGATGAAATCATCGTTTGGACATGCGATTTCATCTCATGAGATGAAATTCCAAATCATTCAAAAAGGCATGATTTGAGATTTCAAATTTTAAATGTAAAAGTTGACCACAAGTTTATATTTTGTAAAAATAGATTTTGTAAAAATAGATCCATAAATTGGTAGATATAATTAGCAATCATGTTTATCAATTATTTATATCAAATATTAAAAGATCTACAAGAGGGGTGGATTGAAAATAATTAATTTATAACGGGTGGGTCGGGTGGTGGGTTGGATGTATGTCCACCCGAATCCGACCCGATCCGTCACCCAATTAAATTCATGTTTTGTCGGATTTTCGTCCATATAATCGAGTCGGTGGATCGGATATCCATCGGATTAGGGTGAAATTACCAGTCCTAGTTGTGAATTTTCACTATGGTGGAGAGTGGATTAAAGTTCCAAAGTTGGTCTATTCAAGAAAATTTGTGCACACATGGGAATGGTATGACTTTGACTTTCTATACTTTTCAGACTTGGTAGATCAGTTTAAGAATTTAGGTTTCATTGGGGTTCAACAACTTGTAGTGACTGGTCCATAAGAGAAATATTATGAGATGTAATTTGACACAGGGATTAGGACATTGTTATATCTTGTGAGTGATGATTTTTGTGTGATTAATCTGTTTGCTATAGATGAATTTGAATTAGGGATAGATGGGACTAACATTGTACACCATTTTGAGTCTTATTCTATTAATGTTGAGGCTGGTACAGATTGTGACAGTGCCAATGAAGCATTAAACTCTTCTTCTAATGATTCTAGTGATGATGATTTTGATGTTGAAGAATTAGAGCTTATTAGACTTCAAAATAAAAGGGAGATTACACTTAAGTTAGAGCATTTCAAAATAATTTATCCTGGAATGTCTTTTAAAGATACCCTTGAAGCTAGAATGTTTATGAATCTTTATGCATTGGCTGAAAATAAAGGGTTAGTACTGTTGAAAAATGACAAATCTAGGGTTAGGTACAAGTGTGTTGAGAATTGTCCTTTTAAGTGTTCCATCTGTAAATGTAAGAAAGGACTTGGGATTTCAGTTAAAACATTGGTCACTGAGCATAACTGTCAACCAGCCTTTGAATGCAAAAGAGCAGATTCTAATACAATAGCTTATTACTTCCAAAAGAAGCTACAAAATGATCCAAAAGTGAAGGTCAAAGAGATGAGGGCGGAACTGAAAGTAGCCTTTAATGCTAATGTTAATCATCAATAGTGTAAGAGGGACAAGAGGATGATTTTGGAAGAACTTAGTGGTAGTTACAATGATGAGTACAATAAGTTAAAGAGTTATGCCAATGAATGGAGGAATAGCAACATTGGAAGTGATGGTGTAATCAACCTATCTAGGGATGCACTTAAAAAAGGGATAAGAAAGTTTCTAAGGATGTATATATGTTTTAATGCAATGAAGAATGAATTTAGTAGTGGGCTAAGACCTTTTATATGATTGGATGACACATTTTTTAAAGGAAAGGCTGAAGAGCAACTGTTGGTGGCTGTTGGTGGCTGTTGGTCAGGATTCCATGAATCATTTTATCCATTAGCATGGGTAGTAGTCTCTAAAGAAAACAAAGTCACGTGGAATTGGTTTCTATGATTACTCACTGAACCTGAAGCAAGGCCAAGGAATCACCTTCATGTCTGACATGCAAAATGTAAAATATTTTTGATTTCAGTCCAGATTTCAGTTTACTGATTTCTGGACTATATTTCAATTTTCTGTTATTGATTATAGTTTACTGATTATAGTCCAGATTTCAGTTTACTAATTTCTGGACTATATTTCAGTTTTCTGTTATTGATTTCAGTTTACTGATTTGTATATATGTTGCGGTTAATTGATGCAATTCAGACAATTTTACCAGAAGTAAAGTACATGTTTTGTGCTAAACATATAGAGCACAATTGGTTGAAAAGATGGGGTGGTTCTGAAGTATTGAAGAAGAAGATGTGGCATTGTGCATGGAGCTCTTATCATGAAGAGTTTTGTGACCATTTAAAGGTTATAGGTGAGATGGATCAGTCAGCTGCTGAGAATTTGTTAACATACCCAGTTGAGACTTGGGTTAGAGCATACTTAGACACCACTTGCAAGAATCAAATTGTGGATAACAACATCATAGAGTCATTTAACAAGTGGATTTTGGAGGCAAGGTACACGCCAATTATCAAGATGCTTGAAGATATCAGGCTAAAGATAACACTTGCCCATTTCAAGTTTTCAATTTAGTTTTAACACATAAAAATAACACCTTAATATTGTGTAGGTAATGGACATGTTGGTAGCCAATAAAAGTCAAGTGCATAAATGGGCTACTGACTATAGTCCTACAACATTAGAGATTTACAAGGACTTTGTGGTTATTGCTGAAAATTGTGAGGTCCATTTCAATGGTGATTATTGTTGACACCCAATTTTGTCCCGTCTTTTTCGATTTATTTTGCAGTTTTAATTATTTTTAGCACCTCAAAACAATTTTAATCTGTATACATACATGCGTATATATATATATATATATATGTGTGTGTGTGTGTGTGTATATATCTCATTATTATTATTCGCATTTTTATTATATCATTTGCATATTTTATAATAATCATAAGTTATCCGAAATTCTATATTATTTTATTCTCGCAAAATTGCATCGCATTTCCCTTTTATTAAGCATTAAGCATTTCACAAATATTATATTTTATTATTATCACGTCGTTATGTTATTTTAAATAATTCACATCTTTTACAAAATATATATATATATATATAATATTTTAATATTAAACCCCTCTTTTATATTTTTAAATCCATAACATTTTTATTTCCTAACTCAAAATAATTTCTACCCAACCCAAACCCTCCATTTTCCAAGCCCCACCGAAACCCAATTCGGTCGGCCCAACTCCGTTGGCCCAACAAATTCTTTCCCTTTATTTCCCATACCCAACACATCAAAATAAAACCCCAACCCATTTCCTTTAATCCCCACCTAAACCCCTTTATTTCCCCTCCAACCCCATCACCCACACCCAAGCCCAAACCCAACCAGACTCGCACCCACTCACTCAATTCGCCGGCCCAAGCCCAAAACCCCTTCCCTTTTAATTCCCCAAACCAACAAACCCCAAAACAAAACCCAAAATCAAAAAGAAAACCCTACCCTCCTTCAACCTCAAGTCGTCGCTGCCCCATACCCCCATGCCCGACCGGTCACCTCCCCTGCCACCAACCCTGACACCCCCACACCCCTCCCATCACTTCGTCCAACCCATACCCCTAAAATCCGCTTCCAAATTCAGATTTTTTGCCTTTAATTCAAAATTCAAACTCGATTCTTGGGGGGGAATCCACCTATAAATACCCCATGATTGTTCTTCATTTGGAGGGGGGATTTTCGGAGAAGAAAAAATAGATTTTGGAAGGATTTTCGAAATATACATAAAATACTTTGTTGTGTTCTTGAGTTTAAAGCATTTGGCTTCTTTGTTGTTTCAAGAATCAAGTCAGAAAAGGTTTGTTCTCCCATTTTGATTCTCTCGATTTTCTTCATCGATTTCGGTCAGTCGACCCGACACGGTCGATCTTGGTTCGGGCAACATTTTCAAATTCTTGCATTTCATATTTATGTATGTTGGTTATCTGAATTTGGTGTTAAAATTTGATTTGGATCATCGATTTCGGTCGTTCTTGACCGGTCAGTCAACCCGATTTGAATTTCCAAATTTCTTGCATTGTTGCTGTTGTTATCATTGGTTATCTGAAATTGTTGAATTTATTTGATTCCGGGTTGAAACACTGATCCGGGTCGGGTCGACCGGTTGGGTAACATTTCCAGAATTCTTGCATTTCATATTCTTGTTATTGGTTATCTGAATTTGGTGTTGAAATCTGATTCGAGTTTGGATTGCTGATCCGGGTCGGATCATCGACCGGTCGGTCATCGACCGGTCGGGTCGACCGATTCAGTAACATTTTCAGAATTCTTGCATTTCATATTCTAGTTATCGGTTATCTGAATTGGGTGTTGAAATCTGATCCGGGTTGAAACACTGATCCGGGTCAGGTCGACCCGATTTGAATATTTCCAGAATTTCAGAACTCGGGTCAGATATTTTAAATCGCTTAACGCTTCGCTTCTTTGGCAATCGCTTTACTATTTTATTAATATCGCATTAAGGCCGACGAAATTGAATTCGAGGCCGCGCTTTTCTTTCGTTTCGCTTCTCTGTTTTTTTAGTTTAACTGTTTTAGATATCCGCACAACGGATATATTATTGTTTTATTAAGTTTACTGCTTTAGATATCTTGCGACGGATATCATCGCTTTTCTTGTTTTGAATAAATACTGCGTCTGTTCGGTATTTGTTTTTCTGTTCGCTTGCTCCCGTTTGATTCTTGTTTCTTGTTTTATCATTTTTATCGCTTTTAAATCGAACACCGCACCTTTCAAACATTGCTTTCTGTTCCAATTAATCGCTTTCAAAGATTCAAATTACCGTTCTCTTGTTTCTTGTTTTAAACTAGACACCGCGCCATTTTGGAAGCTTTTTTCCTCCGCTCGCTTTTTGCCATCGCTATGCTATCGCTATCGCTATCGTCATTGCTTCGTTCGATTTAAAATTTTACTGATTTGAACACGATACTACATCGCCGATGAAAAATATCCGTCGATTTTGAGGCCTACAGGTTGCAAAGACGGAAATATAACTTCGGGCAATGATGAAGACTTAAACCTTTTATCCGAGATCAACATGTTTAGTAGGCGAGGTGACAAAAATAACCAACAAGTTATATATTCGCAGCCACGACGTGATTATAGTGATCTTTTCTATTTCACCCGAGAGACCAACACGTTTAGTAGGCGAGGCAAAGCAAAATAAACTACATTAGTCATATGTTTGCAAACCACGACGTGATTGGAATGTTCTTTTCAAAATTTAAGTTCTGAGCCTCCGCGATCAAAACATTCACCGCTTTGAATACGGATATGAAGTTATTTGTATTTAACTCAAGTTTCTAGCTTTGTTCTTGGATACCATGAGGATTAAAGTAAATAAAGGCAATTATTCCTCGGAGTTTATTTATTTTATTTCTTTCTTTAATTCACTTTTATCCCGCTTTGTATTGTAATATTATTTATCGTGACTTATGTAACTATTGAAATGCTTAGAATAGGCAAACTTAGGATTAATTCATAGGGTAGTTTAAGATTTGAAACCCGTCGCTAGCTTATTTATTTGTAGGCTCATAAACTTAGAAATCCTTCGCTAGTTTATTTATTTTAGGCTCGCCACGCTGAATTCAAGATTTTCAAAACAACTTTTGTCATCTTTTATTTGCTTTATTAAATAATACCGAATAAGTTTATCTTTTGTCAATTTACAATTCATTGATTCTCAAAATTTTACCATTTGACATTATAAATAAATTGTTTTACTATCAATTGTCAAAAACATATTTTTCCAACTCTACATGTATTTCTCTTTAGATATCATATAAATGCATATTTTAAAAAATCTCTACATTTATCTATCTTTTAAAATGCATCCCTTTTTTTATTATTTGCAAACATCTTTTAACTTCATGCTTCAAACATGCATTTTTTCTAATAATAATTAACCTGAGTTTGACGGATAACCGCAAGTTAGCGGATCTTAAAGGATGCCTAACCCCTTCCCTTTAGGATAATAAAGAACCCTTACCTAGAATCTCGCTAGTTTTGCGGACCTTAAAATTGGAGTTACATTGCGGCACTTAGTTTAAGCATTTAGGTGTCCTAATTCACCGTAAAAATAATTAGGTGGCGACTCTCAACCCTTTTACCCAGAATCACCTCGACACGCCTCAAGGCCCGCTTTGACCCGAGCGAGGTCAAAATCAAGCGCTACAAAGATGGCGACTCACTGGGAGCATCAGGTTCTTAAACCATAGCAAGTTCGGATTAATTATTGCTTTACTTTTGTTCTTTAGTGCTTTGATGTGTTTCATTTATGAGATTTTTGCATAAACTGCTTTAATTGCTATATTGTCTTACTGCTTTCCTTAAATTGGCATTCCGCTCATATTTCTTCCACTCTGGAAAATTGACACTATCACACACTACACGCGAGGTGTGTTTTACGCACCCGCAAATTTCTTTCAATCTACCAAATTTTAGGGGAGTTGGCGTATGCGCGGAGTGACCGGACCATCTGGTGGTCAGCGTAGCCTTCTCACCGAGTAGTCCGCTCGGGAACCTTGTGTCTAGTCAGCCAAATCTTAGAAAATTTAAGATAGAGCTATACCACCCTTTATTTTAAGTCATGCATGCATACACCTTAGGTGGGTCGATCCTTGGTATCGACTCCACAATTAAGAAATCCGCCAAAGATGTCTACGGGTCTCACAACCCAACGACCAATCATCATATTATGTGTAGCGTGATAAGGATAGACTAATCCAAGACTAATCATGACATGCTGAAATTGGAAAATGTACATTCATTTTGTCTCATTTCCGACAAAGCATTGCGTTTAGCGACTTGGATCAAATGCGTCAGTAATCCCGCATATCTGGCGTTAGGCCCACCTCCCAAGCATAAGGGAGGCCCCATGCATATTAGGATGCGCATTTAATTGTCTTGCAATCAGTTTGTTATTTTCATCGCTTTCCACTATGTGTATATTATTTGAATCAATAATTACTCACCTTATACTAATTTGGTTTTCTTCATTTTTCAGAGATTCATTTTGCCTTATTTATTTCCCAAAAGTTGATTCGTGTTGACTAAAGCGGTGGATCACCCCATCTGTTATTTCCCAATCATGCCTATCCAAATTGTATTAGTACTTATTGAAAAATGCGATTTAAATTGAGGCCTGAATCACATTTTATGCGCTTTAATGTATTTTGCCTCCACCTTTTTGAAAGCTTAAAATGACAAATCTTCATTGCTTTTGCTATTTTAAAATCGCTTTGTTTAATAATTTTCCTTTCTTTTTTCATCATGCAAACTAATTTGTCGGCAATATGTGACATATAATGAAACAAGCAAACAAAGTCTAAAACAACGAGCAAGACTTCGAAGAATATAAGGAAGATTCACAGTCGGAAGAATTGGGGCATTTTTCAGAATAAACCAAAGTCGGATATGGATCAAAACATCAATATGATTGATAAATACAAGCATTGGCTCATGACTGGGGCAATGATATATCTTCCGCAGCCAAGTGGATACAAAATCATGTACGGAAAGGCTGATGAACACAGTTTGTCCGGGGCAACTTTATCGGAATAGAATGGCCAAAGATTTTTAACCGGGGCAATTGGTGTCAAAACGCATATCCCTACACTAGGATGAAGCCAAAGAAAAGTTTGAATTGGCAAGGGCCTTACACGGTTCATCAAATGCTGACTGGAAGGACACTAATCCTAGCTGAAATGGACGACGAAGTTTGGCCAAAAACTATCAACGCAGATGCGTGAAAGATACTACATTTAGGATTTTTCGTGGACCTGAACTACGTTATGACTGATTCCTCGGCGGGATACGAGGCGCCACATCGGCTTTGGTCCCACTTTTAAAAAACCCTTACAAATCTCCTTTGCTTGACTGAACTACGTTATGACCTGATTCCCTTGGCGGGATACGAGGCGCCACATCGACCGGTCCCATCTTTAGAAAAACCCTTACAATCTCCATTGCTAACCTGAACTACGTTATGACCTGATTCCCTCGGCGGGATACGTAGGCGGCCACATCGGCTTCGGTCCCATCTTTAGAAAAATCCTTACAATCTCCTTTGCTTACATGAACTACGTTATGACCTGATTCCCTCGGCGGGATACGTAGGCGGCCACATCGGTTTCGGTCCCATTTTTAGAAAATCCTTACAATCCCCTTTTGCTTGTAATGAACTACGTCACGACCTGATTCCCTCATGGGGATACGTAGGCGGCCTAAATCGGCTTCGGTCCCACCATTAGGAAATATTTTCTCCTTTATCTCACAAAAGACAAAATGCACCCATCTGATCACCTCGATAGAGCGCAAGCGATCTACACAAGACTCGTTTGTCCGTTCAAAAGATCATCATTCTCACATATCAGAAACTGGGGCATTTTTTAAGGGATCACTGCCAGAGGACGCCGATAAACATGGAAAAGCATCGGCAAACTAAGTCTTCAGCCAGAAGAATTTTGGATAGGACGTTTGCTTTGTTTCACCGCATGTCACTGCTCGACAGACATTTATATATATATGTATATATATATGCAGTATTTCTTATAAGCAAATTATTTTTCAACAAACATTTTTCATCAAAATTCGATAGAATTTTCATGTTTCTATTTTTTAAGATGCATTTCTACAAATTGTTTTCGAATGTTTTCATTAACGGCTGGCCAAGACTGGGAAGCAGAGAGGGGCTACGGGTCCGAGTTAGCAGGACATGCGAATACCAGGGCCGAAGCTACAAAGTCAACGCGAATCAACTCCCCCTCCCAAAACTCATAAATTTATTTGAGTACAGGTTCTTCAGGTCGAAAACAGCAGGGAAGCTGCAACATTTATGAGCAGATTCGCAAGGGCCTCCGTGATCGCAACTCACTACAAGAATCACTTTCATGTTTGGAGATTGTACAAAGACGTCATGCTAAACTACATGTCCCCAACCGTGTTTGTGTCCACGCGAAGACCGGTATTTCGCCTTCCAGGGTAGCATTCTCATCTACTCACCTTTTGCACCGCTTATGTCCATACATTAACTATCATGGCATGGCAATAGGGCCCCAATTTACATTACGTCAACACGACGACACAAATCAGGCGCCCACCTTCTAATGCGGGTATGTTTTAAATCAGGCGCCCACCTTCTAATGCGGGTATATTTTAAATCAGGCGCCCACCTTCTAACGCGGGTATGTTTTAAATCAGCGCCCACCTTCTAACGCGGTATGTTTTAAATCAGGCACCCACCTTCTAACGCGGGTATGTTTTAAATCAGCGCCCACCTTCTAACGCGGGTATGTTTTAAATCGGCGCCCACCTTCTAACGCGGGTATATTTTAAATCAGCGCCCACCTTCTAACGCGGGTATGTTTTAAATCAGCGCCCACCTTCTAACGCGGGTATGTTTTAAATCAGCGCCACCTTCTAACGCGGTATGTTTTAAATCAGCGCCCACCTTCTAACGCGGGTATGTTTTAAATCAGCGCCCACCTTCTAACGCGGGTATGTTTTAAATCAGGCGCCCACCTTCTAACGCGGTATGTTTTAAATCAGCGCCCACCTTCTAACGCGGGTATGTTTTAATCAGCGCCCACCTTCTGGCGGGTATATTTTAAATCAGCGCCCACCTTCTAACGCGGGTATGTTTTAAATCAGCGTCCACCTTCTAATGCGGGTATGTTTTAAATCAGCGCCCACCTTCTAACGCGGGTATGTTTTAAATCAGCGCCCACCTTCTAACGCGGGTATATTTTAAATCAGCGCCCACCTTCTAACGCGGTATGTTTTAAATCAGCGCCACCTTCTAACGCGGTATGTTTTAAATCAGGCGCCCACCTTCTAATGCGGGTATGTTTTAAATCAGGCGCCCATCTCCTAATGCGAGTATTTAAATTTCAGTCAGGCGCCCACCTCATAATGCGGGTATTTTATTTTAAACCAGGCGCCCACCTCCTAACGCGGTATTTTATTTTTAAATCAGGCGCCCACCTCCTAATGCGGGTATTTTATTTTAAATCAGGCGCCCACCTCCTAATGCGGGTACTTTATTTTAAAGTGTAAACAGGCGCCCGCCAACGCCATCATCTGCACAACATTAAGCAACGACATCATTTCAACTTACAAAGTCATATTCTCACATACATATCTTATGCAATGTTATACACTAACTTTTATCTTAGCTCTGGTCCACAGAATTGATTCATGGGAGCTTTCAAAGATAACGTAGAACTATATCTCACGGCTAACCAAGGCAATTTGGTCTAACAACCTACTTGAACTTCGATCCGCTTCTTTCCCAATAGTTTTGTTATATCTGCGACAAAGGTCATCATAACTCGACACTGGGGCAACATTTCTTGAATCTACACCAACTTTTCCATAATTTCTCTCCCCATGGGATCTTATTTCTACCCATGATCTTCCTTCAAGTCCCGTTGATCAGGATAAAATTGGCTACTCAGTCAACTTTCTTTGGCCGAAAACTCTTTCATCGTCTCCATCCAAAGAGGGGCATCTGTTGACACCCAATTTTGTCCCGTCTTTTCCGATTTATTTTGCAGTTTTAATTATTTTTAGCACCTCAAAACAATTTTAATCTGTATACATACATGCGTATATATATATATATATATATATATATATATATGTGTGTGTGTATATATCTCATTATTATTATTCGCATTTTTATTATATCATTTGCATATTTTATAATAATCATAAGTTATCTGAAATTCTATATTATTTTATTCTCGCAAAATTGCATCGCATTTCCCTTTTATTAAGCATTAAGCATTTCACAAATATTATATTTTATTATTATCACGTCGTTATGTTATTTTAAATAATTCACATCTTTTACAAAATATATATATATATATAATATATTTTAATATTAAACCCCTCTTTTATATTTTTAAATCCATAACATTTTTATTTCCTAACTCAAAATAATTTCTACCCAACCCAAACCCTCCATTTTCCAAGCCCCACCGAAACCCAATTCGGTCGGCCCAACTCCGTTGGCCCAACAAATTCTTTCCCCTTTATTTCCCATACCCAACACATCAAAATAAAACCCCAACCCATTTCCTTTAATCCCCACCCAAAACCCCCTTTATTTCCGTCCAACCCCATCACCCACACCCAAGCCCAAACCCAACCAGACTCACCCACTCACTCGACGCCGGCCCAAGCCCAAAACCCCTTCCCTTTTAATTCCCCAAACCAACAAACCCCAAAACAAAACCCAAAATCAAAAAGAAAACCCTACCCTCCTTCAACCTCAAGTCGTCGCTGCCCCATACCCCCATGCCCGACCGGTCACCTCCCCCCCTGCCACCAACCCTGACACCCCCACACCCCTCCCATCACTTCGTCCAACCCATACCCCTAAAATCCGCTTCCAAATTCAGATTTTTTTGCCTTTAATTCAAAATTCAAACTCGATTCTTGGGGGGGAATCCACCTATAAATACCCCATGATTGTTCTTCATTTGGAGGGGGGATTTTCGGAGAAGAAAAAATAGATTTTGGAAGGATTTTCGAAATATACATAAAATACTTTGTTGTGTTCTTGAGTTTAAAGCATTTGGCTTCTTTGTTGTTTCAAGAATCAAGTCCGAAAAGGTTTGTTCTCCCATTTTGATTCTCTGATTTTCTTCACTAATTTCGGGTCGGGTCGACCCGACACGGGTCGACCCGGTTCGGGCAACATTTTCAGAATTCTTGCATTTCATATTTATGTATGTTGGTTATCTGAATTTGGTGTTAACATTTGATTTGGATCACTGATTTCGGGTCGGGTTACTGACCCGGGTCGGGTCAACCCGATTTGAATTTCCAAATTTCTTGCATTGTTGCTGTTGTTATCATTGGTTATCTGAAATTGTTGAATTTATTTGATTCCGGGTTGAAACACTGATCCGGGTCGGGTCGACCCGGTTGGGTAACATTTCCAGAATTCTTGCATTTCATATTCTTGTTATTGGTTATCTGAATTTGGTGTTGAAATCTGATTCGAGTTTGGATTGCTGATCCGGTCAAGTCATCGACGTGGTCGGGTCGATCGATTCGTAACATTTTCAGAATTCTTGCATTTCATATTCTAGTTATCGGTTATCTGAATTGGGTGTTGAAATCTGATCCGGGTTGAAACACTGATCCGGGTCAGGTCGACCCGATTTGAATATTTCAAATTTGAACTTCGTCGGATATTTTAAACTGCTCACTGCTCGTTTCTTTGGCACTGTTTTACTATTTTATTAATATCGCATTAAGGCCGACGAAATTGAATTCGAGGCCGCGCTTTTCTTTCGTTTCGCTTCTCTGTTTTTTTAGTTTAACTGTTTTAGATATCCGCACAACGGATATATTATTGTTTTATTAAGTTTACTGCTTTAGATATCTTGCGACGGATATCACTGTTTTTACTGTTTTGAATAAATACCGCGTCTGTTCGGGCGCTGGTTTTCGCTTCGCTTTGCTCCCCGCTTCAGACATCGCTTTGATCGCTTTATCATTTTTACCGCTTTAAATCGAACACCGCACCTTTCAAACATTGCTTTCTGCTCCATCCATCGCTTTCAAAGATTCAAATTACCGTTTCATTGCTTTCTTGTTTTAAACTAGACACCGCCATTTTGAAACTGCTTTTTTCCTTCCGCTCGCTTTTTTGCTACATCGCTATTGCTATCGCTCATCGCTGCTGCTTCTGTTCGATTTAAAATTTTACTGATTTGAACACGATACTACATCGCCGATGAAAAATATCCGTCGATTTTGAGGCCTACAGCTTGCAAAGACGGAAATATAACTTCTGGGCAATGATGAAGACTTAAACCTTTTTATCCGAGATCAACATGTTTAGTAGGCGAGGTGACTAAAATAACCAACAAGTTATATATTCGCAGCCACGACGTGATTATAGTGATCTTTTCTATTTCACCCGAGAGACCAACACGTTTAGTAGGCGAGGCAAAGCAAAATAAACTACATTAGTCATATGTTTGCAGCCACGACGTGATTGGAATGTTCTTTTCAAAATTTAAGTCTGAGCCCTCCGCGATCAAAACATTCACTGTTTTGAATACGGATATGAAGTTATTTGTATTTAACTGTTTCTAACCGTTTGTTCTTGACAGCTTACAGGGATTAAAGTAAATAAAGGCAATTATTCCTCGGAGTTTATTTATTTTATTTCTTTCTTTAATTCAGCTTTTATCCCGCTTTGTATTGTAATATTATTTATCGCACTTATGTAACTATTGAAATGCTTAGAATAGGCAAACTTAGGATTAATTCATAGGGTAGTTTAAGATTTGAAACCCGTCGCTAGCTTATTTATTTGTAGGCTCGCAAACTTAGAAATCCTTCGCTAGTTTATTTATTTTAGGCTCGTCACGCGAATTCAAGATTTTCAAAACAACTTTTGTCATCTTTTATTTGCTTTATTAAATAATACCGAATAAGTTTATCTTTTGTCAATTTACAATTCATTGATTCTCAAAATTTTACCATTTGACATTATAAATAAATTGTTTTACTATCAATTGTCAAAAACATATTTTTCCAACTCTACATGTATTTCTCTTTAGATATCATATAAATGCATATTTTAAAAAAATCTCTACATTTATCTATCTTTTAAAATGCATCCTTTTTTTTAAATATTTGCAAACATCTTTTAACTTCATGCTTCAAACATGCATTTTTTCTAATAATAATTAACCTGAGTTTGACCGGATAACCGCAAGTTAGCGGATCTTAAAGGATGCCTAACCCCTTCCCTTTAGGATAATAAAGAACCCTTACCTAGAATCTCGCTAGTTTTGCAGACCTTAAAATTGGAGTTACATTGCAGCACTTAGTTTAAGCATTTAGGTGTCCTAATTCACCGTAAAAATAATTAGGTGGCGACTCCTCAACCCTTTTTACCCAGGAATCACCCGGACACGTCCGCGCTCCGCTTTGACCCGAGCGAGGTCAAAATCGGGCGCTACAGCATGGCGACTCCGCTGGGGAGCATCAGGTTCTTAAACCATAGCAAGTTCGGATTAATTATTGCTTTACTTTTGTTCTTTAGTGCTTTGATGTGTTTCATTTATGAGATTTTTGCATAAACTGCTTTAATTGCTATATTGTCTTACTGCTTTCCTTAAATTGGCATTCCGCTCATATTTCTTCCACTCTGGAAAATTGACACTATCACACACTACACGCGAGGTGTGTTTTACGCACCCGCAAATTTCTTTCAATCTACCAAATTTTAGGGGAGTTGGCGTATGCGCGGAGTGACCGGACCATCTGGTGGCCGCGTAGCCTTCTCACTCGAGTAGTCCGCTCGGGAACCTTGTGTCTAGTCAGCCAAATCTTAGAAAATTTAAGATAGAGCTATACCACCCTTTATTTTAAGTCATGCATGCATACACCTTAGGTGGGTCGATCCTTGGTATCGACTCCACAATTAAGAAATCCGCCAAAGATGTCTACGGGTCTCACAACCCAACGACCAATCATCATATTATGTGTAGCGTGATAAGGATAGACTAATCCAAGACTAATCATGACATGCTGAAATTGGAAAATGTACATTCATTTTGTCTCATTTCCGACAAAGCATTGCAGTTTAGCAGCTTGGATCAAATCTGTCGTAATCCCGCATATCTGGCGTTTAGGCCCACCTCCGGCATAAGGGAGGCCCCATGCATATTAGGATGCGCATTTAATTGTCTTGCAATCAGTTTGTTATTTTCTACTGCTTTCCACTATGTGTATATTATTTGAATCAATAATTACTCACCTTATACTAATTTGGTTTTCTTCATTTTTCAGGAGATTCATTTTGCCTTATTTATTTCCCCAAAAGTTGATTCGTGTTGACTAAAACTGGTGGATCACCCCATCTGTTATTTCCCAATCATGCCTATCCAAATTGTATTAGTACTTATTGAAAAAATGCGATTTAAATTGAGGCCTGAATCACATTTTATGCAGTTTAATGTATTTTGCCTCCACCTTTTGAAAGCTTAAAATGACAAATCTTCATTGCGTTTGCTATTTTAAAATCTGCTTTGTTTAATAATTTTCCTTTCTTTTTTCATCATGCAAACTAATTTGTCGGCAATATGTGACATATAATGAAACAAGCAAACAAAGTCTAAAACAACGAGCAAGACTTCGAAGAATATAAGGAAGATTCACAGTCGGAAGAATTGGGGCATTTTTCAGAATAAACCAAAGTCGGATATGGATCAAAACATCAATATGATTGATAAATACAAGCATTGGCTCATGACTGGGGCAATGATATATCTTCCGCAGCCAAGTGGATACAAAATCATGTACGGAAAGGCTGATGAACACAGTTTGTCCGGGGCAACTTTATCGGAATAGAATGGCCAAAGATTTTTAACCGGGGCAATTGGTGTCAAAACGCATATCCCTACACTAGGATGAAGCCAAAGAAAAGTTTGAATTGGCAAGGGCCTTACACGGTTCATCAAATGCTGACTGGAAGGACACTAATCCTAGCTGAAATGGACGACGAAGTTTGGCCAAAAACTATCAACGCAGATGCGGTGAAAAGATACTACATTTAGGATTTTTTCGTGGACCTGAACTACGTTATGACCTGATTCCCTCGGCGGGATACGTAGGCGGCCACATCGGCTTCGGTCCCACTTTTAAAAAAAAAAACCCTTACAAATCTCCTTTGCTTGACCTGAACTACGTTATGACCTGATTCCCTTGGCGGGATACGTAGGCGGCCACATCGGCTTCGGTCCCATCTTTAGAAAAACCCTTACAATCTCCATTGCTAACCTGAACTACGTTATGACCTGATTCCCTCGGCGGGATACGTAGGCGGCCACATCGGCTTCGGTCCCATCTTTAGAAAAATCCTTACAATCTCCTTTGCTTACATGAACTACGTTATGACCTGATTCCCTCGGCGGGATACGTAGGCGGCCACATCGGTTTCGGTCCCATTTTTAGAAAATCCTTACAATCCCCTTTTGCTTGTAATGAACTACGTCACGACCTGATTCCCTCATGGGGATACGTAGGCGGCCTAAATCGGCTTCGGTCCCACCATTAGGAAATATTTTCTCCTTTATCTCACAAAGACAAAATGCACCCATCCGATCACCTCGATAGAGCGGACAAGCGATCTACACAAGACTCGCTTGTCCGCTCAAAAGATCATCATTCTCACATATCGAACCGGGCATTTTTAAGGGATCACTGCCAAAGAACGCCGATAAACATGGAAAAGCATCGGCAAACTAAGTCTTCAGCCAGAAGAATTTTGGATAGGACGTTTGCTTTGTTTCACCGCATGTCACTGCTCGACAGACATTTATATATATATGTATATATATATGCAGTATTTCTTATAAGCAAATTATTTTTCAACAAACATTTTTCATCAAAATTCGATAGAATTTTCATGTTTCTATTTTTTAAGATGCATTTCTACAAATTGTTTTCGAATGTTTTCATTAACGGCTGGCCAAGACTGGGAAGCAGAGAAGGGCTACGGTCCGAGTTAGCGAGGACATGGGAATACCAGGCCGAAGCTACAAAGTCAACGCGAATCAACTCCCCCTCCCAAAACTCATAAATTTATTTGAGTACAGGTTCTTCAGGTCGAAAACAGCAGGGAAGCTGCAACATTTATGAGCAGATTCGCAAGGGCCTCCGCATCGCAACTCACTACAAGAATCACTTTCATGTTTGGAGATTGTACAAAGACGTCATGCTAAACTACATGTCCCCAACCGTGTTGTGTCCACGCGAAGAACGGTATTTCGACTTACAGGGTCGCATTCTCATCTACTCAACTTTTGCATCGCTTATGTCCACACATTAACTATCATGGCATGGCAATAGGGCCCCAATTTACATTACGTCAACACGACGACACAAATCAGGCGCCCACCTTCTAATGCGGGTATGTTTTAAATCAGGTGCCCACCTTCTAATGCGGGTATATTTTAAATCAGCGCCACCTTCTAACGCGGTATGTTTTAAATCAGCGCCCACCTTCTAACGCGGGTATGTTTTAAATCAGGCACCCACCTTCTAACGCGGGTATGTTTTAAATCGGCGCCCACCTTCTAATGCGGGTATGTTTTAAATCGCGCCCACCTTCTAACGCGGGTATATTTTAAATCAGCGCCCACCTTCTAACGCGGTATGTTTTAAATCAGGCGCCCACCTTCTAACGGGTATGTTTTAAATCAGCGCCACCTTCTAACGCGGGTATGTTTTAAATCAGCGCCACCTTCTAACGCGGTATGTTTTAAATCAGCGCCCACCTTCTAACGCGGTATGTTTTAAATCAGCGCCCACCTTCTAACGCTGGGTATGTTTTAAATCAGCGCCCACCTTCTAACGCGGGTATGTTTTAAATCAGCGCCCACCTTCTAAAGCGGGTATATTTTAAATCAGCGCCCACCTTCTAACGCGGGTATGTTTTAAATCAAAGGCGTCCACCTTCTAACGCGGGTATGTTTTAAATCAGCGCCCACCTTCTAACGCGGGTATGTTTTAAATCAGCGCCACCTTCTAAGGGTATATTTTAAATCAGCGCCCACCTTCTAACGCGGGTATGTTTTAAATCAGCGCCCACCTTCTAACGCGGGTATGTTTTAAATCAGCGCCCACCTTCTAACGCGGTATGTTTTAAATCAGCGCCCACCTCCTAATCGCGGTATTTAAATTTGATCAGCGCCCACCTCATAATGCGGGTATTTTATTTTAAACCAGCGCCACCTCCTAATCTTGGGTATTTTATTTTTAAATCAGCGCCACCTCCTAATCTGGGTATTTTATTTTAAATCAGTAGCCACCTTCTAATGCGGGTACTTTATTTTAAAGTGTAAACAGCGCCCGCCAACGCCATCATCTGCACAACATTAAGCAACGACATCATTTCAACTTACAAAGTCATATTCTCGCATACATATCTTATGCAATCCAAGTATACACTAACTTTTATCTTAGCTCGGTCCATGGGGAATTCGATTAGTGGGAGCTTTCAAAGATAACGTAGAACTATATCTCACGGCGAACCAAGGCAATTTGGTCTAACAACCTACTTGAACTTCGATCCGCTTCTTTCCCAATAGTTTTGTTATATCTGCGACGGTGTCATCATAACTCGACACTGGGGCAACATTTCTTGAATCTACACCAACTTTTCCATAATTTCTCTCCCCATGGGATCTTATTTCTACCCATGATCTTCCTTCAAGTCCCGTTGATCAGGATAAAATTGGCTACTCAGTCAACTTTCTTTGGCCGAAAACTCTTTCATCGTCTCCATCCAAAGAGGGGCATCTGTTGACACCCAATTTTGTCCCGTCTTTTCCGATTTATTTTGCAGTTTTAATTATTTTTAGCACCTCAAAACAATTTTAATCTGTATACATACATGCGTATATATATATATATATATATATATATATATATATATATATGTGTGTGTGTATATATCTCATTATTATTATTCGCATTTTTATTATATCATTTGCATATTTTATAATAATCATAAGTTATCTGAAATTCTATATTATTTTATTCTCGCAAAATTGCATCGCATTTCCCTTTTATTAAGCATTAAGCATTTCACAAATATTATATTTTATTATTATCACGTCGTTATGTTATTTTAAATAATTCACATCTTTTACAAAATATATATATATATATATAATATTTTAATATTAAACCCCTCTTTTATATTTTTAAATCCATAACATTTTTATTTCCTAACTCAAAATAATTTCTACCCAACCCAAACCCTCCATTTTCCAAGCCCCACTGAACTCCATCTGGTCGGCCTAACTCAGATTGGCCCAACAAATTCTTTCCCTTTATTTCCCATACCCAACACATCAAAATAAAACCCCAACCCATTTCCTTTAATCCCCACCAAAACCCCCTTTATTTCCGTCCAACCCCATCACCCACACCCAAGCCCAAACCCAACCAGATCAACCCACTCACTCCACCCGTCGCCCAAGCCCAAAACCCTTCCCTTTTAATTCCCCAAACCAACAAACCCCAAAACAAAACCCAAAAATCAAAAAGAAAACCCTACCCTCCTTCAACCTCAAGTCGCCGCCGCCCCATACCCCATGCCCGATCGGGTCACCTCGCCCGCCACCACCCACTCCCCGCCACCAACCCCGACACCCCACACCCCTCCCATCACTTCGTCCAACCCATACCCCTAAAATCCGCTTCCAAATTCAGATTTTTTTGCCTTTAATTCAAAATTCAAACTCGATTCTTGGGGGGGAATCCACCTATAAATACCCCATGATTGTTCTTCATTTGGAGGGGGGATTTTCGGAGAAGAAAAAATAGATTTTGGAAGGATTTTCGAAATATACATAAAATACTTTGTTGTGTTCTTGAGTTTAAAGCATTTGGCTTCTTTGTTGTTTCAAGAATCAAGTCCGAAAAGGTTTGTTCTCCCATTTTGATTCTCTGATTTTCTTCACTAATTTCGGGTCGGGTCGACCCGGTTCGGGCAACATTTTCAGAATTCTTGCATTTCATATTTATGTATGTTGGTTATCTGAATTTGGTGTTAACATTTGATTTGGATCACTGATTTCGGTCGTTATCGACCTTGCCCGTCAACCCGATTTGAATTTCCAAATTTCTTGCATTATTCTTTGTTGTTATCATTGGTTATCCAAATTGTTGAATTTATTTGATTAGGGTTGAAACATCGATCCGAGTCGTCGACCATTGGGTAACATTTCGAGAATTCTTGCATTTCATATTCTTGTTATTGGTTATCCGAATTTGGTGTTGAAATCGATTCGAGTTTGGATTCTTGATCCGGTCATTGACCCGGTCGGTCATCGACCGGTCGGGTCGACCCGGTTCGGGTAACATTTTCAGAATTCTTGCATTTCATATTCTAGTTATCGGTTATCTGAATTGGGTGTTGAAATCTGATCCGGGTTGAAACATCGATCCGGTCAGTCGACCGATTTGAATATTTCCGAATTTCGTAACTTCGGGTCGGATATTTTAAAGCGCCACCGCTCGTTTCTTTGGCAATCGCTTTTACTATTTTATTAATATCGCATTAAGGCCGATTTAAATTGAATTCGAGGCCGCGCTTTTCTTCGTTCGCTTCTCTCGCTTTTTTTAGTTTAACTGTTTTAGATATCCGCACAACGGATATATTATTGTTTTATTAAGTTTACTGCTTTAGATATCTTGCGACGGATATCACTGTTTTTACTGTTTTGAATAAATACCGCGTCTGTTCGGTATTTGTTTTTGTTTGATTTGCTCCCGTTTGATTCGCTTTGTTTCTTTGTTTTATCATTTCTTACTGCTTTAAATGAACACCGCACCTTTCAAACATTGCTTTCCTGCTCCAGTCCAATTTGTTTGACATTCAAATTACCGTTCTCTTTGTTTCTTGTTTTAAACTAGACACCGCGTCATTTTTGAGCTTTTTTTTCCTCTGCCTCGCTTTTTTGCTCACGCTCGCATCGCTCATCGCTATCGCTGCTGTTTCTGTTCCGATTTAAAATTTTACTGATTTGAACACGATACTACACTGGCCGATGAAAAATATCCGTCGATTATTGAGGCCTACACAGTTGCAAAGACGGAAATATAACTTCGGGGCAATGATGAAGACTTAAACCTTTTTATCCGAGATCAACATGTTTAGTAGGCGAGGTGACTAAAATAACCAACAAGTTATATATTCGCAGCCACGACGTGATTATAGTGATCTTTCCTATTTCACCCGAGAGACCGACACGTTTAGTAGGCGAGGCAAAGCAAAATAAACTACATTAGTCATATGTTTGCGACCACGACGTGATTGGAATGTTCTTTTCAAAATTTAAGTTCGAGCCTCCGCGATCAAAACATTCACTGCTTTGAATACGGATATGAAGTTATTTGTATTTAACTGTTTCTAACCGCTTGTTCTTGATACTACAGGATTAAAGTAAATAAAGGCAATTATTCCTCTGAGTTTATTTATTTTATTTCTTTCTTTAATTCACTTTTATCCCGCTTTGTATTGTAATATTATTTATCGCACTTATGTAACTATTGAAATGCTTAGAATAGGCAAACTTAGGATTAATTCATAGGGTAGTTTAAGATTTGAAACCCGTCGCTAGCTTATTTATTTGTAGGCTCGCAAACTTAGAAATCCTTCGCTAGTTTATTTATTTTAGGCTCAAATCACCTTGAATTCAAGATTTTCAAAACAACTTTTGTCATCTTTTATTTGCTTTATTAAATAATACCGAATAAGTTTATCTTTTGTCAATTTACAATTCATTGATTCTCAAAATTTTACCATTTGACATTATAAATAAATTGTTTTACTATCAATTGTCAAAAACATATTTTTCCAACTCTACATGTATTTCTCTTTAGATATCATATAAATGCATATTTTAAAAAAATCTCTACATTTATCTATCTTTTAAAATGCATCCCTTTTTAAATATTTGCAAACATCTTTTAACTTCATGCTTCAAACATGCATTTTTCTAATAATAATTAACCTGAGTTTGACTCTGGGATAACCGCAAGTTAGCGGATCTTAAAGGATGCCTAACCCCTTCCCTTTAGGATAATAAAGAACCCTTACCTAGAATCTCGCTAGTTTTGCAGACCTTAAAATTGGAGTTACATTGCAGCACTTAGTTTAAGTATTTAGGTGTCCTAATTCACCGTAAAAATAATTAGGTGGCGACTCCTCAACCCTTTTTACCCAGGAATCACCCGGACACGTCCGCGCTCCGCTTTGACCCGAGCGAGGTCAAAATAGGGCGCTACAATTATGAGTATGGAATGTCTGAGGGAACTGACACACACATTATGGATCTAATGTTAAAGAAATGCAGTTGTAGGACACGGGACCTTAGTGGAATCTCATGTCCTCATGCTACAAGAGCATACAAGCATAGAAACAAGGATCATATTGCTAAGAGAGCCTTTCACCCCTATTATAATAAGGCAACCTACTTGTCTGTCTACTTACACAAACTTCAACCAGTTAGAGGATCAAAATTCTGAAAATATGGAAAGAGTCATGGTATGGTACCACCAGAAATGCGTAAGATGGTAGGTCGACCCAAAGTTAAGAGGGGAAGGATGAGGAATGAAAACTTAAAAAGACAAGGTGAATGGTCTGCTTCAAGGAAATGAAAACCTATGACATGTTCTACATGCCATCAAAGTGGACACAATGCAAGGGGATGTGCTAAAGTAATACTTTAAACACAAGTATTTGTAGCAATTTAATTTAATTTTTTAGAACTGTAACATATGCAAATTTATTTTTTTATGCAAATTTAATTTTTGATTTCAGAAAAGTAAAGGGAAACAAGATGTTGTGAAGAGGTTTAAGGGTAGCAGCAGCACCACCATAACAGTGCTAAAATTTGAAGATAATTTTTCAAGCAACAGCAACACAACAACGGTGCTAGAACCAGACCCATCACTAAGGCCAAAGTCATTTTCTAAAGCAAATACTAAAATACTTGAAAGGATGAAGCAACCATTAGCTACACCAAATTTTAGAATAGGTACGTTCTTCCTCTTTCACTAACATAGGATCAGAACTTAGAGGCATGCTTGAGAAATCCAAAAAATTAACAGAAAAATGAAAAAAAGATAACCCATAATCATCACACGTAAAAATGGAAACTTGAAGCTGTCATTAACATTTAGTTACACCAAGGAGGGAGCTTTGAAGATGAGGTTCATGAAGAACAACGGCAAGGTGGCTTCTTATGCTCCTGCCTATGCCATGAATGATTAATTCTCAAGGGTCTTACATCAGCAAATGGAGTTCTTTTAATAGAAAATACCAAGAATCCGAGTTTAGATTTAAAGGTGAAATTTTAGGTGGGTTTTGGAGTTTCATCATCTAAGTGTGTTTTTGCTTCTTTCTTTTTTTTTCTACATGAAAGAAGATGAAGCTGAAGCTTGATGATTATGATAGATGGGTCAATGCAGGGCGGGTGGGTCAATTAAGAGGATTTGGGGTTTCCATCTAAATAAAGGTATAAGCGTAAAATTTAAAGACGAGAGGGTATTTTTGTTCACCATCGCTAACGGAGATAAACCTAGCTAATAAAACAAAATAGAGATATATTTGATTATTTTTTCTTAAAAAAAAGTATTTTTAAGTAATAGAAAAAGCTGAAAAAATTGGTTGTTTCCTAAGAATCACTTTTGAAACATTAGACAAATATAAATTATTGCTATAATATAAGTAAAAATAATTTTCAAATTTATTAGCCAGAAACTACTATTATTAGATCTCCATAAATATTTTCTTATAAAAATACTTTCTAAATAAGCCATTCGGAAAGCTTGACCAAATATGCCATTAGCCATTATCGTGGAACAGCTTATGTGAAAATGGCAACAATTGTCCCTCATTACTCGGAAACGTATTCACATCGTACGTTTCATTAATGGAACCGCCTTACCGGGATTGTGACAACTAAAAACCGCCAACGGGCAAAAGTCATATCATATGTTAGCTCGCTATCTTTTTCAGTTTAAGTTAAGACAAACTGTTCAATATTTGTCGACCAAAAGATATTAATAGGAGTATAAGATAAGAAAGTATAAATAATTTACATGAAATATTAGGGCACAGAAAGATCTTTGATCTTTAAGAAATATAAAAGTAGGCTTTAGATAGTTCTATTTTCAGGCCGGTCTAAAGGCATCTAGTGGCGTAATCAGAAATTTCATTAAGGGTATTATTCAAGATTTAATATATATGTATAAAAAATAATTTTTGACTTATAAACACAGTATTCTTCGATGGAGTTGTTCAACTGACCATCCTGAAATCTATATAGTTACGCCACTATAAGCACCTAATAGAAGTTAGAGTAACAAACACTATTGGTGAACAACTTCAAATCTCAGTGGGTACAAAAAAATACTCTTTGACATTTTTCATTGTTAAAGCCGTAATAGTGCGTAGAGCTACGTGGTATATGAAATGGTGGAAAATAATAGGCGCTCGATGAATGATCAAAATGCGCTCAAACTTAATCCAAAAAAAATCACTTGGTGAAACCAGCAGGGGCAAATAGGCTAATTAATAGTTGTACGAAGAGGTAAACGACCCTTGAGAATGGTTGAAGTCAGTTTAAGGTCGATGGGCTTTGAACGTGGATTTAATCATGAATGAACTTTTTACGATTCATCCTCTAATGCCAAGTTGCACGTAAACATTTTTTTGCGCGGATTTACTTCAAAGGCACTGGTTTTTAATTTTTTGTCCCTCAAATTATTGGTTTTTAAATTTTGCTCTCACTTAAAAAATGACTGAAAATATTCCGAGGTCCTGGATTCGAATTTCCTATTCAGTCAAAAACTAAAAGAGAATTATCAAGGCAGAGTTTGAATTTCGCAAGACATAGTTACATGCAAACTCTCAGAGTTTGTCTTCACGCATAAGACAAACTCTATCTTAAGGTAGAGTTTACCTTATGCCCGAAGGTATATGTCTTGCGAAATTAATACTCTGCCTTGTGATTTTTTTTTTAATTTTTGTTTGAGCTAAGATTCAAACTCAAAATTCAGAAATTTTTAAACATAGAGTAAAAATTAAAGATTTTTAATTTAAGAGGCAAAAATTAAAGACCCATCCCAAAAGAGGACATTTGTGCGAATTGCATAGGCCAAGTTTGAATTTGGTCTTCACAAAGAGCCCTTCTTCGAACCAATGTCCCTTTTCCCTTACCCAATTGTTTGGTCCAGATTGCTACACAGCTCCCGTCCTACGTGACCCACATATTGTCTAATCCTCTGCGGCAACTTCCCACTTCTAAGTCCTATCGACATCTCAAATCAATAGTGGTGAATTAATACTGAGAAAGAAACGAAAAGAGTTATTCATTTATTGAATTGAAATCTTTTTTTTTATATCCAGCTTTCCGGCTTATGTCATACTATGTGCATGAATGACCAGGGCTTGAGAACAGAGCAATTGATATCACCTACAAGGTCCTACCCCAGAAGAGAGCAAATTACTCTCAGTTCAAACTCACGCTGCAGGCCTCCAGCTGAATTTTAAGTTTCACTCAGTTGTCATCCAGCTATGCCCGGGGAAATAGATGTTACCTCCGATTTCTTTATCTTTATCTTAAAATAGTGTCCCTACGATTTAGTATGTGAAGAAGTATAACATTTTTCGTTGAATTAATTCTTTAGAATCCGAAGATATCTTTGGGGAAACAAAAAACCAAGAATATTCAAATGAGTTTATATTATTATTGAAGTGTGTGATTATTTTATCTAAAAGTTTAAGCTGTTAAACAGAATATATTTTTTAATATTTCATCATATTCTCAACTATTATATACACCAATTTTTTATACTATCACATTATTTGAAGGATATTTCGAGTAAACTTTCTTAAAGTGTGTAATTTATAATCTTAAAAATAAATTAAATTATGTACTATAACTGGTAAAAGTGATTTGATAATATAAAATTTCGTAAACTAACAGTATACATATATAACCTAAATTGTAAATAACTTTAACTTTTGAGTTGGATTATCTTTTGTTACTTAATTATTCAAATATGTTTTTGTTAGAATATATATATATATATATATATACGTAACCATCACATAAGAATTCATAATACATAAGTTACCTAATTTAACAAGACTACTAAAAGCATTACTAGATATTTTCCTAGTTACTATCCGTCCTTCTTTATCTTGTTGCATTTCCTTGATCACAAAAGCTGGTGGGTGCAACAAAACAACTTGATGACCTTCAACTCACAAAATCATTCAAATATTTCGAACTCACTATAGTTGCAAACTTGCAATAATTCTCAATGGCAAAAAGAATATCTACCACCGCAATAATCCTCTATCATCTAATCACCTTGTTTAAATTTTATGGGATGTCATCGAAGGGATCTTCTACACTTTCTACGTCAATTTATGTAATTGTATTTTTTAGTCTTTCTTAAAAATGATATATATTTATATTTAAAAATAATTTAATTATAAAATTTCCATTATATTTTTAATAAAATAATTTAATTACAATTATATAAATAATTATAAATTATTTTAAATACAAATATTGGTCATGTATTAATAATTAGGAGCTCGTAAAGGTCCATTTACATATCTCATGAGATACTTAATTATCTCTTAATTTTGTTATGTTAGACTCTTTAACAGATGTTATAGCTCACTATATGTATTACATGCCCCATTTTCGTATTTAGCTACTGAATATGGTACACAACAATCATTGTTCACACGTCAAATGTAAATTAGTAGATTTTTAATAATTGATGTTGTCACGCATGCAACAATTTTCATGATAAGAGGTTATGATTTAATTATTAAATGATTATTTTTTCTTAAATTTTAAATTCATTCAAATAATATTACATAAAGCGAAACGTGAAATATGAATTATAAATAGATATCAAAATGAATAAATAAATACTTCGTCAGAATTTATGTGATGTAGTTTGATTGAACATAAAGTTTAAAAAATAAAAGAAAACTTTTAAATTTTGTGATCTAAAATAAGTCAAAGATAGTTGTGTAGTTATAAATTATCTCATTAAACATAAAAAATAAAATTTAAAATTAAAATGGATAAAGTAAATATTTTCGAGCTTTTTATTTTATTTTGAGAGCAATTTATTCTTTTCCGGTCCTAAATTCCAAACAACAAAGCAAAGTAAGCAAGATAACTTCCATTAAAGGCCGCACGTTAAAATGCCACGTAATCCTAGATGAGAGGATTGAGGAGTGTGCCAGTCCTCCCCCAAAAAAAGATCAAAACAACTGCCACTTGGCATGCCACCTCCCTTAGGAACCTACACCCAATTTTTTCTTTGTATATTCCAATTTGATACTTCTTCCGTCCCGATTGAAGTATCGTAGTTTGATTAAATATGAAATTTTAAAAATAAAATAAAATTTAAATTTTATAATTTAAAAATATTTATAATATATTAAAATATTTAAATTATTATTTAGATTTTATGATTATACACTTAGCTAAATTAACTTATCGGGGTAGACTAAAAAAGAAAATAAAACGCTTAAAATAGGACGGACGTACTTTCTACTCATATCACTTCCATGCAATGCCCCTATCCTTAACTACCATTCCATATATACCTTCCCCACCCCATTTCATTTCTCACCACCATTTCAATCTTCTCCACTATTCTTTTATTTCATTAAAAAAAATTGTGTTCTAAGATAATTAAATAGTAACATTCTTTGTTTTGGTGAGTATTGATTCTGTTATTCGCTATGGAGAGTTTGACACTCACTGGATTCTTGAAACATGTTGCTGAAAAATTCCCTTCTCACCGTGCAATTTCCACTTCCGGCAAATTTGATATAACTCATGCACGCCTTGAAGAACTCGTCGAACGTGCCGCTTCTCAACTTTTATCTGCCGGTGTTAACCACGGTGACGTTGTCGCTCTCACCTTCCCCAATACCATCGAGGTCCAATTTTTTTCCTTTATTTTCTTCTTACGTCTAAACAGGGGAGTTTTTTTTACGTTAATTGGAAAAATAAAAGGGGGTTACGTTAGCTTTTTGAGATAATCAGGATTTGATTTCCCTAATTAGAGTACTAATTTTTTATTGAATTTTGTTTTACAGTTTGTGATCATGTTTCTGGCTGTAATTCGAGTTCGAGCCAAGGCGGCGCCGCTGAATTCAGCGTACATGGCGGAAGAATTTGAGTTTTATTTATCGGATTCGGAATCGAAACTCTTATTAACTGCAAAAGAAGGAAACGAAGCGGCTCAAACTGCCGCTTCGAAGCTCAAAATCCCTCATATCACTGTAACTCTGCCTCAACCCGACTCTGATATTGCTTTCACTCCTTCTCCTCCCGAATCGAACCTTGAAATGGTATCCAAAATCGTTAACGATCCATCGGATATTGGACTTTTCCTTCATACATCAGGCACCACTAGCCGACCAAAAGGTGTTCCTCTGTCTCAACTTAACTTGGTATCTTCAGTGAACAGCATAAAATCTGTGTATAAACTTAAGGCCTCAGATTCAACGGTGATCGTTTTGCCGTTATTTCACGTTCACGGGCTAATGGCCGGGTTACTGAGTTCACTAGGAGCGGGAGCATCCGTGACGCTTCCGGCTTCCGGGAGATTTTCTGCTTCGACTTTTTGGTCAGACATGAAAAAATACAACGCAACATGGTACACAGCAGTGCCTACAATACATCAGATTTTATTGGATAGCCACCTAAGCAAACCCGAATCCGAGTACCCGAAGCTCCGTTTCATTCGGAGTTGCAGTGCAGCACTGGCTCCATCCGTGATGGCCCGGTTAGAGGAAGCATTTGGGGCTCCGGTTTTGGAGGCGTATGCGATGACGGAGGCGACCCATTTGATGGCTTCGAACCCGTTACCCGAGGATGGCCCGCATATACCCGGCTCGGTTGGGAAACCTGTGGGTCAAGATATGGCTATATTGAATGAGAATGGCGTGGTACAAGGAGCAAATGCTAAGGGGGAAGTTTGTATTAGGGGTCCAAATGTAACTAAAGGTTACAAGAATAATCCTGAAGCTAATAAATCAGCTTTCCAGTTTGGTTGGTTTCATACCGGTGATGTGGGGTATTTGGACTCTGATGGATATTTGCATTTGGTTGGCAGAATTAAGGAGTTGATCAACCGTGGAGGTAACTTGTTCTTGCACATTATTCTTTATTCTTCATGAAATGCATGATAACAATCACGTGAAAGTAGGTTTATGGAAACAATTTCTCTTGGATTTAAGTTGGGAAAAATACATAAAAGTCACCATACATTAGTTCTCTTTAATAGTGTGTCGCAATTTAACTAGTTATAACATGTTATTATTCTAACTTGATATGATACCGTAAATTTTATACAAAATCTAAAGCATGTTACCTGCTATAACATTTATAGATGATTTAGTAGTGTAATTTTTATTATTATTAACAGTTTATAGAACTTAAATCTTTTCTTTGATATCGTGTTATATGGACCGTAAATATACACCATCTTAATATCTTTATTCTGAAACCAAGTTGGTGGTCCCAGTATGCGTAGCAGAATCAAACTTGGCTTCATATTTCGGGGATGAGATGCAACTTCACTTGCTAATTTTCTGTCCACTTTTAGGTTCATGATTTTGACTGCTATTTTCTTTTACTAAAACTTTACTTAGGTTATTGGTCTTGAAAATGTGTTAACAAAGTAGTCTTTAAAGGCCTCCTATGATGTGACAACGCAAAAAATCGAGTTTATAAAATGGTGAAAAGTATAAGCTCTGTCTATGTAACTATTCTTAATCTTTTGGGTGATTTTGTTTCTATCTTATCACTGCCTGATTTCCAATTTAATAATAGTTGAGGTCCGTCCTCCGGGGCATAGTCCAGTGGCAAAGTCTGGGCGCTATAAGACGCTCTGGCATGGACAGCGTGAGTTCGATTCCCCGCAAGCACGAAGAAACTCTGCATGTTGGGGAATTTGACCTTGTCTCATTGATCAGTTGTACGCTCCCAGAAAACTGACCACCGGAGCACATCCCGCGATTTACCTGGTAATAGTGTTGAAGGACCGGTGCTATTACCTCCAGGACGTCTGGGTAATACCAGTGAAGTAGTCAGGCGCAAGCCTGGAAACCTGGATTATCAAAAAAATAAATAAATAAATAATAGTTGAGGTCCGGTAAGAAGGCCTTTTTTAATAGTATAGTTGAAGACATCCAAATCTTTATATCCTGATATTGCTCGACATGTCATAATCGATAGTCGATTTTATGAATGTAGTACAAGACCCCATGGGTGGCCAATGGGGCGGGTCCCGGCGGGACTGGGTAGGGCGGGACTGGTCCTCCGGCTGGACCGGCGGGATCCGCAGATGTTCCGTCCCGTCGGAAAAGGGGACCGGTATTATCGGGTTGGGCGGGACGGGATCGGGTCTTTCCGATTTATTTTTTTTGCACTTAATTTTAAAAAATAACATATATATAAACACCTCAAAAATTGAATAAGATAGTGTAATAAAAACATCCCAATGCTGTTTTTGTGTTTTTTATATTATTTAATAGAAATATGATTTTTTGGTAATACAATTGTCAAAATTGTAACTTTATGGTGTTGAAAGTTGCAAATAACATAGTAAAATTACATATTTAAAAACACATTTTTTAGTTTCTTTATAATTTCGTGTGGTTCTTCAATTGGAATATTTGTTGGTCAAATTGCTCGGCGTCGCTTCCACCTCCGTTGGATAAGATTTCATTGTAGTTTTTCATCTTCTTCTTAGTTGATCTTCGGTTGACCGCACCTTCTCCTTTCCGCTCGTATCCAATCTCTGAAGCAATCTCCGAGTTGTCTCTCGCTAATGAGTGTATGTGCTCTCCTATTTGAAATTTGCCGGCAGAAAAAGCGCTTTCAGACGCTGTTGATGACGCTTGAATGTTCAACACATCTCGTGCCATCTTTGACAGTGTCAAAAATGTCTTCTCATTCTTCCTCCAATATTTCAGCAAGTCTTCACGTCCTTCTTAATTGAGAATGTTTTGTACGGTGTTGTACTGCAAAATAAAAACATCAAACTCACTAATTTGATTAGTAATGGTACCACCACACATTCTATTTCTAAGGCTTTCAGTACTAGCCGCGAAAACATCATGTCTTTTTGAGGTTGTGTGGAAGAAGAATAAAATGGTATGGAAGCCGGTTGGTCACTAGCACTTTCTTGTTGGTAATGCCTATATACTTTTTTGCATTCATCTTGTATGTTAGATAACACTTCTTCTTTAGTTTGTTCAATAGGTGGTGGGTCATTTGGATTTTTTTGAGTTGGATGTACTGCTATACAATCATAAATAGTTTCAATTAGTGTTTTACAACCGTTTATTTTAATAGTCGAATTTAATACAACACCAATAATATAAATAGTGAAAATAGGAATAAAATATTTTTAAAATTTGATAAACATTTTTAATAGGTGCCTTATAAACTAATTTTTTCATATATTCACCAAGTAATAAAAATATTAGAGCTATATAAAATAACATAGTTAAAATAGTAGAATAATATATACCGAAAAATTCTTTTGTTGCTTGAAAAAATTTCTCTAGAAATACAAGATGTTCTGAAATTTTTTCTCAATCGTTATCTACAACCATATCAGTTGAATTTCGATTATGGGCGTTAAAAAATAAAGTTATAGGTCTTCTATAATCATAAGCAACAAGTAGTTGTTTGTATAACGAATTTCACATAGTCGCTACTTCTTCGAAAATTTTTCTATAAGCTAGTCCACAATCGTGACAAGTTTTTTTATATTTTTTTTTTCTTTGTATTTTATTACTTCTAAAAATAAAGTTTATAGCAAATTGTATTTTATTAAGAATGTCTTCAAAAAGTGATAGACCACCATTTACAACTGAGTTATAAATATGGCATGCACATTTTATATGAAAATAATTTAAAAAAGATGGAGTTAAAAAATCTTTTAAAATTTTAATAGCATAATTATTAGAAGAAGTGTTATCCAATGTAATAGTCATAATTTTATCAGTTATGCCATAATAATCGCAAACTGAATAAATATTTTCTGCAATAAAAATATCAATGTGCCTATCATCTATATATCTATAGGCTAAAATACATTTTTGCATAGATCATTTATAATCTATCCAATGACATGTTACCGTTAAATAATCATGATCGTTAGTACTACGGTCTATATTAGACGTGATAGATACTTTTGATATAATGAATAACGTAAATATTGTTGATATTCATGCGCAAATTTTGAATACATCTCTCCTAACAATTGATCTAGAAAAATCGTTAAAAGCAGGATTATACATATCTCTAATGTAATGAATAAAATCAAGAGATGAAGAAAATGAAAAAGGCAAACCCTCCACTGCAACTAATTTTGATATTGCTTCCCTATCTCTATGTTTATCGTATTTAGGGCCTACAATTTCTCCCGTTATAGGGTTAATTTGACCTTGTACTTGGTCCGAGACAGTATGTGAACCTTGTTCCGACGGAGAGCGCATTGGCGCACCCGATTTTTCTGCCAGGTATTTGTCCCATTTAGCTTTGTGAATGTTTTGTATGTGTCTCAATAAACCTCCCGTCCCACCCTGACCTTTTCCCATTTTAAATTTATAAACATTTTCACAAATTTAACATCTAACTACTTGATTCTCTCCGTCCTTATAAAAAAAAATACATGCATCTGATTTTAATTTTCGTTTTATTGGGTCTCGTCTCATACTAGGGGGAATAGAAGGCGTTCCAGTTGGAGGTGCACTAGTTGGTGTGCCATCTAGATTAGTTGGTGCGTCATCTATATTATCTTCTAAATTAAAGTCTGGTTGAGTTGTAGAAAATATCTCGTCGTCTAAATCTAATGCTATTTCAAGAAAAAAAAATCAGTTTCACCTATATGTGTAATCAACCAAATCATCTTGTCTAGGAATAGGAGGACTAAAAGTACATCTGTCATTGTTACTCCTACTAGAAGAAGCACCCTTACCCGTAACCGTAATCATACGTTTCAATCCTTCCATTTTAATTATACAAATAAATAATTAGAGTAAATGAAATTAAGTGCGATAATTAAAATAAAGTAACAATAATAATTTAAAGAAGGAACGAATGTATCAAACGCCGACTTAATGTCGACGTGTAATCGATGTTGAAAATTGAAACTTTGCTCGATAGATGATCCTCAAGTTAGTTGCCAACTTCACTCTCAATTTTTGAATTTTGATGTAGTTATACAAATGAATAAATAAAATTTAATATTTAGTAGACAATGTGGACTTGTAGAGAGATAGATTGAGAGAATATAAGAAGATTTGTGAGAAAGATGAAGAGAAATGAGGTATTTATAGTTGAAAAATTGGGTTAAAGTATAAATATAATAACCTATGGGTTAAAAATAAATATAATAACTTAGCGGTTAAAATAAATATTAAGGGGTAGGGGATTGGGGGAGGCCAAAAATGATCGTTGTGCAACGGTTATTTTTTGCAAAGGGGAGGGATCGGGCGTGACAGGGGCGGGGCGGGGCGGGACGGGACTGGGTGGGATGAATCCGGTCCCGTCCCGGTTCGAGTCCCGTTACCGATTTTTTTTTAAACGGGACCGGGGCGGAGTCAGGGCAGGTCGGGACTGGACCGCCCCGCCCCGTAGGCCAGCCTTACTAGACCCTGACATGATAAATGTGAGGGTTGTGGTAGCTCCGCTGAGATATATTTGTTAAATATTTGGAGCATCTCATGCATTATTACTCGATATTGATAATCGTTTTACCATCATATAATTTTAGGGGAGAAAATATCACCTATTGAAGTGGATGCAGTCCTAGTTTCTCATCCGGAAATCGCTCAGGCAGTTGCTTTTGGAGTTCCTGACGACAAGTATGGTGAAGAGGTAAGATTAAATACACTCCAAATTTGTGGAATTGACCCACTTAGTTCCATTAATGAGAAGTGGGGATCCACATTTGTTTGTTTCACTCCCAGTTGATTACACGTAAAGAATGATATTCTTCTGTTAGATGTCTATTTCAGCTTCGTTTGCATGTATATCATTCCACGCGAGCCCTGTTTTGTATTTTAATGAGTGCCGTTTTTCAGAGCATTTGCCAATAAATTAAATAGATATTCCATTTTGGCAACACATAAGCCTTCCAAATGCTTCTATTAACCAGTTACTATTGTGAAGACAGACGGTTCACATTTTATACTTATCCTTTTTGTTGATTCTAAAGCCATTAATAGCAGTGGTGAACTCAAAATTTAGACGTCGTAGATCTTGACTTGAAAGAATGGGTCAGTTATATTTTTAGCACATATATATAGGTTCAATTTCAATATACTGGGTTGAACCCACTAAACCATGGTTAGATCTCCGACCTATTTGGCGGTGTTTATGGATTGTTCAACGTTTCATACAGAGTTCATGCCGTGCTATTATAATTGTATGGCAATATTTTCATGTGTTGACAGATAAACTGTGCAGTTATTCCAAGAGAAGGGTCAAACATTGATGAAGCTGAGGTGCTGGGATTTTGCAAGAAGAATCTGGCAGCCTTTAAGGTCCCAAAGAAGGCGTTCATGACTGATTCTCTTCCAAAGACTGCATCTGGCAAAATTCAACGACGACTTGTTGCAGAGCACTTCCTTGCACAGATTTCAACTGCTAAAGTCCCTAAGTTTGGAGCGTAGAAAAATTGTTAGGCTATATATGGTTTCTTCTCCTAATAATATGCTTTCGATGTTAAGTAACGTAAATACTTGGTCAAGAAATCGGGACACGAGAATATATCAGTGATGGCGCAAGTGTGTTCTCTTCAAATCTGGTCAGATATATTGTTTGGCTAAATATTTTGGATTTACATCAGATTAATTCTGCTTAATTTGTATAACAAGTAGGTTATTACTATTAAGTATTGCAAGGAGCGACACCTTTTTGACAACGGAATGAAATTCCCTTACAATTGAGTGGAGTTGATAGTAAACGAATTATATCTACCAAGCGAAGAACCCACAAGAGATGGTATGCTTATGTTCTTTTCTTTTGGACTTCCATGTTTACTATAGAAAAACAAGAAAACATGAGCATCAGCGTGAAGTGGATGCAGACTAGCTGGGCGAACGTCTAAGAAAAACACAAATTGATGGCAGGGTTTGACAATTATCTTAATCACACCAAAACATACAAGTAACATTTCATATTCATTAACACGTTGAGAGTCAACACGCTTCCCTCTTCACAAAATATTACTACCAATAGATTTCAAAGAGCAAGATTTCAGTAATATGTATGTGAAGCAGCACCAACTATAACTACAAGAGATTGAGGAACTTTCCCACCATGACGCCAATGCAAAACAAAAATCCAAACCCTAAACAAGATTTAAAAGAATGAACAGTGCTACGACTGCATAACAACACTCAAAAATTCTCCACAAGCTGAACTACTTAAGCTTCCAAACCTTCTTCCTCCTCGTCTTCGTAGTCATAACCTTCCTCCTCAGCTGATGCATCTTGATACTGTTGGTACTCAGAAACTAGATCATTCATGTTGCTTTCAGCCTCAGTAAATTCCATCTCATCCATACCTTCTCCAGTGTACCAGTGCAAGAAAGCCTTTCTTCGAAACATTGCTGTAAACTGCTCGCTGACCCTACGGAACATCTCCTGAATTGAGGTGGAATTGCCAATAAAAGTTGAGGCCATCTTCAGTCCAGTTGGAGGGATGTCACAGACGGTAGACTTCACATTGTTAGGAATCCACTCCACAAAATAGGAAGAGTTCTTGTTCTGCACATTAATCATTTGCTCATCAACTTCCTTGGTGCTCATTTTCCCCCGGAACATTGCTGAAGCAGTCAGATAACGACCGTGACGAGGATCAGCAGCACACATCATGTTCTTTGCATCCCACATCTGCTGAGTGAGTTCAGGAACAGTCAGGGATCTGTATTGCTGTGACCCATGAGAAGTGAGCGGAGCAAATCCCACCATGAAGAAATGCAATCGAGGGAATGGGATGAGGTTGACAGCAAGCTTGCGGAGATCAGAATTGAGCTGACCAGGGAATCGGAGGCAGCAAGTCACACCACTCATGGTGGCAGAAATCAAATGATTAAGGTCCCCAACTGAAGCAAACATCATGAGTCAGTACAGTAATCTACAAATACTCACATGATACAATTACATAAAAGGTCAAATCCAACAGACTCTCAAGACACAGAATCTAAGATGCAGTTCATACTTCATACTACTATGATCATATGTAATTAAATATTTTTTCATTTATATAGTGCGACCTTCCATTCAGTAGCTGAGCTGCTGAAATTGTGACCAGGAGGTCATGGGTTCAAGCCGTGGAAACAGTCTCTTGCAGAAATGTGAGGTAAGGCTGCGTACAATAGACCCTTGTGGTCCGACCCTTCCCCGGACCCCGCGCATAGCGGGAGCTTAGTGCACCGGGCTGCCCCGGTTACTTTCACAAGCTTTTTTTTTCCTTTAGTTGTATAATGGAATAGAAGAGTCAAGATAACACAACTGTAAAGTTGCATCAGAAAAACTATTGCTGATCAAAGAAGACAACTTACAACTTGGAGTAGTAAGTTTGAGAGTTCGGAAGCAAATGTCATAAAGAGCATAGAAGAGTCAAGATAACACAAGTGTAAAGTTGCATCAGAAAAACTATTGCTGATCAAAGAAGACAACTTACAACTTGGAGTAGTAAGTTTGAGAGTTCGGAAGCAAATGTCATAAAGAGCTTCATTATCCAAGACCATGCACTCATCTGCATTCTCAACAAGCTGGTGAACAGAGAGAGTGGCATTATAGGGCTCAACAACAGTGTCTGAAACTTTGGGGGAAGGGAACACAGAGAAAGTAAGCATTATTCTGTCTGGGTACTCTTCCCTGATCTTAGATATTAGGAGAGTTCCCATTCCTGATCCAGTTCCACCTCCCAGAGAGTGACAAACCTGAAAACCTGAATTGAAAAACAGATCCATATTCATAGGCATTACAAAACAGACAATTTACTTGGATGCAATGCCATGTAGCGGCGGACACACGTTACTCAAAGTGGTTTCATCTGAAACTGCTTTTTGGAAAATCTTACTAAAAACATATATAAACAATGTTCAAAACATTGACATAATAGTTATATGACACCACTTGACAATTGATGTCGTCTGGATCGATGGTCAAGCATGGCTACTTTTGAGACGGAAACAGGGGGTGGTCAAGACTGATCTGTACATTTTTTGCACTTCTTTTTATATTTTAAGTCTATTTTGTCTAAAACATTGAGCCTGTGGGGATCGATCCTTGTCCTGCGGCCAAAGATTGGATTGAACGACCTATCCAACAGTCATTTCATGATAGTAATTTTATATAAAATATTCAATTAGTATTTTAGTATAACATAAATGGGTCTAGAACCATAATTTTGAAAAAAGTTACTCCTTTTCTGTAATTTGCAACTTCTAGGTGACTAGATCTGCAGGTATAGCTATTTGTATCTCTCATGTCATTATAATGGTTGGTTCATCTTTTTAGTGCAACACTGCTTATAAAAAATCCTACGCACACCCCTGATGCCATGTACCGCACATAATCAACAAAATTATAGCAAAGCTCAAACTTCTTTTCTCTCTTACAGGCCTAACAAAAACTTATACAACCAGCCTCTAAACATCTAAATGTAAAACTGCACTACTGTTGCAAGATAAACACTACTTCCTACCAAGTTGAACATACATGCAATATGCACATGAACATGCACACACACACTTAGATACACAGCCCTATCACCGTCCTATTACAATTACAAATATAAGTGTAATTGTTATAGAATCAAAAAGTGCTAGACTGAAAAGTTTTAAAACTATTTTTCCTTGTCATGTTTCACTTCTCGAGAATCAATTTGACCAAGTCTGAGCTAAATTAAATCAGACTGATTCAATAGTTTAAAATTAAAATTTAGATGTTCAAAAACTATACATAAGATATTATAAATTGCAATTCTTCTCATATTAATATAATGAAAAATTACATCTTAAAATATTGGTCAAAGTCATTTAATTTGACTCTCGAGATGTGAAACATGGCAAGTAAAAGTCATGAACACAGTAAAAACAATGACGCCAAAATTATGAGCCAGAGTGAACAGATGTATAGATATACAGTACTGAAGTTTATGTTACTGCACTAATCGAAGCATATAACACGAGAAGCAACAGCCAAATTAGTACCTTGTAAGCAATCACTGTTCTCAGCTTCCTTCCTTACAACATCGAGAACCGAATCAATAAGCTCCGCTCCCTCAGTATAGTGTCCTTTCGCCCAGTTGTTACCAGCACCAGACTGGCCAAAGACGAAGTTGTCCGGCCGGAAAATTTGACCATAAGGACCTGATCTAACGCTGTCCATGGTTCCTGGCTCCAAATCCATGAGCACGGCGCGTGGAACGAACCTTCCACAGCTTGCCTCGTTGTAGTAGACATTCACCCGCTCCAATTGAAGGTCATTGTCTCCTTTGTACCTTCCGGTGGAATCAATGCCGTGCTCGGCACACACCACCTCCCAGAACTTTGCTCCGATCTGGTTCCCACATTGACCTCCCTGAATGTGCAAAATCTCACGCATTTTTGCTTTGTTTTCGCGAGAAATTCAGTAGTTCCTTCTTTTTTAGTATGGGGATACTGTGGAAGTGAGAAATTGGGTTTAGGAAAATGGAGGAAAGAGGAGTCGAGGTTTATATATTGAAGGTGGGAAGAAACGGAGTTTGTTCGCCGTTAGTGACTTGACGGAGACCTTTTCTTTGAAAAGTATAAAATAGTACAGAAGAGTTGGGATGTTATAATCACGCTGATTTGATGTATGTGAGAGACACGCGCTTTTTTCACATGGGAAAAGAGGAACATTTCAATTCACGCAGAGTTTGAATCCGCGTAAGTTCAGCACAACGTGAAAATATCTCTTACAGTGATCACTGAGTCAATTTGTTGGAGAACTGGACTTTGTTAGCGGTTTACTTCGAACATCATTCCGCTCTTTTTTAATATTTTGCCATCTGTAATCGGTGTCATCATAACTTGATACTGGGGCAATAATTCTTGAATCTGCACCAACTTTACTTCTCGATTTACCGATATCGCAATTTCTTCTCCCTCGAAATTCTATCTCCACTCATGTACCCCTAATCTTCGTTCAAGTCCCGATGATCATGAACAGAATTGGCTAATCAGTCAATTTCTTTGTCCGAAAACTTTTTCATCATTTCCGGCCAAAGAGGGGCAAGTTGTTGACACCCAATTTTGTCTCATCTTTTCTGATTATTTGTTTTTAAATATTTTTTTTGACACCTCAAAAACCATTTAAATATATATAATAAGGTTTTTAATATCATCATTTATTCTCAATGTCATTATTTGTTATTATTATTATTATTCGTATTTTTACTACCATTTGCCTTTTAATATCCTAATCATAGTTTTTATCATAATATTCTATGTTATTTTATTTTCGCAAAATGACATCACATTTTTTATTAAACATTCACAAATATTATATTTCTATTATTATGACATCGTTATTTTTTATATTTATAGTTTGCATTTTTTGCAAAACATCTTTTTAATAATAACCCATTTTCATATTTCAAACTACACGTAAAGCGTCGGAAAGGAGGCATGTGATTATCGGAGAAGTCATGTGAAAGCACTTGAAAAACAGCTGGAAGAATTTTGAGAAGAAACTATTTTTGGTTCAATAATTGTTGAAAAATACGAATATTCGGGATTTCATCAATCAACTAATGGAATAGAATGAATAAGCCAGTGAAGGAGTAAAACCTTAAAATGGTTTTGTTTATTTAATTTATCAATATCTCAAATAACTTTAGCATGTTTTACCCAATATTTACATAACTTTCCAAAGCAAATATTAACAATCATAACGTTGATCTACTACATCGTATGAATATTAACAATCATAAATTTGATTTTAGTACAAAAAAAAAAAAGAAATAACGCAAAACTTGATTCGAGCCTTATATAAACCTCACCATTAAAAGACCGTCAACTATTCTTAAGACTTATAGCTTCACATTAAAAAGATTTAAACGATGACGGATTTACAATGTTTGGCGTGTTTATGCTCGCATGCATTGTATTTTAAGTTTTAACTCAGATGGTGCATATAACTAGAAGATATTTGTATAGCATATATTTATTATACTGATCAATGCGAACTCATTATACATAGCTTTAGTAACTACTATTGAAATAAATAATCAATTGATTATTCTCATTGATGAACATGTATTTATATACAATTTACAATCCGTAATTATGAAAAATTATATTCTTACTATAACAATAAATCCAAATTATACTTGTACAAGAATCCTACAACTATGATAAATTTGTACAACAAAGTTGGGTGCAATTTGGTTTCAGATTCCCGTGGTATACACACGAGTATATTTCTGTCACACCCCCGCAGTCATAGCGGACGGTTGTCGTACGCTGAGACTGTCCTAAAATCTTCAAATAAAACCAAGGGAAGACCGTTAGTAAATATGTCTGCAATCTGGTACCGCGAAGGGACATGGAGGACGCGTACTTGTCCACGAGCTACCTTTTCTAGAACAAAATGTATGTCCATCTCGATATGTTTTGTGCGCTGATGTTGGACCGGATTTCCATAAAGATGGACTGCACTCACATTATCACAGTATATCAAGGTAGCCTTATGAATAGGAAAATGTAACTCTAGTAGAAGATTACGTAGCCAACATGACTCAGATACCACATTGGCTACCCCTCGATACTCTGCATCCGCACTGGACCGTGATAAAGTAGCCTGCCGTTTCGCCAACCAAATAATTTCCCCAATTTCGTCCACTTCTACCTCGAGTAAATGGATACCATGAAAGAAATAATTTCTTGATTATTTTCGTTGATGAAGAGGTATTTATATACAATTTACAATCCCTAATTATGGAAAATCATATTCCTACTATAATAATAAATCCTAATTATACTTGTACAAGAATCCTACAACTTTGTTAAATTTATACAATAAAGTTGGATGCAATTTGGTTTCGATTTCCCGTGGTATACACACGGTTATATTTTCGTCAACTATAACGTTATTTCACATTCGTTAAATTTCGACCATATTAATCATGCAATCAAGCCTTATCATATATGAGCTAATAAGTCCAACAGTACAATAGTACTTAATTTGGGCTTAATGTGCCAAGGGTTGGGACTCGGGAGTGGCACTGCTTTATGGAATATAGTGGATTTTCATTTGTTCTCTATCTTTTAGAGTAATCAACAATGATTTTCCATTTACTATTACGCAACCAATCGTGTGATTTATATCATGTGATGTTCAATAGCCAGGTAGAGATTAGAGTCATTATGTTTATATTGTGGACTTTGTATCATAGGAATGTTCTCCTCTTCACGTGTATACAAAGTAAAATTCCAATTTGGTTCTACAACGTCGTTAGAACTGAAAAATGGCAGAAAGAGAAAGAAGCTTCATAAGAAATAAGAATACTTTGTGATGGCCCAGACTGTAAGGTGAAGTGTGGGTGGCCCTGGGAAAACTTAATGCCATTTTATAGAGCAGATCGATGGACTAATTAAAAAGCGCAACATCCCAAACGTGGTTTTCACTCTAACAACTGCAAAAAGAAATACTACTATACTTTTCAGAGAGAGAGATCTAGAGAAAGTGAGATGCAATGGAGTGATCAAGTGAGACCAGATGCATTAATCATTATACATACTTTGTGATGAAGCAACGTCTCTCTTAATTTTGCTTACCTCTTTTTGATCTCTTGTGCCAAACATTCTATCTACAAGTCATGTTGAAAGTAGGGATGGAAAAATTGACCCGATCCATGGGCCCCGACCCGCTCAACGCGGATAATTACCCGCTTTGACTGATCCATGGGTTGGGTAGGGTATTAACCCGACTGTCTGAGGGTGGGTTAGGAGCGGGTAAGGATATGGTTGAACCCTACCCGTACCCGTACCCGTACCCAACCCGTTACCCGATGTGTAGGATACCCGACCCTACCCGACTCATTCCTACCCTACCCGACCCATGTATATATAATTGTAATTAATTTTAATTATAATGATAATATATATAATTGTAATTATAAAGATTATATATATATATATATATATATATATATATATTAGCTTATAAATTATTATTATAAAGATAATAAATTGAGGACCTTAATTTAATTATTTAAGTGTAAAAATATATTTTAATATTATATAATCTTTGGATGACCCAATTAATTAATTATTTCATCTCAAAGTACTAAATAATTAGATATTTAATTCTTCTCCATAGAGAGTACTCACTCTATATCGAATTTGAAATGTGAAATTGATTATCATAAGCGTATTAAAATGAATTTAATTTCATAAAGACGCAAAAAATTGAATTTTCAAAATTGATAGGTTCGTTTTCTCCAATTCGCTAATATTTTTCTATTATCCTTGCTATATGAAGTGTATAGAGAGTACTCACTCTATATCGAATTTGAAATGTGAAATTGATTATCAGAAGCGTATTAAAATGGATTTAATTTCATAAAGACGCAAAAAAATCAAATTTTCGAAATTGATAGGTTCGTTTTCTCCAATTCGCTAATATTTTTCTATTATCTTTGTTATATGAAGTGTATAGAGAGCACTCATTCTATATGCATTCTACTTTGCAATGTGAAATTGATTCTCATAAGACTCATAAAATGGATTTAATTTCACAAAGACGCAAAAAATCAAATTTTCAAAATTTGTAGGCTCGTTTTTTCCAATTCGCTAGTACTTTTCTATTATCCTTGTTATAAGAAGTGTATAAAGAGTACTCACTCGATATTCATTCGACTTTGCAATGTCAAATTGATTCTCATAAGTCTCATAAAATTGATTTAATTTCACAAAGACGCAAAAAAAATTAAAATTTCAGAATTTGTAGGCTCTTTTCCCCCAATTCGCTAGTATAGTACTTTTCTATTATCCTTGTTATATGAAGTGTATAGAGAGTACTCACTCGATATTCATTCGACTTTGCAATGTGAATTTGATTCTCGGAATTCTCATAAAATTGATTTAATTTCACAAAGACGAAATTGAATTTTCAGAATTTGTAGGCTATTTTTCCCCAATTCGCTAGTATTTTTCTATTATCCTTGTTATATGAAGTGTATAGAGAGTACTCACTCGGTATTCATTCGACTTTACAATGTGAAATTGATTCTCATAAAATTGATTTAATTTCACAAAGACGCAAAAAAAACAAATTTTCAGAATTTGTAGGCTCGTCTTTCCCAATTCGCTAGTAGTTTTCTATTATCTTTGTTAAATTAAGTATCAATATAGATAATAGTAATAAACTATATAATAAAAATATATAATCCTTAACATACAATTAACATGAATAATTAAAATTATATTAGTTTGTGATGCTTATTAAAAATTATTAGGTGTATATATATATATATGTGTGTGTGTGTGTGTGTGTAAATAACTCCACTTAAACTACATAGTTTAGAATAAAACTACGTAGTTTTAATGTGTTAAGAACCCTAATAAATGAAAGTGTGATTTTTTTCTATTTGGTTAATTCAATTAATTTTTTACCAATGTTGTAGATCATTTGATAATACTTTGAAGATTTTTCAATGGTCAATGTAGTGCTTTGTTGTTCCAAATGTAGGACTTTATTGTTGTATTTTTTTCTTCCTTTATATTGAGATATAATTTTTTCTATATAATCTCTTTCTTTTTATTATCATTTTTCTTCTTTTGTTTTTCATAGATTTATGGAGAAACACACTAAAAGTTTGAAGACCTTGAAGACATGTTTGATGTAATTGCATTTTATTTTTGAGATGACATTAGTGTTTGGACAATTTTTTTCATAGAACTTTGATTATATTTGGTAATTATGAAACTTATTTGGTAATATATTTTATGAAATTTATAGAACTTTTGTGTTTTATTAGAGGAAGTGTATAATTCGCGGGTACCCAATACCCGAAAGGGGCAAATAAGTGTATGAAAATTATATACCCAATGGGTAATGGGTAGGGTATGGGTGGCACATTTGAGAGGGTGGATAGGGTATGGGTGGCACATTTGAGAGGATGGGTAGGGTACGGGAATCCCAAAACCCGCCCCAAAATTGACCCACTGTCATCCCTAGTTGAAAGTGCATAAATTCACCATTTAACACACAAGGTCACCCAACTATAAAAATTGATCTCTCGAGGTTATATTTCTCAATTTTTCCTATATCACATCTAGAGTCACTCAACTAATATTTGTACAACAAAATATTTAATTTATTTCACATGACATTTAATTTACGAAAAATTGTCAAATTTGCCCTTGTATTTTCACAAATAAGTTATAGGGAAAAGGATCAAATATACATCTCTTTCTTTTATTAGCTAATTTTATCTTTTGTTAGCGATTGTAGGTATGAGTGCTACAGATGGTCTAACGAGAGGAATGGAAGTGATTGACAAATGAGCTCCTATAACCCCAAGCCAAAATAGAGAGAGGAGAAGAATGCAACTATCTAATCGGGATCACGAAGCTTCTTGTTCATATCTCTCATCAAAAGGTGTTATTCGATAATGTCTGTCTAGCAGACTCCCTGCTAACCCTGTAAACAAAAATACCACTGCCGTTAACAAACTTCACACTTATATCTCTGTTTGAATAAAATCCGCCAGATCGAATAAAATTAACCAATGATCTCTTTTAACCCGACCCGACCGAACTAAATAAACCCATACCAAAATAAACCCCAAAACCCATCTCTCCAACTTTTCATTTCCTTCCTCCATTAAAACACCATGCCAACCGTAGCTCTACCAGCCTTTCTTCAATGGCGCCAGCAACATTTTCTTTCTTTAGCTTCGACATTACCTGCTCTCTGTTCGATTTCCTTCTCCTACTGAAATAAAAGATTCACTAAAAGTTAGTATAACTAAAAATCGGTTATTAATTAACAAGAATTAAGTTTCTGAATACACACTTGTGCCTCTCGCCTTGCAGGGTAAGTTCCCACCATCAGAAACAACTAAAGGAGTGATCTTATAATGTCGAAGCAGATTGATTCGATGAATAAAGTAGTTCAAGTACTACAATTTCTTATCCCACTGCGAATTAAGGCAAAGTTCCATCCTCTACATGAATAGGCTGAAAATTACAGCTTTTATTAATTCTGTGCATTTAAAACCACAAAATAAGTTACAAAAATTGAATCTTGATTAATTGATGTCAAACCAAATTAAGTATCTCCTTTGTGAAACCAAGAATAAGGTCAATTCCTGTTGGGATTCTATGGTACTTTATAAAGCAGTACGAGAAGTAATAACTATTACAAATGTTCGAAAGGATAAATAAATGGTCAATCTTCAAAACTGCCGCATGTGTGTTGTGTCTTGAATCTTGATCACCTTGCAAAGCCAATGTTGAGAATCCGCAAGTTTGTTGTGTCTTGAATCTTGATAACCTGAAATCAAGAAACAACTAAATCTGGATGGTTACAACGTTGTGTGTTGAGTCGAGGATAGCCCTCTATCCTTAAGACAAGATTGCCCCGTATATATGTGTTTATGTTAGCGGGCAATAGTCTCCCAAGATAAAACAACACTTTAATCTCAACACTACAAAGCCAATAGGTTGAGCCTGGCGAAGAAAACAAATATGACTCGACTTGCTGAAGATATGGAATAGGAAGGAAGAGTTTCTCTCTACTCTTCTCTTTTGTCTCTGCGTATATAGTGTGTCTCTGTAGTGTATATCTTGTGTATATGTGAGGGTTTGCTCGCTGTTTTTCAGTCCACGTTGCCTGATTTTTGCCACTGCTTTTGGACAGATTTCGCCATCGCTTTGTGCCACTTTTGTGACCGAAAAACGCCGCTGTTTCGTGTGGTGGTGTTTTGCAAAGGTGTTTCGCACTTTGTAATCGTATTTTTGTCTATTTTCTGGCCTGTTTCTTGCTCTTGTTTTGAGCCAAATGAAGCTCAATATATAGCATGAGGAGGGGCTGTCCAACAGCCACAAACAAGGCTGTAATGGCCATTGAGGGAGGCTATTAAAACAGCCAAGTAATGGCTATTAAGGCAATTGAAAGAGGCTGCACAAATGTCCAAGTAATGGGCAGTTAATGGAGAGTTAATCAGCCAAGTAATGGCTGGTTAATGCTCCAAAACGCAGTCCAACAGTAGGCAGAAAAAGTCTCCAGAAATTCTGGGGACCAAACTGTAAAAATTGAAACTTCAGGGACCAAACTGTACATATGAAAGAATTCTGGTCCAAACTGTACATATGAAACTTCAGGGATCAAACTGTACATCTGGCAGAGTTCTCTGGTCCAAAAAGATAATACTCGTGAGCCCGGAACCGGACGGGCGGCGGCGCGCGTGTGGGCTTAGCCTTGAACCCAAGCACATCTAGGTCTTCCCTCCTTTAAACACATGGGATACCCCTTGGGGTCCCAAACCCTTTACCAATTAGAGACTTATATAGAGAGCAATTCTTCCTATTCCCACCGATGTGGTAGATTTGTCCCACACCACATTTCCATGTCTCAAACACCTTACTTCGTGGACCAATATCTCTTTCATTTCTTAACGAAATTAGACGATTCTTGGCCCTACGGTCATCTACTCACTTCGTAGATCATGCATGTGTAAAGAGACGAGGTCTCCAACATACGGAACACTAGTGTTTAATTCATCAAAGATGGGTGGACGCATCTCCCCGCCAAAGGCTAATTTCCAACAATTCCAACCTATACCCAACAAAAAAGGATTAAAACCCAGAGTGCAATAAAATGTGATGAACATGAATATTGAATTTAAGTGAAAGGAAATGGAATATTATCCTCTTGCCGGCGTATTTTTTTATGTGGGCAGTTTCAACGTAGGGCTTCATGAACCGGAGGAGATCCTTGTTACCAATTTTGGGGGTGGGGCTGTGTTTAATTGATGGGTGGGGACTGGGGACGGATCATGAAGGGCGTGGATTTATAAATCAGGTAATTTTGTTCAATTGAAATTTCATTCAAATAATGGTATAAGTGTGAAGTTTGGTAACGCAAGGTTATTTATTTTGTTCACAATCGCCAACTGACGATAAAGTTAGTTAATAAAAGAAAGTAGAAGATATATTTGACCCTTTTTTCTAAGTTATATTTACCCATTGTTATACTTTTTTGATATATTTGCCCTTCTCATCCAACTTTTGAATCAAAGATGAAAAATTGGATTTTTAACTAAAAAAAAATTAGAAAACTGTTTTTTAAAAAAATAATTTTCTTAAAAAATGTTTTGTAAAAAAAATCTGAAATTTTAATTTTTTTATTCAAAATTATGGAAAAATATTTTCTTTAATTTGGATAAATGAATTTTTATTAAAAGAAAGTGTCCAAAAAATCCAGATTTTCATGATTTCATTTTTAGGACATTTTGTTTTTTGAAAAAAGATCTAGATTATTTTTTAAAAAAATCCAAAAGTGGATTTTTTTAGAAAAAATCTCAAATAATGGATTTTAATTAAAAAATATCTGGGAGAACAAATTATTTTTTAAATCTAGAAAAAAAATCTATTTTCCTGATTTATAAAATGCAGTTTTCCGGATTTCTTTAGAAAAAAATAGGTTTTCCACCTTTAAAAAAAATCTGTTTTTCCTGATTTAAGAAGAAATCCAATTTTTTCATATTTTAAAAAATCTAGTTTTCTTCATTTTCTTTAAACTCATTTTTCAGATTTTTTTTCGAAAAAGTTGTCACATATCATAGAGAAATGGAGATTTAACCAAGTAGGGATAAATAAGATTTTTTAATTTTAAAATGCAAGGGAAAATATGATCCAAAAGTTGAATGAGAAGGACAAATATATCAAAAAAGTATAATAAAGGGTAAATATAATTTATTTGTGAGTGTACAAGGGCAAATCTGACCATTTTCCGTAAATTAATGTCATGTGGAATAAATTAAATGTCATGTAGAATAAATTAAATATTGTGTCATGTTTTGTTGCACAAATATTAGTTGAGTAATTTTAATATGATATAGAAAAAGTTGGGTAACATTATAGTTACAAAACAAAAAAATATGACTTTGAGAGATCTATACCCGCAGCTGGATGAACTTGTGTGTTACTATATGCCTAATATATTCTACTCAATATTCTACCCTTTTTATTCTTCACAAGGACTTAGTAATCTCATAATACACCACATCAAGTTTCCAAGCGAATTTGTCCAATCAAAAATAATTCGAAGGAAAAAATCACGTGTAATTATTACATGCGGTTTTAAGTCCGCATGTAAGTTATATGTAGGGTTTTCCGTATAAAACTTAGAAATTTGCAAGAAAATTTGGCAATTGTGAAGTGGACAACCTCTAAAGAATATAGGAGAGCTAAGAAGGCTATTAGTAAAAGGCTTGATAGTATTAGCACGTGTACATTATATTATATTTAATCATATTTAGTCTTGTATAATTATGGTAGATATAGAATTCTACTGTATGAGGATTCCACATTGTACACTATATATATATATATATATATATATTTTGTATTAATGAGAAAGGCTCCTCAAGGGAGATTAATATAATTCTACATGGTATCAAGAGCCAATAATTTGTCCCGACCTAAAACCTAAAATTTGGCCGCCATTCCAGTCCTTTTCCGGCACCAAACTGCCCGTATACACCCGGTTATACATATGATATACGTTGATATACTGCTGTCCAGCCCTTATATTCTACAAACAGCCTTGTATACACCCAATATATCCCTGATATACCTCCCTATTTCCATCCATATCTCTTCAACATGCCGTATACCCCTCTTATACAGCTCATACACGCCGATATACACCTGTATACGACTGATATACTTATCCAACCACTGTATACTATCCGTATACAACTATCTCAAGCTGTTATACACATTGTATACGGCTGATACTACCCCTAATATATACGTCACGACCCCCCAAATTTTTATCCTTTCTCTCTCCTCCTTTTCGGGAGACGCCATGACAGAGAACGATCGTAGTTGTGGCAGCAGCCACCGCGGCACTGGTTGTAGAAGGGCTCAGGTGAGCCACTGGAGGCAGCAGGCGTCCAGCTACTGCCTGGGCACACAGAAGATGGGCCACATCCAACAGGCCCACCCTCAAGCAAACCGGACCAGCCCAGTCATTGGGCCTCCATTATTCGATCCAGCTTCCTGAGGCCCAACAGGGAGTCCAACTTTCTCAGGCCCAATTGATTGGAGCCCAACAGTCCGCTCCAAGCCCTCTCCAATCCAATTTGGGACAGGCTTTCGTCACATTGACTCATCGGCAGCCCGATAACGCGTGGTATATGGATACGGGCGTCACATCTCACCTCACCAATAATTCTGGTAATCTTACTCAACTGCAAAATTTAAATACTTTGTAGTCTATTATGGTCAGTAACAATCATCGCATTCCAATTCAAGAATTTGGTCAAACCCTTACCCCACTACCGCATCCCCACTTCTCTCTTAAAAACGTCTTATATGCCCCACACATCATCAAAAATCTAATTTCTGTTATAAAATTTACCACCGATAATTTTGTCTCAATTAATTTTGACCCATTTGGATTTTCTGTAACGGACCTCCGTACCGGAAAATTCCTTACAAGATGCAATAGTGATGGGGACCTATATCCTTTCCTACCCACATCCGCTGCTAGTGTCACTCCTCCCACCGTTCTAACAACCATATCTCCCTCAATGTGGCATAGTAGACTTGGTCATCCGGGTTCTCACATTTTTTATTCTCTTAGAAACTGAAATTTAATCCAATGTAACAAAGGGAACCTTTCTCATAGTTGCTCCTCTTGTCAATTAGGGAAACACGTTAGACTATCATTTAAGACTTCTATGAGTACTACTTTCTCTCCCTTTGATATTATTCATGTTGATTTATGGACATCTCCCACAACTAGCAATTTAGGCCACAAATATTATCTGGTATTTTTGGATGATTTCTCTCACTTTCTTTGGGTATACCCACTCAAACTCAAATCTCAAGTGTTCTCCAAATTTGTTGAGTTTCGTACACTAGTTAAAACGGAATTTGAAAAAGACATGGTCGTGAGTTTAATAATTCTCTATTTCATAAATTTTGTGCGGTTAATGGCATGATCTTTCATTTTTCCTGCCCCTATACCTCTCCTAAAAATGGAAAAGCCGAAAGAATTCTCCGAACCATTAATAATATGATTTGTACCCTCCTTTTCATGTGTCTCTAACCCTACTTTTTGGGTATATGCGCTAAAAACGGTAGAACACATTCTCAACATTTTACCTGCCCGTGCGATTCAAAATAGGACACCCACCAAAATTCTCTACAGTCGGATCCCTACCTATGACCATCTTAGAATTTTCGGTTGTTTGTGTTACCATAATCTGACATCCACGGCCCCCTACAAATTGGCACCCAGATATATTCCGTGCGGCTTCCTAGGTTTCCCGTCAAACCATATGGGGTACTAGTTCTATGAGCTCTCCACCGACAAAATCACAATTTCTCGCCACGACACATTTGTTGAGTATGTTTTCCCGTTTGACAACATTAAAAAATTCTGAGTCACTGATTACCAATTCCTCAAAGATTCGGACCCATCACCGCTTGTCCAACAAGCACTCCGCCAGGCTTCCACTGTTCCGACGGCGTCAGACGCACCAACTGCCACCACCGGCAGTCCAGTCCCGATCTCCCATGTCAACTAGTCGTCTGATTCCCCCTCACCGCTGACAGTCCCTGTCATCCCCAGCAGTCAGCAGGTCCTCTCTCAGTCACAGACCACTGCGCACCCCCCACTCACCGACCAGTCCCTGTGTCACTACCACACACCACCGCAACTCCGATCGACCAACCCAGCCCAGATCGAGCACCACCCCACCAGTACCGTAACAACAACGACAACCCAAACCTGACATCCCCCACCACCACCTGTTACCAGTTCCACCCTCCAGACCTGCACCATCACCACCTCCGACAGCCTACCCAACCCAACCAGTGTCACCACCACCATTCCACACCCTCTGAAATGTGCCACCCCCATCGACTTGCACCCACTGCCAAACCTAACCACCTATACCGCACAGATACCAATACCAAACCAGAACGCAATCCCGAACCTACACCTTGGCCCGACATGCAACATACCTACCCCACATATCCCTGCCCCCTCGCACCATATGGAAACCCGTGCCAAACACGGGATTTTCAAACCCAAAATCCAATTTAACTTATCTACACAAACCATATCCCCAATCCCCAGAAATCCAAAATTGGCCAAACTAGACCCAAATTGGAATGCAGACATGTGTGAGAAATTTAAATAACAAAATAGCACACTTAGGATTTGGTTCCTAGATTGGAGGGGGGTGAATGTGATCCGATATATGAAGCTTTTTCACCACAAATACAGAGACAGTGATGACCTTGAGAGATATAAGGCAACACTTGTGGCTAATGGCACCAATCAGCAGGAGGGTATTGATTGTGGGAGACTTTTAGTCCGGTTGTTAAACCGACTACTATTCGCACAGTTCTAAGTATTGCTATGGGTAAGCACTGGCCGATCCATCAGCTTGATGTCAAGAATGTGTTTCTACACGGAGATTTGAAAGAAAATATTTATATGCACCAACCGCCTGATTTTGTCAATCCGGCAGCCCCTCAGTATGTCTTTCGTCTTCGTAAGTCACTCTATGGTTTGAAACCGACCTCTCGAGCGTGGTATGATCGCTTTTCACGGTACATTGGGTTCGTATGCAGCAAGTGTGATAATTCTCTATTTATTTTTCACCGAAGTAATAACATTGCTTATTTGTTCTTGTATGTGGATGATATTGTTCTTGCTGCCTCCTCTGATGTTTTGAGAAACGAGATTATTACACTGCTCAAAATCAAATTTGCTATGACTGATTTGGGAAAGTTGAGCTATTTTTGGGGGATTTCAGTGACTAGATCTGCAGATACTATGTTTCTTTGTCAGCGCAAGTATGCAGAGGAGATTGTGTACATGGATAAAATGGCAAATTGCAATATCATGTCTACTTCAGTTGACTCTAAATCAAAGCTTAGTGCTTTGGATGGTGATCCAGTGTCAGATCCCACTCTCTACATGAGTCTTGCAGGTGCACTACAGTACCTCACTTTCACCATGTCTGATATTACTTATGTTGTTCAACAGGTATGCTTATTCATGCATGCCCCCAGGGATAGGAAGCTCTAGATATCTTGTATCAAAGACGGTTCTAAAATTTGATGACCACTGGTATCATTGTATTAAACTTAAACTTACTATTAGGGTAGGAGATTGGGTTCTACATTTAGTCAGATTTTAACCGTTTTGAATTAATTCAGTTCCATTTGGTTCAACCGCTTTTTGAGTTAATTCAGTTCAATTTACAAGATTTTGGTGCATAAAGAAACACGTGATCACTACATCAAATATTTAAGTTTTATCCAAGTTGATATATTTCTCTTTATTAGTGAATATTATCATATATTTTGTAATTAATAGTACTATACAATATTGAATCCTAATTGAATAAGGATCATGTGTGGCTGAATTTTGGTGAGGAATGAAAAAAAAAACCAAAAAATTTGGGTTTCGAAGATTAGGGTAGTTGCCGGCCGAAGGAGGTGAAGGGTGGGGTGGCGGCGAGACAAGAAAAAAAAAGGGGTTTAGGTGTTTTTAGGGTTTGGCTCTGATACCATGTAAGATTGTATGAATCTCCCATTGGAGGTATTTCTCATTAATACAAATATATAGAGTGTGTACAATGTTGAATTCTAATTGAATAAGGATCCTCTATTTACCATAATTATATATTATTATTAATTACAAAATATATGACAAATATATGATAATATTCGCTAATACTCTTGATTAAATTTCTAGTGAACATGTGCTTAAAAACACAAATTAGGATTAAAATTTTAAATTAGCAATTAATATTATGCCTATCAATGCCATCATTCTAAAAGGATTTGAAAATCAAGAAAAAATAACATTAGATGGATAAAAAAATAATGACGGTCACATTTATTTTTTTTTAAGATCTAGATAAAAAAGGGAGCAAATATATAATTTAGTAAATAATAAAAACGGACTTGTACAACGAGATGAAATTGAAGGAATAAAGGAAAGTAAGAAAAGGAGTAGAAAGAAAAAGGGAAAATGCCTAAAATACATCCAAATCTTTGTCCGGGTTTGTTGTAACACACATAATTTTTACGGGGGTTCTATTACCCCCTGAATATATTTTTAAGGAATTTCTTTAGTATTTATCAAGTGACCTGAATAACAATTCAAACACATGCTGAACAAAAAATCATAAAACAAAGGAGTCCAGTAATTTTCAGGTCATTTCACTTTTCAAACAAAACAAAAAATTAGAATTTTCTCCTACACTCTTAAATTTTTTTTTATGGAGAAAGTAGTTGATTGTCTTGCCATTTGATCTTGTGAATCACTATATTCTTTCATAATCGAGTCTTGACTTGTGTCACATTGAATTTTGATTCGATTTTTCCAGATAAATGTCAAAAAAATCTTTAAAAATATACTCACATGGGTAATAGGACTATCGTACAGGATTTTCCCCAGTAATTTTGAGGTGTATTTTAGTCATTTTATCGGAAGAAAAGGGAACAAAGAAGGGACGAGGATAATTATAAACTGGAGAGTTTATCCAGGGATCTGACTCCTCTCCATTTCCCTTGTCTCTATTTTCTCCGAGTTTCTATCTAGATGAGTGACACTTATCTCATTTTATTATTAATAGTTTAGATTTAATTAACTAAATTAAGGTCTTAACCATGATTAATACAATAGATATTTACATATATTTACTCCTAAAAAGGGGGACAATTCCATAAAATCTAGCAACACATTTCCTATTGGGGTGCTTAATTATTTATAATGTTTTATTAACAAAAAAAGAACATCAGCAACCCTAAAATGATTAAGCCCTCCAAATTTGTTACTAGTATTTTGAATCACATGTAGTCAAATACAAGACATTTGTTCACCTACTTAATTTTCTTACTTAAAATTTTAATAGAACTGTTTATACCTAAGAGAATTATGGGGTAATAAGTTCTAATCATTTGAAATTAAAAGGAAATTTTTTAATGGTCGATGAACCGTTTATGTCTAAAAATTTGAAAAATTCATCTTCTGAACCCCTAAACGAAATTAATCAAGATATATTAATTATATTAAGAAAAATGTCTTCTCTTTTTCATGTTGCTCTATCTTAAAATTTTCATAACATTTAATAAGATGACATTTTTATTGCCAGTAGCAATTTCCTTTTGATTGTCCCGTCGGTTTTACATTCATTTACTCAATGGTTAATTAGGCTTCTTGCAATTTTCTATTTGCTAGAACTTTTATAGAACTGTTTGTTATTATTTTCAACCAGAAATTTGTTGCTAGATTTATGGAATTGTCCCCTTTTTAGGAGTAAATATATGTAAATATCTATTGCATTAATCATGGTTAAGACCTTGATTTAGTTAATTAAATCTAAACCATTAATAATAAAATTTTACAAGTGTCACTCATGTCGATAGAAACTTGAGTAAAATGGAGACAAGGAAAATGGAAAGGAGCCGGATCCTTTATCTAGTGGGACTCATCTCACATGCGGGGCTTCAACACTTTAACATGGCACCTTGAATCAGTTTGTAACTTCGGTTGTCAATCTCTAGTTATACACACTTTATTATGTAAAATATTTGTACATATATAAAATTAGTGAAACTGTCTGCGCTTAGCGCGGCTATGAAAAGAATTAATAAATCTATATATTTTCACTTTATATATATACAAATATTAATTCTATAAAGTGATAGTTTCTTATATTAATGAAGTATGTAACAATCATATTCGGATTGGTGACAGAGAAGACATCAATATAATGTAGATCTTTGTGTCTATCCGAGACATGGTTTGTTCTTTCATTCTTTTTCAATATAAAATAGAAATTCTTTACTTCTTCTTAAGTGCAGACCATTCATATGTATAGAGTAGAACAAAGATTATAGGCTGGATGGGTAGTGAAGTAATGAAATAAGAGGTCATATGTGGTGAAGGAAATGGAATGCTTTGAAACAACAATTTACTGTATTAAATTGCAAACGTTTTTTGGGGTGAAGGGGGTTTACATAGAACTGAGGCAAAGTGGTTTATCCCTATCTTTACCGCCCGGGCTCTTGTCTCTACATAATCCCCGGTAGGAGCGTCGATGGTCACGGCGATGGAATCTGGGACGGAGGACTTGTAGTATCTCTCTAGATCTGACAAAAGCGAAAGACCCCCTAACATAATTCAAATGGAGGTTGATTGCTACATTCGATTCTGACAACAGGTAAAGCTACTACCCAGCCCCATACCTTTATGCAGGAATTGACCAAATAAGGATTATCGTGACATTCTTTTTTTGTTTTAATTTCCTCCCTCCTTTATAGAAGTACTTGATGTATGCAAATAATATTTTTAATGAAGACTTTTTGAGCTTTCAAATTGTGTCTTTATTATTACCTAGGAAGATGAAGAGATGTGAGTTATAAATAATTTTAATGTATAATATTATTAGACATTAAATAAATTATATTATTATGCATTGATTTCATTTGTAAAAGAAATAGATTAAAAAAAAAAGTAGAAAAGAAATAAATGCATTTGGTGGTAGGTGCTACATCACTATTTCAAAGATCAACAACAATAACATACCCAATGAAATTCCACAACGTGGGTCTCTACATCACTATTTCAAAGACCAACAACAACAATAACAACATACCTGGTACATCACTACTTCAAAGACCGCGATTATATAACATATAGATAATAGATTTGCTTAGTTATGTAGTTAAGCCATTTAAAAAAATAACCTACACTATTATATTCAAAAGTGAGAAAGGGGAAGGAAAAAATTATAACTACATCTCAAGCATGGAAAGAAAAATAACAACTAAAAAAAAAGAGTGTTACATACGCAAAAGAATAACTAATGACATCATAGAATTTTCTTAGTTCATCTTTTTTTTTTAGTTGAAATAGGATAATTATATTAATTAATTATAATATAATTATTATTACAAGCCCAAATAGAAATTTTCCTGGCAAAAGTAGCTTTTAGGTTGTCTGCCATAACAATATTCATAGCAAATACAGGATGAACTGGTTTATAGATAATCCCTTCAAAAAGATTTTCTTCTAGTGTTTTCCTTTGCAAGTTAATCCACCATCATGTTATGCTCCCCAAAATCTATGTCAAATCTCCTCATCATATGCTACGAATTAAAGAAAAATTTTAACACAATTATTATGAATAATAAAACAAATTGCTTTACTAAAATAACACAAAAAGCAAAAAAATTCTAGACAATTATTAATTTGATACGAAGTACTATGTATGTATGATATCTAATTTCTATTGCAATCACATCAACAAAAGAATAATTATATCGGAAAGAGGAAAGATATTCAAACTATACAATACCTATGCAAATCATTTTCTCGGTTGTAACTAACCATCAAAAGTCATTATCTATTGAAATATAACAAATATTGTAATCAAACTACCCTATATGATTATAAAGTTCGTATAATCAAACTAACCATCAAAATGACTTTCGGAAAGATCAACCACATATAGGCGACACACTTAAAATATCACTACTAAACAAAAGTACCTCAATATTGATGGTCGTGAAGATCTTCTTGATCATGCTTGTTTGGAGGATGATAATACATCCGTAAAGAACAATGCTAAAAGAAAGCACAACCAAGCACATAAAAATGAAAAGAAAAACTTGAGAACGAACATTTTTCTTGCCTTTACATACTTCGTTCCTGTTACACGTTAGTAATTCACAAGCTAAATAGAGAAGAGAAAGAATAACCTTTGGATGGAAGTCCTCATGAAACAATATATGAGTTTATTTAGGCAAAATGAAGGAATACCATAAAATAGATCACACACTTACAAATTAAAGTTTGGTGATTATGGACATGAAGTATGGGAGTTACGGATATTATTAAGAGTAAAAATTAAAGAGGTGTAAGTTATGAGTAGTTATTTATTGTAAATACATTAACTAATAAAGAGGCAAGTACTCAAAATATTAGGAGATATTATATTTTTTTTGTACTTAAAAATGGCCAAAAAAAGGAGAGAGGAAAAATAGAGTTCTTAAACAAAGAAATGTGCAACATCACTCTTCTTTTTGCCTAGCTTTAATAAAATAATGAGCACTTACATTTCTACAAAATCAATTATTACTACTTATCTAATATGCCTTGGTTTGAACTTTGAAACGGCTGGCTTTAGAAGGGATTTGAAACGATGCCTTGTCTCTTTCTTATTCTTAATTTATTAATTATTAAAGAGCTACAACTAAACCGTAATCATTTCTCCCGGCAGTAATTGGGGTTGTAATTTCAATACTAACCACCGATTTATTTATTCCTTAGTAGTAATTGAAACAAGATATTCTTTGATTATTATTCTCCCAAATATACAATATATATACATGGATCCTATGCTTGATTAATGAAAGACCATTCTAGATTATTCTACCTTACCTAATTTACAAGATCCTATCAATTATAATAATGAGAATAATTACAATATAAATTATAATAATCAGAGAGGTGATTATGGGATCTTCCCATAATCACTCTAACAGTTTCCCGCAGTCTTAGCTGGAGGTTCTCGGATGCTAAGAATGTCCCTGAAATTATCAAAAAGTTCGCGCGGAAGACCTTTTTGTAAAGATGTCAGTTATTTGATAACGGGACGGCACATGAAGAACACGGACTTGACCACGAGCAACTTTTTCTCGCACAAATAAAATATCCATTTCGATGTGTTTTGTGCGCTGATGCTGAACAGGATTGCCAGATAAGTAGATGGCACTCACATTGTCACAATAGACCAATGTTGCCTTTTCAATCGGACAATGGAGCTCCAGTAGTAGATTACAGAGCCAACATGATTTAGCAACAACATTTGTCACTCCTCGGTATTCTGCCTCTACACTGGATCGCGATAGTGTGGACTGTCGTTTGGAGGACCATGAAATGAGATTGTCACCTAAGAACACACAATAGCTGGAAGTGGAACGACGTGTGTCTGGGCAGCCACCCCAATCCGCATCAGTGTAGGCAGAAAGACTCGAGATGGAGGACTTATACAGATGAAGTCTGAAATGTAGAGTACCCTTAACATACCACATAATCCTCTTGAGGGCCCCTATATATTCCTCATTTGGATCATGTATATGTAAACAAACTTGCTGGACCGCATAAGAAATATCAGGCCTCGTAAAAGTCAGATACTGCAATGCACCTGCAAGGCTGCGATAATGTGTGGGGTCGCTGTATGGAGTTCCTGAAGCGTTGCTCAACTTCGCCTTCGTGTCAACCGGAGTATGGGAAGGTTTGCATGAAGACATCCCTGCTTTGTCAAGTATCTCACCGGCATACTTCTTTTGACTGAGAAACAAATCACCTGCATAGTGAGTGACATCAATGCCAAGAAAATAATTCAACGGACTTAAGTCATTCATTGCAAATTCAGCTGCAAGAAGGGACATAATGGACTGACAAAGTGAAGTTGAGGATGCAGTGAGGATAATGTCATCAACATACAGAAGTATATAAGCCACATCGGTGCATTTTTGATAAATAAAAAAAGACTGATCGGACTTGTTGTGAGAGAATTCCAATTTGGAAACAAATCCTGCAAACCTGTTATACCATGCCCGATGAGCTTGTTTCAGACCATATAAGGATTTTCTCAACATGCACACATGATCTGGACGGGTAGGATGAAATCCCAACGGCTGATGCATGTATACCGTTTCCTGCAAGTGGCCATGTAAAAATGCATTCTTGACATCCAACTGATGAATGGACCATGCCTTGGACAATGCCAGACTAAGAACAATCCTGATAGTTGCAGGTTTGACTACCAGACTGAATGTTTTACCGCAATCTACTCCCACCTGCTGAGACATGTCATCACTAACAAGACGAGTTTTGTATCTCGCAAAAGAACCATCTCAATTTTTATGGCAAAAAACCCACATAGACCGAATTATGTTCACATTAGATGATCGTGGTACCAAATTCCACGTCTTATTATGAATAAGATCAGTAAATTCATCTAATATGGCAACCTTCCAATTCGGGTCTGATAAGGCAGCTTTGAGATTTTTTGGTATTGATGAGGGTTGGACTGAGGTGGTTAGGTTAAAATGGTGTTTAGGTAAAAAAAAAATTCCGTGCATCGCACGGGTTTCCATGGTCCGTTTAGGAGTTAGGCCGTTGGATGGTTGGGTGGTGTTTGGATTTTTGGCTGAAATAGTGGGTATGGTGGTTTCGGTATTTTGGGCCGAAGTAGTGGGCCCGGTACTGGTCTGGGCCAGTGTGTTACGGGGAGGTGGTGGGGTGACGGGTGTAGGGGTTGTTGATGATCCTAAATTGTTATTTTGAGAGTTTAGATGATACCTCAAAAGTTGATGAATTCCATCGTCAGGAAAATCATATGAAGGTGAGATGTTGCAAACGGGAATATTGATTCATCGAAGATGACATGACGAGAAATAATGATTTTTCGTGTTGACATATCAAAACATTTATATCCCCTATGATTTTGTGGGTACCCCAAAAACACACAAAGAGTAGATCGAGTTTGAAGCTTATGAATGGTGGTGGACGAAAATAAGGGATAACACAAACACCCAAAAACTCGTAAATATGTAAACGAGGGAAGACGGTTGTACAATACCTGAGCAGGAGACACATTGGAGATTAGTTTACTAGGAATAATATTTAAGAGATATATAGTCATTTGAAGAGCATGATGCCAAAAATTTGATGGTGTGGATGAATGCATAAGGATAGAGTGATTCATATTATTGATTGTTCGAATCTTTCTTTCAGCTTTTCTATTTTGAGAAGATGTATGTGGACATGAAATACGGACAAACATCCTATTTTGTTGACAAAAATTCTGAAATTGGGCATTTATAAATCCCCCCATTATCACATTGAAAATATTTAATGGTATTGCCAAACTGAGTTTTGATAAACACACTAAATTATTTCAAAATGTTATAGGTCTGTGATTTTTGTCCTAAGGGAAAGGTCCACAAAAAATCATCAAGAATGAGCAAATAGTACTTATGACGTGTAGCACTTAATACGGGTGAAGTCCACAAATCATAATGCAAAATATAAAATGGCTTAATAGTATTAGTAGTAGATGCAGAAAACAGAAGTTTAATATGTTTACCAAACACACTGGTTTGGCAAACAGAAGAGTCCAAACGTCCATTACAAGAAAACAAATTATTCTTCCTAAATTGATTAAAAATCGGTGCTCATGGGCGTCCCAACCTATTGTGCCATATACAAGGAGAGATGGTCGCAAAGGTGGAAGGTTTTACCATGTGATTGTTGGAGACAGAGGTGATGAGGTATAAGTCCCCCGTGCTATTACATCCCATGAGCTGTATCCCTATCTGAAAATCCTTCACAGAAAAGCCAAACAGATCAAAATTCACAGAAACATTATTGTTAGTTGTAAAACGTCTAACAGAGATCAAAATTTTAATTAATTTTGGCGCATATAAGATATTTTTCAAACATAACGGTGGGTGGAGAGAGGGTAGTGTTACCTGACCAATACCATGAATCGGAATTTTCCGCCCATTGCCGACAATAATATTTTTATTACCGCTCGTATTAAATAAGATGAAAGATTACTTTGAGATGCCGTCATGTGTGACGTAGCTCCTGTATCCATGTATCACGATTCATCGGGAATATTCAGATTCATGTGACTCATGACTTGATCAATATCCGTGGGTGCATATCCGATAGAAGATGGTGCCTGAGCTGCAAAAGCATGTTGTGGACGAGATCCGAGAATACAGGGTTGGCAATTTGAAGAAGGAGAAGGCCGAGCCCACGAAGAGGTCAGAAATGGGCATGGCGGGGCAGTCTACTATGAGGCTCAGGCCCACGGTGGGTACTACCCCCACTATCTGTCGCTACTGCCTAGAAACTGCCCGCCACTGCCCGGCCTGGCTGCTGTCGCCGGCGGTTTGGCCCCCGCCTCGTCCACGTCTCTTTCCGCTATTATTTTTTCCTTTATTGTTTCGATTGGAACTCCATTTTTTACCATTAATTTGACGAGTATTATGGCCCCCTGAACCAGAATTTTGGGTCTCAAATGGAAAAAGAGTTGGTAGAGACGAGAGCCGTTCCACCTGTGGTTGTGCCCGATGATGCCTGATTTGCCTTCCTCGTTTTCTCGAGAATTAACCTCGAACGAGCCTCGTAAAAGGGAGATAACAAATTGCTTTGCTGAATGAATGTAACAACACCATCATATTGTTCATTCAGCCGCCCCACAATCAACTGAAGGACTAACCTTTGATTTGTCACGGGCGAACCAACGTTGGACAGTTGGTCCGCAAGTACTTTTAATTCTTGACAATAGGCGGAGATGTTAGAAAAATCATCCAATTTAATATTTGTAAATTGGTGTTCAAGATAAAGGGCCCTAGACATTTTGTTATCTTGAAAAATATTCTCCAATCTTTCCCACGCATGTTTAGCCGTAAAATTGGGTTCTAAGATAGTACGAAGAAGATCATTCGAAATTGTGCCATAAATCCATTGAAGGACAATAGCATCTAAGCGAGAATATAATTTCTTGTCCACCGTAGTGGTATCCGACGGTGACTCAGATGGAAGAATACGATCAATCACCTCATAAGCACGACAATGAATTTTGAAAAGTTCCGCCCATGAGGTATATTGCCCTTTCTCCATGTCAAGAGTTATGGAGATAAAGTTCTTGATGTTATTAACGGTAAGAGCAGGATGAAAGATTTATTTTTCGGCCATATGTTCCACTTAGAATCAAAAGAAGAGAAGAAGGAAGTGGTGTTTTGATGAAAGTGGAGGAGAAAGAAACAAGAAAACCCTAGGGTTTTGGAAGGGATTTCGCAGAAGGGGGGAGGGGGAGGGGGGTATTTGTAGAAACGGCTAGGTTTTGTTTTTGTTGAAACAAAAACAAAAGTTTAGGGTTTGTATGTTTAGGGAGGCCAAAATTTTGAGGAAAAAAAAGAAGAAGGAAATCGTGTAAAAGAGAAAAGAAATTAGGGCAAGGATCTTTAGGCTCTTGATACCATGAAAGAAGATAATCCTTGATTATTTTCTCCCAAATATACAATATATATACATGGATCCTATGCTTGATTAATGGAAGACTATTCTAGACTATTCTACATTACCTAATTTACAAGATCCTAATTATAATTATAATAATGAGAATAATTACAATATTAATTATAATAATGAGAGACAGTAATTGAATTGAATGAGAAGAGTGAAGTTTGAAAAATAAAATGAGAAAAGTAATTGAATTGGAATTTATTGCATTTGATTGCTATGTTTAATTGGACTTTATGAGGCTTTTATTAATCATTTTATTAATAGTAGAAATGGAACCAAAAATGCCAAAAAAAACCAAAAAAAGATAAATAATAATGATGACTGTAGAGAGATGCCACAACACTTTATCTATGTCTAATTTTATTATATAAATAAATTTTACCCGACATTCAAGTGGAGTGGCATCTCCAAATCCCTACATAGATCCGCCCCTGGCTTGTATCAGTTAAGAATGTGAGAAGGTTGGAAGAAATGTTTAAACTAATAGAGAAGAACAATAAGGACTTAAGTCGGGTGAAGTTTATTAAAGACAATTCTCAATTAGTGTTGACAAGAGATAACGAGATAAAAAAAAGATGAAGATGCTATTCTGATCTGCAGTTTAACTTGAACCATTAGACCTTCTCAAATTTGTGCATGATAATTTTTTTAATGTTATTCCTACTATTAAGCCAGTAAAGATCATGAAAAATATGGGCATTACAAAAGTATTTTTACTGTTTCTTTTAAAACCCTCCAGAGAACAAACAATATTTTTCTTATCATTTGGGGACTAAATATGAAAGTATGCAATAGTCCTAGGACCATCCGACAATTTAACTGGTTTTAGTTTTGCCGAATCCGCGAACCCATGAATGTCGGGGCGGTCCGAAATCGGGCCGTAATTTGGGGAATCCAAAACCCTCGTCTTCAACTTGCAGCCTTACCTAAACCTTGGAGCTGCAGCCAACTGTTAAACATTTATTTCAATATCAACGGATTATTAGTATACACTAAATGGTGAGCAAAAGGCAGAAATTAGCTCGAAAGCGATACAAGGAAGCTAACCCGGAACTATTCCCCAAAGCAGAACCAACACCACCCAAAGACCCAAACAAGAAAAAGAAGAAAAAAGGAGAATCCAAAGATGTTAACAACAAACATTCATTTAAAAAGCACCCATTTAGAGTGGCTGGAATGAAGCCTGGTGAAACTTGTTTTATATGTAAAGAACATGACCATATTGCCAGGGATTGCCCTAAGAAAGCCGAATGGGAAAAAAATAAGGTATGATTTTTGTTTTTTGTTTTCTTCATTTTTTTTGTATGTGTGTATTCAGTGCCTATAACTTTGCATTTTTCTTGTTCATAGTGCTGCTCTGCTGGTGCTTATAATAGTTAGGGCCTATTTGGGGAAACCATTTTTGTGGCATTTCGACTCTTGAACAACAGGATTTGCTGGAATGGTGCTTGAAATACGAACAACAGCTTCATAGGGGGGTGCTCTTTAATTAATAAACGAAAAAATGAAAATTGAATTGAATCTTCTGTTTCATCCCATCTCCCTTGACATTTCATTTAAATGAATAATTGTGCTTTATATTTTGGTTAGTAAATTGCTTGATAATTTGGTTCTCCTTGGTGTCGTTATGGAGAATTAAGCTCATAATATGTTTCATCCATTTGGTGTAAATCTGACAGTTTTTTTGGTTATCCTTGTTGTAGTCATTCTAGAGTTTGGCTGCTAAAATTGTCAGATTTACACCAAATGGATGAAACCTATTATGGGGTTAATACTCCAAAACTTGACCCCCCTAAACAACTTTGAACCGACATAATTACCTCCTTTTTGTGGGCAACCCGAAAACACTAATTTTATTTTTATAAGTTTTTCTATTTTGTGGTTATTTTAATTTTTCTTTCTTCGTTCTTCTTCATAAACCATCCCCGTCTGACCACCCGCCACTTTCGATGTCATCATTTCCGCCACAACTCCGCCCATCTTCCTTTACTAGCAGCGCTTCAACTCTTTCTTCAACTCCAAAATCTTATTATTTTTTTTTTACTTACATTATGAATAATTCTCAAAACCCATTAAATTTCAAGATTAATGGAGACAAAATCTAGCTTTTTATTCGAGTTTCAGCCCAACCCCTTATAAATTTTGGGAAACTCATTGATTCTTTTCAAAATCTTGATTTTAATTCTAAGTTATATGAAAAGAGATAAATTACTTGATGATATTACCAAAGTTTTAAATTTGCTTGAAGAAAAGAAAGAATGTATTAATTTTTAATATCAACAACTCAACAAATTATAGGAAACTATATGAATTTGGAACATTTTGCGCATCTTCGTGTCAGCATTGGTGGGGGTTAGAATAAAGAAGAAGAAGAAGAAGAAAGAAAGAAAGTAGGAAGAAAGGTTGCTGAAGAAGAAAACAGTGGGTTGGGTTTGGGGGACTGGTGGGGTGGGGGGTTGCAGAAGTTAGAAAGAGCAAAAGAAAAGAAAAAAGTATAAAAAAAATGAAAAACAAAAACAAAATATAATTTTAATTGAATTAACATGTGTCAAGTGAGGAAAGGTGCGTGGTTAACACCTATTTTTCAGAAATTGGGATTGGACGAAAAATGAGGTAATTGTATCAGTTCAAAGTTGTTTAGGGTTAATAGGACCCCGCAAAGTTCAAGTGTCTTTTTGAAAAAAGGTCGTATTTCAGGGGGATAATGATGTATTTACTCTCTAAATTAACTCTTTACAACTTATAATTGTCACCAAACACCACCATTTCTGTCCACTTAAGCCTCTACCACTCTTAGTTCCACAAACTTTTATTCCCAATGAGACGCTGGAAATGACTTATTAGGAAATGATTTTCTTAGGTAAAACGTTTCTTTTTCTGCCAAAAACGTTTTAAGTCATACCAAACATGGCATTTTGACATAATCTATTTAGTCTTGACTTGTAATTTCGTTGCACATGTTATCCAAGATGATGTTTTGCTACATTAGAGGAATATTATTGCCTCGTACTGATTGATGCTGCTTTGTTTGCTATGCGTTTATGAAGATATGTTTGCTTTGTCGTCGACGTGGTCACAGCCTTAAGAATTGCCCCAACAAGGATGATGAAACGGTGGATAAAAAGATATGTTACAATTGTGGGGAAACAAGTCATTCTTTGGCTAACTGCCCCTATCCGCTTCAAGATGGTATTTTGCCTTTGACCTTAGCAAGCAGTATCTCTTTTCTTCATTCCATTCCGTGGATGATGTATTTTCTTTTTCTCCATTTTTTCGGATGGATACCATTTTTTCAGGTTTCGAGCTTTTTCTTGTCCTTCTAATCGCAATTTCAATAGTGGCCCATTATTTTTCATGTACTCTGTGTATTAATTTAGTAATGTGCAGTATGGAAGTGTTAAGCCTCAAATAACTAAGGCTAAACTACTAAATAAGTTCCTGAACCAACACGATATCGGTGAACTTTTATATTGTTGGCTTGACTAATGGAACTCCACTGATCCATACTTGCAAAATAGTAGCTGACCTAAATTACGCTAATGCTGAGTTAAAAAAATTACTTAAAGAAGTTCTTTGGTGGAGACAAGAAATGAAGTATATACAAGCAACTAAACATGAGTGCTACAAGAAAAAAACAGATGCAAAATTGTTAGTATATCTGTGCTATTCCAGATTGAGTTGCGCTTGCTTTGCAAGGGTCCATCAAATTCGATCTAACAATAATATATCTTCTATTAGAGAGATTCTTCTTGTTTCTTTTCTTTAAGTTTTAGTAAAATCATGTTATTTTCTAAATTATGCAGGTGGAACAAAGTTCGCGAGTTGCTTTATTTGTAAAGAACAAGGTCACTTGAGTAAGGATTGCCCTAAAAATACTCATGGCATATACCCAAAGGTACATATATTTGATTGGCTCCAAACTTCATTTTCAATCACTTCACAACTACCTTCTGATGCTGGTTCTCAATACCTTCATGTTTATCTCTTATCTTAAAATAAGCTCATTTCTAAGAAGGAAACTTATAAACGTTAATTTCACTGGAGGTCAGAAGTTCAGGTTTTGATGACACTCGTTTTTGCAGGGTGGTTGTTGCAAAATTTGTGGCGGTGTTACACATTTGGCAAGAGACTGTCCTAAGAAAACTGGCAGAGCTTCTGATGCGGCCATTGGTAGATTTAAAATATGTACGTTTTTTTCTTAATGTATTATTCCATTGGTTTGTTCTTCTTCAACTGCTTGCAACCTTTTGTATGCTGTCGTTTTTATATATCGTACTATCGTTTTAATTTTTTATCTCTTTAACGTCTTAACTTGTAAGCGATCATTATACATGTTCACACTCTTCAACTCTTTTGTCATTCAGTTTGGCTCATGTCCTATATACCTAATTTGTTTTGCCCTCAACAGTTGCAGATTTAGCAAGGCTGCATATGGACTTAACAAACTGACCACTCGCTCTCTTCTACTTTTTTTTTTGCGCATGACCAAGTCTTGTTATTCTTGACGGACTCTGACAACTTTGTCCGAATCCCTATGGAACAGTTTTAGGCCATGGCACAGCCAAGCCAATTTCTTTTGGTGCAGAAGAGAATTAATTGAGCTACAGTTTGTCTGTTTATCATATTAGTTTTAAATTATGAAAGGCCTCATAAGTGATCACAGTCACTCTAGTTCCCTTTCAATATAAAGTCAGTTACGTTCTCATGTCCTCTTTCATACACTCCATAATTCCATCTTCATCAATTTTGTGTCAAATGTGGCAAGGGAGCAGTGCATTTTTCTGGTTTATGTGGGGGATTGTTTAGAAGGGATGTGTCATGTGCGAATAGTTTTGTGGATGTTTGTGTGCTCCTTAATTAATCCAAATCTCACTCCGATAGATTTTTTTAGGTCGTTGTTAGTGTAGATTTGGTTTTAACTCTTGTACTTTGCACCTTTTTTGTAACATTTTCCTCGTTTCTGACAGCTCAATTTGAAGACCGGCCAAGGGGACAAGTTACCAAACTCAGTGGTGGGGATGATCTCGAGGATGACTTCAACTTCATGGCAGAGGAAGTTAATGAAGACGGTGATGCAAAATTAAAGAAGAATAAAGAACCTAAAGTTGTTAATTTTGTAGGATGAGTTTATCTCCAGAAGAACTGGTGATCCTGGAAAGTGCAATCTACTGATATTTATTTTTTCTTGAAATTACTCCGTATATCTTGTCCGATAACTGCAATCCGCTTTCAATTTACATTTACAAATTCGTTTCTCCAATGAGGACACGTCAGAAAATGAAAACACTTCGGGTGTTTGGTTAATATTTTCCATGAAAAAGGTTTTTTGGAAAATAAGTGGGTTCTTGTTTATTTTCTAGTGTCAGGTAAACAAGCAAAATACTACTATCCCGATAGCATTTCTATGTAATCTAACAAAAAAATAATGGGGGAGGGGGGGTATGGGGGGAGTGGGTGGGGGAGGACACAATGAACTTGAAATGTCATTTATGAAATTTGTTTTTCTACTTTCATTAGGAATGTCATTTTTTTCATTTTTCAGAAATTTGTTTTCGTAGAGAAAATGTTTTTCAAAACATTTGACCAATCAAATATGAAAAAATTAGAAAATCCTCCGCACCAAACACACCCTTCATGACAAATTGTTTGAGAATCGCTGCTGGGAGCAGCTAACGCCTAATGGTGTAGTTTGAGTATGACCAGCTCTCTCCCTGCCGATGAATGTCGCTATGCTATCTTTGATTTCGACTTCATAACTACTGAAAATTGCCAGAAAAGCAAGATTTACTTTATTGCTTGGTACTTATAAAACTTCTCAACTTCCTTTTAATTCTTCTTTCTTCTTAACCCTTTTGTCTTCATTCCTCAGGCAATCTCCTTGATCTGTTTTGAGGTTAAATACTCTTTTAACGAATAAAGAATTGATAGTACTCCAATAAAAACATCTACATAAATATTGAAAATTTACTAATGTGGAATTAAGTTTATTTCATTATTTATAACTCGAACAATTGGGGCCCCGCACGTCAGAAATGTCGTTTCCACACACGTGCAATCTTAGTGCCAAGTATCGTAAATTTCGTTAATGAAAGAGATATTGGTACGTAAGTGAAATGTTTGAGACATAGAATGATTGACGGTTATTGACTAAATAACAAGTGTTCCACGTTGGTAAATGAAGGAAGGATTGTGCGAAATGTAAGTTGGTACGGGTCGGAAAAGGGTTGCAGAGCCGAGAAGGGCTGCGATGCCTCCTTGCAGCGCGCGGCGCCTGATTGGCAGTGAGCATCGTGAGTTTCTGGTTGAATTAGCGTTGCGGCTCTAATGTGGCAGAGCCGCGACGCTTCATTGGAAGTGACTGCTCAACGGAATTCCAAAGGTTTGGCTGTTGAGGTGGTTTCAATGGCATTGAATCCACCCAATAATGGTCATTACTTGAATGGCCATTATGTTGCTGCATTACTTGGGGGTTAAATGCCACCCATTACATGACAATTGAATGTCATTATGGGGTATTTGAAAGGTCATCTTGCACACCTATAAATTGAGTCATTTGGCTCAATTCTATAGAAGAACAGAAATGAACAAGTGAACATACTTGCAAGTTAATAACACCACAAAGAGATCAGTTTTTCTGATAAGCAATCCTTCTTTTAGCAATCTTTATTATTCGTGTTCTTCGCTGGGATCATTTGTGTAGGCTTTGCACATTTGATAGTTTGTTGTTTCATCTTGTGAGACTATTGTCCACACTTCCGTAAAGTTTATATACGGGGGTAATCTTGTCTTAAAGACAAAGAGTCATCTCTCGACTCAGCCGGTGGTGTTGTGATTATCTAATTGGTTGCTAAGTTTTTCAGGTGTGAACTTGAATTTCAAAGGATTCTAACCGTTCGGATTCTCAGCGGTTCTACGAGCCACAAATGTAGCAGTTCATGTTCTTGTATTTCTGAACACAAGATCCAGATTTGAAGTTCCAATTCAAGATCAAGAGATTGACAACTTGTTGTTGTAATCTGTGTTGTTTATCCTTTCGATCACTGTAATAGTTATTTACTATTCTCGTACGTGCTTTACATATCCAACAATAAATTCATATCCATTAAAATTTCATTCCTTAACAATTCATAAAGAGAGAGAAACTTGTATTTTCATGATCAGGTCAATAAAGTCATGAAATTCTTTGTTTTTGAGTTTGTGGGAATTCACTTCTTATGGGTGCTTGGCGATTTTCACAACTATTTTATCCAGTTTAGGCCCCATTCTAATAACAGTATGTAATGAATTTTAGGTCACCTGAATCATCAAGGGTGAGAATGAAGATGGTATACGCGAGCTCAAAGGACAGATTCAAGAGAGAACTGGACGGAATTCAAGTTGAATTGCAAGCAACAGATCCTAGTGAAATGAGCTTTGCTATTATAAAGGCGCGAACCTACTGATCTTAACATCTCCAGCCTTGGTTCTATGCAGTTGCATTTCTAGTGCTGTATTTCCAGTTTCTTTGTTGTGTTCATATATATTATCCACTGATCTGTTGTGTTACTATGTATGTGCCTTCCTCTGTAGCCTTTATGCTGCGACTACTTAACAGCATTCTGTTTCAACTGAACCTTGTATCAAATGATGGTTTTTCTCCTAAATAAAACATCTGATTGTGCTCTTGTCGCGTTCCAATTTAATTTATGCCAACTTCTTAAGGGATGAGAGCATTTATGTAACAAAACTTTAGATTGAAATGCAACATTAATTCACATAGACGATTCAATTAGTTGAATCATTTAGAAATAAGGCTCATGCATTATATAAAAGTTGTAGAAGAACTAGACTAAAACGGTAAAACCACATACCATTGCGTTCCCCAATGAACATCACGACTGAACTGCGAAGGAATATATTACAAACTAAGGGTGGCCAATGGGGCGGGACGGGACCGACGGGACTGGGGTAGGACGAGACCGGTGGGCCGGGACTGGCGGGATCCGCCGATGTCCCATCCCGTTCCCGGTCCCGTCGGAAAAGGGGACCGGTATTATCGAGTCGGGTCAGGAAGGAGTCGGATTTTTCCAATTTTTTTTTTGCACTTAATTTTAAAAAATAACATATATATAAACACTTCAATAATTGAACAAAATAGTGTAATAAAAACATCACAAGACTGTTTTGTGCCTCTTATATTATTTAATAAAAATATATTTTTTTTGTAATACAATTGTCAAAATTACAACTTTGTGGTGTTGAAAGTTGCAAATAACATAGTAAATTGCAATTAAAAAAATTACATATTTAAAAACACATTTTCTAGTTTCTTTATAATTTCATGTGGTTCTTCGGTTGGAATTGGTATTTGTTGGTCAAATTGCTCGACGTCGCTTCCACCTCCGTTGGATAAGATTTCGTTTTCTTCTTTGTTGATCTCCGGTTGACTGCACCTTCTCCACTCCGTTCGTATCAAATCTCTGAATAATAATGCAATCTCCAAGCTTTCTCCCGCTAATGAGTGCATGTGCACTCCTGTTTGAAATCTGCCGGTAGAAAAAGCGCTTTCAGATGTTGTTGATGACGCTTGAATGTTCAACATATCTCGGGCCATCTTTGACAGTGTCGGAAATGTCTTCTCATTCTCCCTCTAATATTTCAGCAAGTCTTCACGTCCTTCTTCATTGAGAACTGCTTGGTACGGTACAACACCCTGCAAAACAAAAACATCAAACTCGCTAACTTGGTTAGTAGTGTTACCACTATACATTCTATATCTAAGACTTTCATAACTAGCCACAAAAAATACATGTCTTTTTTGAGGTTGTGTTGAAGAAGAAGAAGAAGAAGAAGAAGAAGATGGTATGGAAGCCGGTTGGTTGCTAACACTTTCTTGTTGGTAATACCTATATACTTTGTTGCATTCATCTTGTATGCTAGACAACACTTCTTCTTTAGTTTGTTCAATAGGTAGTGGGTCATTTGGATTTTTTGGAGTTGGAAGTACTGCTATACAATCATAAATAGTTTCAATTAGTGCTTTACAACCGTCTATTTTAATAGTCGGATTTAATACAACACCAATAATATACATAGCGGGAATAGAAATAAAATATTTTTTTAATAGGTACCTTATAAACTGATTTTTTCATATATTCACTAAGTAATAAAAATATTAGAGCTATATAAAATAACATAGTTGAAATAGTAGGATAATATATACCGGAAAATTCTTTTGTTGCTTAAAAAAATTCTCTAGAAATACAACAAGTTCTGAAAATTTTTCCAAATCGTTATCTACAACCATATCAGTTGGATTTCAATTATGGGCGTTAAAAAATAAAGTTACAGGTCTTCTATAATCATAAGCAACAAGTAGTTGTTTGTATAAAGTGTTCCACATAGTCGCTACTTGTTCGGGAATATTTCTATAAGCTAGTCCACAATCATGACAAGTTTTTTTATATTCTTTTTTTCGTTGTATTCTATTACTTCTAAAAATAAAGTTTAAAACAAATTATATTTTATTAAGAATGTCTTCAAAAAGTGATAGACCACCCTTTACAACTAAGTTATAAATATGCAACGCACATTTTATATGAAAATGATTTGAAAAAGATGGAGTTAAAAGATCTTTTAAAATTCTAATATCATAATTATTAGAAGAAGCATTATCTAATGTAATAGTCATAATTTTATCAGTTATGCCATAATAATCGCAAACTGAATAAATATTTTCTGCAATAAAAGTACTAGTGTGCCTATCATCTATATATCTATACGCTAAAATATATTTTTGTATAGACCATTTATAATCTATTCAATGACATGTTACCGTTAAATAATTATGATTGTTAGTACTACGACCTATATCAGACGTGATAGATACTTAACAGAAAGATGATATAAGGAATAACGTAAGTACTGTTGATATTCATGTGCAAATTTAAATACATCTCTACTAACAGTTGATCTAGGAAAACCGTTAAAAGTAGGATTATACATATCTCTAATGTAATGAATAAAACCAGGAGATGAAAGAAATAGAAAAGGCAAACCCTCCACGTCAACTAATTTTGATATTGCTTCATTATCTCTATGTTTATCGTAATTAGGGCCTACAATTCCCCCGTCATAGGGTTAATTTGACCATGTACTTGGTCCGGGACAGTATGTGAACCTTGTCCCGACTGAGAGGGCATTGACGCATCCGATTTTTCAGTCAGGTATTGGTCCCACCTAGCTTTGTGAAAGTTTTGTACGTGTCTCAGTAAACCTCCTGTCCCACCCTGACCTTTTCCCATTTTAAATTTATAAGCATTTTTTACAAATTTGACATCTAACAACTTGATTCTCTTCGTCCCTATAAAAAAATCTATGCATCTAATTTTAATTTTTGTTTTATTGGGCCTCGTCTCATACTAGGGGAAATAAGAGGTGTTCCAGTTGAAATAAAATTGAAATAAGATCCAATTTGTATCTTGTGTTACTGCTTTTTGTTTTTACTATTTTTTTTCTCCTCTTCTTTCTCTTTTCTTGAAGCAGCCCATCCCTCTCTATTTCATGGTACAATCAACAATGTGCTTATTTTTCAATATCCTATTGCTTTTTTGTTTGATTCTCTCCTTTTCTTCCATCGATTCAATTTAATCAACCAGATAAAGCTTTTTATTTATGTCTTCGTAATTTCCTGTACACTTGCATAAATAATTTTCTCTCTCTCTTGTTAAAATGAACACTACATACTTTCTCTATAAACTCAAAGGACACAGTTTGAAAGATAACATACAGAGTGTTGTTCGTCGTCGATCTTGATAGGTTCAGTTTTTGTGCTTATAAGTCACTCCTATGCCGTGGTAAAGTTACTTTATACTCCAGCCCTCGCGACTTCTTCAAGGCTTATTTCTTTTCATTTGACTGCGATATTTCTGCACATTGACAAAAGTATTGCAGATCTTTTAAATCAATGAGAAGGAAAACTTCATAACTTTTTCTGATAAATGTTTCTTCAAAATACCTTCAATGTTAAATATTTGTGATGGGAAATATCCCATTCTTGTTTTTTTTTTTTTTGGAAGACCAACTTTGTGAGTGCAATGGAAAACTATGTTATCCTTATAAGAAAAGATGATTGGGAGTTGAAGGTTGGTTAGGGAAGGTGGTAAGATGAAGATGATGGCTTAGGGATGGAATTTGTATGAAAACTAAGGGGGTAAAACGTAACAAACATGCTGGGTCAAATATGTTATCCCAACACCAAGATTTATCATTCGTGCTCCATTATGGTGTTAGATGGTAAATACAGCAAACTCTATTAAGAAAATATACCTCATGGTACGTGTAAGCGATGAGAAGAAAAAAAACTAAAATTTTCGTTGTTGATTGCTTTCATTCTTCCAGTATCGTTGTTCCCATGACTCAACTTGTTTCATTGAACTTTTTTTTCTATCAAGAATAGAGTGAAGATCCGCGGGACCCAAGGGAGGTGGCATGCTGCAAGGTATTGCGTCTGAGGGGCCTTCGACTAGAGATTCTAACATGAACTTCTTTGTCACTCCCTCAGCTGAGCATGCCATTGCCTCTGAACAAAGTTCAACTGCTTTTCGAGGTACAGTGGCCTTGTATTTCAAGAGCTTTGAGTACTCACTCAAGAGATGAAACATGTAGTCATACACATAATCCATTTTGAGTTGTTCTTGAATGAAATCGGTTGCTGCTTTACCAATTGCCTGTGCCTGTTTTATTCACCAAAGAAGTTGTCAAAAACGAAAAACATGGTGGCAGAAAAATTAACATTGATTTATCTTAACGTTAAGAGCAAAAATGTGAGAATTAGCAGTAGAAGCAAATGTATGTCACTAGTGGGTGCAGAGTTGACATGCTGCATGAAAATTTGATTGCTTAGCTAGTCAGAGCAGCATCCAAGTTTAAATTTTATGGGTTCAGTATTTATGTTCACACCACCAACTCTGTTGCACTTTTGCAGTTATGCATTCAAAACTTAGTATTTGTTAATGACTTGTCACATATATAGTTGAATGGACGCTAACTTGAACGTTAGGATGGTTTTCGTTTCATGTTAAAAAATGGCTCGAGAAAACTTAAGGCACAAATATTTTTCCTCGTTTTTCAAGCATAATCTGGGTATGGAGAATACAAACAACATTTAAATGGTCAGATGCATCAACCATTTCTAGTGACTAATTGACAAAACAATGTCAATAAGATGGTGAAGACATGATTTTATACAATCGAAGTTTCAGCCTTTCAGGTGAGTTGGCAGTCAACCGTGAAAGTAGAGTTGGGATCAGATTGTAGATTACCTCTTGTTCATGAGTATTGCCCCAGTCAACAGCGTGCTTGATAGATCGGCATTTGTCATTATCTTTTACGGGCCAGTAATGTTGCAGCGGCATCAAACCTCTGGTGTAGAAGTCGTAGTAGTGGGGTTTTACAAGTAATGTAACAGAATCACAGGCCAGAATGTATTTTTCACTCACGGACTATGCAGATCCTTCTACATAAATCTTGTATCTGACATAATTGCACAGGGAAGAAAAGAGAAAAATAGGACAATGTTTAGGAAGATATAATTGACACGGACCTGTTAATGAAAATCAAAGTCATAGCGGTAAGAAAAGCAACTTCATTTTCGTACCTGTGGATGCACTGACTAGCTAAGTCAGATTGCTTGTAACCTTGCTTCTGTTCTTCAATCCAGTTCTACATGTATTTATAGATTCATCACTAAAATTTCTTTTACATTCTACATTTCCTACTATATAAGCATGTATTTCCTAACAAGCGACAACAGAACATGATTACATATGTCACAGAACGAGAACCTGAGCATATACGCGTGCACTCCAGTCCTGCTTTTCTGAAACATTGCACTTGAGCAGATCCATCCTGGTTTCAGCAACAATAGGATTGCCCTTCCAGAACGCATATGGTTCCCTATCGGTCCATTTTATCTTCTTAGTCCCTTTCTTTAGGTCCTTTGACAAAGTCTCCCAAGGCTTTATATTAATCTCTGGCCTAAACAATGGTGTTGGAACAAAAAGAGAGTTTCGGTAAAACTCTTAAGATTATCAAATCAATATGCATGCAAAAAAGTAAGGTTTGTACCATCCCCAGAATGACCAGTCTGGAAAAACAATATCCAAACTCGTATCATTCCCACAGTACCGGAACAGAGGTGGAGGAGCAGGAGCCTTAGGAAGTTGATAGAATTCAGTCTCAATAACTGGCCAGTCAATGCAGTCGAACATTAGGTCCAAATCAGGCACTTTACCAGGATACCTCCGTAACATTTGTAAAATGCCCCACAATGTAAATGTGTCTCTGCTTTGAAAGGCCTTCCGATAAGTTTCAACATATGCTCTTCCATTCACTATCACCAACCGAAAATCTGCCGCCCTTCTGGCTCGCATCACCATTTCTTTTGTGATTCCTGTTTCTCTCCAAGGCCATAGGTCATCGTAGATCCAGCGGAAGTAATCTGGACACGTAGGCGGGGGAGATGATGAAGAGGCTTGATTTTGATCCGTGAACTTCCAGGGGTAGTAAGAAGCAGGGCAAGTTCTTGTGAGGTTTCCAAGTGTACAATTTAGTTGAATTTCCAATTTCTTTTGGGGCTGTTTTGGGACTGCGGGGATCGCATCAGTTTGACTGCAGAATGTTAGGAGTTCCTGTTTCCTTTGGGGCTCTTTTGAGATGGCTGGTGTTGTATCAGTGCGATTGTGGCGTGATATGGGGGTTAATATTTTCTTTCGTGGAGAATATCCTGCAATGGACTGTTAATTCGGAAGAATAAACCATTAGTCTAAGTTCAATAAGATGATGAATTGGTTCAGAGAGCAGACAAGAACAAGATATTAACATTGAACGATATTCATAGATGGTGTCATGGATACAACATACATGATCATGGGTGCTTAATACGAAAAAACGTCCTATAATCACAAGGGTGAAGGAACAAGATGATCAAGAGTAGGTGAAGTTGCTTCACATTGGCACATAATCCCCAGTTTTCGCTTCCAAATGTAGCATATTAAGTAATTAGTCCAACTTAATTCCTGTTCTGGTCTAGCATGATTACCAGAAATACTATGACTTGAGACCAAAGTAAAAATTACTTTTGAAACTAAAGCTTGCTTTACTATCCATCAAGTCTTGTATTGTTTCATGCGAGATTTTGTGCAGAAATTATTTTTCCTACTCCCTCCTATTAGCGAATATTCTGAGAATATTTTGTAATTATGATAAATGTATATTTAAGGTAACTTAGGATTCTAATTGTATTAGGAATCAACCTTTGTAAGGTAAGTTAGGATTCGTACCATATTAGGAATCAACCTTGTACAGCTATATATATTGTGAATAATGAAAGAAATTCCTAAGGGAAATTATTCTATCTTTCATGCTATCAAAGCAAGCCCATAGCAATACTGAGAACAATCTGAATAGTGGCCGGTTTAACAACCGGACTGAATGTCTCACCACAATCAATACCCTCCTGCTGATTAGTGCCATTTGCAACTAGTCTTGCCTTATACCTCTCTAAGTTACCACTGTCTCTGAACTTATGACGAAATAGCCACATACACCGGATAACATTCACACCAGCTGGTCTAGGTACCAAATCCCAAGTGTTCTGCTTGGTTAAAGCGTTAAACTCCTCGCACATGGCCGCATTCCAATTGGGGTCCAGTTTAGCTAGTTTTGGATTCTTTGGAATGGGTGATAAGGTTTGTGTGGAGAGATTGAAGTGAACCTTGGGTTTGAAGATCTCGTGTCGTGCACGAGTCTCCATGCGGTGATGGGGCAGTAGTGGGAGGTCGGGGCCGTTCTTTGGGTAGTAGGCCGGTGAGGCTGCGGGGCCAGTTGGCGGCGGTGTTGTTGCGAAGCGAGAGACTCGACATGTTGTTGGATTCTTTGGCTGGAGGCGGTGTGGGTGGTGCATTAGACTCGACGGGGTGCGGCATGGGTGGTGTGGGAGGCTGGGTGGGTGGCGGCATTCTTTGCGGAGGGTCGATGACCTTCTTTGGAGCGGCGATGGCGTCAGCGATGTTTCTTCTTGCATGATTTTGGATGACCAGGAGACAAACTTCGGTTCATCGAGAAAGATGTAATCGGTGGTCTGAAATTTTGGAGATTTGAAAAAGGAAAGGTTGTCTCGTTAAAGGTAACGTGATGGGAGGCGATGATTTTGCGAGTAGCAATGTCATAGCACAAGTAGCCAGATGATTAGGAGATAGACCAAGGAAGACACATGGAAGAGTGCGAGGGGCAAGTTTGTGGGGTGCAGTGGAGGCTATGTTGGGGTAGCATAAGCATCCAAAAATACGTAGGTGATCATATGATGGCTGCCTATGGTATAAGATTTCTGTAGGGGTTTTGTTTTGGAGTGTGCTAGTTGGTAAAATATTTAGAAGGGATTCTACCATTTTGACAGCATAGACCCAAAAAGGCAGTGGTAGGCAGGCATGAAACAGAAGTGTGCGGACCATGTTATTGATGGTACGTATAATTCTTTCAGCCTTTCCGTTTTGGGAAGAAGTATAGGGACAAGAAAAACGGAAAATCATGCCTTGTTTAGAACAGAAATTGTGAAATGCCGAGTTATTAAATTCACATCTATTATCACATTGGAATGATTTAATAAGTTTTTCAAATTGTGTCTTAATGAATTTTTGAAACTCGAGGAATTTTGCAAAAACTTCAGATTTGAATTTCAGTGGGTAAATCCAGACAAAATGTGAAAAATCATCCAATAATACTAGATATAATTTATGATCCAAAGAGCTAGCAATCGGAGATGTCCACAAATCAGCATGAACAATATCAAAGGGAGAAAAAGTAACACTGTTTGATGACATAAAGGGAAGACGAGTATGTTTGCCTAGTGGACAAGAAAAACAGTGTTGTGCAATTTTTCCATTATTACATTGAATACGCTTAGAAGTCCTAAGAAAAGTAAAAACTGGGTCTCCGGGGTGTCCGAGTCGGTTGTGCCAAGTTGATGGAGAGATCACCGCAAGGGATAGAGGTGCTTGCGGTCTGACAGCGGAAGATTGAGTGAATGGGTAGAGGTCTCCCACACTATTGCAGCGTGTAAGAATTTTCCCCGTATTGAGTTCCTTCACAGAAAAACCAAAAGGGTCAAATTCGACAGACACAGAATTATTGCTAGTGAATTTTCTAACAGAGATTAAGTTTTTAATGATGTTAGGTGTGTATAGGACGTGGTTTAGGGCGAAAGGTGGGTGTGGATGTTTGGTCACAAGTTCAGAGACAGTGGTGACTTAGAGAGGTATAAGGCAAGACTAGTTGCAAATGACACTAATCAACAGGAGGGTATTGATTGTGGTGAGACATTCAGTCCGGTTGTTAAACCGACCACTATTCGGACTGTTCTCAGTATTGCTATGGGCTTGCATTGGCCGATTCATCAGCTTGATGTCAAGAATGCGTTTCTTCATGGGGATTTGAAAGAGACTGTGTACATGCATCAACCTCCTGGTTTTGTTCATCCGACAGCTCCACAGTTTGTGTGTCGTCTCAGAAAATCATTGTATGGATTGAAACAGCCCCCCCGCGCTTGGTATGATCGGTTCGCCAGGTATCTTCTGCAAATTGGTTTTGTATGTAGCAGGTGTGATACCTCTCTCTTCACTTTTCACCGAGGTAGCAGCACTGCATATTTGCTATTATATGTCGATGATATTGTTCTTACTGCCTCATCTGACGGGTTGAAGAATGAAATCATTGCTCTACTCAAAACTGAATTTGCTATGACTGACTTGGGGAAGCTAAGTTATTTTTTGGGTATATCGGTGACTAGATCTGCTGCCAATATGTTCTGTGTCGTAAAGTATGCGAGAAGAGATAGTGTACAGGCCAAGATGGCAAATTGTAAAATTATGCCAACTCCGGTGGACTCAAAATCCAAGCTTAGTGCCAATGACGGTGCGCCGCCGATCCCACTCTATATCTGAGTCTAGCGGTGCTCTTCAAGATCTTTACATTCACTAGGCCTGATATTGCATATGTCGTTCAGCAGGTGTGTCTGTTCATGCACGACCCCCGAGAATCCCATTTTGCCGCCCTCAAACGTATTATCAGATATGCTAAGGGCACACTTGACTTTGGCTTACATCTATACCCCTCTGCCCCAACCAAATTGCTAGCCTACACGGATGCAGATTGGGCAGGATGCCCCGACACACGTCGCTTCACCTCCGGGTACTGTGTATTTCTTGGGGATAATCTTATCTCATGGTCCGCCAAGCGGCAGGCCACGCTGTCTGTTCGAGTCTTTGGGCGAGAATATCGCGGAGTTGTTAATGTCGTCGCTGAGATCTGTTGGCTCCGAAATCTTCTTTTGGAGCTTCAGTGTCCATTACGCAAGACATTTATAGTCTATTGTGACAACATATCTGCTATCTATATGTCTCATAATCCAGTCCAACATCAGCGGACTAAGCATATTGAGATGGATATCCACTTTGTGCGAGAGAAGGTTGCTCGTGGTCAGGTCAAAATTTTACAAGTGCCTTCCTCGTATCAGTATGCAGATATTTTCACAAAGGGACTACCGCGACAGCTCTTCACCGATCACGATCCAAATTTTTAGCATTCGGCCTCCTCCCGCTCCGTCTGAGGGGGAGTATTAGCGAATATTCTCAGAATATTCGCCGTATATTTTGTAATTATGATAAATGTATATTTAAGATAACTTAGGATTTTAATTGTATTAGGAATCAACTTTTGTAAGGTAAATTGGAATTCGTACCATATTAGGAATTAACCTTATACAGCTATATATATTGTGAATAATGAAAGAAATTCCTACTTTCACATCCAATCAAACAACCGCTAAAAGCAACGCGCAAAGCGAACAAAAATGATGGAGCTTTGGCCTTGCAAGGACCCACAAGGCAACAACCATATCTCCCTGAGGGGAAAAAAAAAGAAGAAAAATGAATAAAGGAAACCATGGAATTTAACAAAGGTGTTGTAAGAACTGAAGGACCCCAAATAGAAAATGGACATCATCCATAATTAGTCACCCAATACAGAAAAATAAAATGAAAAGTGGAACAAAATCTTTTAGGCTAGGATTTTCCTTTTCTTATTCTGCCTGATCTTTCCTGGTTTTTCTGTTTGTTTTGGAGCAACTAATAATGCATTGATGGACTTGGAAATTATTTTAAATAATAACATTAAACCTGTATTACATCATTAACCAATGCAGCAAGTTGTTTATCATCACGTGTGAATAAAGATGATTACAGTATTAAGAAAAGGTTAAAGATCATTTAGAAAATGTACCGTTTCTAACAAAGGAAGTTAAAATAAAATATAAATTAAGTGACCAATTTATTTTTTGGATTCCTCATCATGCTAGCACACAATTATGCCACGTAAACCATTTACAAGAGACACTTGGCGTACTAGTCACAGGAAAAATTGTTTCATTGTCCCCGTCTTATATGGGATATGATGTTTTAACACTTTTTAAAGAGCTAAACGACAGCGTAAAATATGGGTAAAATTACAAACATCGTCGCTAATTCGCCCAACACTTCTCAATCTCATTGCAGCTTCAATAATGTCCGGCAGCTTATCAGGCTCAACTGTCTTTTGGTAAAGTACTTTTTAAAAAGTGAATCCTCCTACAGTCCTACTGAGCAACGAAATTTACAAAATAATAAAATAAAAAATTAAATTTAAATCGTTGAGTAGGAGTATTATTCAGTCAAACAAAAAAAATATTGTGCCACGCCGAAGGTGGTATTCGATTACAGTTAAAAGATTTCAAAAATATAATTGAGAAAAACTGTAAATCCCGTATTATGATTAACACTATATATTAAGTCAAGATATTATTCAATACTTTAGATAATCTTAATAATAAAATAAGTGACTTATTTCTTGACGGATTAATATTAACTTTGGGAGTATCAAGCTAATAATACAGTGGGAAAAAAAAACAAAGTAAGAACTATATTCTTTTTTCTCCCGGTATTTGTTAAGGTGACAATCAATGAGGAAATGGCAACATACATACAGTTAAAGTTGGTGAAAAAAGGAAAGAAAGTACAGTTAAAGTAATTAAGGAGATAAACATTCAAAATTAAGGAAAATGTACTTACAATATCGAAGGAAGAGTGGAGCAAGCGCGTGGAGACGACAGCTCCGATGAAGAGGAGAACGGCGACGAAGATTGTTAGTGAAGATCTCACAGTACTCGTCTTGTTCGCCATTAATGTATTAGTTGTTTTTATCTGAAAGGTCACAAAGGCCCAATCAGCTGCAGTACCTCCTTAACACTTGTCGACACATAAACTGTTAAGAATCCACCTCGATAATGGAATGTGAATATGAACTTAGATAATCCCCATCCTACAAATTAGCTTTTGGGATTGAGTTAGACCCGAGATAGATTATTTACATGGTATCAGAACTAGATCCATTGTTCAAGTTTATACAAGAAATTTATATTTTCATTCCACCGGAGATGGACTTGGAGCTCACAAATGCTTGACATGAGATAATGACTTGTTTGAGCTGTTGAAGTCGGAGAAGAGTCGATAGCGCGGTTCGTGCTTAAGTTGAATCACTTTACTTTGGTCCTATCTTTATAGTTGTCGTAGATCCCCTTAAAGGGAAATGATCTAGGTAAAAGCTATTGGCTGTTGCTTGACGCTCTTCTCCTTTCGAGTGAATTGAATTAATTCAGCTCGGATACCTTTGATCAAATAAAAGGATGGATGCATCTTTTAGCAACTTCGTTGGGTCATTCTTTTACCGTGATACTCTTAACATAAACATATAAGTTGTTGCATGGACCGTATACAGTTGTCCACCTCGGCATTTGAATTTCGTAAATACAGACCCCACCCCTATTGGCTTAGACTAGAAATTTAAGAGAGAAGTGGCCGCAGATAATGTATGGAGAAATTTGATGATGTAATGTATTTTGATTTTTCTTACATATGGTACCCTGACTATAGTCGGTAACAATTAACAATATCGAAGCTGAATAAGGGAGATTTAAATTTAGAGATTCTGATTCTTTAGTGATTTCAAGTGCTAGCAATTAGATTTTAAATTAATTTTATATATATTTGATAAATTTTTTAATATATATACGAGATTTAAAATAAGTCTACTAGATTGAAGAACCCAAGGTAAAGCGTACCTTAAGTGGCAAACAATTACTTTTTGGACAATATTATGGCAGAATAGTGTCAAGCTGAGGTGGGGTGTCCTCAAGATCTCGTGGTGCTTGGCACTCTTTCTGCACTAATATGCTGCAAATTCATGGTGATCTTCAAATGAAGAAAGTGCAAAGTTGAAACAACTCTTACAGGATCTTAAAAAGTTTAGATTTTAGGACAATATGGAAGAATAATGTGAAGTTGAGGTTGGGTGGCAAGAATTTTGCTGGTGCCTGTAGCACTTTGTGCACTAATATGCTGCAAATTCAGGAGAGTGTTGTTCTTTATTTGTCAGTAACAATCAGTAAGGGCGATATATGGGCGGGAAATGGGAATAGTAGTGTTTAAGGAGAGTAATTTCTGGTATTGCTTATAATAGCTGGTAACAAACAGCATGTAGGTGTCAAACATGGCCGGCTCCAAGGTGAAGCCAATGATGCAAGTGCTTTAGGCCCTCTCAGTAATAGCACGTTTAAAAAGTTTTTTTTTAAAAAATATTAAATACTTTTAGTAGAAAAATAATCTTTTATAGATAAAATATAAGATAATTTTTTGATTGCGAAGAAAGTAATTGTTGTCAATAATTTTTGGAACTCTTAAATCATCGTCACAAACATATAAGAAAAGTAGTATTAAAAGCATTAAAGCAATAACATTTTAAACTCTATCGATAAAAGATATTTTTATTGAAATTAGTACAAGTTAGTGAGGAATAAAAAAACTAAAAGCAAAGCTAATTGTTAAGCAATATCCGAACTTGATAATTTTGAGTTTTTATTGGGTATGACGTGCTATTTTTTGTCAATTTTGTTAGCAAAAGTTTACAATAAAAAATTGAAGTGAATGGAATTTTTTTTTTGATTTTCTATTTGGTGGTAAAAAATTGAAATCATTAGAGGATAAGAATTTTAAAATATTATCTTAACCTTGAATGTTGTATAAAACATAGTAGTCTCTCACTCATCCTAATATTCATAGTTTAGACTTATTTTTTGAATTAAAAATACTAAGAGAAATCGTACAAGTAGAAGACAATATTCTAATCGATATACTCAACCAAATAAAAAAAGCTTGATTCTTTTTCAAATGTTTGTATTGCTTATAGAATAATGTTAACAATTCTGTAACGACTGCCTGAACAAAAATTTCTTTTCAAACTTATAATTGATAAAATCTTACCTAAAATTAAATATGTCTCAGAATGATTAAATAATCGACTATATTATCAATTAAAAAAATTTATTAAAATGAATCGATTATAAAAAAAAAACTCATATATTAGCATCTCAAAAAAACTAAAAGAATAGACTTTAAATATTTTTTAAATTTAAAGTCTCCCATTAAATTATCAATTTGACCCCTAGTGTGCTTGAGCCTCTGCTGACGTCAAAAATGTCAACGGAAACTAAGCCTTTTCAAGTCATTGCAATTATAAGGCTGTGGGGTCAATTAACATGTGAAATAATCATCGGGATAGTGAGTTTGACGCTTTGTCTTCAAAGTTTGTCATTTGCCTAACCTACTGAAATAAGGTTGGCTGCTACTCCCTCCGTCCCCTCAAAATAATTGTTACCTAAAAATCACCTACATTAAAAAATTAATAAATATGTAATGTTAATAGTATCGAAAATGAAATAAGAATTTAGACTTCTGATATGAATTTAAATAATTCTCCTCATAAGCTAACTTTGAATTGACAAAAAATATTTTTTAAATATTACAAAGAAGAAATACTCGATTAATATAGAAATTTCATTATTTTATAAAATTATTTATTCAAAGATTATACGTTGATTGGAGTATTTTAGAGCTCTTTACAAGTCTTCCAGCGACCACTTCCTTTGATCCCCTTCTTCATTTAATCAAGTTTCTGCTGCGTACGTTGTGTTGTTGCAAATTTATGGCAATATCAATATTAAATTGGGGATTTAAGATTTCTATGGAAACATATTCCCAAAGTTCACTGATATGTAATCGTTACGCTACCTCTCGTAAATAGTGTAGTAACACTTAATAATCAATTAAGTGAGATATTCAAGGGAGATCATAAAAAACAATTTAGATAAATGCCATACTATTAAAGCTTTTAATTGTCTTTCATAGGGGGTGTAAAAAAAATCTTAGTAGACAAATACACGGGTTGAAGCAGTATTATGTAGGGTTTGCAAAATACTAAGCTCTCAGTCTCAAATTATTTATCATTTTTATTTTACACATTTCTTTAAAAATATTAATTAAGAGAGTTATTTGATCTATTTTGATTTTATTTATATTTAAATTATAATATTTGTTCATTAAATATTTAATCTATTTATGTATCATATTTATAAATGATAAAATTTTACTAAAAATAAAATAAAAAAATAATTAATTATAATTTAAATTTTTAAAATAATTAATAGTTTGATATAACTATTTTTATTAACTATAATAAATAATTTGAGATCGGGTGATCACTTCAACCAAGTTCCTAATAATTGGCCAATGAATAGTACTCCACATTTAAAGACAAACAAGTGATAAATAATGTTCAACGAAGACGCGCTGTTTTAAAGATTTTATTATATTCACTTTGACACCGACTTCCGCTGACGGCCTAATAAAGTGGAAAATAGGAACGAGAAATCAACACCAAGTATTAATTATTCCAGTAAGTTCAGCTGACTAAACCTTGTGATAATCAATTACTCTATCTACCAAGATAGTACACACTCAATTCACATTGTAATAGAGTTGGCTTGCTAGTGGTCGAGGCGAAGTCAAAATTTATAATTTATTGATTCTAAATTTATAATTGAACTCATAGCTCGTTTTAATTAAAAAAAATAATTGGTAACTATGAAACTTTTCATTACCAAAGTGAGAATTAAGGAACACAAAATACTAGCAGCCAGACAAAGTCCAAAATTGCAGCACACACAGCAAACTTCTATAGCCTAAGCACATTTCACAATTAAATATTATACATATTTATCCTTTTCTTGTGTTTATTGCCCCAATCAACTGCGAACTTAATGGATCCACACTTGTCGTTTTCGTTTATGGTTCAATAGTGGACTAGTGGCAACAAACTTCTCGAGAAGAAATCATAGTAGTGAGGTGTTACTAGCAAAGTAACTGAGTCACAGGCAAGGATATACTTCTCACTAATAGACCATGCAGATCCTTCAATGTATATTTTGTATCTGCATGCATTTGTAAGAATTGAAATAAAGTAATCAATTATCCTAAGTTTATGAAACTGGATAGGAGAAAATAGGTAGTCAAGAAAAGGAAACATAGGAAGAAACCTTCAATTGGCAGATTCGTATCTATTAGTGAATAATTATAAAATATTCTGTATATATTTTGTAATTATTAGTGTTGTATAATTATGATAGATATAGAATTCTACTTGTATTAGAATTTCACATTGTATACACTATATATATTTGTATTATGAAAGAGGCTCCCCAAGGGGAGATTAATATAATTATGCATGGTATCAAGAGTCAAAACTTCCTCTCTACCCTAAACCTTGTAATCGACAGCCTTTCCTTCCTTTTTACGGCGCCAAAACCGATTGTATACCATTAGCTGCTATACCTCTAATATACAACCTCCTCAACCTCCCTATTTCTCCAACAGGTTGTATACCACTGGTATACGCTGTTATACCTCTAATATACAACCTCCTCAACCTCCCCGAACCCCCAACAAAATTTCTGGCATCCCTCATGGCAGAGAACAACCACGCTGGTTTTTCTGGCCGCGGCAGGAACACAAAGAGGGACTGGGCTTTCAGCAAATATCCAGAACATCCATGGCCCAGTAGCATGGGAGCACCACCGACGGGCCACAATCACCGGGCCCAAGCTCCTGCAGCCCAACAGTGGCCCAGCGGTCTAGGATCAACACCAACGGGCCACAACCATCATGTCCAATGTCCTGGAGCCCAACAGTCCGCTCCAAGCCTTTCCCAATCCAATTTGGGTCAGGCTTTCGGCACATTGACTCCTCGGAAGCCCGATAATGCGTGGTATATGGCTACAGGCGCCACGTCTCACCTCACCAACAATTCTGGTAATCTTTCTCAAATGCAAAATTTAAATACTCCACAATCTATTCTAGTCGGAAACGATCATCGCATTCCAATTCATGATTTTGACCACGCACTAACCCCACAACTGCATTCCCACTTCTCCCTAAATAACGTCCTCTATGCCCCAAATATTATCAAGAACCTAATTTCCGTTAGAAAAATTGCCACGGATAACTTCGTATCAATTAATTTTGACCTATTTGTGTTTTCTATAACGAACCTACATATCGGGAAACTCCTTACACGATGTAATAGTGAGGGGGGCCTCTATCCTTTCCTATCCACATCCGCTGACAGTGTCACCCCTCCCACGGCTCTAACTGCCCAAGTGTCTCCTCCTAACGCTTTAGCAACAATCTCTTCGATAACTTGACACAATAGACTTGGACACTCAGGAGCTCCTGTTTTTAATTTTCTTCGAAACAATAATTTCATTCGTTGTCCTAGTGGGAAACCTGCCCAACAATGTTTTTCTTGCCCTTTAGGCAAACATGTTCACCTTCCTTTTCAGTCTTCTTTAAGTGTTACGTTTTCTCCGTTTGATATTGTTCATGTAGATTTATGGACATCTTCTGTTATCAGTTCACTGGGTCATAAATTTTATCTTGTATTATTAGATGGCTTTTCTTACTTTATCTGGATTTACCCTCTAAAATTCAAGTCTGGTGTTTTTACCAAGTTTTTTGAGTTTTATAACTTTATCAAAATACAATTTGAAAAATCCATCAAATCGTTCCAATGTGATAACGATCATGAGTTTAATAATTCCGCGTTTCATAATTTTTGCACCAATAATGGCATGGTCTTTCGTTTCTCTTGTTCCCACACCTCACTCCAAAATGAAAAAGTCGAACAAATCATCCGTACTATCAATAACATGGTTCGTACCATTCTTTTCCATGCCTCTCTCCCCCTATCATTTTGGATTTATGCAATCAAAATGGTAGAATACATACTTAATATTTTACCTACTAATACTCTTCACAACAAAAAATCCACTGAAATCTTCTACCGTCAGATCCCTTCCTATGATCACCTTAGAATTTTCGGTTGTCTATGCTACCCAAATCTGACCTCCACCGCCCCTCATTAATTAGCACCCCGAACCACTCCGTGTGTCTTTGTAGGTTTCCCGTCTAATCATAGGAGCTATTTGTGCTATGACTTGTCCACTCGTCAGATTCACGTCTCTCGTCACATTACTTTTGACGAGACGATTTTTCCTTTTGCAAATATTCAAAAATTTAGAAACACGGACTACACCTTTCTAGATGAGTCCGACATCTCCCATGTCATACTTTGCGAACTGCATCAGTCCACTACCACCACCCCACTGCTCAGTCATCGTCGCCTATCACTGCCACCACCGGAAATTGGTCGGACCTCTCATCGTCGATTGCCGGCACTACCACCAGCTCTATGCCGACATCCTCCCCGGTCACTGTCACCCCTATCAGCCGACAAAATCAAATACCAATCACTGTGTCACCCACTGCCGCTCGTCCAGTCGACTACACTGACCCCATCACAACCCCACCCAGACTCCATCACCGCACCGTCATATCGACTACACATCACAGTCCAATCCCCATCCCAACCATCGTAACCCGTGACCTGACCACCACACAGACCCCATCAACGCCACCTCTTACATACCATCTGACACATTCACCATCACCGGTACCACCATCGGGCCACCCGCACCAAATTGATCACACCAGATCTCACCGCTCACCCAACCCGACGTCGTCTCCCGAAGCCACCAACCCAATACCCGGTCCCGTCACCCAAACCCCACATAACACCGTAACTGACCCTAGAAACCCGGTTCAGCCTACCCACAAAAACACCCAACATATCATTGCCCCCACGCATCATAGAAATCCATGCCCAATACGGGATTTTCAAACCTAGAGTCCATTTTAACCTATCAACACAAACCATATCTCTAATTCCCCAAAACCCAAAACTAGACCCTAATTGGAATGCGGCCATGCATGATGAATTTAATGCTTTAACAAAATAACACACTTGGGATTTGGTTCCTAGACCGAATGGGGTGAATGTGATCTGATGCATTTGGATATTTCATCACAAATTCAGAGACAGTAGTGACCTAAAGCGATATAAGACAAGATGTGTGGCTAATGGTACTAATCAGCAGGAGGGTATTGATTGTGGTGAGACATTTAGTCTGGTTGTTAAACCGGCTACCATTCACATAGTCCTGAGCATTGCTATGTGTAAGCATTAGTGGATTCATTAACTTGATGTGAAAAATGTATTTTTACATGGGGACTTGAAAGAAATTGTTTACATGCACTAGCCGTCATGTGTTGTTCATCCATAAGCCCCTAATTATGTGTGTCGTCTCTGTAAGTCACTATATGGTTTGAAACAGGCCCCCAGAGCGTGGTATGAACGCTTTGCAAATTACATATTGCAGATTGGGTTTGTATGCAGCAAGTGTGATAATTCTCTATTCATTTTTCATCAAGGTAGTAATATTGCTTATTTGTTGTGATATGTGGACGATATTGGTCTTACTACCTCCTCTGATGTGTTGGAAAATGAGATCATTGCACTGCTAAAAATCAAATTTGCTATGACTGACTTGGGGAAGTTGAGTTACTTTTTGGGGATATCAGTGACTAGATCTGAAGATAATATGTTCCTATGTCGGCGTAAGTATGCAGAGGAGATTGTGTACAGTGTTAAATGGTGAATTGCAAGATCATGCCCACTCTGGTTGACTCTAAGTCAAAGCTCAGTGATGTTGACGATGATTCGATCCTACTCTTTATAGGAGCCTTGCAGGTGCACTTCAGTATCTTACGTTCACCAGACCTAATATTATTTATGTTGTTCAGCATGTGTGCTTGTTTATGCATACCCCCAGGGAGCCTCATTTTATTGCTCTTAAACGTATCATTCGATATATTAAGGGTACACTTGATTATGGATTACATCTATACCCCTCTGCACCGAACAAGTTGTTATCATATACGGATGCAGATTGGGCAGGTTGTCCGGACACGCGACGCTCCACCTCCGGCTACCGTGTGTTCTTAAGGGATAATCTTATTCCATGGTCTGTCAAGAGGCAAGCCGCCTTATCCCGTTCGAGTGCAGAAGGAGAGTACATAGGCGTTGCTAATGTTGTTGCTGAGATCTGCTGGCTCTGAAACCTTTTTTGGAGCTCCAGTGTCCCTTGCGTAAAGCGTCTATGGTGTACTGTGATAATATATCTATCTCATAATCCAGTTCAGCATCAGCGAACCAAGCACATTAAGATGGATATCCACTTTGTTCGTGAGAATGTTGATATCAGTCATGTTAAGGTGTTACATGTGTCTTCTTCGTATGAGTATGCGGATATCTTCACCAAAGGACTTCCTAGACAGATGTTTCTCGACTTCAGATCCAGTCTAAGCATCCGGCCTCCTCCCACTCCGACTGAGGGGGTGTATTAGTGAATAATTATAAAATATTCTCCATATATTTTGTAATTATTAGTATTGTATAATTATGTTAGATATAGTATTCTACTTGTATTAGGATTCCGCATTGTACACACTATATATATTTGTATTAATGAAAGAAGTTCTCCAAGGAGAGATTAATACAATTCTACAGTATCACCATTACAGCTATTAAAAATGAATGATAATGAAATTTGGTTGGATTTACCTATGGTGACATGATTTCCTAAGAAGTCTTGAATCCTTGTTGTATCTCTTTTTTCCAATCCTGTAAACAGAAACAAATGTTCCGCTTAACATTGAAACCTTCGTGATACCAGAGTTCATCCTCAGTACTTGAACAGACAGAGGTAATATTATGATGAGTCTCTTTGGCACTGGATTTTAACTACTAATGCCATTTTACACCAGAAAATTTTTCAACAGAATCAAGTGAGACTTCTCTCTTTTTCTTCCCACACAACAATCTTTCACTTGCCCGGACCCTTATTGGTTCACATGCTAGTTACATAGTAAGTCATTCCATGGAAAATATATTCAAGCAACCAAACATCCTCGGGTTGACGGTCCTCATTCTCACATGCAAGCTGTTACTGTGTGTGAACAACAAAGTAAAGGATGCATCCAGAAGCCGTCTAAGGTCCTCATTCTAGTTTCGAAGTTAGTCTAACCTAACCGAATGACACGCTTATAGAGTTTGCAAGTAAACAATTTACTTTCTGAAAAATAATTATATCGACGAAGGAGGGGAATGTGGAAGTTCACCTGGACATAAATCCGAGCATTCCATTCCTGATTTTCGGTCACATTGCACTTAACGAGCTCCATTCTCTTCTCAGCGACTTCTGGATTGCCTTTCCAGTAAGCTTATGGCTCCCTATCCTGCCATCTCTGCATCTTATTTCCTTTTTCAAGATCCTTCAACAAGTCTTGCCATGTCTTTATATTGATTTCAGCCCTACCAAATTACTCAAACTAGCAACTTATGCATGCAGTATGAAAATGTCTTAGAAATGAACATTATGAACCTATGCTGCTCGAACTCTTCAAAAATACGTCGGATGTGTGCCTAATTATTAGGCGTGTAAGGATCTGAAAACAGGTTGAGGTTAAGTTGAGGCTAGGCGCCAACTTAGAATCAATTGCTGGATATTCTGAAAACAAATTGATGCTAAGTTGGCGCCTAGCCTCAACTTGGCCTCGGTCTGTTTTTAGACCCTTACACACCTAATACTGATCCTCCAAAACTAAAGTAATTTTGAAATACCCGACACGAGTGCCGAGGGTCCGAGCAACATAGTTTTGAACTCCAAAGTCTGCACAAAAGTTACCAATCAGGAAAAACAATATCCAACGTTTCAGTATCCCCACAATATCTAAAAAAAGGCGGGGGAGCAATTGCATTTCCCCAGCAAAATCACTTGATCTGACGACAGACCAATAGACACAATCGAACATCATATCAAGATCAGGAATTCTTCCAGGGTACCTCCTTAACAACTGTAAAATTCCCCATAATGTAAAAACATCTCTAGTTTGGAACCCCTTTTCATATGTTTCTACATAAGCCCTTCCATTCAAGATTACAAGCCTGAAATTAGCAGTCCTGTTAGCCCGCTCTACCATTTCTTCAGTTATACCTGTTTTCTTCCATGGTTTTAAATCTTCGTGTATCCAATGGAAGTAATGTGGACACTTATGATTGGCCGATGAAGGGTTGTTGTTAATGATTTTGTAATCTGATGGGTAGTAATTTACTGGACATGTTCTTGTAAGGTTACCAGATGAACAATTGAGTGGAAATTCTCGTGTCCTACTTTGCAATACCTTGTTTACCTAGAACATAACAAACACCACAACAAAAAAGATTAGCCCAAAGAATTCGAAACATAATCTGTTGGTTACTTTATTTTACAACATTTTCTTCACTAGTATGACATGAAGTATCACTAAAGTTACAAGCCTAAGCTGAACAAAAATGGATATTAGTACTACAATTTTGACGTTGCTTAGAGTACTATTATCAACTCATTTGAGGGAAAATTAAGGGGTGAAATTTTGGCATTTTGTCAATAGCAAAGGAACAAAAAGGGCAGCCGGACCATCAGTATTTACGTAAGAGGTTGTTTCTGCGGCTCGAATCCGTTACCTCTTCGTCAATAGCAAATGAACAATTGATGTAAATTGAAGGAACTTACATTTGAGGTTGTATCGAGTACCGACGTCCACAAGTATGAACCAAGTACGAGGAGGAAGATGAGAATAAGAACAGAGTATTTAGCAAAGGGCTTGTTAAGGTAAAATGGAAGCCAAAATGACTGTAGATCTTCTGTGATTTCCAATCCTTTGATATCCAATATCCATGCTTTCTTCTGATGCTATTTTACACTCTATACAGAATATGCCAGTAATATAGATCCTTTGGCTGCTCAAATTCCCTGATATTAACCAAGATTTGAGATTAAAAAGACAATTATTGCTACACGTTTAAAACAAGTTGGGGTCATCTATCTATAAATTTCTTCGTAACTGTTAAATATACTAAAATACATAAGTTATGCACGTGTATATCCTATGTATATTTAGTCTCGGTTAGTCTCGGTTTTGTCATTCTTGTACACGGTTTTGTATAGTTATAGTGTACCGATTTGGGACAAATTGTACCATAATTAGAATTATATATTTACCATAATTATAGGATCATTGTACAAGTAGAATAGGGTTTTGGGAATAGAATATGAATAAGATTTTCCTATTATGAAAATTGTAAATTGTATATATACTCTTCATTAATAAGAATAATCAAGGGATTATTTCTTTCATGGTATCAGAAGTCTAAGTCAAACAAAAAAAATTCTCCCAAAAATTTCTTGTTCCTCGGCCAAGCAGAATCAGAGAGCTCATCCTCGATTTCCGCGTCTGTTTTCCGCTCTCCAACTCTCTTCGAAATCTCTCTATCACTTATTGTTCTTTCGTTATGTCTACGTCAAATAACATGTTTCATCCTGCCCTTGTTGTTTCTAACATCAAGAATCATATCCCTCTAATTCTTGAAATAGAAAACGTCCAATACGCGACGTGGGCCGAGTTGTTCAAAATTCACGCTCGTTCGCCTCAAGTCCTCCATCACATAATCCTCATGGCTCCTAAAGATACGGAGGTGCCTCAACACGAGGATGATCCTAAATTATGGACCACACTTGATGCCACCGTCCTTCAGTAGATTTATTTTATTATCTCTACCGACCTATTGCAGACGATTATTGAGCCAGACGCTACGGCGATGGTTGTGTGGGATAAGTTGTGTGACATATTCCAGGATAATCAAAATTTTAGAGTTGTTACCCTTGAACAAGAATTTTCCCATGTCAACATGGAAAATTTTCCAAACGTTTCAGCTTATTGCAAAAGATTGAAAGAATTGACGGACCAACTTTGCAACGTTAGTGCGACGGTTAGTGAAGATCGTCTTGTTCTACATATGGTTGATGGCCTATCTGAGGCCTATAGTGGCGTTGGAACTCTTTTTCATCAAAGTACTCCTCTTCCGAAGTTCTATCAGGCTCGCTTCATGCTTACCTTGGAAGAAGTCGATTTGGCTAAAAAAGGGCTACTAGTGCTAGTCCTGTGGTCATGATGACATCATCCACTAATCCTCAAAATTTTGGTGACAATTCGAACCAAAGCCGGTATCATGGTGGCGGCAAAAATAGTCGGAAAAATAATGGCAAAAATTGCGGGGGCAAACGCGGCGGTTCCGGCAATGGTAACGGGGGCAGAAACGGTGGTGGAGAATAACTTCCCGGATACAATGGGCCACCGACCCACTAGTCCCAGCCTTGGGCCACTGGGTCATGGGCCTAGAACAGTGGGCAGTGGCCCAACAACCCAGGTAGACCATCGATCCGCCCGGTTCGATGGGCTTACGGCGACTTCTCGCCCAATATCAAGCTGCGCCAATGGGTCTTCCCGGCAAAGATCGCGCTTAGGCAAAGACGTAGGGGTACTTGGGCCCCGGCCTCTGCAAGCCCACCATGCAGCAGGCCCCACTCAAACCGATATTGAGGTCGCGATGCACACACTTGGTTTGACTCCACCGGACCCGAACTGGTATATGGACACCGGTGCCACTACCCACATGACATCCGATTCAGGTACTCTCTCGTCTTATTCGAATTTGAGCAACCCTCGTGGCATAATTGTTGGTAATGGTAATTCTATTCCAATTCGTGGTTATGGTCATAAAATTGTCTCCCCCCCCCATCCACCCCTTATCTTGAAAAATACCCTACATGCCCCCAAATTGATTAAAAACTTAGTGTATGTCCGTAAATTCACCACTGACAATTCCGTGTCTATTGAATTTGATCCGTTTGGTTTCTGTGTGAAGGATTTCAAGACGGGGAGTCCTCTCATGAGGTATGATAGTATGAGAGATCTTTATCATATCACGTCATATTCCGGTCTATCGAGTCAAGCATTGTCGTCAGCGTTTGCAGCCCTTGCCCCTTCCTTGTGGCATGCTCGTCTTGGTCATCCGGGGTCGTCTATTTTATCTTCCTTAGATAAAATAATTTTATTTCATGTAAGGGTACGCATAGTACTCCGAATTATCATTCTTGTTCTTTAGGAAAAATTGTTAGGTTGCCATTTGTTGACTCTAATTCTCATACTTTAATGTCATTCGATATTATTCATAGCGACTTATGGACGTCTCATGTTCTTAGCTCTTTGGGTCATTGGTATTATGTTCTTTTTTGGATGATTATTCTAATTTTTTATGGACTTTTCCGATAGCGAAAAATCTCAAGTTTTAAAGCTTTCATTAGAACCCAATTCGAACGAGAAATAAAAATATTCAATGTGATAATGGCAGAGAATATGACAACGGGGTATTTCGGGAATTTTGTGCAACTAATGGGATCAATTTTCATTTTTCTTGCCCTCATACGTCTTCACAAAATGGAAAAGCCGAACGCAAAATTCGTACCATTAATAACATTGTCCGCACTTTATTGATTCATGCTTTCGTGTCCCCGTCTTTTTGGCATCATGCTCTACAAATGACTACATATCTTCTTAACATTCTTCTTTCCATAGGTTTGACATATTCATCCCCTCAAATTTTATATAATAAGACTCATTTGTATTCTCATCTTAGGATTTGTGAGTGCTTATGTTATTCGTTGTTTCCGTCCACCACAATTAACAAACTTCAGGCCCTATCTACCCCGTGTGTGCTTTTGGGTATATCCATCTAATCATCGTGGTTACATATGTTTTGATTTATCATCTAATAAAATCATAATTAGTCGTCATGTCATTTTTTATGAATCCCAATTTCTGTTTGCTAAGGTTAGTAATCCCAGGCCTAGTTCGTATAATTTTTTGGATGATGGTATATCTCGTATATTATTCATCATTTTTCAGACGTGTCCCGCACCCCAAATCCGCCAGCGGCCCATCGCCCATCGCCCCATCGCTCACCGCTACGCCATGTTCGCAACTATGTCTGTCGATTCTTGGGCGGTGACCAAGCCCAAGATCGCCATCGTTTCTAGACCTTGTTTCCCACTCCCGTTATCGAGTTGGGCCTGTTGGGCCTGTTGGGCCTCCGTCCCGAGTCCAGCAAATTCTCAAAATCCGCCCAATCCTTCCCCGAGTCATAGACCGGTCACTCGTAGTCAACGGGGTATTTTTAAACTAAAAAGACATTTTAATTTACATTCTAATGTTCTTAAATCACCATTACCCCGTAATCTCGTGTCTGCGTTAAATGACCTGAATTGGAAAATTGCTATGACCGATAAATCTAATGCTCTTATTGATAATAAAACGCGGGAGTTCGTGCCCGTCCATCTGGTATTAATATTATTAGGTGTATGTGGATTTTTGCTCATAAGGACAATTCAGATGGTTCGTTTGCACGGTATAAGGCTCGGCTTGTAGGTGATGGTAAGACTCAGCAGGTTGGTGTGGATTGTGGGGAGACGTATAGTCTGGTGGTCAAGCCAGCTACTATTTGCACTGTGTTCAGCTTGGCTCTTTCGAAAGCATGGCTCATTCATCAGTTAGATGTGAAGAATGCTTTCTTACATGGTGATCTCAAGCAAACAGTGTTTATGCATTAGCACTTGGGGTTTAGGGACCCCAAATATCCTCATCGTATGTTTGTTGAAAAAATCCTTATATGGGATTAAGTAGTCTCCACGAGCCTGGTATAAGAGGTTTGCCGACTATGTGTCGACTATTGGGTTCACTCACAGCAGGTCGGATAATTTTTTGTTCATTTATCGTCGTGGTTCGTCCTTGGCTTATATACTTTTATATGTAGATGATATTATCTTGACAGCCTCTTCCGATGCATTACGCCAGTCTATCATGACAATGCTCAGTTCTGAGTTTGCTATGAAAGACTTGGGGCCCTTGAGTTATTTTTTGGGGATTGATGTCACTCGTCATGCATGTGGATTGTTCTTATCACAGAGGAAGTATGCAGTCGAGATCATTGAGAGGGCTGGGATGTCATCCTGTAAGTCCACTTCCACTCCAGTTGATACTAAACCCAAATTGGGTGTTGCAGCTGGCTCCCATTACGAGCATCCGATCCGATATCGCAGTCTTATAGGGGCCCTTCAGTATCTTATGTTCACGAGATCAGATATTACATATGTCGTACAACATGTGTGTTTGTTTATGCATTATCCCAGGGTTGAGCAAATGAATGCGCTCATACGTATTATTCGATACATCCAGGGGACACTTGACTATGACTTGTATTTATATCTGTCATCGACGTCTACACTTGTCTCGTATACTGATGCTGATTGGGGGTGGCTATCCGGACACCAGACGGTCTACGTCTGGCTATTGTATGTTTCTTGGTAATAACTTGGTCTCCTGGTCTGCGAAACGTCAGTCGACTCTGTCCCGCTCAAGTGCTGAGGCTGAGTATCGAGGGGTAGCTAATGTGGTCTCTGAATCATATTGGCTACGTAATTTGTTGTTAGAGATTCATTGTCCTATTCAGAAATCAACCTTGGTTTATTGTGATAATGTTAGTGCCATCTATCTGTCTAGTAATCTGGTTCAGCACCAGCGCACTAAACATATCGAGATGGACATTCACTTTGTTCGTGAAAAGGTTGCTCGTGGTCAAGTACGCGTCTGTCATGCCCCTTCCAAGTCTCAAATTGCAGACATCTTTACAAAGGGTCTTCCCTCGGTCCTTTTTGAAGATTTTCGAGACAGTCTCAGGGTCCGAAGACCGCCCGCTATGACTGCGGGGGTGTGTTAAATATACTAAATATACATAAGATATACACGTTATGCACGTGTATATATTTAGTCTCGGTTTTGTCATTCTTGTACACGGTTTTGTATAGTTGTAGTGTACCGATTTGGGATAAATTGTATCATAATTAGAATTGTATATTTACCATAATTATATGATCATTGTACAAGTAGAATAGGATTTCGGGAATAGAATAGGAATAAAATTTTTCTATTATAAAAATTATAAATTGTATATCTACTCTTTCATTAATAAAAATAATCAAAGAATTATTTTTTTCAGTAACCATATTTCTCATCTAAACAGAAAAAGTAAAATAGTTGTCAATATTGAATTAGTCGGATAACATGCATACTCCACCTTTAGAAAGGTTTTTTCTTGCTTTTGTAATGGCAGTAAAAAAGAAATTTGGAGCTTGTTAAAAAATTGCTCAGTTATTTACTGCAGTACCCTCTTTTTAGCTTGGTTAGATTTAGTATGAATCTGTTTTAAATTTTAAGTTTCTATTAGATAGGTTAATTTATTGAGATATTTTAGTTCTTTTGAGTTTTGATTTATGCAAATATTTTGTTTTAAGTTGACTACTTAAAGTACTTCTATGCTTAATAAAATTATTGAGATTATTTCCAATCAATACTTTCAACTTTACTGTTGCATCAACTTTTAAGAAATCAACCGCGGTATCAAAAAACTCATTAACCTTATGGGATCTATGAGTTCTTCTTAGAGCCTCCATTAATCTTGATGGATAGTGAGTTTATTGAAGAAAACATTTTTGACCATTTTTAATTCATATCTATTTTTAACGCTTGGGCCCCAATTTTAATTAATATTCATTTTTAACTCATGTTTATTTTCAAGACACAAGCTATTTCCAGCCAATATCTATTTTTAACCAATACCAACTTTTAATCTATTTTTATACATGTCAAGCAGCAATATCTCTTTGAATGTCCCATAAATTTTTAATAGCGAAAATTATAAGATTTGATCAGTGAAAATAAAATCATATTTTAAAGATTGTAATGGAAGAACGATCCTTACGAACAATTTCTGAAAATTCTATCACCGTCCAGATTAAAATACTTTTAAAAAAACTTTCAAATAAGACAAAATTATTGAGTGTGTATTTATGCGCAAAATCAAAAGAAGAAAAAGAGGAAGGAAAAGTCATACATTTCAAAAGTGTGCAAGTTTAACAATACTCAAAAAAACTTACAAACACAAACGGCTAAAGCAAAAATTGAAGAGAAGCGACTTTTTAAAATTGCATCAACTGAAGCAAATGGAAATTGCTTTTAGTTATTGCAGTATTTTTTTTAGCATAACTAAGTTGCTTAAGTTTAGGATGAATTTTTAAAAAAAATTTAAATTTCTATTAAATAGATTAGTTTGTTGAGATATTTTAGTTCTTTTGAATTTTAAATTATGCAGAATTTTTATTTTAAGTTGGCTATTTAGGATCCTCCTATGCTTAATAAAATTATTAAAATTCATTTTCAATTCATACTTTCAACCTTGTTTCTACACCATCTTTTAAAAAATCCAACAGAGCTTGTCACCTTTATTTGTTTCTTTATAAGTCACCTTAAAGTGACAGATTAGATATTGATCACCAACAAATATACAACTATTTTGATGCGCATTGCTCTATTTTCTTTTCCTAGTATTTTTTGGGGTTTTGGGTTTTTAAAGAAGAGCTTAAATAAAATGTCAATGTAGATAATTTTACTTAGTCATTTCTATTTGTTATTGCAGTTAACATATCTTTTTTTTTAAAATTTCAAATCTCACATTTTAAGTAAATTTATATATAAATATTATTTAGAAGAAACAGAAAGGAAGAGTTTTTGCACCTGTTTTTTCCAGGTTCTGCTTAGTACTGTACAATTATTTATTGCTGGTTCTCCTCCTTTTTCTTTCTTTATTGGTGTGTATAACAGAGCTTGAATACTTCGAGCCATGCAATTGAAAGTGGAGAATGAAAATTAGTATTTTCTTAAACTAATCTGGCACTTATTCTTTTTTAGATAAGTAAATTACAACTCCGAGTCAATTCACTGGGCTCCCTCTTAAACCAGAGATTTTCAATGGGCACTAAAATTTGTTGGATTTTTGGGTTTTTCCCCTTCTATTATATGTGGAATTGGATTAATAAAACCTAATTAAATTTGAATTAGCCCACTTTTACTCTAAAACTCACTATATATAGGACTAACTTAAGTTTTATTTCATATACACAAGAGTGAATTCATAGCAGTCATATAGAGAGAAATTAATTTTCGCATATTAAAAATCTGCTACAGCAGTCCGCTTCAAATAGCATTTCCCGTTTCGTTAACCACTGGATCGTGCTCAAATTTGAACTGTGGGTTCTAAACATCTGGTTCTTCAATTTCAACGGTCATATTGGATTTTGCGAAATGTAGGTGCAGTTTTCGATCACGAAAATTAGCTCATTTTGGGGGGTGATTTCTCTCATTTCTTCACTAGTTTTAGTGCTAACGTTTATGTATTGTTTCTCCGTATTTGGCGTTGATGTTGTAGCCATTTGGAGAACATTGTTATAACTCTTGTTGATTTTAGTGCAGTTTTTGTGGGCTGAGGTCTCGTGATTGTTTCCTCTTCACATTGAAGGGGTTTTCCATGTAAATTTGACGTCTCTTGCATTCGATTTATTTTTTGCTTGCTTTGGTATTATTGTTGGTATAGTTGTTGTCCATATATTCGTTTGTGAGTGAAATTAGTTTGCTCCTCTTATTCAAATAGTGTGAAACATCCTCTGGCATAAATGTAAGGTAAGGCTGCGTACAATAGACTCTTACGGTCCGGCCCTTCCCCGTACCCCGCGCATGCGGGAGCTTAGTGCACCGGGCTGCCTCTTTTTATTCAAATAGTGTGAAAAGTTTTTAAATTTGGGTATCCTTCCGCATTTACCTTGTCGTGCTATTTGGTTATTGCTCATTTCTTCCCAATAAATTGGTATCAGGGCTCATGGTTCACGGGATGAGTATGAAGATGGCGGAGTGTGGCGTGGGGTCCGGCTTAGTGTATTTGCCCTTTTATTGGGCATGTGCAGTACATTTACCTGTAGATTGAAGACGCTTACACAACAAAGTAGCAGCCGACTTTGGTGACCATAAATACTCGGAGAATAATGTGGGTGGCACACAATTAATCTCCAAATTAGCCCATAACTGGTGATGAGTTGTAGAGCTTAGTTCGAGGGGAAGATTGTTGGGGTGTGCGAGTGGCACACAATTAATCTCCAAATTAGCCCATAATTGATGATGGATTGTGGAACTTAGTTCTGAAGTGGAAAGAAAAAAGAACCTACATACAAGGTGTAGGATTCTCTTAATGGTCTGAGGCCTTTTAGAGAAAAACGTGCGGACTTGGTCCAAAACAGACAATATCATACCATGTAAGAGTGTTCAGGGGCTTTATTGGCCCAATAACTGGTATCAAAGCTTGTGGTTGTATTTGATTGCGTTGATTGTCTATTTGAATGATGGAGGTAAATATGAGCAAAATGGTTTGTTTAAATTGCAGTAATTACCATATTTGAAAAGGCAAGATGAAAGATCATCTATTTGTCAAGAAAATGCATTTACATGTGTTTGCTTCTAACAAGCCCGAGTCTATGAATGATGAAGAATGGAAATTTGAGCACCTATAGGTTTGTGTTTATATCAGACAATGGGTTAAAGATAATGTGCGTAATCATATTGTGAATGAGACACATGGTAGAAGTTTATGGGATAAACTCGAGACACTTTATGCTTCGAAGACTGGCAATAACAAGTTGTTCCTACTGAAATAATTGATGAATATCAAAGTCAAAGAGGGAAATCCTATTTATGATCATATTAATGATTTCCAGGGTGTCCTTGACCAACTATCTGAAATGAGTGTCAAATTTGATGATAAGGTACATGGACTTTGGCTTCTTAATACTCTGCCAGACTCTTGGCAAACTCTTTGAGTTTCTTTGACTAATTCTACTTCTAGTGGTGTTGTGACTATGGAATATGTCAAGAGCAGTGTCTTAAATGAAGATATGCGAAGAAGATCTCAAGCCTCATCTTCTTCAACTTCACACTCCGATGTTTTGATTACAAAAGACACGGGGATAAGTAACTTTAGAGGTCAGAATGCTAGAGGAAAAAGTAGAAGCAAGTCAAGATCCAGGTACAAGAATGTTACATGTCAGTATTGTCACAAGGAAGGGCATATCCAGAAACATTGCTACAGGTTTAAGAGAGACCAGAAACAGCAAAAGAATGATGACGATAATGAAAATCGTGTTGCTATTATTTCTGAAAATGATCTTCTTGTTGCTTGTGATAAAAATGAAATCAATCTTGTTTGTGATGAGTCTACATGGTTTGTGGATTCATGTGTCACTTCTCATGTCACGCCAAAGAAGGAATTATTTTCTTCTTATACTCCAGGTAATTTTAGAATGTTACAAATGGGTAATGATAATGAGGTTGAGGTATTGGGCATTGGTACAGTTTGCTTGAAAAGTAAGAATGGTTCGTGGTTGGTTCTTAACAATGGCAAGCATGCTCCAATGTTTATATGAATTTAATTTCTATAGAAAAGCTTGATGACGAGGGTTATGATCAAACCCTTGGTGGTGTCCACTGGAAGTTTCTTAGAGGTTAAATGGTTGTGGCTCGAGGTGACAAGATATCTGACTTGTACTTATTTCAGGGCTCCATTTGTAGAGACTCGGTAAATTTGATAGAGAATGATACTTCATCAGAGTTATGGCATAGAAGATTGAGTCATATGAGCGAGAAGGGGATCGATAATTTGGCTAAGAAGAATTTACTTTCTGGAGTAAAACAAGCAAATTTAAAGAGATGTGTCCATTGCTTAGCCGGAAAACAGAAAAAAGTTTCTTTTCAAAGTCATTCGCCTTCACGAAAGCTTGATTTGCTGGAGTTGGTACATTCTTATTTGTGTGGTCTTTTTAAAGTAAGGTCTCTTAGTGGTGCACTTTACTTTGTGACTTTTATTGATGATCATTCTCGCAAACTCTAGGATATCCTTTGAAGTCCAAGGATCAAGTACTTGGTGTGTTCAAGACTTTTCAGGCCCTGGTTGAGAGACAGACAAGGAAGAAACTAAAATGCACCCGTTTAGAAAATGGTGGTTAATATATTGGTCATTTTGATAATTATTCCAGAGAGCAGGGTATTCGGCATCAGAAAACTCCTCCCAAGACTCCTTAGTTAAATAATTTAGCAGAGAGGATGAACAAAACTCTAGTTGAGAGATGTTTGCTTTCAGATGCTAAGTTCCCAGATTCATTTTGGATAGAAACACTTAACATTGCTGCCTATATTATCAATTTATCTCCTACTGTTGCTTTGGATGGTAATGTCCCTGATAGAATTTGATTTGGTAAGGATGTCTCTTATGCTTATTTGAGAGTTTTCGGGTGTAAGACATTTGTGCATGTTCCTAAGGATGAGAGGTCAAAGCTAGAAGTTTAAACTAGGCAATGTATGTTCATTGATTATGATCAAGATGAATTCGACTATCATTTTTATGATCCAGTTGAGAAGAAAATTATTAGAAGCTGTGATGTTGTGTTCTTTTAAAACCAGACAATTGAAGATTTTGACAAAGTTGATAAGGTTGATTTTCAGAGCAGTGAGAGCTTAGTTAATGTTGATCCAATTCCTATGACTGTTGCACCTGAAGAAAATCTACAAAAAATGAAGATCAAGTTGATAATGAAGATGGTGATCATGTTCGGAATGACCAACATAATATCGTTGATGCTCCAGTGCAAGATGATGTGGTTGGCCAGCAACCAGTTGCTATTGATGCTCCAGAGAGTTCTCTTAGAAGATCTACTAGAGAGAAAGTATATTCATCTCGTTATTCTCCCAATGAGTTTGTACTCTTGACTGACGGAGGAGAACCTGAAAGTTTTGATGAGGCCATGGATAGTGAAGAAAAAGAAAGGTGATTTGATGCTATGCAAGATGAGATTAAATCTTTACATGATAATCATACATTTGATCTGGTTAAACTTCCTAAAGACATAAAATCTTTGAAAACTAGGTGGGTTTTCAGGGTGAAACATGAAGATGGTAACCCAGTTCCACGGTACAAGGCTAGATTGGCTGTAAAAGACTTTAATCAGAAGAAAGGAGTTGATTTTGATGAAATATTTTCTCCAGTTGTGAAGATGTCATACATTCGGGTTGTTCTGGGCTTATCAGCCAGAAGATTTTAAAATCAAATGGAAAGAGAATTATGTTTGCAAATTAAAAAAAACTTGTATGGTTTGAAACAAGCTCCCAGGCAATGGTACAAGAAGTTTGGTTCTTTTATGAGTCAATAGGGGTTCAAGAAGACTTCTTCATATCATTGTGTTTTTGTGCAAAAATTCTCTGATGGTGACTTTATTATTTTATTGCTTATGTTGATGACATGCTTGTTGTTGGTCATAATGGTTGCAGAATTCAGAAGTTGAATAAATCTTTTGCTATGAAAGACTTGGGACCAGCAAGACAGATTTTTGGCATGCAAATTGTCTGTGAGGCCAAGAAGTTGTGATTATCACAAGAGAAGTACATTCAGAAAGTACTTCGCAGGTTCAACATGGATAAATCTAAGGTTGTCCGTACACATTTAGCTATGCACTTCAAATTGAACATGAAGCAATGTCCTTCCAGTGATGATGAGAAGGAAGATATGAAGAAAGTTCCTTATGCTTCAGATGTTGGCAGTTTGATATATGCGATGATTTGTACGAGATCAGATATTGCTCATGTAACCACAAAGAATAGGCTTTCCTGTCCCAAAACACAAACTCAGACTAAAAGTGCCACAAAGATATCTCATAATCGAATGAAGTGGATTATGAGATATCTTTGTGGCACTTTTAGTCTGAGTTTGTGTTTTGGGACAAGAAAGCCTATTCTTTGTGGTTACACTAATTCATATATGGCCGGTGATGTTGATACTCTCAAGTCTACTTCAGGCTACTTGGTTACTTTTGTAGGGGGAGTTGTGTCTTGACAATCTAGGTTACAAAAATGTATTGCTCTATCTACTACAGAAGCTGAGCTTATTGTTGTCGTTGAAGCTTGTAAAGTGTTGCGCTAGATGAGAAGATTTATGGAGGAACTTGACTTTGCTCAAAAGAGGTATGTGCTTTATTGCGACAGTCAGAGTGCTATTCATCTTGGCAAGAACTCTACTTTTCATGATAGGTCGAAATATATTGATGTGAAATACCATTGGATTAGAGATTTATTGGATTCTAAGTTGCTTGAACTTGAGAAGATTCACACTGATGATCATAATTCGGATATGTTGACAAAATCTTTGCCAAGAGAGAATTTTTAGGATTGTTGCTTGATTGCCAGGATGTGGGAGAATTGTTGGGTTTTTTAGTTTTCCCTTCCTATGTGGAATTGGATTAATAAAATCTAATCCAATTTGGACCAGCTCACTTTTGCTCTAAAACTCACTATATATTGGATAAACTTAGGTCTTATTTCATATACACAAGAGAGAATTCATAGCAGCCATATAGAGAGAAAAATTAATTTTCGTACATTAAAAATCTGCTACAGCAGTCCGCTTCAAACAATGTTTATCGTCTCACTAACCATTGGATCGTGCTCAAATTTTAACTGGGGGTTCTCAATATCTTGTTCTTTAATGTCAACGTGGAGATTGAATTTTTTTTTAACTGTAGGTCCAGTTTTCGATCACGAACAGTAGCTCATTTTAGGGGGTGATTTCTCTCCTTTCTTCACTAGTTTTGATGCTAACATTTTTGTATTGTTGCTCCGTCTTTGCCATTGATGTTGTAGTCATTTGGAGAACATTGTTGTAACTCTTGTTCATTTTAGTGCAGCTTTTGTGGGCAGCGGTCTCGTGGTTGTTTCCTCCTCACATTGAAGGGGATTTTCCATGTAAATTTGACGCCTCTTGCATTCGATTTATTTTTTGCTTGTTTTGGTATTTTATTGTTGGTATAACTGTTGTCCATATATCCTTTTGCTTAAAATTAGTTTGCTCCTCTTATTCAAATAGTGTGAAAAAATTTTAAATTTGAGTATCCTTTCGCATTTATCTTGTCGTGCAATTTGGTTATCGCTCATTTCTTCCCAACAAAATTAACCTTTTAGCTTTATTTATGGGGCAGCCCATTGTTCTAGGAAATCCTGTTTGGAAAAGATTTGAAAGTGAGAGGAAACGACTTTGAAATTTTGAATACTTTAATGTACTTTGAAAAAAGTTTGAGGTCTTTTACAAGAAAGTTTTCAAGAGAGAAGTTTACCCAAAAGTTTCAAGTGGCACGTCAATCACCCGTCCAAAGTTGGTCAATTGATTTAAGTAGGAGACAAGACAATTTTTATTTTACAAAGTGGGAAAAGAATGTGAAATTAAAATCAAATTCGAATAATTTTGATCTTCAACAGCCAAGGTTATTCTTTCACATTTATTTTCATTTTTTCTCCTTTTTCTTCTTCTTTTAATTTCTTTAATTGCAGTGGTGAAATATAAGAAAACATTTATCTGGAAACTTTGTGTCTCTCCCAAAATTATGTACTACAGCAGCTCGAGAAATACTACTAGAAACAAAGATTTTTCTTATCAACATTTTATTGCGAAATTTGTGCTATAAAATATGATTTTTTCACTTCATTCCAACCGAACTAACTCACTGAAAAAATGCATGATGGAAATAAGTTTCAATTGCAACGCTGAGAAACTTTTTAATTTTTTCGTGTGAAAACACTACTATTTAGATTTTTTCCCCCGACATTCAGTGAAAAATAATCATTGAATATTTTTCAGTGGGAAATGCAATGGGAAAATAGAAATATTTAGTAGTGACAGATTTATTTTTTTATTTTTTACTTTTACCCTTATCATTAAGATATTATTTTCCAAACTAATTAGAAGACTAGTAATCAAAAATAGATTTCCAAAGTATCATTATTAAGGATAATTTAATAAAACAAACACTTAATTAATATTTTTTTAAAGCGAATGCAACATACAAACCTCACAAAACTAAACAAATGAAATGTTTATGTAAACCTGGTTTCTTCCAAAATATGCATACCAATAATTCAATCAATGTTTAATCCTTATAATTAAAGAGCATTAATTCAGAAACTCTGTCTTGAAAATATTACTTATAAAGTTTTACTCTCCGCTCTTAGGTCTTCAGGACAATAACAATAACATATTCGGTGTAATCCTAAAAGTGGGACCTAAAAAGGATAATGTGTATGCGGATTTTTTTCATGTCTTGTGAAAGTAGAAAGGTTATTTCGAATGAAGTAGTAGTAATAATTGTTGGAAATTTGCCTTTGGCGGGAGTTGCGACCGACCAACTTTAACGGTTTAAACACTAGTGTTACGTATGTTGGAGAATTAGGTTCTTCACACATGCATGATCTACTAAGTAAATAGCAAAGTACGTAGATAAATGGCCAATAATCGTCCAAATTTCATTGAGAAATGAAAGAGATATTGGTCACAGTGATGGTGAGGGTGTTTGAATGGAAAGTGTGGTGTTGTGTCTAATTCTCCTCATCTCATGTTAGTAGGAAGAAAGAATTGTTGTGTATATAAGACTCGAAATTGGTTTGGGGTTTGGGACCCCTATCGTGTATCCATGTGTTTAGGGAGGAGGGATGGACCTTTTGCCGGAGGAGAGAAAGAAGACCACCTACACGTTGCCCATATGCCCGCCTTCCGTCCGGTCAAGGTCACGGGATATTATCTTTGGGCTGCAGAACTTTGCCGGCACTTTGATCCTAAGTTTCCGGATAGGTTTTGGATCAATCAGCTTTTCGGGATGTACAGTTTGGTCCCTGAAGTTTCAAGATGTGTGAAGTTTGGTCCCCGAAGTTTTCGTAAAGTCGGAGAAGTTCGACGGTCACAGTGCGAAACGCCTAAGCACTCAATTCAACCATTTATTTTGGCTGAATTACTCCTCTATAATGGCCAAATCCGTTGGTCTTTCACCATTTATTTTGGTTTTACTACCTCCATTATTTGGCCCGATAATAGTATGTATCAAAGGCGTTAAACAGCCCTCCTCACCTATATAAACACCCCCTTACACCATTGTTGAGCACTACAAATACAGCTTTATACAACTCACTTAAAATACACAACCAAAGCAGCTTTTCTTCCTACAACTTCCAAGCATCATCGTTCTCCAATATTCTTCACGGTAGCATTTGAGTTTCCTTTGCTCAAGTGTTCCATTGCTGTTTTATCTTGGGAGACAAATTGTCCAGGATGTATAAAGGATACATACGAGGCAATATTGTCTTAAGGACAGAGTGCCACACTCGACTCAGCAAAACCAGTTTCCATTTTTCCGTCTTCAACAAAATTGTAATTTCAGTTTTGTGGTTCTATTGTAATTTTCAGGTTTCTAGATGAATTATTGAATCTTTGTTTATCCTTTCGAATACTTGTAATAGTTATATACTTCCCGTACTGCTTTATAAAGTACCATAGAGAAAAAATACCCAACAATAATATAGGTGGATTAAATAATTTAATGCTAGTATAGGATTCTTTCGCTCAATGAAGTCAATTGTCATCTACAATCTTGTATTATGTAATACTAATAATTACTTGGACGTTGTGGCAACAAAGAGGTTTAAGATTTTGAAATGGCAATGAGAAAATGTCCTGCACATTAATTGAGATTGATATGCTATTGGCAACCACCATCATTACTGAATTGCTACCAAATACAGCTTTCGCATTATGAGGATTCTCTCGTCTCTGTCATGGTAAGTAGGAAGGACCAGATGAAAATTATTAATGGAATAGTAAAAGAAACAAAGAGAATGTGATTTTCTTTTCGGAAAATCTGTCTTCTTTATGTCTCTAAATTTTTGCAGCCTTTTGTAAGAATATTCTCTTAACATATATAGTCCACATCTTAGTACCAAGAATTTAACTCTTGCACTGTGGGCCGGATTGAGAATTTAAATGTTATAGGTTCTAAACGCCATTAAAGTTACTTGGGCAAGTTTGATGGCAGGCCTAAAGGTAGTTTTGTTAGAAGTTTGGGCAAAAGTTTTTAATTATTAGGTGGCAGAGTTCCAATTTGAATTAGTGCTAATTAATTGAAGGCAAGTTATTGGGCATCAAAACAAGCCCCCAAATTTTAAAAAATACATTTTCGTTCAACGATTTTAAAAAATAATAATAAAATAAAATTATAACTATTTCAAACTTTCAAACCAGCCTCCAAATTTTAAATAATACACTTTTGTCATTCAATTATTAATAATTTCTCCAAAATGGCAAAACTCAACTGCCCGACTACTTTTTCTTCACGCATGCCGTCATTAATTTCCATCCCCAAGCTCGTTTCTTACTGTATAATTGCTCATATTCACAACAGACCTGCACTCAGAAGACTCGGATTCTAGTCCCCCTCCTCTATTAGTTCCCGCTTCTGATATCCATTTTTGTTCTAGTAATTTTCATTCAAATCATCGAAATTGGTCACCAATTTATTAGTTCAATTGTTTGTGCATTTGTGAGGATTTGATTTTGTGGTTCTGCAGTTCTGTAGAAAACAAAATTAATCAACAATCAATTTTTTTCCAGCTATTTCCTTTTTAATCAGCTCAATTGTAAAAGATTTATTTAATTGAAGTTATTTTAGATGGGCTATTCTTTTATTAGTCTAGTTAAAGTTATTTTAGATGAGTTGTTCTTTTAGTCTAGTTTACTTGCTATGGGGATGTATTGTAGTAGGCGGAGAATATTATGGTGAATGGGTGGAGACTTCAGATTGATGAATTTGGCATTCTAGAACAAATGTGACAATATCAATTGAAATTTAACGGCCATGTACATATAAGCAGTTGGTTGAAAGTGTCATTGAAAGTGCTCAGCTAAAATGCTCGCCCAGCGACATGACTATTAGTTATACGATTAGTGTTGCGTCTACTAGGGAAAAAATTGCTCATGCATTCATAAAGACGGACTACCATGTCCGTCTGTATCTTTTTTATATTACTTATGATGGTTCTAGGCTCATCCTAAGGATAAATGTGGCTGAGAGTTCTGTTGTAGGTTCAAATGCCACGGCGTCAACATCACCCCAATCACCACCATCTTTATTTGTTGAAGAATTCAAGAATAATTTATGTCAAGAAAATGACGATAATTTTGCCATTAGTTTCAACAAATATGTCTCATCATAGTATGCTACAACACAGCTCAGCCAAAACCTTATCGATGACACGAATTTTTTCCGCGGACAAACATCAATTATCACAAAGGCGATTGTAAATACATTGATGTTAGCTTTCAAGAAAATAAATCACCGATCGCGAAAAAGGTGTCGAAGCTATACTATGGATACCGGGAAATCATCTATTTCCAGAAAGAGGAGATATAAATGCTCAATGTGCAAACAATATGGCCACAAGAAGACCACTTACACAAAAGCTTTGTGACACAATAAAGACTAATTTGTTTTCCTTCAAGTTGTTGTAATAATCTTCTATGTTGTGTTCTGGTTTTTTTAATTTGAACTTCTTGAATTTATTGTGTTGTGTTGTGAACTTGGAACTTTTATTGTATTGCAAGATATTGATTAACCGAACTATTTAGTGTTTCTGTTATGTTACATGTTACATATTTAGAATCGATGATAGACAAACTGATCACTAGACCACCTTTACGGATATTAGAATTGATGTTATTTAATATTTAGATTTCAAATTGGACCATCGTCAAACTTATCACTACACCACTTTTACGTTTATTATAACTGTAGCTATTTAAAATTTAAATTTCAAACTGGAAGATATGCAAACTGACCACTAAACTGCCTTTACAGTTATTAGAACAGAAGATATTTATATTTAGAATTAAAACTGGACAAATTGACGAATGGTATAGTCTAATTTAAGACTTCGACATGGGCGAAATAAATTTGTGTTGAAAACTGAAAGTAATACGAAATAGTAATAGACAATATTATCACTAGACCATCCTTACGAATATTAGAGTTTCAGATATTTAATATTTATATTTCAAACTGGATCAATTGACAAACTTATCACTACACCACTTTTACGTTTATTATAACTGCAGATATTAAATATTTAGATTTCAACCTAGACTATATGCAAACTGACCACTAGCATGTGCAAAATAAAGTTATACTGAAAACTGAAAGTAATGTGAAATAGTAATAGACAATATTATCATTACCATTAACATACTCTAAATGATTACATCCGGAGGAGAATAGTAATTATGCTATATACTAAAAAATATACATGAAGGGGAGAATTGATAGGGCTGTTGAAATCTGCATTAGGAGGGAGAGAATCTAAAGGGTTGTTGAATTCTGCAAGAGTCTATCCTCTTTCTTCAAGAAGTATAGTGAGTATCCTCTTTATTCTTCTGACGGCCTTGTTGAGTTCTTTCAATCGTCCCTCGTAACTCCAATATCTAGCGTTGCAGTGGTTAATCCCATCATTTATATCCCTTATGTAAGTTTTTAGACATGCAAAATTCCATAATAAATGGCTTATCATTCGTTCTACATAGCCCGGGGGTGCTGGAGCTATGTCATTTGGTAGTTCATTTGGTACACCATTTGGTAAGTCATTCCCTTGATCCATATTGAATTTATCGTTTAGTCTTTTGATTAGTGAAATACGTGAAGAAGGGTAATTGTGAATGTCACTACAATTCGTGAAACAAGATATTTATAGGACCGAAAGGACACGTTGATAGGTGAAAAGACACATTTACATGAAGCAACACCTTATTAGGAGAGGTTTCAGAAGTATGTATTCTAATAGACTGTATTTGGGTTCTACTACACCATAAGGACTATTGCTTTAATGATTTAACTCGAACAAGGCATCTTTACTTAAAGTAGCACCTTATTATGAGAGGTTTCACAAGTGTGTATTCCAATAGACTATATTTTGATTTTACTACACGCTATTATAATTTACACCAAAAAATCCAATATGTTGTTATTTAAAATTAAATTTAGTCTACATAAATAAATTTTGATATTTATCTTTTAAGCTTATCAAGATGTGGGTATTGATAATAGTTGAAACAAAATTCTTAATTAGGTATTTTGTGACCTGAAAAGACGTATACTCATATTAATATATGCAATGATTATTTAGAGTAGGCGTACAAGTGAATTTATTATATCCAGACGAACATTCTATTAGAATAGTCAAGATCACAAACACAAAATGTCAAATTAATACATAAATTATCTTTTTTAATTCAAAAATATGATTATCAAAATAGTAATCTCATGGTATTTTGTATTTACATGACCTACAACATCATTATTGTTGAAATATTACAAAAACAAATCATTATTATTGAAATATTACAAAAAACATAGATATTAATATCAACATTACAAGTTCATACAGAGTTATCTAATGTTTGAAGTGTAACTTATGTCATAGTTAATGTGTAATTACATGTTATTTCTAATAATTAATATATCAAGTCATCAATTTCATGCCTTTTAACATATTTTTTAGTCACCGTTTTAAATTTTTATAAATTTAAGTGATATTTAACTTAAAACTTATATTAATAATTATATTATCATATGAAAGTTAATATCCAAGAAAAAATTATTAATAGACTTCAGTTGTTCGTCTTCCCCTTGTCAAATCACTTTATAAAACATTGTGATTTAATTGATCACTGCACCAATCGACGTAATTGATGATTAAAGCAAGAAACAACACCTTTTCACTCTAATAAATTCAATACTCACACCTCTTACTCTTCTCACTTGTAATTTTTATCTTCCTCTTCTCACTTGATCAAAATTTCGCCAATGAGAAACCACCGAAACTTTTGTCCTGACTGTCTCAATATAAGGGTTGATCTGAATCCCCTAGTACAACGTATCAACGAGGATGCTCAGTGCCAGTAGATGAACATCGGGCGCATTGCGCGCACGCTAAGGGCCATTTGCCTTTTGGCGAGAATTGAAATGGATGATTTGATCACCCCCACTCCCCTCCTCATGTTTAAATTTTAATGTATTTGAATGGCAGTATGGGACCTTTTTGTTAAATATATGAATATTTAAGTTTATATTTGCCTAAATATCTCAATAGTTTAGTTTATGTTTTGTTTTGTTTTGTTGTTGTTGACAGTTCTTATGTTTACATGTGTTTGAAATAGGCAAATTTATTTCATCACTAGACTCACTAGACACGACATGCGTTATAATTACTGCTACATTAAGAAAATTGTTAGAAAAATTTAACACTAGACTCACTAGCTAAAGAAATTATTATAATAACTGCTTCATTATGAAAATTATTAGGCAAATTTATTTCACCACTAGACTGAGTAGACAAAACATCCTTTTATAATAACATGTTCTTTAGGAAAATTTAACACTAGACTCAGTAGACAAAACATCCGTTATAATAACAAGTTCCTTACGTAAATTGTTAGGAAAATTTAACACTAGACTCAGTAGACAAAACACCTGTTATAATAACATGTTCATTAGGCAAATTGTTAGGCAAATTATTTTCACCACTAGACTCAATAGATAAAATATCTGTTATAATAACATATTTCTTAGGCAAATTTAACACTAGACCCAGTAGATAAAACATACATTATAATAACATGTTCATTAGGCAAATTTATTTTACCACCATACTAACTACACAAAATATTCGTTATAATAACTGGTGAATTGTGACAGTGAAAATTACGAAATGGTAAGTATAAAAAAAAGTAAATCAATATTTGCCATTAATGAATTATTAATGGTAAATAATTTACAGCTATATAAAAAGGGAACTTAAATAATTGTTCCAAAAAATAACTTAACTTAAATAGTTATTCCAAAGTAACTTAAATAATTGTTCCAAAAGTAACTTAAATAATTATTTCAAAGAATTTAAATAATTGTTCAAACAACTTCTTCATTGGTAGTCTCATAGCCATTTTGAGCAGCATCTCCAAACTCTTCAATGTCATCCTCGCCATGTATATGTGCTAAGACATCAGTAATTCTTTCATATGGTGGTTGATCTTCAATATCAACAACAGAATCAACAACCTCATTAGGAAGAGTCTTGCAACTAACGTCATCAACTTGAACATGCAAATGACTAAAAAAGAGTCTTACATCTAGCATCATCGACTTGATCAGGAAAATGACTAGAAAAGCCATTGTCATTTTGGACATGGACACAATCAGTCAAAAGAATAGTCTTGTAACTAGCATCAATAACTTGATCAGGCAAAGAACTAGAAGTACCATCATGGGAATCATCAACATGGTTAGGATAACTCAAATGAGAACCATCAAGACATTCACTGGTTCAAAATTAACAGAAGTGAATAACACAGAAATTGACAATAGACTATAACAGTTTCTACTAACTAACTTAAATATCAGAGAAGTTGACATTACCTTTGATTTTCTTAGCATTGACAAATTGCAATGCCTTCCAGATCTTCTTTCTACTGGACCTAACCGAAGAAGAAACACATTTAGAACGCCTTCTTGATTTTGTCTCCAGCAATTTGTGAATGACAACTAGTTCATCCTCAATTGATGTCAATCTATTTGCAATGACACTTGTCCCAAGATCACAATGGATGCACGTCTCTTTAGCCCTTCCTCCAAGATCTTGATCTTCAACTTGGTCTTCGTGCCCAGAACTAAATGCAAGTTCCATTTTCACGTGAAATTGATGTGTATCACCAATATACCTCTTTAGGACATCAATATTCGGGTCCGGTACTTTATCGTCATAATCTACAAGATTTTTAATGTACTTCTTACTCTTCTCCGCATCATCGGGGTATAGAAAAGGTCTCACCACCTCAAGTAAATAAAAACAACAGATTAAATCAGAATAATCTATTGCCAACCCAAGTTCTAATATTGTATCATTACCGCACACTCAGTTACATTTTTGAAGGATCAACAAGTTCGGGCTTCTCCTTCGTTCGCCATCTCAAAATCCTTGAAATCAGCAAAAGGGCGTTGTTTAGATAGGGCAACATTTTTTCCAACAAATGACATAACTTCATATGCCCATGCCTATAGTAAATAAATAAGTAGAATAAGCATTAAGATAGCAATCACTAATCTATAATAATATAATCTGCATATTGATTCATTATAAAATACTTACAATGAAGGCCTAGGGGTAGCCATAAAGAGCATATTGTGGTGGTTGTTTTTGTTGACAAGATAATCGGTACATCTTGCAAATGTCCGGTTTCGTCAAATATTCAAAGATCATGTTAAAGAATTCTTTCAAAGAATTTAATGCTATGCACCATGGTGATCCACTTCTTATCAACTTTTTTTTGCAACATCGCCAGCCAATAAGATGGTATGGAAAAACACAACCATTACAACCTTATGATTCTCTATATCGGTCAATGCACATTCTTCTTAGACCACTTTAAACAGCGCACCAATGGTCAACCCCGTATTTCCGATAAGATTTCTTTGTTTATTTCAAAAACTCACACCTTTTGAGAAAATGATCTTCCTCATTTCCTCACTGGGAAAAGCTCCGCAATTCAAATATGTGATCAGTGCAAACTCCCTCAACCCAAAACAACATGGCACTCTCTCCACTATGAACCACATTTCATACTTCTTCTTATTCTTCATAACTTGACGAAGAAGAAAGGAATGAACAAATTTTCCATTAAATCCATTCCATAGAATTGACAATGATATGAAGTGGCCAAAACAAAAAATTTTAAAATATTCGACAAGTCCTTGATCAGCAATAATTTATATCAATTCGAAAAAAAACTGACATCCTAGACCTTACTGAGATCTTGTCTGGGAAATTACCACCAAGCTTAGTTCTTTATGTGATCAATACATACCTTGCGAGGTCTGTGGCCATCTTATTAACATTGTTTTCTTCTTTTTCTTCTTCATCCTTTTATTCATCATCATCAGCATCTTCTTCATCCTTTTATTCATCATCATCAGCATCTTCTTCCTCCTCCTCCTCTTCTTCTTCTTTTTCTTCGTCATCGTCATCTTCTTCATTATCATCATCATCATTTTTTCTTCTTCTTCATCATCATTATCTTCCCCTTCATCTCCAATACTATTTTCCACTACTTCTTCTTCTTTTTCATGAACATCATCATTATTTTCCTTTTCAACAGTTTCTTCTTCATGAACATCACCATTTATTTCTTTTGCTACTCGTTTATTAGAATCCTTCTTTCGTTTAGTAAAGAAATTACGCAGCAAGTCTTCTCCTTCCTCTTCCAATCTCAATCTTTTCCGATGTTGCATGTTATTTCCAGCGGACTCCACCGCCGATTTACCTTTCTGAACATATTTCTTACTTTTTGATTTATCTTTCTCAATAGACTTTGTACTCTTCGTATTATTATTTTTCGGGATATTTTGTCCTAGCCACGAATATAATCAAAATTGTGAATAAAAAAAGAAAATATTACGAACTAATATCGAAAAAATAAAAAAGAAGGATAAAATTAAGGTTCCATACCTATATATCTCTTCATGGTAATGTAAATCTTGAAATCGCAGCTTTCTAAGGAAGTTGAAGAAGAGGATATTGAAGAACTTCAAATAACGACTATGTTTTCCTCAAGTTTTTGTATTATAGAAAAGCGGGAAGATCAAACGATGAAATTTGGGGGGAGTGAAGGTGACAGTGAAGATGATCGATCAGTTGGAGAGCCTAAATTCTTAGATTTTTGTTAGTTTAAAACTTAACCCCAAAATTTTTAAAAATACACAAAGTCGTGTTTGCTGATCATTTCATTAGTAATTTCTTGGGCGAAAATAAATGAAAAAGAAAATGAGGGCCCTGCCACTTACAAAAAAACTTTTAGGGTCATGCCAACTTAATCGTCCAAATTACTTGGTTTGACAATTAATGTTTATATATATCTAATAAATTTGTTAACAATTATGTAGAATTTGAGACAAGATACATTTGTCACTGTTGTATATACACCGATAATGTAAGAAAATTTATACACTATTAGGTCCACGTAAATGATAATTACGACATAAATCCATATATAACAAGGGATATGCAAGTCACGTGTAACAAAAAATTAAAAAGCATAAAGAACATAATTTTTTTTTTTTTTTTTTTTGATAATTGTGGTATCTGGGCCAGCTTGCTCGCATCTCGACTTTTTCACATGATACCGTCCACCTCCCAACAACATCAGGTAACTGTGTCCATCAAAACTAGAACAGATAGAAAGAAATAAGTATTTTTGTCTCTGGTGGAAATTGAACCTGAGACCTCATGGTGCTCAACCTATTTCATTGACCAACTTTTTTTTGTTTTATTACATAACGGGTAGAGGATTATAAGGTGGAGAATCGAACTCTTACCATGAAGGGGTGAGAGTTCATGTAGTCAACCAACTGAACTATATGATTCTCACTTCATTGACCACTAAGTCATACATTTGAGTGCTAATAATAGTTTATACTGTCATCATGTTAGCTCCACATGAGAGCCTTTTAAATAAAGGCTAAAAAAGACACTTATCAGTCATCTCTGCCCCTTTCCTATTTCGCTTTGCTTCCTATGTTGAGAATAGGTCCCGAAAAAGCGGCCAATGAATTAAATCCTAGTATTAATTTCATTGTCACACTATTTCATTATCAAAGGTAAAATCCGAGAATTCTTACATCATCATAATTCATCATTCAATATAGTGAGAATTTCACTAAGATTGCTTATACAAGACTTGCATGGAAGCATGCAACAACATATTTTTGGCACTAGGTAGAGGGGGTCCAGTTGTCAACTCAATTGACTACATATGATAGGAGTAGTATCTTTGTCTCGATAACTTTTTACAGAAAATAATTATAAATAAAGCTGAAGCAGATATCGGTAGTTTCTGTAGTAACAGAGAAAGGTGTTTTGGGTTATTGGGCCATTGGGGTGGTGAGGGAAAAGGTGATCATCACGCCAACTTCTTAGTCGTCCACGCGTGAAATCTCTCTCTAAGCTTTCAAATTTTAAAACCCAATGCAACATTCAGCAATGTTATGTTTTGACGAAGGGAGCATTAATGAGTACGTTTGATTTATCACATAGTTTAAAAACTAAAAAATATTTTTAAATTTTATGATTTAAAATAAATTAAAAATATTTATGTAATGATAAATATCTTGTTAAACGTAAAAATTAAAATTTAAAATTAAATTATTATCATATAAAAAAAATATCATTTTTTAACAGATTAAAAAAAATATGTTATATAAATTAGAACGTATTAAATTATTAATTACTCCCAGCTATAGCTCCAATACAAAACCTAGTGTTAGGTGACTAGTAACAATTAAATTACGTACGTTACATATATATAAAAAAGATCAGAACCTAGATAGTAGTAGTTGAAAACAAATTAAAGGAGAGCCAGAGTTCCGTTGACTGACTATAGTTAAGCTCTACTTCGTCTAGAAGACCAGACTCTTTACAGCAATTTTGTTCCATCAACATGTCTGTAAGTCTCTGTTTCTTCTCTGTTCTGTATATAATAGAATTTTGGAATGATAATGTGAGAATGTGGATGGTATAATATATTTTGCAGGTAATGGTGGAGGTGAGAGTTCCAAACCTGGATTGTGAAGGATGTGCTGCCAAGCTAAGAAAAGCTATTTTCAAGCTCAAAGGTCAGTCACATTGCTCCCTAAGTTGACAAAGAAGAGATATATATCCTTCTGTATGTATAAGAAGAAGAGATGATAAATTGCTTTCCCTTTATTTATTTTTACAAATGAGTGATAAGGGTTATTGAAGAGTCCTCACTAGAAATGAAAAAAAAAAAAGGAGAATGTCTTCAAGCATGTGAATGTGAAATTAAAATTTAGAAGTAATAGGGATAGGATTAAGTTGTGGTAGGTACAGATAACAAAAAAGAATACTGTATCTGCAACTGGAAGGAAATGTTTCCAAATGTTACATGCTATGATCAGTGCAATTTTTTGGGAACAAAAATTGCTTTGATGGAATAGCTGGTGTTAAGTGGAAGTAGCAGAGCTGGCGGCGTCTGTTCTTAGTCGCAGAGTCTTGAAGTTTATCCTTGATCCCTGTTCTTAGAGCGTTACAAAGAGAGCACCATTACCAGACCCAGCCCCAATATCCTGCGCAGAACTAATTACGAGTAGAAACCAATAAAAACTACTAGTGAAAAATGCCAATTGGTTCGTCTAATTAGTTGGTCTAGCCCCCATTTGGGGAATGTTGGAAGCTAAGGCTTGCATATTTCCTAGCCTAACGTTCAGTGTCTGGCCAAAAATCAATGTTTATGCCTCATAATTTCGGTACCTTAGCAAAATTTTGTTACTACAATGATATTAAGGTTTGACTGTACATATTTAGCAAGAAAGTACGGACTTCCTTGTCATTGGATTCTTTACCAAGTATCACTAGAGGATAAACCGAGAATTTTCAAACAATTTACTGTTATATCTCACTCCTAACTTTATAAACATCTTTAAGGCTAGGCCAAGCATATAAGTGCACCTATTGACATAGATATGTGGTCAAGGATAAAGACTGAAAAAGGGTGGAACAACCAAAGAATCATAATCATACTCAGCACGAAGCTGGAATAATATTGAAAAGCAACCCGGGACGAAACAATTATATCGACAAGTCCAAGCATGATAGTATATAATGAAAATACGACAGGATTAAGGACATATCACATGCCTAGGAGATATTTCCCACATAGTTAACTTTACATTTGAACAAATCCTATTAGAAACAAAAAATCATTAGGTGATTACTTTTTTTATATCCGCTTAATTAAGTTTTCGTGGGCAGAGTTACCTCATAATTAATTGTACCAATGAGAGTAAGCATCGTGTATTTGATGAAACAGTTGTGCTACGCACAAGCTTATTTGCACACAACTGTTATAAAAAATATTACTCCATTAGAATACAACACTAAAAATTAGAAATTAGCTATTGACAAATTTCTGTAGCTAAACAACCAAATTGGTCGCTAATCTTATTTAGCAACATATTAGCGTCAGATTATCTAAAAAATCTGTTTACCGGCATAGTTCGTAGCTAATGTAAACTTTTTTGTAGTGATATGTAAATTCAAAGGGACAACTTTTATACAAAACATCATCATGTACATATTTCTTATATTCTCATGAAATTTCAGGAGTAGACGCTATAGACATTGATATGGAGACGCAGAAAGTAACCGTAAGAGGCTACGGATTGGAAGAAAAGAAAGTGCTAAAGGCAATAAAGCGAGCAGGGAAAGCGGCAGAGCCATGGCCATATCCAGTTGGATACTCACATTTTGGTTCATTTTATCAGTACCCAAATCACATTATCAGCCATTATTACGACACCTCCAGAAACGTCGCAGCACCAAGTGTGCACACATTTTTTCACACTCCTTCAGTTTACTCAGTTGCCGTAGCATCAGATGAAGCAGTTGCTTCTCTTTTCAGTGATGACAACCCACATGCTTGCACTATCATGTGAGATTTGACTAATGATATTTTTAATTTTTGTGTTTTAATTTCCTAATTTTGTAACTTGTATACTTTTTTTGGAGAAGACCAGTGCTAGTGCTTATGAGCTTATAATTATCTACTCTCCTCTGTTGTCATGTTTAGAGTCAGAGATTTTTCTTACAGTTTATGTGAATCAAGAAAGCCAGCAAGAACATCAACAACATTGTACGTTACTTTTGCAACTTGGGATTATTCTCGCAATTTAAGACTTTATATATATTTTGGCTACATACTTAATTTAGCCAATTAAGTTCTTTAGGATTAGCTTGTGGCTATTTGGGTCACTTGTTAACCAAATATCGACCTTAATATAAAGGAAAATTTACTTGGGACAGAGAACATATAAGTGATATTTATATTTAGTAACTATACTTTACTTTAATTACATCTCATAGCTAAATGTTGTATCTAAATTACACAAGGTAACTGATAGAATATATGCAAAATTATTCTTTTGATATAATTAATAATTTTGTATATCTGTAATTATTGTAGCAATATTTTGTATTAGTTAGGTGAATATTTGATTTTCGTAATTATAGCCTAGGATGACTATTGTATATCATGTATATAAGCTAATTACATTAATGAAAATGATCAAGAGATTATTCTCTTTCATGGTATCAGAAGTCTAGGCGGAACTTTTTAAAATTCACGCAAGGTCTCATAGAGTCCTTTATCACATCGTCAAATCGGAAAAAGGCGAGGAAAATGTGTCTTCCACTGATGATGAAATGGAGTTATGGACAACTCTTGATGCTACAGTTCTCCAGTGGATTTATTCCACCATCTCTATGGACCTCTTGCATATAATTATCGAACCCGACACCATGACAATACAAGCTTGGAATAGGTTGCGTGATATATTCCAAGTTAACGAAAATTCTCGTGCCGTAACCCTTGAGCAAGAGTTCTCTCACACAACTATGGAGGATTTTCCGAATGCCTCCGCATATTGTCAAAGGCTCAAGGAATTATCAGATCAACTCAAGAACGTCGGAGCGCCAGTCACAAATGATCATCTCGTTCTTCAAATGGTTGCGGGCCTCTCCGAAGCGTATAATGGGGTTGGAACTCTTCTTCGCCAAAGCAATCATATCCCACTGTTCTACCAGTCACGTTTCATGCCCACCATAGAAGAAGCGGGGTTGGCTAAAAAGGCCACAACCGGAGCACATTCCGTCATGATGATGGCCACATCCCGAGACACCGATGACTCTCAATCATTCTCCGGAAATTATAATCAAAACTGTAACAATTGTGGTGGCAAAAATGGTCAAAACCGCAACAACGATGGCAAAAATCGCGACGATGGCAAAGGTGGTGGCGACGATGGCGGCAGTGGCAGACATGGTGGCAGCCAGCAGGGGTCTGGGCCACAGCACCCCTGGCAGTAGGCTTGGGCCAATGAGCAGTAGCCCATGCCGCCCTGCCCTTACCCTACACAAAATTAGGCCAGGCCCAACGACAGGCAGCAGCAACAGACAACCCCTGTTGGGCCTCGACAATATTCGGCCTGGCAGTGGCTCCAGGCCCAATCTCGAAGCCAGTTGTCCCTCTCCCAAACAGGGCCTCTCAGTCCACTGCCACTGGGCCGCATAAAATTCTGGATTCCTCACCATCGGCGGTGGCCCAGTCGATCGCCGCAAAATCGCCTCACACCCGTAGTCAACATGGAATTGTCAAACCCAATACCAAATATTGCCTACACACACAGATCTCGAAATCACCTTTCACTCGTAACCCAGTGACTGCTCTGAAGGACCCGAATTGGAAATTGGTCATGGATGATAAATATCATGCTCTAATTAAAAATAGGACGTGGGGTTTAGTACCTCGTCCATCTAATGCTAATATAATTCGATCTATGTGGATTTTCAGTCATAAAGAAAAATCTGATGGAACTTTTGAGTGGCATAAGGCCCGCCTTGTAGGTGATGGGAAGACACAACAGGTTGGTGTAGATTGCGGGGAGACGTTCAGCCCAATGATCAAACCGGCAACTATCAGAACAGTTCTCAGCATGTCTTTCTCAAAAAGTTGGCCCCTTTATCAATTGGATGTCAAAAATGCCTTTCTCCATGGACAACTCAATGAAATTGTCTACATGCACCAACCGCTGGGATACAGAGATCCCAAATATCCTAATCATAATTATTATATCCCCAGAATCCCTTCGCAAGTTTATCACGTCACAGCTTGGTTCCAAATTTGCTATGAAAGATCTTGGTCCACTACACTACTTTCTAGGAATTGATGTGACAAGACATGCAGACGGATTATTTCTCTCCCAAAAGAAGTATGCATATGAGATTATTGAACGAGCTGGAATGTCATCTTGCAAACCTTCGGCAACTCCGGTAGACATCAAGTCTAAATTAAGTGTCACTTCAAGCAAACCATTTGTTGATCCAACATTATACCGCAGCCTAGCAGGAGCTTTGCAATATCTCACATTCACCAGGCCGAATATTACTTATACAATGCAACAAGTGTGCTTATTCATGTATAATCTGATGGAGGAACATATGCATGCTCTAAAACGCATTGTGCGATATATTCAGGGCACTTTGGAGTATGATTACATCTATACTCATCCTTCATTTCCAAACTTGTCACTTATACGGATGCGGACTGGGCGGGTTGTCTGGACACCAGACGCTCCACCTCAGGTTATTGTGTCTTCCTCGGTGACAATTTGATCTCGTGGTCTTCAAAAAGGCAATCCATTGTGTCACGATCAAGTGTTGAAGCAGAATACCGTGTTGTTGCTAATGTGGTGTCTGAATCATGTTAGATTAGAAATCTGTTACTTGAGCTTCATTGCCCAATTCCGACAGCCACACTGGTATACTGTGATAATGTTAGTGCAATCTATCTCTGAGGGAATCTGATCAATCATCAGCGCACTAAACATATTGAGATAGATATTCATTTTGTTCCTGAGAAGGTGGCTCACGAACAAGTGCGAGTGTTACATGTCCCGACACGCCATTAGATAACAAATATTTTCACAAAAGGACTTCTGTTGATATTATTTGAAGATTTTCGGGACAGTCTCAGCATTTGCCGCTGTCCAGCTTCGACTGCGGGGGAGTGTTAGAATATTAATAATAATTAGAATAATTATTTATCATAATTAATGATAGTATCATTTTATGTATGTTAAGTAGTAAAACATACATAAAATGATAATTAGAAATATGTTAATTAGGAAGAAGATTATTAGGGATTGATTATTAATTAGGAAGATTAAAGGCTTGATTTCCTCTTCACATTTATTTGTATATTGTGTATATATTATTTCCTTAATGGAAGAAGACAATTGAGGAAAACATTTTCAAATCATTACAGTGAATAAATAGTCTCAATTACACATTAAAAGAATGAAAGGATTATTTTTTCATTAGTTATTTCAGCCGGGCATAACTTTAGATTATTGGCAAAATATGCCTTGTTCACAAGTTATGTTTGGTATGGTATAACTTTGATACAAATTGTTAAAACCTCTCTATCGGATGGACAAGACTTGCCTTGATCAAAAGTTATGTCGGGTGATCATAATTTTCGTACTAAATGTTCATGAGCTCTGCGGAACGGGCAAAATTTGCCTACATTGTTTAATTGTTCACACATTTTTCAATTGTTCGCAAATTTTACCGGATTGATAAGGTGTGCTACTATCTTCATTCTAACTATTGTTAATTTATTTACAAGTCTAGTTGGTGTAAAACTTACGTGTGTTGTGCAATTATTCGTAAGTTTTTTTATACTTACAAGCCTTGATATATTTCATTTTATTTATGTTCTTAAATTGTTTATAAGTTTGGCCGCATCGAAAACAATAGCATGTGTCATTCAATAAATTGTTGATAATTTAATTCAGTTCTCTTACTTCAAGTTAGAGTTTCTGAAATAAAGAAATTAAATTGATACACAAAGCAAAAAGTCTCGATTTCAAATGACTGCAATCAAATTGCTTGTTTTCTAGATTTATTTATAAGATAACATATGCAGAGACAAAAAAAGAGAGAAACGTGACAAACGTGAATTGAAGAGATACACAGTATTTTTTTCACCTGAAATTGATTAAAGGTCGAGCTAAATCACATCAAGAAGAAGAAGGAAGAGAATATCTATTTATGTTTGCAAAAGTTTAAAAACAAAAAGAGAGATGAAAATTAAACACCGGCGGGGATCTAATTTGCTGATCGACTCCCTTTTGTCCGGATTAAGCATGAAAATCTTATTAATTCTGGGAATTTTCAAGGAGCGTTGATGTTATATGGGGCTTATTGATTGAATATTGTATTTTCGACATTCTATCAAAAAAAGAATGTCATACTTTCTTATTTAGCATTTTCTTTATTTTAATTTATTTGTTTTAGTTTGACTTGACACAAAATTTTAAAAAGTAAAGAAGATTTTGAATTTTATGGTCTTAAACTAAAGATATGTATAATATATCATAATATTTTTTAATCTTGGTCATAAACATATCGTATGATATGTTGAAACTTAAAAAGTTGTCAATTTAGGAAAAATATTTTTTCTTTAAATAGACTAAAAAGGAAAGTATGACAAATAAATTGAGACATATGGAGTAGTAATTTAATTTTAAACTTCTTATTTTATTTTGTAAAAAAAAATTTTATCCAATCAAAGACCAATGGAGTATCAATTTATGATTCAGGAAAATATATTGAGTCCCAAAGTCCATCATTTAATCATGATATTTGAATCATCCGGGAGATTCAATTAATTATACTCTTTCCGCCTCATTTTAGTTGTCATTTTAGCTCTTTTCATACCCAAGAAAAAAATAATAGATAGAAGGTATAATTTAGTAAATTGCCCTATTAAATAAGGATAGACTGATTTATCCTCTTAAATATTATGCATACGAATTTAATGTTAAAAATATAATTGAAAGTAATTATCAACTTCAATCTTAAATTCTTAAAATAATAATTATTTTGAAATATATTTTGCTAAAAATATAATTAAAATGAAACAAAGGGAGTATTTGAAAGTCGGAGCAAAATGAAATTGGAACTCTCCCTGATTCTATAAGTCAACAAATAGTGGTCAGTGGCCTATATTTCTCGGAAGAGCAAGTTTTACAGAGCCTATAGTTCAAAAAGGAGTCTTTGGGAATATTCTATGAGTTTATTTTTATTTATTTATTATATTAAATAAAAACAAAAATTTTAGTTGTTTATTATAGCATATCAAGAGAAAAATATATATTTTTATTTTATTTTAATATTAACTACTAATTTTTTAAATCATCTGTCAAGATTATTTTGAAATGCTAATAGCTATGGATATTATAATAAAATATGCATTTCATTTAATATTTTCTTAAAGAAAGTGCAAAGTCCATTGCGGACAAGTAAAAGGGGACAGATGGAGTATATTAAATACTTAACTCATATAACTTATTATAGTTAAGAAGTTTAATGGATGAATATATATAATAATTAATTATGATTAAGTGATATTATTGTATATTTATATATGACATGCATTCGTTGATGTTAAGGTAAACACCCATGTGGATATGTTTTAACCTTGTGACCACATTTGTAATGGGTGGTCTAGGCTATTGGTTTTCAGCTTCAATTTTAGCCCATTGAAATTCAAGAAATAGATAATTGCTCCAAATTCTTAGCCCTAGAGAATTAAGGCCTTAAGAATAATTATTTCAATCGTACTTTCTTTTTCCATTAATATTTAAGACATGTAAAAATATATGAAGCATGATCATCTTTGTAATTAATCCTATTTCCTTGAATTTTTTTGGGGGGATAAAACATTTAAATCTCAGGGGTCATATATGTGAAAAAGACAAATTGAAGGACCTAATAGCTAAAGCTATATGCAATCTGTCTGGATTTCCACTCAAAATGCGTCATCCCCAGCACCTTTCTGGTCAGCATAATTGTACCCAAGACTTCTCCATAGCCACATTTTGACACCGAAAATGCTTATTATATGTTCCGTATTTGCACCATATAGATCCAAGTAGGCGTTTGAATATAAATTGAGCAATATTAATAAAAATATTTCCTTTGTCACAATGTATGCAATACACTTTTCGTTTTAATTTATCAATAAAGAATGTTATTTTTTTATAATTAAAAATAATTTAATTTGAAAATTTATTTTTTATCTTTAATGAAATAATTTATACACACATAAATATCTAAGATTTATTTTAAATCACACATTTTAATTTTTTTTTATTTCTTAAATTTGAACTTAGTTAAACAGTGTCACATAAATTAGAAAGGAGGAGAAGTATTTAAATTTAAGTTGATTTTTTTATATAAAATAAAATTGTGATTGACTGGCATTTCACATGAAATGTGTTACGTTTTATGAGGAAGAAACATTTTTAAATTTGGAGTGAAAATTTGATAAAAAAAATATAACCATTTAAAAATAAATAAATAAAAAATTTGTGTCAAATGGGCCCTAACTTATCACGTTTAAGTGAGAAAATTGAGTAAAAAAATTTAGTTAAAGAATTAATATGATATTTATTAAATTAATATAAAATATCAGGTGCCAATTGCCAAAGGAATCTTTTCCCTTTTTTTTTCATGGAAAAATCTTTTTCTATTGACATCTCATTTTTTTGCCCACTATTTAATAAAGGATTTTTTTCAAAGCTTCTTCATTTTTGTCAAACAAACTTATCCAAGCCCTCCTTCGAGTTCTCCAAATGGCTCAGGTACTGTAAAAACAGTTGTATATTTGGATGCTGTTTAATTTGTTCTTTTTAACTTCCCTTTTATAGGTTTATTATGTTTAATTATTTCCTTACAATTAATATTTGTGTTTGCCTTGTCCATCAGATGAAAGTGGTAATGAAGGTGCTCACCATGTCTGATGAAAAGACTAAGCAGAAAGCAATAGAAGCTGCAGCTGATATTTTAGGTAATTAATTTACAGAAACAAAAAACACTGACCTCTAATTCCATGTTTAGTTCTTGAAGATCTAGTATTAATTAATCATCAGAAAAATTTAATTAATTTTTAATCTGTGAATTAAACAGGGGTGGATTCAATAGCAGCAGATCTAAAGGAGCAGAAATTAACCGTGATAGGAGAGATGGATACAGTGGCAGTGGTAAAGAAGTTGAAAAAGGCTGTTGGTAAAGTTGATATATTGTCAGTGGGCCCAGCTAAGGAAGAGAAGAAAGAAGAAAAAAAGGAAGAAAAAAAGGAGGAAAAGAAGGAGGAAAAAAAGGAAGAAAAGAAAGAGGAAAAGAAAGAAGAGAAAAAAGAAGAGCAGAAATGATCATCACTTGTCAAAAGAGAAGAGAATCTCCATTTGGTTGGTATGTAACAAACAACCATTTAAGTTTTTTTAGTTGTCTGGAAAATGTAACTATAGGGTGAATGAGAAGCTTTTTTTTTGGGGGGGGGTGGGTGGGTGTCTTCAAATTGTGTTTAATTGTACGCAATATTGCAACTATGAATTGGCTTCTTTGTTTTTATAGACAAAATAAACAATTGAGAAACTTTTGGCTGGATTCTTTGTGCGATTCCCTTTCATTTAACTTTCTCTTTTCTATTTCCTTGCTTTTGATTTATATGATCTAATTTGATTGAATATCGAATTTAAATGAAAAATTAAAATTTTAATTTTAAATATATTATTATATTTGTGTAACTATCATATCACTAGTAATAGTATTATTCTCCTAATTTCTTGTCTTTTAATTCATGTTATTATCTGTTGTTTCTGTTGTGATTGTTGTATTATTTGATTGTTTTTATTGTTCCTTTTTTCTGAATATAATACTTTCTCTATTATTTGCTATGTCCTTTTTAATTATATATGTTCTTTTTTCAATTGTTTTGATATGCGTTATTTGATCCGTCTTTCGAAAATCTCTCTACCTTAACGAGGTAGGGATAAGATATGTGTATACTTTTCTTTTTTCAGGCCCTACCTATGAAATTATACTGTGAATATGTTGTTGTTGTTATAATATTTGTGTAATTATAATATCTTTTAAACTTGTGATCATATACCTGACGTATCATTCTTATGTTTATAAAAGTATACACATTATTAAGGATGAAATGAAAGTTCGAGTTACATTGTTTTCAAATTCAAAAAAAATAATATTCTTTTTCAGACATACTAATAAGAAAAAGATGTATGTTCCACTGAATAAACTTTCTTTCTTTCCTTTTGAGTTTATAGGAGAAAGAAAAGGGAAAATCAACATTGCTAATTTTTTTTGGATTGTGGCCTCAGCCTTGCAACATCATTTTCTGTGAATTCGATATCACGTACCATGACTTTTAGTAAAAGAATTTTGTTTTTTCTCATCCAATTGCTTGAATGTGACTCTTCGACAATAAACTTGAGTTATCTGCACTTGGTTTTAACTTTTAACCATTACTACTCGGCCATATTCTTTAATTTGCACATGCATCCTTGAATAAGATGGACTACTGTTTTGTGAAGATTTTAATCACAATAGCACTTATTTAAAGTACATTTAAATTTCTCTCTTAACTAACACACAACTTATTGAAATCAAGGGCTCATTTGGTTTGCTACGAGAAATAACGGACAATTAATCTCAGAATTAAATTTGAGATGAGTTATCCAAGTTTGGTTGAGATAAAATCATGGTATAACTAACTGTTAAATATACATACTGTACCGTGATATACACTTAAGGTATATCACGGTTTTGGTCCAAAATCAGTCCATGTATTACCTTAGTTTATGTAGATTGTTTTAGTGTAATAATTAATCTTGTATACTTACCATAATACTTGTATTACCATAATTGTATAGTTAGTGTCCAAGTAGAATAAGGTTTTAGGAGTAGAATATGATTAGGATTCTCCTATTATGAAAATATGTAAATTGTATATATACTCATTCAATTAATGAAAATAATCAAGGGATTATTTCTTTCATGGTATCAAGAGTCTAGGTTAATATTTTCTCCCACTTTCTCCCTACTATTTTCGTCCAACCACCGAATCCGAGCCCCTTCCTCGATTTTCGTGCCCGAAAATTATTTTTCTCTTCATCATTTTTTTCTCCCCAATCCATACGTCACGTCTTGCGTTGCTATTATGGCTAGGAATATGTTTCACCCTGCCCTTGCTATTTCTAATATCAAGAATTACATCCCTATCATTCTTGAAATAGAAAAAGTCTAATACGCGACGTCGGCCAAACTGTTCAAAATACATGCATGCTCGCATCAAATTCTCCATCATATTATCCCCGCGGTTCCTACAGATACGGAGGTGCCCAAACCATAGGATGATCTATGTTATGGACAACCCTTGAAGCTACTGTTCTTCAGTGGATTTACTTCACTATTTCTAGCGACCTCTTGCAAACGATTATCGAACCCGACGCTACGGCGATGGAGGCATGGAATAGAGTACGTGATATATTCCAAGATAATCAGAATTCTCGTGTTGTTACCCTTGAGCAGGAATTTTCTCACATCTATATGGAAAATTTTCCAAACGTTTCACCATATTGCAAAAGGTTAAAGGAATTGACGGACCAACTCTGCAACGTTGGTGCGCCTGTTTCGAATGATCGTTTGGTCCTACAAATGGTTGCAGGTCTTTCAAAGGCATATAGTGGTGTTGGCACGCTTCTTCGTTAGAGCAGCCCTCCTCCGCAATTTTATCAGACTCGTTCTATGCTTACCCTCGAAGAAGTCGGCTTGGCCAAAAAGATGGCTACCGGTGCTAGTCCCATAGTCATGATGACGTCCTCTACAAAACCTCCTGGTGGTGTTGATAATTCCGGCCAAAACCATACTCATAGTGGCGACAAATATAGTCGGAAAAATAATGCCAAAAATCGTTGGGGCAAACGTGGTAGTTCCGGAGATGGTCACGGTGGTCTCGAAATACCGACAGTGGGCCACAACCCAATTGGTCCTAGCCGTGGGCCAGGGCCAGTGGGCAGTGGCCCAACAATCCCTACGGCCCAGCAGTTTGGCATTCTAGCCACTGGACTGCCCAACAGAGTTTTTTCAGGCCCAATCCAGTTTGGCCCAGTGGTTCTCGCCCCAGTTCTGGGCCGGGACAGCAACCCGGTGTACTTGGGCCCCAGCCCCCTCAGGCCCATCATGCAGCGGGCCCCACTCCTTCCGACATTGAAGCCGCGATGCACACGTTTGGAATAAATCCTTCGGATCCAAATTGGTACATTGACACCGGCGCCACTACTCACATGACGTCCGACTCAGGTACTCTCTCGTCTTATTCCAATTTGAGCAACAATCGTGGTATAATTGTTGGTAATGATAATTCAATTCCAATTTGTGGTTATGGTTAGAAAATATTGTCTCCCCCCCCCTCCACCCCTTATTTTGAAAAATATCTTTCACGCTTCAAAATTGATTAAAAATTTGGTGTCTGTCCGAAAATTCACCACTGATAATTCTGTGTCCATAGAATTTGATCCATTTGGTTTTTCAGTGAAGGATTTCAAAACGGAGAGACCTCTCATGAGGTGTGATAGTAGGGGTGATCTGTATCCTATCACGCCACGTTCCGTTTTCTCGAGTCACGCAATGCCATCCGCTTTTTATCGCTCTGGCTCATTCCTTGTGGCATGCCCGTCTAGATCATCCGGGATCATCTATTTTGTCTTTCTTAGATAAAAATAATTTTATTTCTTGTAAGAGTGTGTAGTACTTCGAATTGTCAATCTTGTTCTTTAGAAAAAATAGTTAAGTTGTCATTTGTAGACTTCAATTCTCTTACTTTAATGTCATTTGATATTATTCATAGTGATTTATGGACGTCTCTTGTTCTTAATTCTTTGGGTCATCAGTATTATGTTATCTTTTTGGATGATTATTCTAAGTTTTTATGGACTTTTTCGATAGCGAAAAAATCACAGGTTTTTCTATCTCATTTAAAATTTAGAGCATTCATTAGAACTCAATTCGAACGGGAAATAAAAAATATTCAATGTGATAATTGCAAAGAGTATGACAATGGGGTATTTCGGAAATTCTGTGCTAATAATGGAATCAATTTTCATTTTTCTTGTCCTCATACTTCTTCACAAAATGGGAAAACCGAACGCAAAATTTGTACAATTAATAACATTGTCCGAACTTTATTGATTCATGCTTCCATACCCCCGTCTTTTCGGCATCATGCTCTACAAATGACTACATATTTCCTTAACATAATTCCTTCCAAAGGTTTGACATATTCTCTCCCCCCCCCTCACATTCTATATAATAAAACTCATTCGTACTCACATCTTTAGGGTCTTTGGGTGTTTGTGTTATCCGCTATTTTCGTCCACCACAATTAACAAACTTCAGACCCGGTCTACTCCATGTGTGTTTTTTAGTTTTTCGTCTAATCATCGTGGTTAAAAGTGCTTTGATTTATCCTCTAATAAAATCATCATTAGTCGTCATGTCATTTTTTATTAATCCCAATTTCCGTTTGCTAAAGTGAGTAATCCCGTGCCTAGTTCGTATAATTTTTTGGATGATGGTATATCCCCGTGTATTATTCATCATTTTAAGGACATGTCCCGCACCCAAAATTCTCCATGGCCCAGGTCTGCCGTCCGTCACAACCCTCTACGCCTAGTTTTGTCATCGGGCGGCCAACAATTGGGCTCCATAATCGAACTGGTCCAGCCTCTGCATCCCCATTGTTTCGCTTCGAAATGGGCCAAGAGGCTGGCCGCTACCCATACAGAGTCCAGAAACTTCCCAAATTCCGCCCAATCATAGGCCAGTCACTCATAGTCAACGGAGTATTTTTAAACCTAAAAGACATTTTAATTTACATTCTAATGCTTTTTAAATCACCCTTACCCCCGTAATCCTGTGTTTGCATTAAATGACCTGAATTGAAAAATTGCTATGACCGATGAATATAATGCTTTTATTGATAATAAGACGTGGGAGTTGGTGCCCCGTCTATCTGGTATTAATATTATTAGGTCTATGCGGATTTTTGCTTATAAGGACAATTCAGACGGTTCATTTGCACGGCATAAGGCTCGGATTGTGGGTGATGGTAAGACTCAGCAGATTGGTGTGGGCTGTGGTGAGACGTTTAGTCCGATGGTCAAATCGGCTACCATTCGCACTGTTCTCAGCTTGACTCTTTCAAAAGCATGACTCATTTATCAGTTAGATGTGAAAAATGTTTTTTTACACGGTGATCTAAAGGAAACAGTCTATATGCATCAGCCCTTGGGGTTTAGGGATCCCAAACTCCTCATCATGTCTGTTTGTTGAAGAAGTCTTTATATGGGCTTAAGCAGTCTCCTTGGGCCTGATATAAGAGGTTTGCCGACTATGTTTTGACTATTGCGTTCACACACAGCAGGTCGGATAATTCCTTGTTCATCTATCATCGTGGTTCGTCCTTGGCCTATACACTGTTATATGTGGATGATATTATTTTGACTGTCTCTTCCGATGTCTTACGCCAGTCTATCATGACAATGCTCAGCTCTGAATTTGCTATGAAAGACTTGGGGCCCTTGAGTTATTTTTTGGGGATTGCTGTCACTCGTCATGCAGGTGGGTTGTTCTTATCCCAGCGGAAGTATGCAGCTGAGATCATTGAGAGGGCTGAGATGTCATCATGTAAGTCCACTTCCACTCCAGTTGATACTAAGCCCAAACTTGGGGTTGCGGTCGGCGCATCGTACGAGGATCCGACCCGCTATCGTATGAGGCCTTCAGTATTTTACATTCATGAGACCAGATATTACGTATATCGTACAGCAGGTGCGTTTGTTTATGCATGATCCCAGAGTTGAGAACATGAATGCGCTCAAACGCATCATTCGGTATATTCAGGGTACACTTGACTATGGCTTGCATTTATATCATTCATCAACGTCAACACTTGTTTCGTATACATATGTTGATTGGGGTGGCTGTCCGGACACCAGACGGTCTACGTCTGGCTATTGTATGTTTCTTGGCAATAACTTGGTCTCCTGGTTTGCGAAGCGTCAGTCGACTTTATCCCGTTCCAGTGCAGAGGCAGAGTATCGAGTGGTAGCTAATGTGGTCTCTGAATCATGTTGGTTACGTAATTTGTTGTTAGAGCTTCATTGTCCTATTCAGAAAATGACTTTGGTGTATTGTGATAATATTAGTGTCATCTACCTTTCTGGTAATCCGGTTCAGCACCAGCGCACTAAACATATCGAGATGGACATTCACTTTGTTCGCGAAAAGGTTGCTCGTGATCAAGTTCGCGTCTGCATTGTCCCGTCCATGTATCAAATTGCCGACATCTTTACAAAAGATCTTCCCTCGGTCCTTTTTGAAGATTTTAGGGACAGTCTCAGCGTTCGAAGACCGCCCGCTATGACTGCGAGAGTGTGTTAAATATACATAATGTACCGTGATATACACTTAAGGTATATCACAGTTTTGGTCCAAAATCAGTCCATGTATTACCTTAGTTTATGTAGATTGTTTTAGTGTAGTAATTAGTCTTATACACTTACCATAATACTTGTATTACCATAACTGTATAGTTAGTGTCCAAGTAGAATAAGGTTTTAGGAGTAGAATAGAAATATGATTCTCCTATTATGGAAATATGTAAATTGTATATATACTTATTCAATTAATGAAAATAATCAAGGGATTATTTCTTTCACTAACTGGATTAGTTATGCGGGGATTGTAGTGTTATTTTTATCCCATAGGGAGGGTGAGATGACAATCTCGAATAACTAATCCCGGAATAATTAATCTTGGAATAACTTGCTCCCCAACCAAGCGATTAAGAGTTCAAGTGAAACAAATTAACTGATTTCTTATTTTTCATTTGTATCTCTAAACATTTTAAACAAATTCAATTTATCAAAACGGTTAACATTAACCGAGGGGCGTACCATTATTTAAACTTTGGAAAAGTGTATTAGAAATGGCTCAAAAATGCTCTCCTCCGCCTATTGAGTAAAATTTATCATTTCTTCTACCTATTGGGCTTAAAAAATTTCTTAAACGTATTGAAAATGGCTCAAAATGTCACTCTTTCCACCTATTGGATTAAATTTGGACAACACTTTCAAACTTGAAGTTATAATTTCTTCAATAATTTTTTTCTTGCACCTAGTTTTTTTTAATTGTCCCTTGTTTAGGGCGATTTATTCCATAAAACAGAGACTAATACTGGATATTTGTTAAGGTAGGCAAATAAATGTCTGCGAAAATTCGGTAGATATAAATATATCAATTCCCCAAAGTGCATCCAAATTGATCAATGATCTTTCAATATCCAATATTCTGAAATAAATCTTTTTAAGGAGGTAATGAAAATTTATTGTATTGAATAAATAAATTGTATTGAATAATTTGTCCCAAAGTGTAATGAAGATTTGTATTGAATAATTTGGCTATTAGATTGAAATTATCGAAGGAATTAACAGATAATCGAACTACAAAATATCATATGTCTTGTTAGCCTACAAAAATATAAAATGCAACATATATATTTACGCACTGTATGGGAACCCGTGCCCAACACGAGATTTTCAAACTCAAAGTCTAATTTAACCTATCCACACAAACCATATCCACCATTTCCAAAAATCCAAAATTAGCCAAACTAGACCCAAATTGAAATGCGGCCATGCGTGAGGAATTTGATGCTTTAACGAAACAACGTACTTGGGTTTTGGTTCCTCGACCGGAGGGGGAGAATGTGATCCGATGCATGTGGCTTTTTCGTCACAAATACAGAGATAGTGTTGATCTAGAAATATATAAGGCGAGACTTGTTGCTAATGATACTAATCAGCATGATTGTGGTGAGACATTCAGTCCGGTTATTAAACCGGCAACTATTCGCACAGTTTTGAGCATTGATATGGGTAAGCATTGGCTTATTCATCAGCTTGATGTGAAGAATGCATTTCTACACGTGGACTTGAAAGAAACTTTTTACATGCACCAGCCGCCTAGTTTTGTCCATCCAGTAGCCCTTCATTATGTATGTCATCTCCGTAAGTCACTTTATGGTTTGAAACAGGCCCCTAGAACGTGGTATGAACGCTTTGCACAATACATTATACATATTGGATTTGTATGCAGCAAGTGTGATAATTCTCTATTTATTTTTCATCGAGGTAGTAACATTGCTTTTCTGTTGTTATATGTGGATGACATTGTGCTTACTGCCTCCTTTGATGTATTGAAATATGATATCATTGCTCTGCTTAATCCGATATGCAGATACTATGTTCTTGTGCCAGCGTAAGTATGTAGAAGAGATTGTGTATAGGGCTAAAATGACGAACTGCAAAATCATGCCCACTCCAGGTGACTCTAAGTCAAAGCTCAGTATTGTTGATGGTGATCCAGTAACTGATCTTACTCTTTATAGGAACCTTGCAGGTGCACTTCAGTATCTTACTTTCACCCGGCCTGATATTGTTTATGATGTTCAGCAGGTGTGTTTGTTTATGCATACCCCCAGGGAGCCTCAATTTACGGCTCTTAAACGTATTATTTGATACGTTAAGGGCACACTCAATTATGGATTGCATATCTACCCCTCTACACCGACCAGGTTGTTATCATATACATATGCAGATTGGGCAGGCTGTCCGGACACACGACGCTCCACTTCCGGCTACTGTGTGTTCTTAGGGGATAATCTCATTTTGTGGTCTGCCAAGAGGCAAGCCACTATATCCCATTCGAGTGTAGAAGCAGAGTATAGAGGTGTTGCCAATGTTGTTGTTGATATCTATTGGCTCCGAAACCTCCTTTTGGAGCTTCAGTGTCCTTTGCGTAAGGCGTCTTTGGTGTACTGTGATAACATATCCGCAATATACTTATCTCATAATCCGGTTCAGCATCAGCGAACCAAACACATTGAGATAGATATACATTTTGTTCGTGAGAAGGTTGCTATCGGACATGTTAAGGTGTTGCATGTGCCTTCTTCGTATCAGTATGCGGATATCTTCACGAAAGGACTACCTAGACATCTATTCCTCGACTTCAGATTCAGTCTAAGCATCTGATCTCCTCCCGCTCCGACTGAGGGGTGTATTAGTGAATATTAGTATAATATTTATTATATATTTTATAATTATTAGTGATGTATAATTATGATAGTTATAGAATCCTAATTGTAGTAGGACTCCACGTTGTACACACTATATATATTTGTATTAATGAAAAATATTGAGATATTAATACAATATTACACTTGTAGGCCCTTTAGATTTTTGAATGATAAAATTTCCATTTGAATCTTTGAATGCTTCTGGAATTTAGCACCTTCTTTTATTTTATTTATTTATTATTTTTTTTTTGATAATCCAGGTCTCTAGGCTTGCGTCTGACTACGTCCTGGAGGTAATAGCACCGGTCCTTCAACACTATTACCAGGTAAATCGCGGGATGTGCTCCGGTGACCAGTTTTCTGGGAGCGTACAACTGATCAATGAGACAAGGTCAAATTCCCCAACATGCAGAGTTTCTTCGTGCTTGCGGGGAATCGAACCCACGCTGTCCCATGCCAGAGCGCCTTATAGCGCCCAGGCTTTGCCACTGGACTATGCCCCGGAGGACAAAACTGTGGTAGGGTAAACTTTTTAAAGTGACTGGTCCCACCGCATTACGGCCCCATACCCCAGAAAACCCCACCTCCTGCCTGGCCCTACGGATTAGTATACACCGCTTGGCCCTACGCGTATGGAGGAATTTTTTTGGGGGAACACAGTTTCACTTTCGCTGATCAGAAGACTCGAACACGGAACCTGAGACAGCAATACCCTAATGTATTGGCCACTGGGCCAAACACTTTGGATCACCTTCTTTTATTAATAGGCGACAGAAACTGTGTACTTGCGTAGCGGTGACTCATATTATAAGCCTGTACTATTGGTTTCAGTAATAAGGAGTAGCTCTCTTATTCCAAAAGGTGGAGTAGCTCTCAATCTGAATACATACAAATGCCAAACCTGTTCGACCAATTAAACAATTTCGTCCATCACTAATTAAATAATAGTGTACACCTAAAAGTGGATATTGTGACTCAAAAAATATCACCAATTATTTAGTTGTGCCAACTATGTGATCATGAACCTAAAAGTGATTACGGACATCAAAATTTTCTCTGGAAAAACAAAAAATTAATTGTCAGTACCTAATGTCCTCAACTACTTATTGTGAGCTTAGGAGCGGCATCAACTCCTACAACAGCTGCCACATTGCTAGCAATTTCGAAAATTTCATAAAGTTTTAAAATTTTGAAGCATGCCAACGATAATTAGATATATTAGTTTTTGTGCTTAAGGATGTAACAGACTAACACAATACCAATTAAACATGATAGTAGAAATTAGAAGTGATTTAAGAGTAACGAATATTCTAAAACCAAGCAAAGTTGGAAATTAAGCAACGAATTAAACAGATAAAGATCTTCATATCTAATTTACAACTTCAAAGGAGAAGTTATGTGCTGAATTGTATATCCAATTAAAGATCTTCATATCTAATTTACAAGATGCTATCGCCATACCTTCACTCCAATTCTTGCTGAAAGAATATATATAATTCGTTCAATTATTTTCGTTGTCTTATCTAGAAAAAAAACATGGAGTGCAAGTTCAGCAACGGGAGCGACCCTGAGACAGACGTGTATGTGAGGCTTGATACTCAGGTCATTCCCAAAAAAAAAAAAGCTTCAAGTACCTAGAGTCTATTATTCAAGGGAATGGAAAGATTGATGACGATGTCACACATCGTATTGGGTCATGGTGGATGAAATGGAGGCTCGCATCTGGAGTTTTGTGCGACAAAAATGTGTCACCAAAACTTAAAGGCAAGTTCTATAAGGTGTTGGTTAGACCGACTACGTTGTATGGGGCGGAGTGTTGGACAGTCAAGACTTCGCACATACAAAAGATGAAAGTTGCAGAGATGAGGATGCTGAGATGGATGTGTGGGCATACAAGGAAAGATAATATTAGAAATGATGATATCCGGGACAAAGTGGGAGAGGCATTGATGGAGGATAAGAAGCGGAAAGCGAGGCTGAGATGGTTCGGGCATATGCAAAGAAGAGACACAGATGCCCCAGTGCGGAGGTGTGAGAGGTAGTCCGAAGAAGTATTGATGAGAGGTGATTAGACGGGATATGACGCAAGTGCAACTCACTGAGGACATAACCTTAAATAGGGGGTTATGGAGGACACATATTAGGGTAGAAGGGTAATAGTTAGTCCAGTGTAGTCCTACCTACGCTTACAAACTGATAGTTGTAGTGTTATTACTATAGGCTCACTTAGCCTATCATACTAGTAGACACATTATTGATTTATAGTCCACTGTCGTTTGATTTATGTTGCATGTGTATTTTGTTTGTCTTATTTACCTGCATTAGTTATTATTTCTTTTTCAGAAGTCGCTATCATGGTTTAGTAGCTTTGTTTGTCTTACTTTGCTTGTGCTTGTGCTTTGTCTTGAGCCGATAGTCTCTCGGAAACAGTCACTCTACCTATCAAGGTAGAGGTAAGGTCTGTGTACACTCTACCATCTCCAGACCCCACGTTATGGGATTTCACTGAGTATGTTATTATTGTTATCTAGGAAAAAAACAATTGCATCAAGTCACAAACTCATAGTCGTTCATTATTAATTTCGCCCATAACATTATAGCGTCGTCCTTCTTGTTAATGTACATAACAAATAACACTGAAAATAAAGTGCACCCTCATTTTCTTCTCCTTTTCAATTAGGAAAAACACACAAAAAAAAGTGAAAGGGCTCAAAGCATTAAAGCCCAAAGGTCAATTGCACTTCAACCCTCAATATTATGTGCAATTACAATCCATCCACCAAAATTCTAGATTCTATTATTTTTCCTTTGTCCTTTTTGTTTTGTCATTTTTTTGGCTCTATGATCCCAATTATTATATAATAGATTCTAGTTGAATCCCAAAACTGATCTAACATTTTGTTATGAGCTGGCTGGACAAAGATGGATTAAAGGTCAGATAGATTTGAGTTCAAGTGGCACAACACCTTCGATCAACCATAGGGACTATTCTACCCTTACCGAATTCATTCTATTGAAGCGTAACGTAAAAAACTCCTTCTCATCTTGCATTTCTTTGGTTTGGAAGTTCCAGAATGTTGTCTGTGGATTTCTATAACAAAGGAAAGCCTCCTACCCTAATACTATGTCATTTGATTGAAACAAGTTCCGTGCTGCTCACCACTCCTCGAGGCCAAGGACGGGGTCGAACCGTCATTCCAGGATTTGCAGTCTGATACATTTCCATTATGTTACCTAGCCAAACCCGCCACCTCATGTGCCAAAGTCAAACGGTTGTTCTTCCTTCTCCGCTCCTTCTTTTTCTACATATGCTAGGCGGGTTACCAGAGAAGAGGGGACAACTTCTTTCTCCTTTGCCTTGCTCAATCTTCCTTTTCTGATTGAAAGTAGCAAGCCACTCTACTATTGGTACAGAGGCCAGATAGAAGGTTGCTCATCCAGCCCAGCGGATCCATTGTTTATGCGGCAGTGCAATGCAGCTGAAAAAGGGAAGCCCCTTTTTATTAGTAAGGTATACAAAACAAAAAGGACAAAGGAAAAAGAATAGCCTCGGGAGAAGGGGTGCTCTCCTATCTTTTGATTAGGAAAGCGTAGTAGAAAAGCAGCGAAATTCCATCTTGATCTCCCTCTATCCAAGGTACATAGTCTATAAAAAAAATTCCTGGGAGTATGGCATGGGTTACTTCAGCGCCGTAGCGCCATCATTAGTACCATCATACTTGCCGACCAGGAACTAGGGAATCCAGCTGCCATTTCGCTAGATACCAGAAAGATGGGGAGGAAAGTTCTATCCAGTTGTTGGGGCTCCTCTCTCTGATGCAACAGAATATCGTAGTATTGTTGGCGTCCCTTTCCTTCACCACCAGCTGGAGCACAGTCTTCCTTCTCACGAAAGACTTTCCATCCCGTCTCTGAAAGTTTTGCAATATAAGTGGCCGCCCCAGAAAACAATTCACCCGCCTGTTCGGTTGTCGACACATTGAGATCAAAAGAAGAAAGAGAGTCCAAAAAAGAATGTTCGTTCCTTGAAGTATTTTCCTCTTAGTTTAAGCTAAACCGAAAGAAGCCTCAAAAACAGAAGAAAGGGTGGAAAGTGAGGAAGAAAGAGATGTAGAAATAGAAACTGCTTCCGAAATGAAGGGGACTAAACAGGAACAAGAGGGATCCACTGCCCTATCGAGGCCAAGGATGGTCAAGGTTCATGTCCCACCAACTCACTCTATCAGGAGCGTCAGGCCTAGCCGTGAGTTAACTTTTGAAAATGCTTCTTCTTATTGTGAAAACGGAGGGAAGGCAAAGGTCCGTAGGAGGACACATCCTACGTGACCCCATACTGCAATCAGACCTCCTTCTTTGCCCTCTTCCTTGAGACCTTGTAATATTGCACATAGGCAACCAAGCTCGACATTGTTGCTGCATCAACCCAAATTAGTGATCCATATGCTTTAGTTTATGACACTTAACCTTATCTTTTACTCTGAAACGTTCAAAACGTTTGACATGAACAAAAACATTTAGCATGTTTGACATGGGTATATTTTTGTACAACTTTTACACAATCAATAACTTTGAATACATTAAACGTTTTGATACTTGTGCTGTCAAGCTAACTTTTCAACTACATGACGAAGTATTTTTACTCTTTACCAATAAAGTATAATTAAAATTAAGATACTCCCTCCGTCTCATTATAAGTGTCAAAAATACACTTATTAAGAAACCAATAATGTTTACCAAATTACCCTTATATAGTAAAATAAATTATTTTCCTCAATAATGCAATGTAAAGTTTATCAAATTACCCTTATATAGTAAAATAAATTAATTTCCCCTCTTGATTAGAGCATGCAAAAGTAATAAATCTTTTTATAATGAAAATCTAACAAATCAAATTACTATGTGACTTTTACAATCATCATTTAAATGTTACTTTACCTTATCAGTTTTTATCTAAGGATAGAATTGAAAAGAACTATCTCATTTATGTCTTGATTTTCTAAAGTGATAGACTAAAATGACACTTCTCATGGACGGAGTGAGTATTAAACTTCAATCCAATACTGTAATATAATCGAACACCGAGGTATTTACTAGAAACAGTTTTTTGTTCTTTCACGAGAAAAATACAAGTACCTCTATGTGAACTGTTGTTGCTTACACAACAGTCCTCTATAAACCAAACTTATAAATTACTATAGAAAAGGAGAAATACAGTCGGACGAGATCCTTTCCAATGCTCTGAAAAGAACAAAACCTTCAGGAAAATGAAGTTCAAGAGGAACGTACAAAATCGAAGAAATTTTGCTTTGGGTTTACTCCTCCGTTCTAGGGGTGGCCAACAGGGCAGGACGGGATCTGGCGGGATGGGATCCGGCGGGACGGAAAGAGGTCCCGTCCCGCCAAATCCTGCCGGAAGAGGGGCCGGGATTTGGCGGGACGAGACAGGTCGGGTCGGGTCAGATTGCAGGATTTGTTTTTTTAGACACTTAATTTTTAAAAATTATATTTAAACACTTAAATAATTGAACAAGTTAGTGTAATAAAAACATCTCAAAACTGTTTTTGTGCCTCTTATATTATTTAATAGAAATATGATTTTTTTGTAATACAATTTCAAAATTGCAACTTTGTTTCGTTGTTTAAAAGTTGCAAATCACATAATAAAATTAACATTAAAAAAATTACATATTTAACCATACTTTTTCTAATTTCTTCACAATGTCTTGAGGATCTTCGGTTGGAATTGAAAGTTGTTGGTCAAATTGTTCAACGTCGCTTCATGTTCCCTCGGACAAGATTTCATTGTAGTTGTAGTTGTCTTCTTCGTTGATCTCCGATTGACCGCACCATCTACGCTCCGCTCTGATTCAATCTCTGAATAAAACTTCAATTTGCAAGTTGTCTCCCGTCAATGAGTGTATGTGCTCTCCTATTTGAAATTTTCCAGCAGAAAAAGCGCTTTCAGACGCGGTTGATAACGCTTGAATGTTCAACACATCTCGGGTCATCTTTGATAGAGTCGAAAATATCTTCTCATTCTCCCTCCAGTATCTCAGCAAGTCTTCACATCCATCTTCATTAACAATTGATTTGTACGGTACAACACCCTGCAAAACATAAACATCAATTTCGCTAACTTGTGAAGAAGTTGAACCACTAAACATTCTATTTCTAAGGTTTTGAACACTAGCAACAGAAACCACATGTCTTTTATTAGGTTGCAGTGAAGTAGAAGAAGATGGTACCGAAGCCGGTTGATTATTTACACTTTCTTATTGGTAATACATATATATATTTTTTGCATTCATTGTGTATGCTAGACATAACTTCCTGTTTAGTTAGTTTGTTAGTTTGTTGTTCTTCTTCTTCTTCTTCAGCAGTTGGGTCTATTGGAAGTATTTCTAAGCTTTCATAAATCGTTTCAACAAGTGTTTTACAACTGTCTACTTTAATAGTCAGATTTAATACAACACCAATAAAATATATAGTGGAAATAGGAAATAATATTTTTAAAATTTTATAAATATTTTTTAATAGCTGGAGCGTAAACTCATTTTTTTCATATATTCATTAAGTAACAAAAATATTAGAGCTATATAAAATAACATAGTAGGATAATAAATTTCAGAAAATTCTTTAGTAGCTAGAAAAAATCTATCTAAAAATGCAATAAGTTTCGAATTTTTTTTTCAATCATCATCTACCAGCATATCCGTTGTACTTTGATTATGGGCGTTAAGTAATAAAGTTATAGGTCAAATAATAAAGTTATAGGTCTTTTATACTCATGAGCAACAAGTGATTGTTCATACAAAGAATTTCACCTAATTGAAACTTCTTGAAATTTTTCTATAAGGTAATCCATAATCATGACAATTTTTTTTCTAATTCTCACTGTATATTTTATTGGTGTTGTACTTTACATCTTGAAAATTTTATAAACTTTTTGACAAATTTTACATCTAGTTAGTTGATTCTCACTTTTCCTATCATAAAAAATCTCATGCAGGTGATTTTAATTTTCGTTATTTGGGACCTCGACTCATACTAGGGGGGAATATGAGACATTCTAATTCCAGTTTCAGGCTGACACACAGTTTGAGCCTGAGGTGGATGTGCACTAGTGGGTGTGTTATCTACACCATCGTCTAATTCATTTTCAAAATTAAAGTCTGTTTCAGATGAAGAATATACCTCATGATGTAATGGTATATTAATATCAATATTAAAAAAATCAATTTCATCTACAAGAGTGAAATAGCCGGGACTAGAAATAGGATTACTATAAAATACACTCTTACCCTTGTTACCCCTAGTACGTCCACCAGAAATCAAACGTCCAAGTCGTTTCATTATAATTATGCAAACAAATAATTAAACTAAATAAAATTAAGTGCGATAATTAAAATTAAGTAACAACAATAATTTAAAGAAGGAACGAAGGTACCAAACGTCGACGTGTAATCGAGATTGAAAATCAAAATTTTACTCAATGGATGATCTAGTTGTCAACTTCACTGTCAATTTTTTAAACTTTGATACAAAAGAGCAAATAAAATATAATATTTAGTAGACAATGTAGACTTATAGATTGAGAGATTAGAGAGATGGTAAGAAGATTTGTAAGAAAAATGAGCTAATTCATAGTTGAGAAATAAGATTAAAATATAAATATACTAATTAATGGATAAAAATAAATATTAGGAGTATAGGGGTTCATGGTGGGGGGCAAAAGATGACCGTTATAGCCGTTGCACCACGACCAAAATTAAATTTTAACCGTTGTTGCAACGACTTTTTTTTACAAGGGGTGACCAGATCAAGGCGAGAGCGGAACCAGGACGGGCAGGGCGAGCACTAATCCCGTCCCGAGATCGAACCCCGCTATCTACAATTTCATTCCGTCGTTTTTTTTTTTGGAAAAGGAGCCGGTAATCGAGACGGAACAGACCGGAATCGGGCCGACCCGAACCACTGAACAACCCTACTCAGTCTACTACTCTTTCTTACTCTGGGTTACCATGTTATTCTCTCGGAGTATTGGGATACTCTGTGTGAAATACCAGTCCTACAGTTCTACTCCTACCGGAGTCACTATATCGCTTTATGAAGATTGGAGGGACACGAAATAAAATGCGTGTTACTTCAAATTTAACAGATACATCATCAGGTTTAATTTCAGATTTTAAGTAGCCTCAAATGCAATTCACAACATGGGCAACTAGAAGAACACAGTGGAAGACAATACCAATAGATACAGAAAGCTACATGTCTATGAGTTGCACACTTCAGCGTAATACATGCAAAACAACAGAATAAGCAAGATACAACTTTTCTAGGAATAATCAGCAGCATAACTACTTTTTCCATAAACAAAACAACAAAAGGAGAAACAGAAAATTAGGCAAAGAAAACAAGGTAGAAGTCGAGGATCATGGTTATAACTTCAATTGCCTGGTTGCTGAATATTTGGCAAAACATCTTTTACTTATTCAATCCCCCACCCCCACCCCAACAACAGCACCTCCACCTACACCTGCAGCAGAATCTGTAGATAAAAAACCATATTTGAAATTAATTTAAAATGCCGAATAGATATCAAAATGAGCAAAACTACAGCAATCATCTGATACATTTGCTTACCATTTGCTTGCGCTTCACCACCTTTCCCAAGCCATGTATTAAAAGCACCTTTAACCCTATCCACCACACCCTGTCCGAAGCCTTCACCAACATGTGTTTCTCCATCATTTTCTTTCTTTGTATCTTCAATAGGACCTAATCGTCTTTCTACTTCCTCTGATTCGGTCACCTTCCCCATTGGCTTTGCCTCCCCTGTTTCCTCTGTTTTATCCTTCTGTCTTGAAAGTGAGCCTGAAATTACCTCAGAAAGTGCCTTGTCTTCCTCTCCAGGTTTAAATTTCTCCGCTAAATACTCCTTCATTGACACCCCTTTATCAGTTTCTTTAGTCTTCCTTTCATGCTCTGAATCATCGCCTCCCCTGCTTTCAGTGCCCTGAACTTTCGCCATCACGGTACTACCCGCAACCGCCACTTTCTCATAAACCGTACCAAGTTTTTCTGCCACTATACTTGCAGCTTTTTGTGCTAATTCAGTTGCTGATGTTGTTTTTGTTGCATCTCTATCACCTCCTGTTGTTACCTGCGAGTTGCTAGAGTCCTCCTCTGTTCCACTGTACCCGAGCTTGCAGGCGACTACGTTCTTAGCAGCAACTGCTTTATCAGCAATTGCTGATGTTGCGGATGAAATATTCTCTGCATAGCTACCAGGTTTTCCAGTTAGTTTGTCCTGAGGCAAATCTTCTGGCTTGCTTGGATTCATACTCTTAGGAATTGATTCAGTATCTTCACGACCTGAGGGGAAATCAATAGGTTCCTCTTGCGGAGCAAATTGATCATGTGATCCTGTATACTGTCTATGTTCTGTTCCTTGATCAAGTTTCACGTCCCCTGCTCTTGGCTCTGGCCTTATTCCTTCAATCCCTTGTTTTTTTGTTGTTTTGGGGGCATCATTCACACCCATTTTCTCGAATGATTGAACAAGCGGACCAACTCCTGCCTCCTCATTGTCTGTTACACATGCACGAAACAATGTCTTGAAATATAGTGGTAGCATCTATTTTACTTCATACCAGGATTAATCAACTACTCCCCTTTTTGTCGCGATTATGTGGGTACATTTCGGATTTTTAGAGTCAAGATTTTCAAGTTGGACCGTGACTTCAAACATGAAAAGTAGTATAAGTCACAATAACTGATAATTTAAAATATTTATAAGTTTAAAATATTTATAAGGCATACGAAAAAAAATCGCAGTTACGGACGAGTGGCAATTTAGAAAAGTGACACTTACTGGCGCCTGTTGGGTCAGTGACTTTGCTCTGATAGTTGGTCGGATTCGGGTTCATCTCTGGACGTTCTTTAGGGGCGTGAGAATCCTCCTCTACGCCTCTTAGTACTCCAATTTTGCGCCCTTGCACTCCTTGTTCTTTCAGTTTCCCATGGGCAATAACACGATCAAATCCTTCAGTTTCATGAGTCTCAGAAGCAGCAACAGGTGGTGGTCTATGCATCTCTTCACGGAAGTGGGAGGGGTGTGGATTCGCCAAACCTGTTGGTGCTCCAATATTTTCATACCCTTGTTTTCCAGGGGCAGTAACATGATCAAAGCCCTTAGTCTCATGAGTCTCAGCAGCAGTAGTTGGTCTATGCGCCGCTTCACGGGCATGATGATCCTCTAGGCCTGTTGATGCTCCAATATTCTCATGCCCCTGCAGTCCTTGATGTTCATGTTCATGATCAAAGCCTTTAGTCTCATGAGTCTCAGCAAAAGGTGGTCTTTGTCTGTCTTCAGGGAAGTGAGTCCCCTCCAAAGATGGTGGCCTCGCAAATTCGTCTTGCCTCTGCAAAGTTGGTCTATGCACTTCTTCATTTTTCATCTTGGAATCGTAACGATCTTCCTTTGGACTAGTTGGATTCTCTAAATTGCCCATTGGGCCAACATCCTCTTTTCTAATATCTTTACTCCTAACAGCATCTACTCCGTCAGTTGCAAGAAAAATTCACAAGTAATCATAAGCCGAGAAGCAATTATCACGAGAAGTAATTAATGTGCTAAAAATATTGAAAGGGAGCAGTGGTGAAACGTACAGGGTCCACCATGAACTTCTGCACCTTCCTCCATATCTTCATCATCAGTTTCTTCTTCTTCATCATCGCCTTGGAGTGGATGGTGGTTGTGCTCGTGCTCATGGTCGTGTTCGTGTCCAAGACCATGCTTTAGATGATCCTTGATCTTTTTTGCCTTTGCCTCAACCTTCTTTAGCACTGATTTCTTATGATGATGTTCGCCTTCATCATGAACTTCCCCTTCAATCATTACAAAAAGTTCAGATTAAACAATGTGAAAAACAGGGCATATATATAAACATACAGTACACTTCCTCTCAATTTCAGTAAGAATTTCTCAACCTGAATGCAATCCGGTATCCTTGGGACGGTGTAGTTGTGACTCCATGATGTCTAATTTTTATTTTTTGGGCTTCTGACAGAAGTGTGTATACTGTACAATATAGTTATATTATTATTATCAGTAGAGTAAAAGAAAGCAGATAGGTGTTTTTTGAGAAGAGACAAAGGATGAGAATAGTTTATAGAGGGAAGAATTGAACTAATTGGCCACCTTTGCATGGCAGTGGCATTCTGTGAAGGACACACGTTGTTATTCGATGAAGCAAGTCTCTGTTATAAGACACGTGGTACGGCCTTTATGGGAAATTAATGTAGACGTGGCCTTCTATACCGACGATGATTGGCCTTCCGAAAATGAACTGCACAATATGAATGTCGGTCTTTCTTATCTTTCAAATTCTTACGACTCGTAAAACTGTACAACTTGCTAAACCAAATCCATATCGTGTTCAAACAGTTTCAATCGTTAATTAATTGAACTGCCTTTGAGATCATTGGATTCTTCCCGAACCGTTTTAGAGTAGTTCGATAGTCTAACGATACAAAATTCTAACTAATTAAAATTGATATACCGCTTATCTTCAATTCTTTAAAGGATCACGTAAAATACCGTAAATTTCACATATAGTCATATAATTATGAATTTTTTTATTAAATTCATTTATTTATGTTATCTAATATAAAAATCACATAGCTATCACTTTTTTTCAACAAAATCACTTAATTATATTTTCTAACATAAAAGTCACAAATTTAAACTTATTCACACAAAAATCACACCTATGAAAATTCAACTCCCGATGAGTAATTTTTTTATTCTTTTATTTTTATTTTAAATCTAAGAAATACAAACTAAATTTAAAAAATGGCCCGATCTAGAATTCATACGAAGAAATTAAAGTACTAAAAAAGTGAATAAATTTGAAATTTTTTATCACTAGAGTATTGCTTCCGATGCAAATAATAATAATAATAATGATAACTATTATTTTGTAAAATTCAATTTCTTACTATTCAGTAAAATATAAAACTTTTCAATATATATTGAAAAAAAAGGCCAATATACACTAAGATTGGAAAAAAAGTTGATTCGAATAAATTAACCAAACTTAACTAATATTTACATCAAATAATATAATATTTATGAAGGTAAAATTTTCACGAATAACTCTCCAAATATTTTAATTAGTCGTTGAACATATAATTAAATAACCAAGGACAAGCTTATCTACGGTCATGTTCTCCTCTGATGCATTTTATTTTCATACCACAATCATAAAAATTTCACCATCCAACACCTAGCATCACAAGCTACAATATTTAATTTCCGCTCGTGAAAATGAATCATATAGAAAAAAAGATTTTGAATCGCATTAAAATTATGAATAAGGAAAGAAAATTATCAAACTGAGAAATTTTAATCATAGAATAAATATTATAGTTCCACACATTTTTGGATCGTATATTTGGTGGAAGGATTGATTATATTTCTTTAATATTTTAATTTCTCCATATGAATATTCAGACAAATTCTTTTTAATTGAGTTTGTATTTATGAGATTAAAAAAAGAATTAAAAAAATTCCGATCAGAAAGTTGAATTTTTTGGTAGGTGTGACTTTTGTGTTAGTAAGGTCAATTTTTTGTGACTTTTGTGTTAGTAAGGTCAATTTTTTATGACTTTTGTGTTAGAAAATATATTTAAGTGATTTTGGTAAAAAAAAAAAGTGATAGTTATGTGACTTTTGTGTTAGAAAACATAGTTAAGTGACTTTGATGGAAAAACTGATAGTTATATGACCATATGTGAAATTTACACCGTAAAGTATAATAATACTTGTTGTCACATCCCAACCTTGGGGGTGTAGTCGGCACCCAGTGCCCTAAGGCTCGAGCGTATCAATCATGATACTTGTAGCATACTTAACAAGACGTGGGCCGACTAGACCTCAACCAATAACCTCACGACAGTATGACACACCAACCTGCAAGCAAAAGAGATCCAATATACACATATATATACAGCGAGAAAGCCGACAAGGCCACCACACACATCATCTGACTAGCAGGAAGGTCAGTAAGGCTATACATGACTTCTGTATACAGGACGACTGTCTACAAGCCTCTAAGGAGAACATCGACATAATACATAAGTCGGGATAGGGCCCCCGACATACCCAAAGTGCCAAAAGGATATAAACATAATCCTGACTCTGCAATACTCCGGGACGAAATGGAGTTCACCAACAAAATATGATATCTAACACGCGATCTACAAGGGCGGCTCCTCTCATGGCTTACCTGAACCTGCGGGTATGAAACGCAGCGTCCCCATCAATTCCATCAATAGAATTGTTGGGACGTCAGTACGAAAGAATGTACTGAATATGTAAGACAAATAACATAAGTAAAGACAATAACAAAGCTGAGCGAAGTAAAGAAACAACCTGAACCTCAGGAAGCCACTGCGGGCATATGCAATGCATAATATCACTGAAAATCAGTTGTACATGTATATATAGCCACACTTTGGGGCAATGTCAATATCATATCGTACTCGGCCCTAAATGGGACTCGATGTCATCATACCTGACCTTAATAGGACTTGGTATTATCATACCCAGTCTAAATAGGATTCGGTGTTATTGTACCGACCTTAATAAGACTCGGTGTTATCGTACCCAACTGAAGTGGTGTGTACATATAAGTGTCGTACCCCGCCGATTATAGTGTGGTTCGGTATTATAAAATAGATACATATATATACAATGCATGAATGACCTTATAAATATATCATAAACCTGGTCGGATTGACATAAGGTCTTTACCCTCTGACTATCGTTATGTGGCTACCTATATCAGTTGTCACGAAACCAACAAAGAGCACAGAATATCACATACTGAGATAATATAAAATGCGGAAAAATACTCCTGACAAGGAACAAACAAGATTCAAGTACATCTCAATGAAATAAAGAACTTGTACATTTCTAACTAACATGAATATAATCATTTTAGCAGTTGTCAATGAGCAACTGAGATTGTAGAAATGCTGGGAATTATTATTAGTACATCCATGTATTTTTAATGGGGACTTTGTCCATCTACCTTAAGTTCAATCCATGCCTACCCATGTTGCTTCTTCTGTGAAGGTTATTCATTTAACTGGAATGGAATGATAAGTTTCCTTTTGTCATTGAGATTCTTGCTTCCTTGGGGTTTTAGCTTCAGATCTCAAATCGATGGATCACCTATGCTTGTAAAATGGGAAGAGGGTACTGGCAGAAATATCTCAAATCGGAGGTGGTAATTTTACTTTCATAAACTCTTGAACGAAAAAGGAGCTAGAGACATTGTGTTGGGAGATCTAGAGCAATCTGATAGGTACCGGGATTTTGGGTATTGTAAAAACATTAAGGTTGAGGAGGTTAAGGGTGTTGTTCGTAGAATGTGCATGGGATGAGTGACCGGGCCTGATGAGATTCCAGTTGAATTTTGGAAGAGCGCAGGCAGGGTAGGTCTAAAGTGGCTGACTGAGTTGTTTAACGTCATTTTTAAGACAGCGAGAATGCTTGAAGAATGGAGGTGAATTACAATGATCCCTCTGTACAAGAACAAAGGTAATATCCAGAGTTGCAACACCTATAGGGGTATCAAGTTGCTAAGCAACACTATGAAAGTTTGGGAAATGGTAGTGGAGATGATGGTGAGAAGATGCATGTCTATTTTCGAGAACCAGTTTGGATTCATACCGGGGCGCTCGACCACAAAAGTTATTCATCTTATTAGACGGTTGGTGGAGCAGTATAGAGAGGAAGATAGACTTACATATAGTGTTCATCGACCTCAAGAAAACATATGACAAAGTCTCTAAGGAGGTTTTATGGAGATGTTTGGAGGTTAGAGGTGTAGTTGTGGCGTACACTAGGGCGATCAAGGATATGTATGATAGAGCCAAGACCAGGGTACGGACAGTAGTAGGAAACGCATAGCACTTTCCAGTGATGATGGGGGCTGCACCAGGGATCATCTCTTAGCCCATTCTTATTTGCCTTGGTGATGGATGGACTGACGCGATAAATTCAAGGGGAGGTGTCATGGTGTATGTTATTCACAGACGACATAGTCCTGATTGATGAGACTCGCAGTGGAGTGAACGCTAAGCTGGAGGTTTGGAAACAGACTTTTGAGTATAAATGGTTCAGGCTGAGTAGGATCAAGATAGAATACTTAGAGTGCAAGTTCAGTAACGGGAGAGACCTTGATACATGTGTGGATGTGAGACTCGGTACTCAGGTCATTTCAAAGAAAGAAAGCTTCAAGTACCTCGGGTTTATTATCCAAGGGGATGGAGAGATTGATGACAATGTCACATATCATATTGGGGCAGCGTGGATGAAATGGAGGCTCACATATGGAGTTTTATGTGACAAAAAAGTTCCACCAAAACTTAAAGACAAGTTCCATATGGCAGTGGTTAGATCGACTATGTTGTATTGGGCGAAGTGTTGGCTAGTCAAGACTCCGCACATCCAAAAGATGAAAGTTGCGGAGATGAGGATGTTGAGATGGATGTGTGGGCATACAACGAAGGATATGATTAGAAATGATGATATCCAAAACAGAGTGGGAGTGGCCTCAATGGAGGATAAGATGTGGGAAGCGAGATTGATATGGTTTGGGCATGTGCAGAGGAGAGACACAGATGCCCCAGTGCGGAGGTGTGAGAGGTTGGATATGGACGGGTTCATGAGGGGTAGATGTGGGCCGAAGAAGTATTAGAGAGAGGTGATTAGATTGGATATGGCGCAGGTGCAACTTACTGAGGATATGACATTAGATGAGGATTGTGGAGGACACTAATTAGGGTAGAAGGGTAGTAGGTAGTCGAACGTAGTCCTACTTACGCTTGCAAACTGATAGTTGTAGTGTTATTATTGTAGGCCCGCTTAGCCTATCATAGTAATATGCATAGTATTGCTTTATAATCCCCGGTAGTTTGATTTCTGCTGCTATGTGTTCTTTAGTGTATTTTGTTTAGCATATTTACATGCGCTAGTTATTGCTTACCTTTTCAGAATGCGCTATAATGACTTATTCGCTTTTGATACCAACATTTTCATATTGCTTTAATTTTTTTTACTAGGTCTGATCGTTTCTCTTGCTTTGCTCTTGTTTTTGTTTTGTTTGTGCTTATGCTTTGTATTGAGCCGAGGGTCTCTCGAAAACAACCGCTTTACCTACTAAGGTAGAGGTAAGGTCTGCGTACACTCTACCTTCCCAGACCCCACGTTGTGGGATTGCACTGGGTATGTTGTTATGAATAAAATCATTTTAGAGGGACGTTCGTTTACGTTTCATTTACATTCGGGTCATGCCTAAAAGAAATAAAGATTAACACCGAACTTCTTATTACAATGCCGGAAACATTCTCCTTTATACCTTAATCTTATATGTCGAGAACTACTCTTCTTTTACCTTACCTCATAAAACAAATCCCCAATATTAGCTGTAGCACTTCGTTGAAATAACAAGGAAAAAATTGTTTATAATGTTTCATTGAATTTGAAAGGAGAAGGAACGTCATTGATGCCTAACGTTGTTCTTTTGGCTATAATCTAAAATTGGAAAGTCTCACAAAATAGAGGGCAACGTGCAGCCTTCATTACTTGCCAAAAAATGTAAAGAAAATGACTTTGAGAGATTAAGCTATATCTCCTCCCAACCTTTACCCATTTCACCACCTAAATTAACTTTTTAATTACTCATCCCTAATTATGCCACTACATCCTTGTCCCCTGTGTTCATGCAACTAGATGTTGCCACTTGTCCATAATACATGAACTATATCCACATATTAATTACTCAATAATCACAATTAATTTCTTAATTTCAATTCACTTAAATATCCTACAAAATATAATTTATCAAATTCTTATTTTTTTTGACCTAACTATAGGTTAGTTCTCAAAACGAAAAATATAACTTTTCTTATGAAAAGATAATTTCTATCCTCATAAATAAAATCTCATTTATAAATTTACTCATGTTATATATACAATTTAAGGTGTATTTAAAAAATAATAATAAAATACCTCTATAAAATTATACTTATAAAGAAAAATACATATTATCTCAAGGCAATCAAAACGGTTTAAACTTTAAAACAATTTGTCAAACTTACCTGATGTTACACTGGTCACGTAATTAAAATTTAGTAGCAAAAAGGGGGGAAATTTCTTATGTGCTGGCTGCGGAAATAAGCCAGCGGAACTTTTTTTTGTTGTTGGGTATTTAAAGAAAATATAATCTCATATACTTATCCATTTATTTTTAGTTGTCTATTATATTACAAATAATTTTAATTTTATTTATTCACTTTAAAATATTATAGGCAAGATGGATTTTTTCCTCTTATTTTACTTTTTATATTAATTATTCATTTCTAAATTATTTTTTAATTTGAGACTTAATTTTTTTTAATTACATAGAGAGTAGGAAAAGGAAAAATGGGGAGGAATTAAGTCCAAAGTTTAATAGTAATTGTCATATTGCTTTTTCGATCAAATTATATTGGCTCAACTATAGCCTATAGGTACTTATATATACAATAAGAGTGTGTGTATATTTTTTTTGTGTATTTTCGAGGATTAACATAAAATTTTCCATATCCCTATAGTACACACTTCATACGAGTATGTCAAAGTTAAATTAGAGGTGGCAAATTTAATTCATAAAATCATAGTCCGTCTAATTTATTTAAGTTTGGGCGGGTCAATTCACTTCAGTCCAACTCATCAAAATCTGGGTTGACATCTAGTCCAAATTTATCCATGAGAAATCTTTCAAAATATGTTCAAAAAAATTATTTTTTATTTGATATATTATATATCGCCATAATAAAGAAAAATAATAATTTATTAAGTATTAAAAATTTTAAAAAAATAAATAAGACAATTAAAATTTAGTAAGAATTGAACGAGTTGAGTTTTGATCCATTTTTTAACCCATTTCAATCCAACCCAATTTATAGCCGCCCAAGCAACATGATCCGCCAATTTATTAACTCAACTCATTTTAATCCGTTGAAATTTAACCAATCAGCTCATGTAACACCCCTAAATTAAACAAAATCCAATCAACATGGCTTACAAGTGACAAAGTAATGCTTGACATTCTTTCATCATCTCAAATTCTCAATGAGTAGCAAAAAGAATAAGAAAATACAAAAGAGCACACATGGGCCACGGTGACCCCTCATTTTGGCGGGAAGCAGCTCGATAGTGTATCACATTCTTCCCGTGGGCGCCATTTCAATTTGCATATACAATCCGTTACATTTCAAAACCTTCACTCATCTCATAACACACACACACACACACTCCCTGAGAATCTCACGGATTACTTTGTCACGGATTACTTCAATTGCGCTCCAATTCCAGCCGGCGATTTCCTCCGCCTCCCTCTTCCGCACCTCTCTACTTCGAACACCTCCACATTCGAAGTTCATTGTTTTGACGGGCTTCCTACACTTAGTGTCGATGTCGAAATCGAGAGATTTCCGATTGAGGAAACTCTCTCTCGCTTCTTCTCATATGTCTTTCCGCACAGGATTGATGTTGAACTTGCCGAGTTCGCCGGAAAGCCTTACTTTGACGAGCAGAGAAGTTGTTGGGTATTTTCGCTCTATGGTACTTTATAAAGTAGTACGGGAAGTATATAACTATTACAAGTATTCGAAAGGATAAACAAATGTTCAATAGTTCAACTAGTAATATGAAATTACAATTGTTACACAAGTAAAACCGGAAATTCCAGCTTTGTAGACTGAAAGATGTAAATTATTTTTGCCGAGTCGAGTGTGTAGCACTCTGTTCTAAGACATTAATATTGCCCCGTATGTATCCTTTATACGCCCGGACAATTTGTCTCCCAAGATAAACAAAGAATGGAACACTTGAGCAAAGGAAACTCAAGAGCTACGCAGTGGAAGAATATTGAGTAACGAAATGATGCCTTGGAAGCGTGTAGGAAGAAATCGCTTTTTGTTGTGTATTTTTGTGCACTGCTTTTGTCGCATCTCTTACTTGTTTTGTGCATATGTCTTAGTGCTCAACAATGGTGTAATGGGGTGTTTATATGGGAGAGGGAGTGGTCAAGCATCGCCGAATCGCTCCATAATAGCAAATAATGGCCATTACGAGGTAGTAAAGTCACCAACATAACGGGAGAAAGACCAACCGTTTGGCCATTATCGGAGGTGTAATTCACCAAAATAAATGGCTGAATTGAGCTTGACGCTTCGCTCGACCGCCGAAATTCCAACCTTCAAAAACTTGGGGACCAAACTGTACATATTGAAACTTCAGATCAAATCATAACCGAAGAATTTCGTCCAAACTGCACATCCAAACTGGGATCAAACTGTACTCCGCAAAGTTTTCGCCCAAAAAGATAATATCAGAAGGCCCATGCCACGACCCATGGACCTGACGTGAGCCCGCGAAACCGAACTGAATCAACCGACCGGACGGCGGCGGCGCAAGCGTGGTCTTTCCTTGAACCAGCACATCTAGGTCCTCCTCCTTAAACACATTGGATACCTCTGGGTCCCAAACCTCAAACACATTTCGAGTCTTATATACACAACAATTCTTTCTTCCTCTAAATGAGGAGAATTACACACAATACCACACTTTCCAGCGCTTCAAACACCTTACTTCGCTGAACTAATATCTCTTTCATTTCTCAATGAAATTTGACGATTCTTGGCCCTACGGTTATCTATTACGCATTTAGTAGATCACGACGTGGTGAAGAACCTGATTCTCCAACATACGCTACACTAGTGTTTAAGCCGCAGTTGGTTGGGTCGCAACTCCACTAAAGGCAAATTTCCAACAATCCCTCTTGAAAGAGATTTTGGCGCACTCACATGGTGTCTTTTCATTTCCAAGAATATTTCAATGACCGATGTTGCTATAAGGAGAGGTAGCCCTCACTTTGAACCTTCCATAGTTGAATACCATCTGACTTACTTCATCAAGCTACAGTGAGCGTGATGTCTTGAACGTAGTTTAGTGTAAGCCAAGACAATGATACCAACACAACAAATTCTCTTACTCTCTTCTTCGTAATGTTTTGTCCGTTTTGGCCATGGACAACGTCTTGGATTCTTAAGTGCGCTCATTTTGAAGCGGCCCGCCCTCGCACTTAACAGTGTGGTCTCCTGCAAGGTATCCCCGCTATACCCCACTTCACAAGTTGTTAGGAACCACAAAAGTTTCCCCAAAACCTAACCTCAACCTGCTGAGGAGCATTACAGGTGTTTTGAAAACTTAACCTTTACTCCACACCGCAGATAGCACTTAAAGTCTATCGCGAACGGCTTGGATTTGGTGTTTCTTTCGTAAATCACTATCCGAAGTGCTCAGTACTTCCACAGGCGATCAATCAACCTTACAACTTAGTTTTCCATTGAACCAAATTACCGGGATCTCCATCGTAAGGTTTTTCCAATTGTATTAGTCCGCATATTTTGGGTTTTAGCCCCATTCCCTGGGACAGGCAACACTCGATCTCCAGGTGCAGTCAGTTAGTAAATGCGGTGACACCGTGATGATCAATCGCCATACGGTCTTATGTCCGCATGACAAATCCTCGACAGATATGTCCGACGTCATCCGTGTCCTTCCTAAAGCCGAACGGCTAGCCACAAGTATAATCAGCTGAAGGCACGAAGCTCCCGATAAGCGGACGCCCTCTAATGAGTCGTGAAGTTACTCAACTTCTTTCATGCTTTGTATAAAGCGATAAACTCCGATACCATCTTTGAATCGGACGATGCAAGTTTGCTTAGAGGATTTTCCAAGATCCACCATACACATTTACTTGTGGCTTTGGTGTTCTTCGAGATCCGATGTCGATTTGCATCACTGTGTTCTCCCGTAACTGGACATCCGTAATACTATAATCCGAAGATAAGCGAATAATTCGGGGAGCATATAAATGCCATATCCGACTTAACGCCTTCTATCGATCATGTATTAAGATTATCGCGAACCTTAGTTCAATCGATCTGTTCGTAGGAAGATATCGGTTTGTGAAGGCGGTACAATACATTGAACTACGTGACCTGCGGCATATCGCCCTTGTCTATGGGTGCACCGTGATTCCAATCAGGGCATGATTCATATCCATCGTGGCTTCAACGAGATCGTCAACTATCGACAGCCCGTTAGATGTCTTAGAAATCTAATTCCTAAGATGTCATCTCATTACTCATATCTTTCATATCGAGACTTTGTTTCAATACGAAGTTTCACTCGCATCGTCAGTTGGTTTTCCAACCGCTGGCTTTCTAACTCGTGAGTTAATGTTTCGTGGGTCGATTCATTGTTTAAGCATTTATCCGAGACTTTCAGGACTAAAATGTTAACATTTCAGGGACCAAAATGAAAGTTGAAAAGAAGCCCAACAGCTCAAAGAAACCAGTCGATCCTCTTCTTCCAACTCTCGGCTGAAGTTAGTTCAACATCCATGCCACGTAAGACTACAACGGCCCCCGATGTTAGGCACTTCCTACAAGGGAGCACATTTTACAACCCAGCGTTCTTTTTCCGGAGGAAGATTAACCATTACACATGTATGGTTCTATATATGGAATTTATTTCTCTCTTTAGCTTCTTTCCAAAGCAGCTGGAGATAACAATTATTTGTTAATTTGTCCATGGTTCGTTCTAACCATACAAGCTAGAAGGACCGGAACAAGTCCTTGTCCCCTCTTTGCTTTGCCTCTTCCCAACATCTAGAATCCCCTGAGTTCTCGGTCAGACCGGAATATTAAGTTCCTGGATAGCCAAAGAACTTTCGAGTCTCGTAGAATGCAGACGTCTAGTTCGACAGCGAAGCCCTCGGTTCTTGTTAACCTTGAGCAATTACTCCTTTTTCCTTTTCAAGGAAAGTTATCTTATAAGAATTCAACATTCTTTGACGCCAATAGGCGATAAGTACTATCGTTATTTACTGTATCCAGGGATATGCAATCTGCGCCTTAGGCCTAACTTGACCTGTTCTAGTCCAACTTCTACCAAGCCACCCCACATCACCACTTTTGTATGCGTAGATCCTTTTCATGTCTCACACGGAGAGTTATCATTATCCTTATGCGAGTTCTCGCTGAGAATCGCATTAGCGCAAGAGACGCTTGTCACATAATTTTAGGCGTGCGGGTTTGTGGCTAACACTCATAGGATCGAGGTGAGTCATGAATCGCTTTAATGAACCGCTCACATTCTCTTCCCTCTATCGCTATGAATTTCGCAATCCATAGTGCTTAGTTGATTTTCAACTTACGCTTTGTAGCGCTTTATCCGCTTCAACAACTTCATCTTTGCTTTTTATCAAACAAAGGATTCCATACGCTGTACCATCATCAATGAAGATCACAACGACTTGTCTCCCCCTCTATTTTGTATAAACTTCAAATCACCCAAGCAGGCGTGACTAAGTTCTGCAGTGAGCTGCTTCTTTCGCTATTCCTTGACGGAATTTGGAAAGGTGATTTTGCCTCTTCGCCTCACATTCATTTTGAGGGTTTATGTCGAAAGCGAGGCAACAATCTCAACATCATTAGCTTTTGAATGACTTATTATTTAACGTGTCTTAATCTATGATGGCATAGATGCACGGATTACAAATATATCATTCATTGGGCTAGAGCATTATATTGTACCATTCTTAGTTATTACGCACTGCTGACTAGTCTCAAACCAACTTGACCAACAACGCCCCTTAAACCAAGTTAGGAATACGTATCATCTCTTTTAGAGTGATCTTATTTCCTGAAGTCCTATTGAGGACAACCTCTCCAAATTCTTTGATTTTAGAGGTGGCGTTGCTTCACATGAACAACCTTGTCGCGTTAGTTGGGCGAACCGATCATATGTGATCTCGACACTCGCCCACTTCGCTGCTTTAAGGCATCGAGTGTCCAATTTCTTTACGCTTTTCTTTGCATCATTAAGACTGAAACTCCGCCCACCTTACTAGGTGTCCATTACTTTTCTTATGAGATGAATTGGTCCTACTCTAGTCGCCTCGAGGCTTTATATGACCGAGTGTCCAATATCATCATATCAAAAGAATTTTGGCTCCACTCCGATGCCTGAGGCTTTATATGATCTGAGTGTCCAATATCATCCTACGAAGGATCTTCGCCAAATGGTGTGACAAAGCTCAACGCCCCTAACTTTTAGACTTCTTCCGTTATGATTGGTGCCCGATAATTCTTGGCGCTACTTAAGAGTGGTACAGCAGACAAGCTTAGTGGATCTCTTTCCATCGTGTATGAACATACTTTACACTTTTAATAATTACACTTAAAAGAACGGATCTTTTAAGTTGCTTTACAATCCAATCTTTAAACGGAAAAGACGTGATTAAACTCCGATTTTTTTTTTAAAAGCCGTAAGGAATATAAATTATTTTCATATTCCTCCTTACTTTAATCCATTTTTAATCGGACATCATTTAATCTTTTATTCTTGACAAGTAAGAAAAATACTCATCATCTAATCTTTATTCTTGACAAGTAAGAAAAATACTTATCCCAATTTCGGATTCTCGCTCACTTCACACTTCATCGACTGAGTGTCCATCCTTCTTACCATTATTCTGATCTTTTGTCCTGGATAGATACAGCCTTCATGCAAGATAGAAGTACATCTTCGCCTTTCTCTCTTGTCCCACTTGACATCCTCAGGCTCTCGAGCGCTTGTTCGCACTTCGCCTGCAATAAAGGACACTATGAATACGCTCATCATCATCACTCTTCTACCGTAAAACCATTGCCATATTGATTTGGTCACACAACTTTTGACCGACATCTTTCAATACTAATAGTAATACTATACAAATATTGTCTTAAGTTGTTGGGTATTTTCGCCTTTATGGTACTTTATAAAGTAGTACGGAAGTATATAACTATTACAAGTATTCGAAAGGATAAACAAATGTTCAATAGTTCAACTAGTAATATGAAATTACAATTGTTACAGACAAGTAAAAACTGAAATTCCAGCTTTGTAAGACGGAAAGATGTAAATTATTTTTACTTTGAGTCGAGTGTAGCACTGTCCTTAAGACAATATTGCCGTATGTATCCTTTATACGCCCCTGGACAATTTGTCTCCCAAGATAAAATAAAGAATGGAACACTTGAGCAAAGGAAACTCAAGAGCTACCGTGAAGAATATTGAGTAACGTAAATGATGCCTTGGAAGGTGTAGGAAGAAACTGCTTTTGTTCAGGTATTTTTGTGCACGCTGCTGCATCTCTTATCGCTTTTTCGTGCATATGTCTTAGTGCTCAACAATGGTGTAATGGGTGTTTATATAGGAGAGGGAGTGGCTTTATCACCGAAATCGCCTAATAGCCAGCCAAATAATGGCCATTATGGAAGTAGTAAAGTCACCAACATAAACGGGAGAAAGACCAACTGCTTGGGCTATTATCGAGGTGTAATTCACCCAAAATAAATGGTGAATGCAGAGCTCGGACGCTGCTCGACCGCCGGTAAATTCCAACTTTCCAAAACTTCAGGACCAAACGTACATATTGAAACTTCAGGATCAAATCGCACAACCTAAAGAATTCCAAAGATAATATCCCCTGCGTGAACTCCGCGTGGAATCGAGCCGGACCGACGGCGGCGGCGCTGCGTGGTCTTTCCTTGAACCAAGCAATATCTAGGTCCTCCCTCCTTTAAACACACTGGGATACCCTTGGGGTCCCAAACCCCAAACACATTTCTCGAGTCTTATATACACAACAATTCTTTCTTCCTTCACCGATGATGAGAATTACACACAATACCACACTTTCCATGCTTCAAACACCTTACTCGTGAACCAATATCTCTTTCATTTCTCAATGAAATTTGACGATTCTGGCCCTACGGTTATCTCATTACTTAGTAGATCATGCATGTGTGAAGAACCGGATTCTCCAACATACGTTACACTAGTGTTTAAGCCGTTAAAGTTGGTCGGTCGCAACTCCCGCCAAAGGCAAATTTCCAACAGAAGTTGCAGTCCAGAGTAAACAAGCGGAACTACAAATTCAGAGGTAAGTGCTGAGCATAGTTCAATTTTTTTTAGGGTTTAAATTTTATTCATTAACTTAATTGTGAAAGTATTCACCTATCTGATGCATCTGGTAATGGTTCCGTGTAACCTTACAGTGACCTAAGAGGCTGATAATATAAGGAGGATCTAATTCGCTTAGAAGCTAAGAATTTAAGGTGTGAAGTTTTTCGTGAGAGAATTTAATTGTAAACGTAATGTCAAATTAAAATGCATACTTAGGTTGATTGAGGATCTCTCCCAATTTGCATTGACTTTGCTGTTAATTTCCGTGTGATCTGTTTATGGATTTGTCACTACTCTGGCTACCAACCACTTCAATCCGCAGCAGCTGAAGTCTAGAATATGAAACTCAATAGTCAATAGTTATCACTTTTAGTTTGAAAAATAATTTTAAGAGATACTGCATGTTGACAGAAATTTGATATGATTATATTAAGATTTTAAGACGTTTCTTCTTCATAATGTTACAAATTTCTAATGTAGGGTTTATGGTGCAGATGTGATTATAATAAGAGAATTGTTTTATGTTGCATGATTCGGAACTCATATTCATTCTATAACCTTCCATTTTTCTTAAACATACGACCAAAGGTTAAGGTTTTTTTTGCAAAATATAAATAAATCTTTAGAATTTTAAGATCTCAGATTCCTGGTAGACTTTCTCGTGAGGGCTCCATGTGCTTCACCGAGGCAGTACTACCTGAGTTTGTATTGTAATATTGGTAACTACTTGTTTTTATGAGGTAATGTTATGTAGAAGCGTAATATGTAAAAGCGTACATGTGCTGCGTCGTCTTTCAGAAAACTAATGAGGTTTTTGCAACGAAAAGAAACTTAATCTCAACTGAGATAGAGTAGAAGTTGATTTCTAAAAGTAACACTAGTTTTCTTCCACATTAAAATTACATCTGTTTTAGGCTGCTTATATACTTACTTATTTCAGTGGACTATGGTTTCCTATGGCAAGGGGAAGGACAATCTTGAAATGGTCCAAATTGAAATTCCGGAGCTGGATTCATCCTCACTTCCATTGATAAACCATCTCAGCGATTAAGCAGATATAATTTATATACTACTAGCTAAATTCTCATGTGGAAATTCTGCATTTGTTTGTTCACCTTTTGTCAGCTAGAGGACATCCCTTATTTCGGAAAGGAGAACATGTCGATTCCCTCTCAGATTTCAGATGATGAAAATAAGCTGGTAATATTCTGATGAATTACATACTTCTTCTGGCATTCAAGTTTTTAGGACTGCAGGGAAGTGCTTTTGGTTTATCTTGCTAACTTTTGCTATGATGGTGAACTACATAGGGTAGGAATTACCAACTGCTCCCTTTCTGTCAAGGAAGAAGTCTTTAGTCAGAAATGAAAAACGGGTGGTTCATATTGATGGAAGAAGCTTGGTCATTTCCAATATGATATAATCTTTAATTACATGCGTGGCTTGAAGATCTCAAGTCTTAAGATAGTCTGTTCTTTCATCTCTTCTATATATGGATGCAGCTGGAGACTCTGATTCTGAAGACAACGTCATCTAGCTTTTCTCTTGTTGGCCTCAATCATCATTTGAGAGACTATATCACTATTTACTTCTTTTCTGTTTTCTGATTCTCTTAACTTGGTTATTGAAAACTAAGAATCGCCTAATAAGGTTCTTAAACACAATTTGCTGGGATATTGTATGCAACCAAGTCCATTCATGTGTCAATATGTCCCATCCTTCAGATTCAGACATCTTTCCTTTTTATATCATTCTACGGGATAATGATGCTTAATGACACAGTGACCTTTTATTGAAGTCTGTTCATTGTGGTGGACTGTGAAGAGATTTTACTCCATGCCATCATGTTAATTTACTTTTATCAGACTGCATATAGGAAAGTGAAGGACCTAACCAATTAAAGCACTACTTTCACTTTGTAAATGCTCCACGAACTGGTTTGGCACATCATTGTTCACTTATTGCAGGATATTGCCGGTCTTGAAGTTAGGCTGCAACATTCCCTTGACACTCTGCAATCAATTTGTTCAGTGGATGACATCTGTTCTGTCTCTTTTCTGGAGAAAAGCTCTGATCCAATGGAAGATAGTGGTTTCAGTCAGGGGAAATGTCATTGTAGTACAGATTTCTTTCCTCTTCTTGAAGTGGACGAGGCAGGTTTGGGTATTGTCAGTGACAACTCTACAAAGGAGAAAGTTCTAATCTTTGAAAATATTGAGCTTCAGTGTGAGACACCAGGAAGTGATGGAATGGGTAACATAAATGAGCTTTTGGATTCCACAAAGTTTGACACATTGCAACACCTGTCAAATGGTAGTTAAGCAACGGACTGCCTTGAAGTTGGGGTTCCGTGCTTGAATATCTCTTTAGAGATGGATTTGATAAGTATTATTGAACTTGAGAAAAACTTAGTGATTGATCAAGGCATAGAAAATGATGGTCCAATATGGGTAGGAAGCCCAATCATTTTTGATGAATTGCAATTCTTTGATTCAGACCTTTATAATTGGCATTTTGTGGAAGAAGAGAAGTGCAAGTGTCGAGAAGACTTCTTCAATTTATCGGGAGAGATAGACGTTAACAGCATTGACCTTTGCTTGAACTTCATCGACAATGAGATGCTTGTATCAGACTTTTTGTTCTTTAGTGATAGTCCACAAGAACCAAACAGAGTGGAGAGCAAAGAAATGTTGAGTTTACCTTCCAATACCATTCCTGTTTCTCCCATGCCTTATAACATGAAGTGTCAACTAAGTTGCTGAAGGATGGAAAGTTCTCAACTGAAGGAGTATCAACCCAATGTAGTTCTAAAAAGGCATCTTTGTTTGGTGACTCCTGGTCAGAATTTAATGATCTTGATTTTTTCTTAAATCCAAAAGAGTATGGTAGAGACAAAGATTATAAACCAGCTTACAGTTCCATTGATACTAATGCCATGGGCCAGAGCAGGTTTCTCTCGTCTGCTACCACATTAGTGCAACCTCAGCAATGGAATATCAAGGTGCATCAAGTATCATTGTCTTCGGATAATCTACTTCTAATTGATGAACTTAGGAAAATCTTTCAAGTTATCTTTGAAAGATGGAGAGAGTTAATTGAGACTCAGGATCCATCTCAAGCTGTGGATGATATTGCTATTCTCTGCCTTTCAAAGAAACAACTCATCAACTTGATTAAGAAAAGAAGTGTGTGCAGGACTTCTTTGTTCCAGGATGGTGATAACACAATGTCATTGGTCACATTGTTTGCGGTAAAGCAGATGGTTTGGTACCTGTGCTACTATGGTCTGCATACAACCTATCTATACATAGAAAAGTTGTACAGAAGCTTCCAGGGATTGGACTCTAAACTTGACTTCCTCTACAACTTCATAAAAGATGTACATCAGAAGGGTGAAAAAGATATGCATAAGTTCCATCCATCGCTTTCTGTTATTAAGGATATACTGCAGGAGTGCATGAGCAAGGGTAGTTCAAAAATATTGGTTGTGGCTGAGCCAGTGTTCTGGTGGTCATTGAAGAAACTATTCACTTCCATGAATATATCATATAGTCAACCACAGAATGGACAAAAGAATGATTGTTACAAATTAGAAGATGCCAGCATGCAAATGATTCACGAATCACGTTGCTGTTTAGTAACCCAAGAGTAAGTGGTAGTTCCTACAGAAATATGCTGGGATATTGGCCTGTTTAATAGTATGGTTGATCAAACTTACAGTGATTTCTTGGCTGTATCCTTGTATTTAGGATGTAGTCTTTGGCTCTTTGCTGTTATTTCCAATTGTGTTCACGACAAACACTAACATTTTGACAGCTAGCATGCTTAGTCCGTAGTGATTCACATAGCAGAAGTTATCTGTTTTCAACCAGGCTGGAAAATTAGTAGTAAATTTTGACCTCTTCAGACTCCAGCTTGACATTTTGGTAGTCTCGTAATTGCTGTTTCGTTCCTTATAAAGAGAACTTTTAATTGGGTGATCTATAAAATTCTCGTGTAAACTTAAAGATAGGTAGTCTTTTTTAGCTGCAAAGCTACTTTTGATCGGAACTAAGATATTAATTCTTATAAGATCTATTTGCTGTGTAAATGGTATTAATGCTTCACAACAATAACCTATAGATGTGATATTAATGTTCTTATGATTCTCTGCAAGAGAAGCATTCAGATTATTGCCATTAAAATGTAATTATGCAAAAAGTTCTCAAAATATTAACTAGTGATACATAGTAATTCAATAATTTAACAAGAAAAACGAAAAATATCTACAGAACTGGGAGAATTTGAATGAATTTACTTTTCATGAATTTGAATGGGTGCTTATTGCTTAAGAATCATATTTTCTTTTGATAAATTGCCATAGAATGCTGAGGTAGTACCACCGGAAAAGAATGTTGACTTCACAGTCAAACTCTTGAGTTTGAACTATTGCAATCCTTATAAAGTGTTGAATATCTGATGGTCTTGGTTGATGACTTTTAGACTTTTAGTTTGTTTTTTCTCTTATCTCTTTTGTATTAGATCTTTGTTCTCTAACATGCTTGAATGAAGCTAGTTATTTGTTTTAGTATTAACTTAAACCAAAATCTTAAACTGGCCGATGGGGAATTCACAGATAAAATCTAAAGTTCACCATAAAAGTATCATGGCAGACAACATGTAGTTTGGCTACATTGAGACGGTTCAAATTTGTTTATTCTTAATATTGTTTACCACAATGCTGTTGACAAGTTCCCTAAATTTAAAATGAGATTTAAGGAAATGAATTGATATTCCATTTTTTCCCCAGGCATCTGTTTGCCTCATTTCCATTTGACAAATTTGAGATTATCTTGGAATATGGAGGTTCACATTGATCATCTAAAGTATCTTCCATCTTGCCAAAGTCAGATAGAGTTCCTCCTCTTCATTTCCTTAAGCTGGAGCTGGAGGATCCCAGTGTCGCGAAAGCACTTTGTGATGGCGTTGACATGCCCAACACAGATGAACCTATTATGGCAAGTCTCTATCTTTCGCTTGATACCGATCTGTCTATCAGTTTGACAAATATCACATAGTTTTGTGTGTCATTCCAAGGAACACACCAATTTGTTTTTGTAAATGGAATGAAAGTTTGAATACTGTCAAAATTTTCAATATTCTTATTCTTTTGCTATTGTGTTTTTTGAGTCACACTCTATGGTTCAATTTGCATTGAAGTGTTAACAACCATGATATCCGAACTCGAGATACGTGATGGTTGTTAATTCTTTGAGTTAGAATATGGTCGGTTATTAATGTTGCAGGTATGAGCTTGTACTTTTGAGTACTTGGGTTTCTTCCCTTCCTCATTTTTTGGTGCTCTGCCTGCCTTTTCTTATTTGGTTGAAATAATTCTTCAACATAGTTGACTTGATTCCCTGTTCAAGCCCCCCAGTTGTGGGGAATTTACCTCACTCTTTCTCTACTCTCAACGAGATTGACGTTACATTTGAAGAACTGCTGAATTTCCTTCCAGTGGAAAAGAACTTCGAGGATGGAAGCATGGAAACATTACTGGGAAATGAAGCTTGCTCTGCTGCAGCTCAACATGCCATGTTCAGTTTAAGATCTGTGCAAAATCGCGGAGGCACAGATGGCTGTCCTGAGACAATCATTATAGTTAACACGCACAATTTTGATAAGGAAATGGTAATTTCAAGGAGAAGTACGTACCAAAAGATTCTTGCGTTTGAGAAGAAAGGAGTACAGGTCGTAGAGCGTGATTTACGCCAGACTGTTGATATTATAGTCAGTGCATCAGCTTGCCTTGTTTGGTATGACTGCAAAACCATTGCAAAGAAAGCTACTGCAGCTGATGAGGCTTTCTCTTGCTTGCCTCTGTGTGTTGAGAATATTGCAGCAAGTATTTTGACGTCACTCAGCTTAGCTTTCAGTGGCTGCATCCTGGTAATTGGCTTGTTTTGTTTTTGTTTTCAAACTGTTCACGCCTAAACAGTGTTGTGCTAGATTTAAGGTATGCATTGCATTTATTTCAGAAAGAGCAGTGGAAAACCAAAAGTAAAAAACAATGGACTTGGTCCAATATCTGAATGATTTTCCACCTTGTAAGATAGGAAACATACAGATTATTAGCTGCAAACCCAAGTGTTTGAGATCAGAAAAGGATTGTTCAAAAATTGAATATGTCCTTTCTATTTCGACTTCCCATATTATGTGTTAACAAAAATATTTTATGCTTGTCTAAGTTCATTCTATGTAGCTTTCTAGGGTCTTGAAATTTTTACTGTCCAACAACAACAACATACCCATTGTAATCCCACAAGTGGGGTTTGGGGAGGGTAGTGTGTACGCAGATCTTACCTCTACATTGGGAAGGTAGAGAGGCTGTTGCCAGGAAACCCTCGGCTCATTGGAGAAAAATCTAGATAACATTTTTCATGCCCTGATTTGTGTTCAGTTAATTGCTGTTGCAGCAATTGTAAGATCAGGATTACAATGTCAATAATGAGAGACAGATAGTTGAGAATACTAATTTGAAGAGTTTAAGGTGATTCCTACAAATTATAACATTCCACTTACATACACTTCAATGAGTTAAAATGAAATACCTTATAGTCCCCTGATATAAAGACGCCCTCCCTGATTTCTTATAATATCCTTTTACTTCCATCAGGGCTACTTGTCACAATTCACCATGTACCAGAGAGTCTGATTCCAGCTACGTCATTACTGATCTTTACTTTGCTTTGTCTTGACACCCTCAACCATCATTTCATCGTAGTGCTCTTTTATCTCTAGCTTACTTTTAACTCCAAATTTCAAAATATTGGCTATTCTTAATGATCATTTGGTAGTACTTAGTACAATTGAAAGCATGCAAAAATGCAATTACTGGAAGTAACATCATTGAATGAGTAAGAAAAATTATGACAATCTGATGATACAGAGTAGGCATGGTATCAATTCGATATTGGAAATTGCAAGAGTTATGCATCTATTAGGTCCTGGTAGACCTGTTTTAGAACTTCCTGGAGATTGAGAAACTATCATGAACTTGTCAGCTAAAAGAGGAATTCAAATATTACTTCTCAGACTTTTTTCTTTACGCTTCCAATCTCTCAGTTCTTCCTTGTTTCTTAGCTCCAAATGTTAACAATTGCATTGCAGATGTGATGCCAGTGATCAACTTGAGATAGGCATTCTTTTTGGTCTCTGTCAATATTTAGAAAAACTGAGTACTATCACCATGTGCACGTAATATCTCTCAACTGCAGTTACCTTGTTTACATCATGATGATATAAGCACAAGATGATGATCTTCATTACATGGTTATCCTTGAATATAGCGGATTACTTCAAAGAAGTAACGATGACTGGAAATGGAAATAAGAGTACTTATTTGTCATAGTTTTAGAATGGACCAAGATAGTCTAGCATGAGCGCTGCTTACACATAATGTTTTGTTCATAATATTTAGTGTTTCCTGGCCATTTTCTTTAGGTCTTTGAGGGAGAAAGTGACTTTATATCTGGAATTATGGAGTCATCTGATGAGCTCTATGCTGCTGCTGCTAGCTTGGGCATGGATATACAGATCTTTTATTCGTATTCTTCTGAGATGACTGATGAGATCATATTATCGTGTATCGAACTTTCGTTCGTCGAGGACAAGCAGAGGGCTCTATTCTAAGATGCCTGAGTCACAAACGCTGGCAGAATCATTCCTTACTGCATTTCCTTCAACCAATTCACTCTCAGCTCATGCAATATTGTCTTCAGCGGGCTTGCTTGTTGAGTTTCTGGAATGGACACGTGAACATAGAATTCATGCAGTCCAGAAATATTAGGTTCCTGATGAAAGCATCAGATTACTGAGTGCTTTGAGCAGATTTGGAGAGCGGGAGGATTCTAAATCGGGAATGACAGATTGCTCCTCTTCTGTTTCTTCTGCTCCAGACTCTGAAAGTCTTCATTTCAAAAGCACCTATGGGGGCACGAAAAGAAAAACCACCCGGGATGTTGAGAATCTCAATATGCCTAAAAGTGAATTATTTGATTTTGATCCACCAAGAACATTTTCTGAAGGCAGACTGAATCATCCCAGAGCATCTAGCCTGCGTTATTCTTTGATTTCAGAAGATATCAACTTGTTTGATGAATTTGGGAAGTCTAGCTTATCATTTGACAACAAACCGTGTGTTCACAGACAGTCATTAGACACCTATATGACAAAAGATCTTTTTGAAGTAAATGAGCTCTGTGACTATCAGATGAGAAAAAAATCCACTGATGGAGGGTGGTGAGTCAAATAATTTCAAGGCTCCACAAATTGATGTGTGTTTGCATCCAAGAGAGAGAGTTGATGTGGGTATGATGAGCAAATTGGATAGACCAAACAACTATTCAGGAAATTTTAAAGAGGATATCGCAGGTGAGGTTATTAACATTGATGATACTGTTGCATCTGGAAAAGCTTTTCATAATGCAAAATACAAGTCCTTTTCTACCAGGTGCATGCAATGGAGACTCCTACAACAGGAGTTCCTACAGCTACCAAAAAGCTCTTTTTTGGAGCAAGTGATCTCCAAGAATTTCTAACCACTGTAGAAATTGACTCTAGCCCAGATGCCTGCACTTCTGTGAGAGATCCTGAGCAAGGATCAAGTTAAGGAATGGGACAGCATTTAAATGCAGGCTTCAATCATAAGAATACTCAATTTAAGCACCAGAAATGGGTCCCAGAAGAGGGTATATCCCAGAAAGTAAAATGTTTGAGTGATCTGACGAAGTAAGAAAAAAATACAGCCTGTTATGGCAAGACCACTTTCAAACGCACTTCAATCCACTCGATTGCAGCAAGGTTCACCCTGGACAATTGAATTTTCTGAACAGAATCAGCGCGTCAGCAATCTCTCCCATGTGACTTATCAGTCCCTTGTTACGGTCCCGGTAAATCATCAAAAGTTACAAAGAGAAAGAGTCCATCTACTCTGGAACTTTACAAGTACCAAGGAAACAGTTTCCAAGAGGCAGCAACCAGGAGAAAGAGGCGTATGAAATGCATGGAGCTACCAGCATCCACTAGTGACAAGCCTCTAGATCATCCTATTTCATCATGGTCACCCGTTGATAAGAGAGCAAAACGCGTACGCCTGAAATAATTTTCTTTTTTTTAAAAACAAAACTGAATTTAACTGTACTTCTTTTTGAATAGTTTGTTATTTCCTCATTCGACAATTCTTCACATTATGACTAACTGCAGGAGCTATCCTTCGCAACAAATGGAAATGGAGGGCAAACTAAACTGGTATAGTGTGATAAGAACTCTCATGCATTTGGCCGACGATATTAACTCTGACATATGAGGTATATTGGGCCAATACAACTGAGCTCTCAGTAAGTGTCAGCTCATAGATTTTTTTGGAACCTTACATTCCTGGGACATTAAATATTAATCAAATTGAATGATCATTTACAAATCATGTAGCATAATTGCAATTGCTGGTGTCGGAAAAATGTTGTTCACCATGTACTGAGCCTCTATTTTTTCCTAGTCATATAATTCTTCTTTAGCATCTCTGCTCTGTGAGTTCAGCCAATTATGGAAGTGGCAATCAACAATATCAAGATATGTAAGACTTTTTTTTCGCCTTTCTTGTAGAAGTCTCTTTATTTGAGAAGCAAGCACATGTTATGACTATACTTGTAAATGGAGTACTGAAAGATAAATAGTTTACTGCTAATGCTATAATTGGGAGCACACAAGGCTTCTGATTTTATCTGAGACTTTTTGGTCTACCTAAGCTACTGTTGCACCGATAATATTGAAGGAAACCTGGCACTTAGAAAAATAGAAAGAATGACCTTATTATGAATAACTTCCCCCTTCTTTGCCTTTCGGGGAGTGGGGGTGGGGTGGGGGGATGTACCACGAGCCCGTAAAATATGTGCAGCCTAATTTGCATAGATAGATTGACCAGCTGCATTTGTAGTATCTGAAATTAAGCACCATGTATGATCATGGTAAAGGACCAAGATTTAAACTTTACAGGAAAGTTGACATGCTTTTACATTTCTTTGATGTGAATAATTTGTGAACGTTATCAACTGATCTTCAGATATTATGTATCTTACAGAAGGAATGAAACCTGGATATACTGATTGCAAATAATCTAGTAAGTAGACAAATTGTGTTGGCCAAAAATGAATGATAATGATCACAAGAGATTCTAACAGGTTGCTTGTCATGACCCGGAAGTTGAAAGTTTAAGGAGTTGAAGTAACTTACTATTATCAGGGAATCTGCTTGTTTAGACCTTATTCTCCACTGCTTCATTTACCTTCTACAGAAGGTTGACTTGCACAAATCTCATGAGTGAATCATATACCAGTCAAAAAACTGCTACCTCTTTCCATTTTTTAAATTGCGCAAAGCCATGACAAGTTGTTGCCTTTCACCTTCTACCTCTGCAAATTTGAGACTTATTTCTGAATATCTCTCTTGTATTTCCTTCAATTCATGCTCCACGTGTTTGTTTCTCTCAGTCAATAAATCTACCTGACCTCGTAATTCTTCTGGATCATGTATATTTTGGGACTGGCCATTGATCGTTTCTGTTGCTCTCCCTGAATCAACTTCTCTTGATCTGCAGAAAGAACATCAAATTAAATTGTGTCTTGTTTATCCTTCCACATAACTGCAGTTTCTCAGTGTTGATAAATTTGTTTGAATAGATGCATAGCTATGGTTCAGTAAAGTTCTATAGTATACCTTGTTATATTAGCAATTTTTCTGGATCCATTCTGCACAATTCTTCCTTCTGTAAAGCCATTCCCTTGGTGATGAATGTTCTCCCCCATACATTTTCTTCCTCCAGCAACAATACTATCCTGAGTTGCTTCTGCAGGTGGTTCATCCTCCTGTATGTCAAGACCAGCAGTTCCATTAGAAATATAGTGATGCTTTGTGAAGGCTTTTTGTGAGTCTTTTGCTAAGCAGAGTCAAAGACTCGAATGAGAATACAGGATTCTAAGGTGTAGAAAACATGACAGAAAAAGTCAATGAGTTGATGTTCAGTGGAATCAACTCCTTATGTCTGTGAATATGTTACTTTAAATCTAGGTCAATGGTTTAATGGACTCTCGCTGTTTCATATGAATTGACAATTTGACTTGCATAAAGATGAAATAGATTTGGCTTTCATGCTATATTTATAGTTGTAGAAGAAAGTATTAAGGTACTAAGAATTGTTAAGTTTGTGTTGAAGCTCTCCAGGAACCTTGACGTCATAGTTTAATACAAACTGTTCTGTGAATTTGGACTCTTGGAGCATGCAGACGTCTGTAGATTATCATTATTTGTAGCAAGTACATCAAATGCTGGTATCTAAAAAGGACATGTATCATAAAAAATGGGAGAGAATTTCCTATCAACATGATGAATGCTTATACAACCTAGAAAGGATAACCTGTTTGTGAAAGTCATCATTATGATTCTTTGTCATATTCTCTGAATTTAATTCACCTCTAGGCATTGAGTATTATTATTGAAGAAAGGGATACACCTAGAATATTAAGTGAAACAGTTTCTTCTCTTTTCAAGCCTTCTATAAGAAATGAGTAATTCTGCAACGTTTTATTTGACTAACTTTTTTATTAATGCAACGTACCTGTTCCTGTAATTTGAGCACCAGTTTCATCAGGTTCTCATTCTCCAACTTCAGTTGATTTATACTGCATCTCATTTCATCATTCTGTAGGTGTAGCTTCTTTACTTCTGATTGTAAGGTCTCTTCAATTTTCTTCTTTTGATCCAATTCAGTCCTCAGGGGAATTAGTTCCTCCTGAAACATTTCTGCTTCCCTCCTCACTGAAACTAGCTCCCTCTCAAATTCCTTTTGCATGGTCAATTTTTGCTCTACCTCCATTTCAGCAGTCGATTTTTCCATTTGTTCATCATCATATCCTCTCTCCATTGATGAAGCTTTCAGCTCAAGAACTTCTCTTTCATAATGATCTTTTGTTGATTTAAGTTCTTCTTCAGATTTCTGCAGTAATTCCTCTAAAATTTTGTTCTCCTTACGCAGAACATTTGTTTCCATCACTGCATCATTGACCAGTTCTTCTTTCTCATCAATCTTCATTGTCATTTCATCTGATAGTCTTTTTAATTCCTCCTGATGTTTCTGAGCTGCCTTAGCAATACTCCACCTTGACCTTTTCAATGCCTCCTCTGCTTTTATGGCCCTCTGCTCCTGCTTAACTTTGGCTTGAGTGACTGCTTGCAGATGTTCTTCAAATTCCGGTGCCTGCGTTTCCAGTTCTTTCTCCAGCATTGAAACATGTGTTTCAAGTTCGTTTATCGTATCCAATGATTTTGAGTACTGTAACGTTTGTGTTTTCATTTCTTCCTCCAGTCTCTCCACCTGGAGTTTAAAGTGCTTTACAGTGGCTAAAGATTCTGAGTGTTCTTGTTGCGTTTTCAGCTTTTGCAGCTCACATTGCTCTAGGTCATGATTAATATCGTCATTTTCCGTCTCCAGCACTTGGCAATGGCTTTCAAGCTGGTCCATCTGTTCTTTCATTTCATTGTTGTCTTTCTTGTAGACCTCTATTTCATTCTGTAGGTTTTCAATTGTCTGCTTCATTGCTTGAGATACATCAGTAATTTTAAGCTCCTTAGCTTTTCTATCTTCATTCTGACCAATCTTGAGATGGGTTCTCTCTGCAACGGCCTCTAGCAAATCCTTATTGGACTTGACTTTTTCAGAAAGATACGAAATGTCCTTATCTTTCTGGTCCAACATTTTGTTGAGGTCTCTTACTGTAAGAATCAGCTCAGAATTTGAGTCTTCCGTCCTTTGCAGCTTCAGCATCAATTTGCTATTTAAGTTCTTCTCTTTCTGAAGTTTATGCCTAGTTTCTTCCAATATAGCTGTCGATTTTCTGTCATCTGCTCCTGTATTATCTGAAACTGCTGCATCCACCTCATCTGTACATTTCAGCTTAAGTTTCTCGCATTCGGTTTTAAGGACATCTCTCTCCTCTTTTAGGTTGACAATTTGTATCGACTGTTCCTTTGCCCTTTTGGTCTCTTTCACAATTTGCTTTCTGAGTGTCTGTAGTTCTATTTCTGACGACTCTGCCTGACGTCCGAGCATTATGATCTTATTTTTCATTGACTCAAAACTATAGTTTGAAGTTTCTTGGGCAGTGTCTCTCAGAAGTTCCTCCTCTGATTTGTGTGTTGTATCAATTACACTCCCATCTAAATCAGAGCCAAGCGAGCAATCTGTGGATGATCTCTGATGTAGATGTCTTTCAAGGGGATTAAGTGCATTCCGTGGGGTGAACTGTTTCACAAGACTGTTTTTTGGTTGAGAATCCCGTGGGACACTATTTTGCTTGGAATAATGAAATGTTTCATTCAACTCTTCACCCTGTGGAAGATAATCAAAAAAGTTTACAGTTTGCACTATGAGATACAAATAGTTTCTCTGGAGCATGAACGTGTTTAAAGTGTTATTCTATTTGTTGAGGACAACATGGGCAAGATGTATTGAAACCGAGGGAATACATGCTACATCTGACTCTATCTGAATTGTTGTATTTGATTGTCTTTGTCATCTGCATTTTAGCGTCTCTCAATTGTGTCATGAAATTTCTATTTGGAAATACGTAAAGTTAAAGTAAATATAAGTATAGGGGACTTGAAAATGATTCTAGCTGATGAAAAGAAGACATAACATAGAAAACCATCCTTGAAGTAAGATAATACTAGTGTAACAGTGAATGATATTGTTTGTTAGAGATTAACAATGTTCCCAATTTTGTTGTATAAGAGTTTCCAAAAGTGTTTATAATGGTTTGGCAAAACCCATCACATAATACTTTATTCAGATTCTATTACGTGTATTGGAAAACCTTAAACCTGTCCTCTTTCTTGTCAGTCCAATGTTCATTCCAGAAGTGAACCTCAAACCAGTTACACATGTTGGAGGACGTTTTCGCTCCAGTTCGTATAAAGGTTCCAACTGGATTTGTATTGCCTCTAGATCTTTTATAAAGAGAAAAAGTGAAGAACTATATCAGAAATTGTGTTACTGTTATTTGAGAAGTGAATCTTTACGGTGATAGCCATGACAAAAGGTTTTAATCTGAATAAATATTATTGTTCCAAACTCTGAGGATTGAATCATTCAGCTGTAAACAGAGAAGCTCAATTCCCAAACTTCACTGTTCCATGTTTGTCTTCTTCCCAGTTCTTCACTAAAGTATTTAAAAGGAATTGCTTTAAGTTCTTACACTTTTCCTCCTCAGTCCAAACTATTTGAGTATGTCTTTCCTCCAGACTCAAACTTTAAGCTCCACAAACTAGGGCCAAAATGGGGGATATTTCAGTACGTGATAATACTGTATGCAGTGAAATGAAGAAATGCAAAAGTATATAAATCTGAGACCTTACTTCAGTAAATGTACAACGTCCATTTCCATAATGGTCATTGCTTCCTAGTTCTGTTTCAAAGCTTGGATCTAGAGATTCAGTCCTTGAAATTTCACTATCTTCAGTGTGCCTGATTTTTTTTTTGGTTAAAACTCTGCTTTAGTATCCAAAAAACTTGTAGATAACTGAAGCCAGATTGAAAACAAATTTATCATGGCGTTGAATGCTCAATCACCTGGTTTCGTGAGCTCCTTCCATATTCTGTACTGCAACCTGTTTCATATGTATATCTTAGAATAACATAGTTAAACATAAAAGGCTTTTAATTTACTTTGTTAGTGATAAGAAATAGTACTTGAGCCTAATTCAACCTCAAAAGCCAGCTCATGAGGGAAAGATTGCCTAAGACCATATAAAGAGACCACAACCCATTCCCTCAACCAATGTTGGACTTACACTCCCTCACATGCTCAAGACTCAATGGGAGTATGGATTATGGGGCCCAACACTGAGAAATATAACAATGAGATTTATGGGTCTAGCTCTGGTACCATGTTAAGTAATCAACCTTGGGCCTAACTCAACCACAAAGCTAGCTCATGAGAGGATGGTTGCCGAAGACCATATAAAGAGACCACAACTCATTCACTCAGCCAATGTGGGACTTAACGGTTAGCAAACATTATGACAAAGTTCCCATTCTAAGACAATGTATTTTCTGTTTTTTCCCCATTTGAGGTACCGAGTAAGGAAGTCTGAAACCTTGATCAACAGTCATATCAGAAATTCTCTACTGCGGGAGACTTTGTATGTGTGTGTGTTATGGAGAGGAGAGAGGGGACATACATGCAAAATTGCACCAGTCTCCAATGGCATTAGGGGCAGAGATACTACTAAAGTTTCAGTTGCCTCTACCAAATCTGCAAAATCGAGACCAACTTCTCCCAGAAAACCTGATTTTGATGATCCCTGAGATGACATCATTTCTATGAGCAGTGAGCAAATATCCCTACCGGAAGGTGGTCAAGAGTGTACGTGGAGAACGCAATTATGTTACTTACAGATGCCACAGAAAAGTAGTAAATATTTTGTCTAAATTTTCCTGTTTTTGGATCCCTGATTAATTTCACTGTCTCGTAAATAGGATTTTCCCATGAACAGGTTCCTTCGACAATTGCTGCTTTTCCTAGTTTCACTGTCGGCTTTCCAGCGTCTGCCGGAACTAGTGAAATCATCAGTTTTTTCGGTTTTAGCTGAGGCACCTGAAATCATCATGATCGAGAGATTCAAAGGTCAGTGAGATCAAATTCCCAAAAATACTTCATTAGCTTATATCAAATCAAAGCTTGTACTAGACTGCAATTATCCTGAATACTCTATATTGGTTGCTAGATGCAATTAACAGCATTTGAGAAGAAACTGAATAAAGCAATTTTCCACCACCCCGTTACCACCATACCTGTGTCACCTGAAATTGCATTTGGAATACAGCTTTTATCTTCTCCTTTTTCCATTTTGAAGACTTGAACATGATTGTTAAATCAGAAAATGTCTCTGCTTGACCTTTCTTTGGGATCTGAGAAAGCTGACTGCTTCACTTTACTCTGTATTTTGTGTTTATGATTTGAGAATATAGATAATGCTGCTTCTTGGCTCTAGTTGAAGGATGCATATGCTTTGCTTGGTGTACAAGTTCAAAGAAGAAAGAAAATGAATATAATACAATATGCAACGTGAGTATCAGATAGCAACAACTAAATGTGTCCTACTTTTTTGAGTGCATAAAGGAAGCGATACCTTTATTTTAGTTGAAGAGATCATGAGGAAGTGCTATGTTATGACAGCCATTCCTTTATGGCACAAGCCTGTCTTCCTTTTCTTTATGTGGGACTGTCTGATCCCAATCTAGACTGTCATTTGATTAGAATAATTTTTTTCCATCAAGGTCAAACTACTTTTCGTTTTCATTTTCAATGTTAATAAGTGACCTAAAGTTTTATCCAAGTGATGCATATAGTTGTAAAGGGACCTGCATTAATACCTATAAAATTTGAGATCTTTACTCAATAATGAGTTCACTTTTGAGTAGACATTTTGCCTTTGTTCTGTTATTAGGAAGTTGAAATGCCAACTCTGTATCTCAGATGGACGGTATTTTTCATTCTGTTTTAAGATTTTTCTTGTTTAAGCTGAAAAGGTCAGATATAGTTTATAGCTATTGAGTTTCTTTATGACATTTATAAATGTGATTTAAGTTACGGATGACCAGAAAAAAAAGTGTAGGTAGGTAAAATATGATGCTATCACTCAGCTGATTTGGGTTTTTCCAGATGTGCCCCCAAGACCCAACAAAGACGTTGTTTGGACTATAATCCTGTTGACTTCATAGTCTATACCATTCTTGTTTTAATTCCATAACAAATTAACAATGGTACTCTTTTTGTTGGTTGTACAATATACTCTTGTGTTCGGGCTCTTTCCCGGACCCCGCACATAACAGGAGCTTAGTGCATCGGACTGCCTCTTACTCATTTTGTTGGTTCTTGCATCCTTGAAATTGTGATCTGTAAATCCATTTTTTCATGTGATGTAACGTGGCACCCCTACCTCCACCATTACCCCGCACCCCTGCTCCCCTGAAAAAACAAGAGAAATCATCCCCTCTTTTTTCACAATGGTGAAAAAAGTTAAGTTTTAGAATTTAATATACATCCTCGAAAATGTAAAGAATCTTTATATTTAATTGTGATTTTACTTTAATTTTTTGGCTGATAGATTCTTGAAAATAAGCATATAGACAGTGGTATAGAACTATAGATCAACTCCTACTTTCATTTTCTGGCAGGTTGATTGTCTAATATGTCACAAATGACCTAAGAGACAGAATTCTAAATCAAAATGTTTTTGAGTATGTGTAATGGACGATGATCCAGCGCAATTACGTATAGCACTTCTATATCTGGCTGGTAAATAGAAGCAGCTATGTATCCTCAGCAGCAAGAATGAAGGTACTCTTTCTATTGTAACGTGTCATCTGTTTTCTGTTTCCAGTTATCCATCTTGCACGTTCATTAATGTCAACAATTATTTTGTTGGTTAAAAATGTGTGGACGTTGGTAGATGTAAATGTTACGAGAAAATGGCAAAAATGGTCCCTTATGTTTGAGGATAGGTTTAAAATAGTCCCCTAGGTATGCATTGAACAGTTTTGGTTCCTTGAGTTTGTCAAAAGTTAATACTTTTAGTTGTGTGAAATATTTACAGAACATTGTCAGTTAGATTTAATTAATGGGAACTATGAAAAAAAGAAATTAGCGGAAACTCAAATTTAGAGGTACATTTTGTAGTTTTGCTGTTTTTTATTTATTTGTTTAGTGTAACTTTTTGAAGTGTATTTTCTGTTTTTTAAAAAAATATTATTTTAATGTCTAAGTGAGTTTTTGTATGCATATTTTAGGATTTAATACGAGTATTTTGTCATTTATGATTAAATATTTTCCCCACTGTTTTAACTAAATCTAACGATTGTTAAACATTTGATGAAGAAAAAGTATTAAGTTTTGACAAGTTTAAAGGCAGTAACCGTTTAATGAATATTTAAGAGACTATTTTGAACATATCCTCAAATATAAGTGATTAGTCTTGTCATTTTCACTAAATGGTACAGTAGAGTACCAATATAAGTGATTAGTGTTGTCATTTTCACTAAATGGTACAGTAGAGTACCAATTAAATGGGCAAGCTTTAATTGCGGAACGATGATATTAATGTCAAGCACGTGCTGAGGCAGTCCACACAGGTCACAGCTATTCATGTGAGTTGCATTATTAATTAGAACTTACCGAGAAAACCGATCACTGGGGTCTGGGTCCTGTTTTTTCATATAAAAAAAATATCCTATCCTCCCCACGTCTCTCTTTTCAGGGACATTTAAAAAATAATGTAAAATTAGAGCTAAGCAAGACTTCAATTCAAAATTATGTGATGTTAACTACGTGAATATTTTAAATACGTTCTTCATAAATTCTGTTATAATAAATGTATCATATATTCTGTAACAGTAATGATAAAATGGTGTTTGCTACATCATCATTGGTGAAGAGAAAAGTAGCAGACTGAAATGAAATTTGGTAATCTCTTAACTGAAAAACAAATGCGTTGTTTCCAAAGAGAAATGCTTTTTTTTTTGAAAATTTGAATTTCGATTTTTTTTAAAAACGTTTTTTCTTTTTTTAAACAGCTCAAAGTAAGATTTTTATACAGTATAAACTCAAAAACGGAGTATGTGAACTTTATCTATATCCATAAAAGAAACTCAATTTTACATAAGCAGACAAAGTGCACAAATAACCCCCTTTAGGGCAGCTATTTAAAGAATTGTCGAAGTTCACAATTTTTCTAAAAAAGATTATCTGCCTCAGAGGAGAAAAAAATATATATATGAATGGTAAAAAAACTCCTTAAAACATGAGATTGTGAAGTAATTATAAATATCTATTAGTGTGGTATATAATGATTAAAAAAAAGTTATTGTGGTTACATGGTGAAAATAAGATAATCCAATTTATATGAAAATTTCATTATATTGTGTTAAGTGGTGTTTCTATAGAGCATATAGTGTAAAAATCTCAAAAAATTCTCAAAAGCAAACCCACCTTAATCTGCACCAAGGCCCATAGTTTTTTGAAGTGGGGAGGATTGGGTCATTTTTGATAGAAGGTGCATTTTTTTTTTTGTGGGTAGTGTCTCTCATACGCGTTGGTGTTTAGTTTTGTCCCTCATTTTCGTGGTCTTTGATTTTTGCCCTTCATATCCATTTAATGAAAATATCTGGATGAAAATACCCGTCTTATGCAAACTTTTTTTTCTTTTATGTTATTTCGTTTCTCGTCTTCTTTGTTTAGGGCAATCGTTTCTCTTCCTTTTTTCTGTACGACAATTTAGGTACTATAAATTCTATTTTGAGGTCTTTTTAATCTTTGTAGTTTTTATTCCGTTTTATTGGGCTGAATTTTATGCATATTTTTGTCATTGTTCAATTATTGTATAATTTTCTGTATTTATTTGATTATTTTTGTTTGTAATTTTTTTAGCGTTTTGTCAATTTTTTTCTTTGTTTTTATCATGAATTCGTATTTTTGATTTGTATATCTTTTTTTGTATTACGTTCTGCTATGTTTTTTGGTCATCTTTTTTTTTTTGTTTTTTTGTTGAATGTTTTAAGTTTTCCCTTTTTCTGAGCACATGTGTTGTTTTTGTTGAATTACGAGTGTGATTTTTTGTGTATAGTATGTATGCATAAATCATGCCCCCTCTGGCATAATTTGTTCAAGTCATTAATAGATTCTGTTAATTCTGAAACTGAAATTACGCCTTTTCGGTATAATTAGAGTTATTACTTATATAGTGTTTGTTCTTTTATGAAACTCATTTTTATGAAAATTGATGTATTAGTTCTATTGTTTTTGGAGTTTGTTGTTTGTTTTTTGGTCATCTTCTTTTTTGTGTTGAATGTTGTAAGTTTTGCATTTTTCTGAGCACATATGTGTTATTTATTGTGAATTACGAGTGTGATTTTTTGTGTATAGTATGTATGAATAGATCATACCCCCTCCGGCATAATTTGTTCAAGTCTTTAATAGATTTTGTTAATTTCGAAACTGAAATTATGTCTTTTCGACATAGTTAGAGTTATTACTTATATATTGTTTGTTCTTTTATGAAACTCATTTTTATGAAAATTGATGTATTGGTTCTATTATGCAGGTGATTTTTGATATTTGTAAGAGTATTAAGTCATTGCAAGATGGTACGCGTTAATCATTTTTTTTAAAGTTGATTGGTTTTGTTTTCATTGCATTTTATTCTTATATAATTTATGGACTATTCTTTTATAGGAAGGAGATCTCTTGTATAAATTTGAATTTTGGTTTCAAACATATGGTAGATGGAGTGATGATTTTAACTTTAAGAGTTTGATTATGTCTTTTTGAGTGCTGCTCTTTTGAATATGTTGAAAAAGGGCGTGTCTGGATATTTTATGGAGTTGAGTGACTTGCATTTATTTGATAATATTTTGCATTATTTGTTGTTATCTCATCTTGTTTCTAGTAATGATAGCGTGTTAAAGTTTAAAGTTTTTTATCGTGAGATCATATTTGATCGTGAGTGTTCTCATCTCATTACTGAGTTGGATTGTTGTGTCGTGATTTTAGGCCAAACATATTATTGAATTGTTATTTCCCAAATGAAGAACGAATAAAGTTGTATGATCTTAGGAGGTTCTTACAGTTTCGTTCATCACGTCGTTCTTATGAATTTTGGGAGAAATAGTGATGTTGTTAGGCTTGCTGAGGTATATATAGTTTAGAGGGTGTTATTAGGTCGTGATGAGGAGTGCTTCGTCAAATATCATATAATGAAGATAATTGATGATGATGTTCTTTGTCTGGCTTTTCTTTGGGGGTACACTTGGTTTTGATTGGTTGGTAACGTCATTGCGTGGTTGTTTGAGGAGTTTGGAGACCGTGCCAGATGATAGTCATTGCAATTATGTGATGAGTGCTTTTCTTTATGATTTTAATGTGTGCTGGTGCTATTTTGCCACGTGGACTGATCGATCACTTAATTGATGTAACTGTTAATTTATTTTATTTTTTATGTGTTCTCTCTGTATTTTTTTGGCTTTTGATGATTTTCTAATTTTTTTTGTTATATTTATATATATTTTTTCAAAGGGTTTTGTGTCTGGTGTTAAGAAGCAACTTGATGATGAACATTCTTCTATTGTCAATTAAATCATGATTAGTTGTTCTTTTTGGTTTGAGTATGTAAGTTTTTTTTCATATTTTTTTTGTAGATGTATTTATGGTTGTTTTCTCTTGTTTGTTCATTTCTTACTTTCTTTATTTTTCATCTTTAATAGAATTTTGGAAGTAGGTTTGATGGTTTGAATACTCATTTTGAAGATTTGGATAGTAGATTTGTTGGTGTGATTAATGCTGTTGAGAATACATGATGAAAGCAAATCATTTGTTGGTGATGCTGAAAGTGCAAAACGGATTAGTTTGGATAATAAAATTCAAAGTTTGAAAAGTAGTGTTGATTTGTTGATTAATATAATTGAGAGTTTAGTTCGATTACTTCATGAAACTAACTCACGTCTAGTTTTTGGATGATCTCCTAAAAGTACTGTTTTAGGTGATCCAGTGGGAGGGGTGTGTATGTTAGATCCGCGTTCTCAAGCAGATGTCCATGCTCCCTTGTCGAATGTTGTATGTAAATCAAGTAGTACAACAAATGAGTCATTTTCGCTCCTGGAAGTTCTTTGCGATGCTGCTTGTACACCAAATGATTTGTTTGAGAAGACAAACTCTTTCTCAGATTGAAGTGCAACTTGCGAAAGAAAAGAAAGCAGAGTGTGCAACATATCATGTAGCAATTGTTGCACAACTGATGAATGAAATTAGACGTGGACTTATTGATTTAAAGACACCTAGTTCCAAGGAAGGCCTTCCGTCTCGAAATGTAGTATGTTTGTTACATTGTATTTACTTTTCTTCTATTTTTTGTTTTGATAAAGTTATTTACTCTTATAAGATTTTTTTTTATGTAGGAAGTTGATAATGAGGCTCTGCATTCTCAACAGATAGGTGATGTAAACCTGTCAATTGTGGAGATAGCAGTTGTTGATAGCCATGTTTTGTATGAGGTTTCTTGTAAACGTCGTAGATGTGACGATGGAAAGAAAGATGATGATGGTCTCCCTCGTTGAAATTTGATCACACTGAAAGATAATGTGGTTGAAAATGCATAATTTCTGGGGACTGAGAGATAATGTAGTGCAGAAGATGTAGAGAATTGAAATATATTTTTGAGAAGTTTTTTTAATGTTTTTTGTTTAATGAGCAGTAAAGTATTGTACGCTTTTATATTTTATGCATTTATAGTAGTGTTTTTGTTATGTTATACTTATTATATTTTTTCTAATAAATTGTTTTTGTTTTTTAAATAATTATTATGTGATTTGGTTTCCCTCTCTTTTTGTGATGTGATGTATATTGTTTTTAAAAGCAACAGATTGCTTCTTCCGGCATAAACACTTCTCATTTTTTCAAACTGGACTTCTTCCTTTCCCTAGCATAATGTTGCATCTTCTGGCATAATTAGTACATTACTCATAGCCTTGGTGTTGTCTTATTTAAATGATTTTTTGCCTCACCGATATGAATTCTATTTTTTTTTTGTTAATATCTGTGTAAGAATTTTATCCTTGTCAAGTAATTACTAAAACTTTCAAGCGGACGTTTTATTTTGAAAGTCTTATAATTAATTAATGTCCATTCTATTTTATTTTATGAATTGATGGAAGTTAGACACTTGAAATAATTTATCCTTTAAAAGTTAACTTTTGATTTTTGTTGTATAAACTTGCCTCTTCCGACATATGAGTACGTTACTTATAATTTTGTGTTCTCTTTACGAAAATTAAAGCCTGTTTCATCCAACATAATTTTTATTATCAAAGTTTTTTTGGTATGAAATTCGTCCTCGTAAGGTCATTACTTATCCTTTCAAGCATCTTTTTTTTTATTTACTTCGATATGTTAAGGTCATTAATCAATTAAAACACTTACAATTAATTAATATTCAATATCTCTCCTCCCACCCCTATTTTTATTTTTATTTTATTTATATTTTTTATACGTTATTGAAAATTATGCCCCTTTCGGCATAATCTCATATTTTGTTTTGAAAAAATATGGCCCCTTCGACATAATATGCAATGTACATGTCTTTTTAAGTGGGGGGGGGGGGGCGTAAACGATTATGCCATTTTCGGCATAAATCACGTGTTATGTTTGTTTCTATTAGTTTATCATTAATAAACTTTTGCCTATTTGGCAAACTTTCGCCGCACGTGGCTACTTTTTAATTTTTTTTCTCCGCTTTATATAAATTGAGCACTTGCATTTTTCACACTTTAAATTTTCATTTCATCAATTTTAAAAACTCAAATGACGCGGGTATTCTCTGTGATGGTTTTCAACTTTTAAATTCTAATTTGTAACTGAAATTCAATTAGTTGTGAGTTTCTTCTGCTACATCTTTTTATATGTAATTTTGATTAGTTTTTTGTTGTCATGTATATTGTTTATATCTTATAAAATTAACATAGGGGTTTTCTGTTCAAATATTGTCCTGTATATCTTTTGTGCCTTTTCATAATGCATGTGTTCTAATTCTGTTGGGGTTTTTGATTTGTATGTGTTGATTTTTTATTCAGTTGGGTTCTCAATTTTTAATTTCTAGGTTTTATGTATTTTTTGATTTTTTGATTTTCAGTGTGTTAAATCATTAGTGACATTAAATCAATTCCTGAATATTATATCGATCCTAAGGACTGAAAACATACTAGTGTTGCTTGGAGAGGGGATGAACATTTTATAAGAATTGTTAGTAACTTTTTGACAGAAAGACAGTTGGAATTATTGAAGACTCATCCTTTTAGAGAGTTCATGTAATTGAATAAATTGAACGTGTCTGGGTTTTATTGGATGCTATACCATTGTCAGAAGTTTACAATAGGGATCCCAATGTTATGTGTTTTAATCTGCAAGGGATTATTGTAAAATTCACCCAACAAGTCTTTAAAAGAGTTATTGGGTTGTCAATCACTCATCCTTCCCGTTCATTTCATGAAAAATTAAAGACAATGAAAGTTCTCTTATGAAGAAATATTTTGATAGTGTGGATGATAAATCAAAATTGAAAATTAGTGAGTTAAGAAAGTTCATGAATTAGGATGACATTGGAGTGAAATTTGAAAAAGAAGACAAAGACATTGATGTTGTTATGTTGGCCGAGGTATATATTTTAGGCCGTGTATTACTTGGTGGTAGGGATGATAAGTCAATCAAGTGGCATCATCTCACTTAAATTGAGGATATTGAGTTGTTTCAGCAGAATAAATGGGGACATATTTGTTACGAAGAGCTTTTGAAGTCACTCCAAAGTGCGTTCATGCAAGGTTCACTTAGGCCAAGGAAACAAATTGCTCTTGTTGGTTTCGTCTACGCTTTTTTGGTGTGAATTTGAGATTTGTTCACCGACTATCGTAAAAGATGTGTGGAAATCGTTGGCAGTCTGGATGAACCTCTTATGCTGTCATATGTCTGTAAAGGCCGTGGTCTACATTTTCCAAAATTAAATACAATGCTTACTTCTTGAGGATACTTGAATAAGGTAACTACATTTATTCGCCTTTATTTTTATGTTATCTTTACTGGATTTTTTCCGTTAAACTGGTTTTATCTTTGTTGGAGTTCTTATTTTTTTTCCTCCGTATTTTGAATTTTAATAGAAAGGTAAAGGTGTGGTTGACCAATTTACACTTACTGAAAGTGAAGATGAAATCACTTCTTTAGAGGATCGTGTTAAGGTACGTATTATGTCTTTCTTTTTTTATGTGTTTGTGTGTGGAGTTTCACATGTTTTTTTGTGTTTTTGCCTTTTCGGATTTTGTATTTATTACGTTTAGATATTTTTTTTTATAAAATCTATTTTTATGTCTTTATTAAAACAGATTTTGCCCCATCCGACAAAATTGTGTAGCAATTTGAGATATTTATTTAACTTTTGATTCTAAAATTTTGCCTTTATCGGCATAATTGTTTTATACTTGTAGATTTCGCTTTATTATCTTGTAAGCTCCTTTGTGTTTGTCACAATCTTTTTTTATAATTATTTTTTGTTTTATATTTTTATTTTTTCGTACAGTCTTTGAAGAAAAATTATCAAGTGAAATTGGACAAGATTTTGGAAAATCAGAAGTTTGAGAAGAAACGAATGAATAAATTGATTGAAGCTCTTAAAAATGTAGGGTTAAATTTTTAATTTGAAAGTGCTGCTGGTGATAAACTGATAATAATGGTACTGAAGATACTGATTTTGTTGATTTGTCTACTCCCGTTGAAGAGGGTAGAAAGAAGAAGACAAGATCTAATACTCGGCGCCCTGTTGTTCGAAAGGGTAATAAAAGAGCCGGTTCTCGTAAGAAGGTCATTGGATCATCTATTGGGTCACAAAGAAGATCGTTGCGATCGCAATCTGTTAATGAAATCTCTGATATTGAATGATCACCTGACCCAATTGATGATATTCAGAGTCTTGTTGATGTTTTGGATAGTCCTCCAAATGATTTTGGAGGCGGAACGACTGAAGTTGTGTTGGATGATGTTGCAGGGACTTATACTGAACAAGTTGACGATGAAATAGTTTTATCTCCTGCTAATATTGTTGAAGATCGTGCTGATGGCGGCACAACTGAAGTTGATTTGGATGATGTTGGAGGGACTTTTGTTGAACAAGTTGCCGAAGAAGGAGATTTATTTTCTGGTAATTTTGTTGAAGACCTTCATGATGGCAGCGCGAGTGAAATTGTTTTGGATGATTTTGGAGGGGCTTCTACTAAACAAGTTGCTGAAGAAGGTGGTTTATCTTCTGGCAATGTTGTTGAACCTGTTGTAAAGAGGAGAAAACGATTGCATTTTCATTTCAAAATAGGTGTTGTAAATTAGTCTAGGTTAAAGCTTGAAAATGAAGCGGGCTCTCCTAAAAGTATCGTGGCTGCTAGTACAAATAAAAAATTTGAGCAAGCCGAATCTTTTATTTAAGAAGGAAGAAAAGAAAAGAGTGATCCATTATTTCCGAATCTTGTTGAAACTACCACTGGTGTAGACGTTAGTTGAATTGAATCTACACAGGGTGAATCACCTGTTGGAGAACGTACAAGAGAAACACATGACTCATTGTTGCTAGATGCTCTTCAATCAAATCCTGGTGTAGATGTTAGTGAAATACAAGTTGAATATCCTGTTGGAGATGTCAGGAGAGAAGAGCATGATGAATCAATTAACGTGGTTGTTGAGACATAACAAGTATCTCAACAAGCTGCCTTTTATGAAGATGGTGAAGATCATATTGATGAGCAAGCCATTGTTATTTATATTAACGTTGTTGTAGAGCATCCTATTATTGTGTGTAATTCCTTCATCGGCAAAATTGTTGTGCCAGAGTCAGTTGCATGAGGTACTCCCGGGGAGTCTGCTGATATTGCTGAAGGGAGTGTTAAATCTCAAAATGCGCCCGACACGATTGCACAGGGTACTCCGATGGAGTCTCCTGATGTTGGTGAAGGCAGTGTTCAATCCCGAGGTGGTGAGAGTAGTGAGGAAAATGATGATGACTTTGCAAATATTATGGATGTAGCTTCTTTTGCTGTGGATATGACTTGTGATATCGGTACTCTGCTCCTATGAAGACCTATAAACGACGGAAGAGGTCAGAGTTAATTAATGTTAACATACGAGCTCCAATTTCTTCATTAAATACTAGGGGTCAAAGGGCAAGGATCCCGATTGTTGCTGCTGGTACCCCTCCACCAGATTAAATGTTGTATTCTGAGAATGATAGTTTTGGTATTGGTGTTCATAAGATGAAAAGTGAATGAAATGACAGTTATAGACGAATTTGCCCTTTTCATTACGAAAAGACAAAGACGCTGTGAGATTTTTGAGAAGTTCATCAATCCACAAGATCTTCCACCTGAACTATTTAAACCTACTGAGTAAGTTTTATTTTTATGTATTATATATACTCCCCATTAATATCATAATCTTGCCTCCTCAAGCATAATTAAGGTATTACTATAAATTTGTGTTTCTCTTTGTAAACTTAAATTATTCTCTTCAGGCATAATCAGTTTCATACTATATTGGTTACTGATTTTTTTTTTGTTTTGCTGATATTCATTTCATATTTTATTTGTTAATAGTGATGAGGGAAAGAGTTTCTATCCTGAAGATATCAATAATCTTGATCACAATTATCAGTTGGGCTTGTTTGAAGTCAAGAAAGGAATATTTTATCGGGAACTTATGTTTTCAAAATATACCCTTGATGATGAGGTTCGTCACACTTTTTTTTCTTCTGTTTTTGTGTTATTTTAATGTATAAAGTTTATGTCTTTGATATATTCTTGCCCTTTCCGCCATAATCTGTATAGTACTAGAGGTGTGTGTTTTCACTTGTGAAACTGAATTTGTTAGTCATTGCTTCATATTTTTTCGTCATTGCTTCATTTTTTCTTTTGTGTTCCATGATTTGTTTTCTTTACTTTTATTTTTTGTTTTTGTATACTGCAACATATTAATGTGGTCATGTATTATTTGAGGAAGAAGATGTTATATCATCCACCATTTGATAATTGTACTCGATACACAACCATAAATATTGTTGGAAATTTGCCTTTGGCGGGAGTTGCGACCGACCAACTTTAACGGCTTAAACACTAGTGTTACGTATGTTGGAGAATCCGGTTCTTCACACATGCATGATCTACTAAATACGTAGATAATCGTAGGGCCAAGAATCGTCAAATTTCATTGAGAAATGAAAGAGATATTGGTTCACGAAGTGAGGTGTTTGAAGCATGGAAAGTGTGGTGTTGTGTTCAATTCTCCCTCATCGGTAGAGGAAGAAAGAATTGTTGTGTATATAAGACTCGAAATTGGTTTGGGGTTTGGGACCCCAAGGGTATCCCATGTGTGTTTAAAGGAGGAGGACCTAGATGTGCTTCGGTTCAAGGAAAGACCACACGCCTTGCCGCTTGCCCGTCCGGGATCGTTTGTGAAATGTGGGCCTTCGATATTATCTTTGGGCCAGAAAACTTTGCGGAAGTACAGTTTGATCCCAAGTTTCAGATATCTGATTTGGACGAATTCTTTGGATGTCTGATTTGGTCCCTGAAGTTTCAAGATGTACGATTTGGTCCCTGAAGTTGAATTTCGGCGGTCAAGAGCGGAAAAAGCCAAGCACTCAATTGACCATTTATTTTGGCTGAATTACTCCTCTATAATGGCCAAATCCGTTGGTCTTTCACCATTTATGTTGGTGACTTTACTACCTCCATAATGGCCATTATTTGGCTATTATGGAGCGATTCGGCGACAAAGCAGTCCATCCCTCTCCTATATAAACACCCCCTTACACCATTGTTGAAGGGTAGAGTTAACGATAAGAGATGCAAAGAAAGCATTGCGAAAATACACAACCAAAATAGCTTTCTTCCTACAACTTCCAAGCATCATTTCGTTACTCAATATTCTTCACGGTAGCTCTTGAGTTTCCTTTGCTCAAGTGTTCCATTGCTGTTTTATCTTGGGAGACAAATTGTCCAGGACGTATAAAGGATACATACGGGTCAATATTGTCTTAAGGGCAGAGTGCTACACTCGACTCAGCAAAAACAATTTACATTTTTCCGTCTTCTACAAAACTGGAATTTCTAGTTTTTACTTGTGTAACAATTGTAATTTCAGATTCCATGTTGAATTATTGAATCTCTGTTTATCCTTTTGAATACCTGTAATAGTTATATACTTCCCGTACTGCTTTATAAAGTACCATAGAGCAAAGATAACCAACAAATATCACCGTTGATAATTTATTTAAGACAAGTGCTAAGATTGGATGGAGAAGGAAAGGTCTTTCATTGGTATATAGATCCATCAAATTTGTTCTTCTATATTATTGAAATGATATATGGGAGACAAGCAAAATGTAATATATCGTGACTTTGATGAAACAAGGCTTGTTCAACACTTTGTACTTGGAGTCTTCGATATTGATAAGCGTCACATTGATGTCTATGATTCACTCAAGAATAGCAAAAAAACAAAGACTTGGTTAAGCATATTAAGGGTTACTGCAGTCTTATTCCCAAATTGTTGGAAGTTATTGATTTTGCAAAATTCAGGCCAACATTTACAGATTTTAAAGATCTGACGTATTCCTTTGCTAAATGTTCAAAGCAAGGCTAGTAAATATTTTGCTTCTTTTTTGTCCTTTCTTTGTTTGGTTTCTAGTTTTGTGTGTTTTTTTTTTATATTTTTACTAATGCTATGTTGTTTTATGATTTTTTCAGAGATCAAAATTATGGTCGTTTTGTGATCAAGTTTGCTGACTTGGTGATAAGTGGTAAAAATACGTCTTCTTACAAGGGCATAGATTTGTTGGGTTATATGATTTGGTGAAAATCAGTTGCTAAATATATTTTTTTCCAGTAACTACCATAACTGTTTAAATTTGTTTTTAATTTTATGTTTTTTACAAGAAATTTTTCTTTTTATATTATAAGAGATTATCTACATAGTCGGACCACAATACGGTAGTGGACACATGATGGGAAATAAAAAAGAAAAGAACATTCATTATTTATTTGATTTAGACATTAATTTGTAAGATGGACGTTAAATCTCTTTCTTTAGTTTTAAAAGAAAATTTCGTTCTAGCTAAACTAAGCAGATTTATATCTATAAAATTTTATGTAAATTGAAAGAAATAATCCCCTTCCTTATTTTCATTGATTGAATAGATATATATACAAGTTACAAACCTTCTCCTACCATAATTCTAACTATGCAATATGGTAAGTGTATATCCTAATTATGGTAAGTGTATAACCTAATCTAGGTAACAAATATACTACAATATACACATAATATACTTTCCTTAATACTAAAGATTTGGCAACTGTTTTGACTACCAAAGAACTGGGCGTCTTTGCTGGCTCTTTCTATTGGTCGCCGAGAGGCCCGATTAGGCTCTTCTTCTTGGACTACATTTAACACACCCCTTGATCATAGCGGGCGGTCTTCAACGCAGAGGCTGTCCCTAAAATCTTCAAAGAGAACCGGTAGACCCTTTGTAAAAATGTTCGCAATTTGATAACGAGGCGGGACATGGCATACGCGAATTTGACCCTTTGCAACCTTTTCACGGACAAAGTGAATGTCCATTTCGATATGCTTGGTGCTTGGTGTTGGCGGGTTACCTGAAAGGTAGATGGCACTAATGTTATCGCAATATACCAAGGTTGCCTTACGAATGGGACAATGAAGCTCAAAGCAAATTACGTAGCCAACATGATTACGAGACCACATTCGCTACCCCCGATATTCGCCTGCACTTGGCGTGATAGAGTTGCCTGACGCCGCGACCATGAGACCAAGTTGTTGCCGAGGAACATACAATAGCGGTCGGCCAAATGCGGTATCGGGACAACCACCCCGATCAACATCAGTGTAAGAGACAAGTGTGGATGTAGAGGAAGGATACAAGTGCAACCCATAGTCTAGTGTCCCTGAATATACCGAATGATGCGTTTGATTGCATTCATGTGCTCAACTCGGGATCATGCATGAATAAACACACCTGCTTGAACCGCATATGTAATATCCGATTTGGTAAAGGTAAGATCTTGGAGGGCCCTGCAAAGGCTGCGATAGCGGGTCGGGTCCTCGTATGGTGCACTGGGCGCAGCTTTGGGTTTGCATCAGCGGCGTGGAAGTGGACTTGGGGATGACATCGACCCTTTCGATGATCTCGATCGATACTTAGTTGAGGCGAAACAAACCACCTGAATGACGTTTGACGGCAATCCCCAAAAAATAACACAACGACCCTAAGTCCTTCATAGCAAATTCAGAACTGAGCATGGCCATGATAGACTGACGCAAAGCATCGGAGGAGGCAGTCAAAATGATATCATCCACATATAACAGAATATAGGCCAATGACGAACCACGGCGGTATAGGTAACAAATATACTGGTAAGTGTATAACCTAATCTAGGTAACAAATATACTACAATATACACATAATATAATTTCCTTAATACTAAAGATTTGGCTGTTTGTTTGACTACCAAAGGGCGTCTTTGGGGCTGGCTTTCTTTACTCTTTGGTGTCGAGAGGCCCGATTAGACTGCTTCTTCTTGGACTCTGTTTAACATAAATAATATTGCAACAACTTTTTCTTTTCTTTTCACAAAAAATACGTATAAATACACTCTAAATTACAAATTTTACTAACTCGAATAACAAGGAAAAAAGTTTAAAAAAAATGTGTAAACTGTAATCTTCTTTCGTAATCAATCCCGTGTATGAATTTTCTTATCAAATTCCAATTTTACTTAATAAATATTATTTAAAACCTCATTGAGGAGGAGACTTGCACTCCAAGATGTTGATCACCAACTAGAGGTTTCATATTGCAACTAAAGGCTGTTAGTTTAAAAGCCTACAACGGATATAAGTTGTAAAGTGTGCTTTAAAGCATCTATGTGAAAATCCCCGCTGTTATGGACCACCAATTCAACACAGAGAACTAATTTAAGGCAATAAGCCAACTATATATAATCCTTTTACCAAGAAAGCTAGCGGCCTATTGCAAATGGTTTTTAGATATATGATTTTCTTTTTATAGAAAAGACCGATAAATAAAACATAAACTGTAACTGATTATAATAGATAAAAAACTGCAGTGTGGTAGAGATAAAAATATGTTTTCAGTGCAACTATTCATGCATCATCACATTGATATATTTTGGGAGGAGCCATAGCGGTGGTTATGAGTGAAAGAAATAACCCCTTGATTATTTTTTCATTAATGAATGAATATATATATAATTTACAATTTTCATAATATGGAAAGTTCTATTCATATTCTACTCCCAAACCCTAATCTATTTGTACAAGAATTCTACAAATATGGTAAGTATACAATGCTAATTATATACAAAAACATCGCCTAACAATCTGTGATTTACACGGTCTCTTGGTGGCTTGTGTTTCCGTGATATACACAGTGTACATAGGGCAGTGTATATACCATGTATATCACGGATATATTTATCACACCCCCGCAGTCATAGCGGGTGGTCTTTGTATGTTGAGATTGTCCCTAAAATCTTCAAATAGAACCGAGGGAAGACCTTTAGTAAAGATGTCTGCAATTTGATACCTGGAAGGGACATGTCAGACGCGTACTTGTCCACGAGCTACCTTTTCGCGAACAAAGTGGATATCCATCTCTATGTGTTTAGTGCACTGATGTTGAACTGGATTACCAGAAAGATAGATTGCACTAATATTATCACAACAAACCAATGTAGCTTTCTGAATGGGACAATGAAGTTCTAAGAGAAGATTACGTAACCAACATGATTCAGATACCACATTGGCTACCCCTCGATGCTCGGCCTCTGCACTAGAGCGTGATAATGTAGATTGTCACTTGGCAGACCATGAGACCAAGTTATTACCAAGAAACATACAATAACCAGACGTGGAGCGTCTGGTATTTGGATAGCCACCCCAATCCACATCTGCATACGAGACAAGCGTAGAGGTCGACGACGGATATAGATGCAAGCCATAGTCAAGTGTTCCTTGGATGTACCGTATGATGCGTTTGAGCGCATTCATGTGCTCAACCCTAGGATCATGCATAAGAAAACACACCTGATGTACGGCATACGTAATATCCGATCTCGTAAAAGTAAGATACTGAAGAGCCCCTGTAAGACTGCGATAGTGTGTGGGATCCTCGTAAGGTGAGCCAGCCGCAACACCCAACTTGGGTTTAGTATCAACTAGAGTGGAAGTATATGTAGAGATCACGGGACCTTAAGCCTTTTTTGAATTTGGCACAAATGTAAACTAGGCAGTTCATTGTTTTCCCCATTCTTTTTTTATTTAGTTCTTCCTCTAATTGTTGGGGGTTTGACATTTGTACCTTATAAATAACCAAAGTAGAATGGATGTAGGAGATGTGGTGCCTTACTTGCTCAAAGCCTATAAATAAAATGGACATTTCCTAAGCTAAAGCTATGTGCATTGCTTGGGTCGAACTAGGCTATCTAGTGATTTACAAGCACCCTCTGCACACTTTCTATACATGTCTCCATCCAATCAAAGAACTCCATGCCATAGAGAATCAGGTTCGGCAAAAATGGGACTAGGGACGATGATAGGTCTCTCTACTATACGAAGGTGTCAAGTTTACAAAGCATTACAAAGTAATTGAACTTCCGCTAATAAAAGCTGATACTTGCATGTCATTGCCTAATTCAGAAGTCAGGTGTTTGTATCTGGTTCAGCTTGAAGGGCTCTCTAACATCTCTTTGCATGTGCTCAAATATTCAATAGCATGGTTGAATCTGGTAATGTAGGTCACCCATTTTGCCCACATATATGCTATGTAGATTGTCTCCCAAAGAACATGTTCATTTCCTTGACACTTATCAAGTGTTTGCTATTCACTTTTGCAATCATCATGGACAAGGTACCCAGATATCCGACCGAAACCGACACTAATGAGTAGGTTTCGGATAGATATATTATAATAACGGGTAGGTTTCGGGTATTAATATCCAGACCCGAAACCGATACCCGTACCCTATGGACCCACAACACTTTTAAGTTTTAAATTATTAAGTTTGGGCTTTGGGCTTTTATTATTTTTTGGCCCAGTCCGGTTGACTCACCCAGTCCTAAGCCCACTTCTCTTACTAAAATACACCGATGCTCTAGCTCCTGCCATTTAACATCTTCACATTTTCCAATTTCCAATTTTCCATTAAAGTAGCTCGAAGAGAAGCCCTAGCAATTTTCCATTTTCCATTCGACGCCGCTGCTCCTGCTCCACATCTCCTCTCTCTTGTTGTCATTGTTCCTCACTCCAGAAGCTTGACAAAGTTTGCGGTCTTCCTTTGCTTTTGTTTTTCTACTTTACAAGTAAATGTTATTTAAAAATATGATAATTGATTGATGTTTTAAAATGAGCTCTATAGTCAATAATACTCTATTTAGGCCAGAATGCATAGTTAGAGCAGGGGGCATGAAGATGAAAAGAAGCTCAGTAATTATTGCCCCATCGATTTTGTTTTCTAATCGATAAACCTTTTGTTGTCTAAATGAATATATGCATCTACATCTCATTTATATACTAGTGTCGATTTGTGAATATTCATATATTCTCCTAGATCCTTAGTTTGAGTTGATTTCTGTTAGTTTAGATTGCTAAATTAGATCCTCTGTTGTATGTGATTAGTTTATATTTCTATGGATAAATTAGTTTATATTTCTATGGCTAATTGGTTTATCCTTCTTTCTTAGTACGTCATAGTTACTGACAATGTATTATTCATTTAGTGATTGTGTTGTATCCTGTTCCTCCATTTCAGTCATTGATTTCAATCACGGAAGACATATTTCAGATTTTCCGTCACTGATTTCCTCCATTTTAAGCTCAAAAGCAGATCTAAATTTCCAGATTATGTAAATTTTTTAGATTATGCAAAGTAGTATTTATGACATAAAAATAGTTTACAGGGTACCCGGGATTTTCCGGATAGGTTCCGGGTTATGATTGCTATGGGTAGGTTCCGGGTAGTAGATTTACTTGGTAGGGACTGAATAGTTCAAAAAAATTAGGGTACCCAGACCCGCTCACCCGACTACTCAAAATTTATTTCCTAGGTTTTGATTAGTTTTTTATAGGTAAATTTTGAGCCACATCGACTGTCCAAATTGAGCAAACTTTTCAGATGAGTGAATGATATACCTAAACTGACCCGCCAATTAATATATGTCCAGCTCAATTCCTACAAACTTAAGACGATAATATTTTTATGAGCTCTAACTGTAGTTGGTGGTACTTCCCGTCTCTTGTTAATTACCGTATCATTAAGGTGATAATTAAGCCCTAATTTCTTTTGGCGTTCCGATTGTCGGCAAGGGACCTACATGAAAGAAATAATCCCTTGATTATTTTCATTGATTGAAAGATTATATATACAAGTTATATATTTCCATAATAGGAGAATCCTATTCCTATTCTACTCCTAAAACCTTATTCTACTTGGATACTAAATATACATTTATGGTAATACAAATATTATGGTAAGTGTACAATACTAATTATATTACAATATTACCTAAACTAGGATACTAAATACTACCTAAACTACACGGTACAATAGGGGAAAATCCGAGAGCCAAATATACACAATATACAGATGTATATTGTGTGTATATTGTGTATATTTAACACTACATTCTGTATCTAAACATCTAATTTGATTCTTAATTCTTTGAGTGCTTTATTAAAGCGAATAACAAAGTTATGAACATCCCTTTTAACATGCACTAATCTAAATTGCAAAGTGTACAGATTCCCATTGAAAATTTTGAGACTTTATAGCTTCAGGTGCATGGCAAATGAATGCATTCCTTTTTTATGTCTTTCTGACAAGACTATGTTGGATATCTCACATCGATGGGATGTTACTTTTTTAATCTCGTTATATGATCTTGAGCCTCTATATTATATTGTCTGTACAACTTGAGCGTGTAGGGGGGTTGTTGGATATCCTACATCGGTGGTGTGGATATGGACGTTTAGTCACCTTATATTATTTTTCATTTTTTAAACTAATTTTTGAAGTTGAATTAAATTTAAAATTATTTTTTTGATAATTTTTATTTTTTTAAATTAATTTTTGAAGTTGAGTTAAATTTAAGATTATTTTTTTAACAGACTAGTGTAGAAACAAATGAATACTTCCATGTAATAATCTTTTTGGGCATGATAAGAAAGTTGGAATAGTGAAGCCTTGTTTGGTTGGTGACTTGAGTATGCATACATTCTTGGAGGCAATCAATTAATAGTTCCAGGTGGAAGAAGTCGTGTTTACCACTCTCTTTCAACTAACTCCTTCAATTCTTATCATTTAATCACGCAAAAAAAACAACAACAATATCTAAGCAGCACAGGCTATTAGAGGCCCTACCATGATAATCTTAATTTCTATCCAACATCTTTTTGCTTTTGCGTATCTTACTAATCTACCATCTTCACCCTTCATTATCCTTTTTTATTAATTTTGGACCGAAACCCTTGCACACTCGACTAAGATTGTTTTTCAAGATTTGGTCAAGTGTGTGGGAGTCCTATAGGATTTAAGTTTGTTGTGGTGATTGAGTTAGCTAGAGGAGTTGGTTATATAGTTGTTATGTTAGTTAGGAGTCTATGATAATTAGTTAAGAGTAATTAAGTAGCTCTTGGAAGACTCTAGATAAGTGTTTTGAGTATAAATACATGTTGATCATAATACAAGTTCATATTTCTTCACTCACTCTCTCTGTCTCCTCTCCCTCTCTTCGATCCATACCATTGTTCTTAATCTGTTTCTTTGTTCAATACAACACATTCACACATGTTCACTGATTTCTTCACAGCAACAATACTGGAATTGAGTCGAGCATGAAGTCACTGGATGCAGTAGCAGTTTGTTTCCCTCGATACTGGAAAAAACAGATGAAACAGTCATGGGAAGGTAATAATAACGTTGGACCTTAAGGACGACATAATATTTTGCAAGTAATCAAAAGTAACATGATGTTTTAAAAAGGATTTTGTCCCAAAATACTTTATTCCAACAACGGCTCTATCATGATTATCATATTTTAGCTAAGTTTTATGAGAGGCATGTGACAGCTCACCTTTGGCCATTTGCAAGACTGTACAAATGATAAGCCAGCTAAGCTAATAGTCACATCTGTCATCTCTCACTTCTATTCTATGGTCCATTTATATTTATATATATACACAGTATGTCCAATCAATTAAGACGACAGTTACCTTCCTCCAACTACTAATATCTTCTCATAAAAAGATCTTTTTTCCCCCGAGAATTCTCTGTTTTCTTGAATTCTGTTTGTAACCATGGCAGAATTGGGAGCTAAGAAAGTGGAAACTGAGAAAGTTGTGGACCCTACTCCCCCTGCTGCCCCTGCATCTACACCAGAAGCAGAACCTGTTGTTGAAGCTCCTAAAGAAATAGTGGCTGATGAGAAAGCTATAGTTGCACCAGCTTTGCCTCCTCCTGAAGAAGAAAAAGAAAAAGAAAAAACTGATGACTCCAAAGCACTAGTTGTCGTCGAAAATAGTATAATCTCTCATCTCTGTGCTTATGAATTTCTATAATCTCTCAGTTGTTACTTTTTTCTTTTTGACATGCGTTGTATTTTATTTTTTTTGTTTTGCTTTATCATGAGCTTAGGATCTATCGGAAAACAGTATATCTGCATACACCCGAGACCCACTTATTAGAATATAGTGGGTGTGTTTGTTATTGTTGGGTGTTTTCTAATGAATTTTGTGTTCCACTAATAGAATTGCCGTGCTTAATTGAAGTACTCCTTCTATCTCAATTTAATGTGGCGCCCAAAAAGATTGTCACCTTTCTTAATTAAAAATAATTTAATTTCAAAATTTCTCTCTTACCCAATGAAGTAATTTATAGTCACAATTATCTAAGTTTTGTTTTAGACCACACATTTCAAATGTCTAACCTTTATTTCAACTTTATGTCAAGTCAAATAATGAGGCATAAATTGGAACGGAGGGAGCACTAGATTATGGATAAGGAGTTGTGACTCTGTAAGAAAAAGTTTGTTTTGTTAATTTTCTTTTATACGGACTCTGTATGATTGAAAAAGTTTATACATGTCAGCAGTAGATAAAAAGAAGAAATTGCCTGTTTAAGCAAGTTAAAATCTTTTTCTACTTGTGTGTTCAGAAGTAAAAAAGAATCTCCGGAAATGATTTATTTTATGATGTGAAAATTTTTCTTTGATTAATTCATTGTAAATCTGACTGTGTGTGTCATCTGATGTTAGGAGTTGTTTTGCACCTCAAATTAAGTTCAGTGTTAGCACAGCAGTTGCTTTTTTTGTGTGTGAAAAGAAAGAAACTTATATCTAGTGTACTTGTCTTCATGGTGTTAGTTGTTACTAATCTATAATACTCTTTTCCGAGAACCAGAACTGTTATTGGTGTGTACATATTTTCATAGGCTTTTGAATAACCAGTATAAAATTAGTTTGGATGATTCTTTTGCTTCCTCCCTTCCTTCAGCTACAATTTTCCCATGTTGAAGAAAGATCCTGAAAATTTTCACTTCTAGCTTAAACTGTGATGACAAAACTTGGTACTTTTTAATTTTTATGGTCTAGTCTCTCTAACTTTACGCAACTTGTGTCATTGCCAGAAACACCAGAACCAGCTGAGGAGAAAAAAGAGGGATCTATTGATAGAGGTAATTTAGGATTGTTCTTTTTTATTTCGATTTTTTTGGATATTTACTGCTTAAAGGTCATGAACTAATTTTGATATATAATCCTCAGATACTGTGCTTGCTCGAGTTGCGACAGAGAAGAGACTGTCACTCATCAAAGCATGGGAGGAAAGTGAGAAATCAAAAGCCGAAAACAAGTATGTACTCAATCTGCTAATTTCTCCTACTTGAATTGGTTTAGCTTGTGAAGAAATGATAATTGTATAAATCATGTTGACTGCAAATAACACACTAGTTATACCAAATTAAACAACAAATAAGCAAAAGAAGTTTCAGTATAGTAGCAATTTGACATTTTCTTGCTTTAGTATTAAGATCTTGTTGATTACAGAAGTATTGATTACTTATGTGAAAGCCTATTATGAGATATTTTCTTCAAGGAAGTTAACAGTTTTTTCCTGGTTGCCTCACTTGGTTATGTCATTTGCACTTTTGATCGTTCCTTTTTGCCCTGATCTTGAGAGAGTAAATTTAAAATTTTCTTCATGCGTAAATTACTAAACGATGTGTGTGCCGATTGCTGATTATGGATTCAGATGGCTGTGACAATGTATTCATTTGCTTCATTACCCATAATTCATTTGCTTCATTACCCATACTTTTTCAATCGGTTTGAGGTGATTGTATTTTGTTTGTTTCCCATTTATCTGTTGCAAAATTTTGCATATTATATGAAGTATGAGTTGCATGGCATTAGAATATATTGTGGTAACAAATACTATCTGTCCCCTGATCTGTTCTTTGAGAAAGCCCTGCAGCCAATTTAAGGATCTGCATATACCTTCTGTGTCATTTTCTTTTAAAAGTAATGGGCAATGGTTACATTTTTACTCAAACTATGGGGAAATGTTACCTTACTTTTTGCAAGTTTTATGTAGTAAGTACTGATTATGGTAACTTAAATCTGTTGACAGAGCTCAGAAGAAGGTATCTGAAATTGCTGCATGGGAAAACAGCAAGAAAGCAAACCTGGACGTCGAGCTCAAAAAGATTGAGGTGAGTAATTCCTTCAATTTTGCTATATAGTCAGTGGTATGACATACAATATTTGATTGTGACTTTGATTGTTTCGATAACAGCATAAGGATCATGTTCTCTATTTCTGGTGTTTCGTTGTTTCTATTTAATCACACATCAACTACCCAAAAACGTATGTGGTCTTCTTGTATTCTTAAGTGAGGAATATTTTCTAAAGAAGTTCTCATTTTTTATAACCTTACATATTTTATGGGGAGCAGGAGAAGTTGGAGAAAAAGAAGGCAGAATATACTGAGAAGATGAAAAACAAAATCGCTCTACTCCACAAGGAAGCAGAAGAAAAGAGGGCGATGATTGAAGCTAAACGCGGAGAAGATCTTCTCAAGGCTGAGGAGGTGGCAGCAAAATACCGTGCCACTGGAACTGCTCCAAAGAAAATCCTTGGAATTTTTTGAAGCAGCAAGCACCAGGCCTGCATCGATAGCGATTGGGAGTTGAATTTTGTAAAGTTTGTGTAGTTGGATCTTTTTTTCTTGTTAGATTACGTTGTGTGATTATGTATTTTTAGAACCATTTATTGTTCATTATTACGTGTGCATAGTGATGTATTTGCAGTGTATATAGTACCTGGTCAACAACAACAGAAAGTCTCTTTATTTAGTAAGAAGGCTAAGGTTGTCATCGCAGTGCCGTCTCTTTATTTAGTGAGATGGCTGATCGCAGTGCCAATTACTACAGAAACTTACAACTGCATTATCGTTTCACTAAGGCATCTAACACGGTGTTGACTGCTGAGTGACTCAGAGAAGTCTGAGCCCTCCAGGGTGTCAATTACTTGCCTCTTGGCGAGCATCAAAAGATTTCTACTTTTTTATCAGGTTATGAGTCTCACTTTCCCCCCGTGTTTCTAGTCCTCCAATTGCTTCCTACAAGCTTTAAAAGAATGATAGAGATCTTGTGAAGACCTGCATAACACAATATAGACAAGTCTAAGAACAAGTGTATTATAATTAGTGTTTTACAATTACAGGTTCCAGCCATGCTTCTTCCGCCTTGTAGATTATAAATTTGTTCTGTCAACTCCACCACCTCTATGGCTAGGATTGCAAAGCAACCATGAGTCTTTTGCAGTATTCTCCGGCATTTGTACTTCCAAATGTAGCTTTATAGTCTATTATCAACTGGCGGAAGGGTTGAAATAACTATGTCAGTACTATGCTTCAATTTATAACCTACAGAAGAGGCTTGGAGTAGTTTATTTTGATGATCATGTCAACGCAGCCAAAAACAAGAACAAAGGAGGAGCTATGCAGAAAGCAGTGACAAAAATAAGATAGTTCGCATTAACTTGATAGTTTCAAACTCAATATAGCTCGTTTGATAAAAAAGATGAAAGCAAACTATGTCCAATATTCTGGGCTTAGCACTTTCAAGATCCTTATATAATGGTGCTATTTTTTTCGTGATCCAACTAAGCCTTGAAGGTAAATGAGACAGGATCATTTCCAGGTTCTTGTAGACATTCCTGTATCAGCAGGACATGAGAACTTAGAGGAATCATTCAAAGCATGTAACTTTTAATTAACAGTCATATCAGCTGTTGACTCTTCAAAACTTTTATTATCCGTGAATGGGGACTGGAATTCCAAATCGAGCTTCATATCTGAATGGGAACTTGCTGACTAACGAAAATGAAGAAAGAGGGCAAGGAAAACATTGCACAAGAGTTTAAAGCAATATTCTAAGAAATGATACTAGGTAGTATTATGGCCAAAAGTTGAAACTTCCAGTATATATAAGCCAGGAATTGGAAGAAAAGAAATGCATCTCTGGTCTGGTTTAGAGGAAATTTCTATGGAACCTTCCACTTTTAAACTCTCTAGCTAGTTTGTTCAATTTTATACGACATCTTCTTGGAGAAAAATCCATAAATTTCAATCATTAGACCTACATTCTCTGAACGCACCTTCTTTTGGCGAGCAGGATATGGACATTTAATAACTTGGAATAACAATTGTTGGGATCTTTTAACCATTCCTTTTGAACCGCATGAAATTCACTCTAGTTACTTTCCTAAATTTAATATTTCTTATGATAGGATTAAGGCTGGCCAGTGGGCAGGGTCGGCCCGGTCTCACTTAAAAAAACGGTGTCTGGACTCGAAACCGGGACGGGACCTGGGCTTGTTCCGACCCGCCCCCGCCCACGACCCCCCGCAAAAATGACCGCTGTGATCAGCCGCATGAGATTTTTTGCCCCACACAACGAAAATTAAAATCAGCTGCATGAGATTTTTTTGATAGAGACCAAGAGAATCAAGTAGTTAGATGCAAAATTTTTAAAAATGTTTATAAATTTAAAATGGGAAAAGGTCAGGGTGGGACGGGAGATTTATTGAGACATGTACAAGGCTTTCACAAAGCTAGGTGGGATGAATACGAAGCTACAAAGTCGGGCGGGCCAATGCGCTCTCAGTCGGGACAAGGTTCACATAGTGTCCCGGACTAAGTACAGGGTCAAATTAACCCGACGAACCAACTAAAGAAGAAGTTTTGTCAAGCATACACGATGAATGCAAAAAAATATATACGCATTACCAACAAGAAAGTGCTAGCAAACAACCGACTTCTATACCATCTTCTTCCTCTTCTTCAATACAACCTTATAAAAGACATGATGTTTTCGCGGCTAGTATTGAAAGCCTTAGAAATAGAATGTTTAGTGGTTCCACTGCTAATCAAGTTAGCGAGTTTGATGTTTTTGTTTTGCAGGGTGTTGTACCGTACCAAACAGTTCTTAATGAAGATGGACGTGAAAAATAATATTTCAAACAAGTTTCTACCAAAAAAATTAGAAGAAAAAGTTATATACTTTTGGTAGAAACTTGTTTGAAATATTATTTTATAATTAATATAAATAAATTCCTAAATTAAAGTTTCAATTACATTTAATAATTAATAAGCACTCCTAGTATCTAGTGCCTAAAGAAGAAAGTCAAATATAACTTGGTTGCCTACTTGGTTTGAGGGAGGAGCCGTGGGAGACAAGTAAAAAAGGAGTTTGAACTTTGAAGAATAAAAAGAAAGCTAGTGAGATTAGGTCGACCCACAAAAAATATCTTGAAAGAGCACGTGGTAATGTCCAAGTTTTGTGAGTAACCGCTAGATTTGAACCTCCGACCTCACCATCACTTCTGGACGCTCTTTTCCGGTGCGCCAAAGGCTCTAACAACCTCTAAGGCGTGCAAATATATATATATGTTGTATTTAATAAATTTTGACCTACCTACACGGTATAATTTTTCGATGAAGGGTATTTACTTGTACAACCCTTGATTGGCTGTAGCTTCGCCCCTGCGTACACTCTACTCTCTCCGGACCTCACTTGTGAGATTACACTAGGTATGTTGTTGTTGTAATCTCTAGGGGTGGGCGTATATCGGTTCGGTTTTGTATCCGAAAAATATGAACCGAATAAAAATTGATTTTTTTTAAAAATAAAAACCGAATACAACTTTTTTTTAAAAAAAAGTCGATATGTTCGGTTTATATGCCGAACGTATCGGATTATATCGGTTTTTTCTAGCGGGTCGGGCCGGGTCGAGCTGGGGATTTTTTTTATTTTTTATTTTTAAAAAAATTCCAAAACTGAAATTGACATTCACACCTACACTATCATGAAAATTCGATGTTGAAATCTATTGTGTATCGTGAGATTTTTACTAAAGAAAAAGAAAAATTAGAAATTGATTTGGGGGAAAACACAAATTGATTGGAAAACTGACGTTTTTCTAAAAATTGTTGGGCAGTTTGACCGGCCCCGTCTCAAAAAAATACGCAAAATAAAAAAAAATCGGGTAAAACGGACATCCGAGCGCAGAGTTATGACCATTTATAGTTTTATCAATTTACAACTACTTTTTCTCTCTACATTTTATGTCAATGCTTCCGTGATATGTTAATCAAGTTCATGCCGCATGCGACTTCCATAAAAGTTTCATATATTAGCTTCAATGGCTATGATTCAAGAGATAGTAGTAGCCTAAAATTTAAAAATATATATATATATATATATATATTTAATTCGGTTTTTCGGTTCGGTTCATATCCAAAATTAAAAAACCGAACCGAATCACTAAATTCTAATTCGATTAGTTTTTTCAAAAAATCAATTTTTTTTAAAAAAAACCGAGAAAAACCCGAACCGAATTTCGATTCAGTTAGGTTTTTTCAGTTCTCCGGGTTTTTTGCCTACCCCTAGTAATCTCTATATATGTGAAGTGACATTCTCCGGCTTGTAATGCCATTAAATCGAATATCGTTGGAGCTATTTCTTTGTTGGGTGACACATGTGGTTTGGGAGGAGTATTTTGTGATTCAATGGAAAACTTGTTAAATGTATATCATGGTTTTGTCACTTAGTGTATATCACGATTTTATCAAGGTTTTGTATATGTTCAATCCGTGATATACACGGTGATATACACACCGTGTATATCACGGGTTAGGGCAGATTTTAGGTAAGATTTGGTGTAATATTTTAGTGTAAATATTGTATTAATTAGTATTGTACACTTACTATAATTATAAGATTTTTGTACTACTAGAATAGAGTTTTGGGTGTAGAATAGAAATATGATTTCTATTATGGAAAATTGTAAATTGTATATATACTCTTTCATTAATGAAAATAATCAAGGGGATTATTTTTTTCATGGTATCAGAAGTCTAGGTCTTGTTTTTTATCTCCTATTTTTGGCCGACACGCACTAAAATCTGAGCCTTTCTTCTCGATTTCCGTGCTCACTGTTGCCTTTTCTCTTCCCAAATTTTCTTTCAAATCCCTTCATCACGTCGTTCGTTGCTCTTATGGCTAAGAACACGTTTCACCCTGCCCTTACTGTTTCTAATATCAAGAATCACATCTCTATCATTCTTGAAATAGAAAACGTCCAATACACGACGTGGGCCGAACTGTTCAAAGTTCACGCACGCTCACATCATGTCCTCCATCACATTATCCCCGCGGCTCCTGCGGATACGGGAGTCCATAAACCCGAGGATGATCCTCAATTGAGGACGACTCTTGATGCTACCGTTCTTCAGTGAATTTACTCCACTATATCGACTGACCTATTGCAAACGATTATCGAATTTGTGTGAGAAAACTCACATTTTGTTTCTTCGCAATCTTTTCCGACCTCCTCAAGATCATTTGCGAAGATTAATTCACAATAAGCAAACGGCTACGATCTACTGATTTCCAAGTTAACAATAGCTAACTTTCAAGTCCTTTAATGTGAAACCGTGAACATAAACATCCGAACTCGGAACAAAGCCCTTCTCGAAACTCCTAAATTGTTCTAGGTATTTTTCTCTCTGTGTATTTTTTTTTCCTCTCAAAGTGTGTTTTGTTTTTGCTTTTAGTGTCTCCCTTTTTCCTTTTGATGTGTTTGTGTGTATAGTTATATAGATGTGCATATTGCACAGATTTTGGGACGTGAGGGAGTGGAAGAAAAAGTTGAGGGAGAGGGGTTTTAGGGACGTGTGTGTATGTGTTGTTGTTGTTTTTTTTTTTTAATTTTACAGGACTTTACAGAAAATTTCTCATTTTTCCTGTAGTATTTAAGCAAGTCTTCACGTCCTTCTTCATTGAGAACTGCTTGGTACGGCATAACACCATGCACAACAAAAATATCAAACTCGCTAACTTGATTAGCAGTTGAACTACTAAACATTTTATTTCTAAGGATTTCAATACTAGCCGCAGAAACATCGTATATTTTATAAGGTTGTATTGAAGAGAAGAAGATGGTATAGAAGCCGGTTGGTTGTTAGCACTTTCTTGTTGGTAATGCATATATACTTTTTTGCATTCATCGTGTATGTTTGACAAAACTTCTTCTTTAGTTGGTTCGTTAGGTGGTTGTTCATTTGAGTTTTTTGGAGTTGGAGGTGGAAGTATGTCTATACAATCATAAATCGTTTCAATAAGTGCTTTACAACCGTTTATTTTAATAGTCTGATTTAATACAACACCAATAATATAAATAGTGGGAATAGAATTTTTTTAATGGGTGTCTTATAAGATGGTTTTTCCATATATTCACTAAGTAACAAAAATATTAGAGCTATATAAAATAACATAGTTGAAATAGTAGGATAATATACCAGAAAATTCTTTAGTTGCTTGAAACAATTTCTCTAAAAATCCAATAAGTCTTGAATTTTTTTCCCAATCATTATCTACAAGCATATAAGTTGAATTTCGATTATGGGCGTTAAAAAATAAAAGTTATAGGTCTTCTATAATCGTAAGCAACAAGTAGTTGTTCATATAGAAAATTTCACATAGTCGCTACTTTTTCAGGATTTTTTCTAAAAGGTAATCCACAATCGTGACAAGTTTTTTTATATTCTTTTTTTTTGTATTTTATTACTTCTAAAAATAAAGTTTATAGCAAATTGTACTTTATTAAGAATGTCTTCAAAAGTGATAGACCATCCTTTACAACTAAGTTATAAATATGACACACACATTTTATATGAAATGATTAGGAAAAGATGGAGTTAATAGATCTTTTAAAAGTCTCACAACATAATTATTAGAAGAAGCATTATCTAACGTAACAGTCATAATTTTGTCAGTTATACCATAATAATCGCAAACTTCATGAATATTTTGTGCAATAAAAGTTTCAGTGTGCCTATCATCAATATATCTATATGCTAAAATACATTTTTGCATAGACCAATTATGATCTATCCAATGACATGTTACAATTAAATAATCATTGCCGTTAGTACTATGGCCTATATCAGAAGTGATAGATACTTTGCCAGAAAAATGATATAATGCATAACGTAAATATTGTTGATATTCATGTGCAAATTTAAAAAACGTCTCTCCTAACAGTTGATCTAGGAAAACTGTTAAAGCAGGATTATACATATCTCTTACGTAATGAATAAAACCAGGAGAGGAAGGAAATGCAAAAGGCAAACCCTCCACCGCAACTAATTTTGCTATTAATCCATATCTCTGTGTTTATCGTCTTTAGGACCTACAATTTCCCCCGTCGTCGGGTTAATTTGACCCTGTACTTGGTCCAGGATACTATGTGAACCCTATCCCGACTCAGAGCGCATTGGCGCACCCGACTTTGTAGCCTCGTATTCATCCCACTTAGCTTTGTGAAAGCCTTGTACATGTCTTAATAAACCTCCCGTCTCACCCTGACCTTTTTCGATTTTAAATTGATAAACAGTTTTACAAATTTTACATCTAACTACTTAATTCTCTTTGTCCCTATCAAAGAATAACCATGCAGGTGATTTTAATGGCCATTGTGTGGGGCCTCATCTCATACTAAGGGAAATATGAGACGTTGCAGTTGCAGTTTCAGGCTGAAACTCAGTCTAAGCTTGAGGTTGAGGTGCACTAGTGGGTGTGTCATCTAGATTATCGTCTAAATTAAAGTCTAGTTCAGTTGCAGAATATATCTCATCATCTAATGCTATATCATTAAAAAAAATCAATTTCATCTATATGAGTGTAATCAATCAAAACATCCTGACTAGGAATAGGATGACTAGAAGAAGTATACTTGCCCTTGTTACCCCTACTAGAAGAAGCACCCTTACCCTTAATCATACGTCTAATTCATTCCATTTTAATTATGCAAATAAAAAATCAAAGATAATGAAATTAAGTGCGATAATTAAAATAAAGTAACAATAATAATTTAAAGAAGGAAAATGTACCAAATACCGACGTAACATCGACGTGTAATCGAGGTTGAAAATTGAAACTTTGCTCGATGGATGATCCTCAAGCTAGTTGCCAACTTCAGTCCCAATTTTTGAACTTTGATACAATTATACAAATGAGCAAATAAAATAAAATATTTAGTAGGCAATGTAGACTTGTAGAGAGATAGATTGCGAGATTAGAGAGATTGCAGGAAGATTGTGAGAAAAATGAAGAGAAAATGAGGTATTTACAGTTGAGAAATTGGGTTAAAGTGTAAATATACTAATTTACACTTTATATAAAGTGTGTGATGGCCTTTTCAGAGATTATGTCTATAAAGTATTCTCTTAAACTATTGTAAGCAGTATGCCCTAGTTTTTACATTTAAGAACGTTAACTTTGTTTTATAGATATGCTAAATGTATTAAAACATGGAACCCATTCTATGTCCTGGCAAAAGGTGAAAATGTATACTTCACATTTTTCTTGATATTAGCTATCTTCTTTTCTATTAGTTTAGCTATAATAAAAAAAATGAGGTATTCGAGTCTTATTCAAGATCCGAAGCTACGTTTCCCTTGCGTTTTAAACATCTTCAACTTAAGAAAACGATTTTTTTTAAATTAAATATCTAAATGAAATCGGAAATGTTCAGTTCATTTGGCATCCATATTTGATGTGAAATTTAATATAGCTTAGATATTTCTTAAAATCCTTTTCTTGTCCAAATGTGACCTCAGTACATTTCTTTTGACAGTTTTGAAAAGGAACTGATTTGAAGTTTTCTAATTGTTGCTTTAAAGATGGAAGCTCGTATAAGTACTTCTCCAATTTGGGAGTCTAAAAGGCTTGAGGTATGTGGTAATAGTGATTAATGCTAATCTTCTTATAGTATTTGACAATTAAACATGAGGGTGTAATTTTGATGGTTGATATCCAGATCATCGCGCTGAAATGGACACCAATTACAATCCTTCTTGTTGTTGCTTCTGTTCTTTTATGGACCGGCTTAATCCTCGAAGATGATTTCTGATAATGGTGAACCAACTTTGTACATTCTGAAGCCATTAGTCAGTTGAAAGACTTCCTCCAATGTCTCCAAGGAAAATGCTTCAATGGTGCAAATGAAGAAATAATCAGGATATCCACTGACTGGAGACTTGCCTGGACTGATTACGAACGTCGACATAAGCAGCTAAAGGTGCCTCTGAGCACACAAATTGTGCACATTGTTATTGGGATTTATCACCTCATTCATCTGATTGTATGTCAAATAGTTTGCTTATCATATTATACTTGCCACTTGCAAGTCAAATGGTTATTGTTAAGCCTTCTATCACCTAGTAAAAACATCATCATCTGTAAAATCAATAAAAACTAATATTATCTGCTGAACTTCTTCATTGTAGTTGGTGAGTTCAGACAGCCATGATACTCTTTCGAATTTATCCAACTTGTTTGATTGCCATTTTATTATCCTGCTAAGTGCTAACAGTGGCAGAGCCAGAAATTTTCTTCTCACTTGGTACACCGCGTAATTTTCCGGCAAAAGGTGTGCACCTGACCACCTTCGCCTAAGGTGACTCCGCCCATGAGTGCTAAATGTGGAAGACCACTAAGTTACAACTCTCAGTTTATTACAGATAGGGAATGAATTAGACTTTGTACATGGATTACAAGAAAGGAAAGGCATCTGTGGTAAAAACAGAGCGCTAACTAGACCTGTGTGGTTCCTGCTTTATTACCTCCAAAATAAGTACTTGTAAGATTCTAAAGATAACTCATATGTACATCACATCATCGTTAATGCTGAATTCCCCTGACATAAATTCCTCAAATCCATTTGCAGAGATTTGATCCTCAAACTTGAGTTGGGGTTGAAAGATATCATCTACTGTCCCATTATTAACTTCTTGATTTATGCCATTAGCATAACTACTTTCGTCATTCATTGGTAAACTGTGCATGAATATGTCTTGGAGCTCCGAATTATTATAGGTAAAGTTATTCTTAGAAGGATCAAAATTGCCCAAGTTCTGGAAATCTTTCCCATTAAATTGATCCAACGAAAGCCATTCCGCGAATAATACTTTGGGTAAATAACTTTTTTGAGGCTCTCTTGGAAAGTTCATTTGTGAAGCAGATTGATCTGAATCTGCTAATGATCCTTCTATATGTTCAAATGAGTCCAAACTAGAGTTTTGGGGAGTCAATTTCTTTAAAGAAGGTGAAGATTCTGTGTTTACAGATTTAGTGTGGCCTTCATTTTTCGACATTTTGGACACTTTCTTCTTTAAATATGAGTGCCAGTGGTTCTTTATCTCATTATCAGTCCTTCCAGGCAAGTGCTGTGCAATCTGAGACCACCTGTTGGTACAGAACCTTAGTAAGATACAATGATACTGTAAAAATATTTTATGCCGACCTTGAGTGTATATAAGTTAAATCCACGGTAGAAAGGACATGTTATATCCTTGACTCTTGAGCCCTTCATATAACCATGTTTATTAGAAAAAGTCTGTTGACTGTCGTAACAATATTTGTTAAATGGGTAGCCTAGTAGGTGGATTCTTATTGAATACAATTATTTTGAAATCAACTTACAAGAATTATTTACCACATACTAGTAGTATTTGTCTAATTTAAAATGGTGTAGATAGTCAAAGCTGACTACCTCTTCGAAACCCAGAAGAGTAATTGGAAATTATAGTCGATAGAAAAGCAGAACTATAATTAGAGGAATCATTCAAGGTATTTGTTGAAAATATACTAATTAAGTAAACAGTTTAAGTTGCATACTCTGTTAGTTTATTTATGATCAGATCATCCAAAAGATATCTACACGTAAGTTTCCTTAAAATGTGAGATTTTTAATATTGAAAATAAGACAAATTAACTTCCTACCACAGTTAAATATAAACTGATGTTGTATAAGTTTCTTATACTAACGGTGTAGACTTGTAGTAAAATTCATGTGTTATTTCTATATCATGTTAAACCTTTAAATAAAATGATTACATAATTTAATGATTTTCTTACTTGTTTCCAAACATGGCGTGAAGGGTCAAGATTGTCTCTTCCTCATTTAAGCTAAATGCCCCTCGCTTTAATCCAGGCCTTAAGTAATTAATCCACCTTAATCTGCAACTCTTTCCATTCCTATGCAAGCCTGTAAAATAATAATTATATTAATATGAATACCAATGATGTCAACGATAATACATGTTAGAAGTTGTCTTAATTAATCTCTCTCCCTGTATACCGGTGTTGAATTTTTCAAATATAACAGAGAATCGTATTGTTTGTTGACTTATCGCTGTTATATATTCCTAAAAACTATTCCCAAGTAGTGCGCCAAAGATAACGAACTTGGCTGAGGCGTATTTCTGCATAAGCCAATCAAATTTTAGAAGTTTTTTTAATGTATTATTCCACGACTTTCCTTAGAAACAAAGACTTTCAAATCTCTTACAAATAATAACGAACAAGTACACTCGTCAACTAGACATACTATTTGCGTAATATAATCCCAGCTGGAATGAAGTCATTCATGAAAGGTTAAAATTACGCAAAAGGGTTAACAATAATCATGCTGATGCTCATATTTCCAATGATCCTCAATGATATTGCTGTCATTAACAGGGATATGATACACCAATCTTGTGTTTCATTCTTTTACATTTTCATGTAGTATCACAAATTAGACTATATATACTGATAATGTAAAAATAATTTTATATACTGTCAGTGTATATAACTTAATATTATTCAGTATAAAATAGTTCAATCGCTTAAACTTGGACAAAGTTGTAGAAGCTACGTCTATCTTCTAATCTAAATTTCATAAGATGGAAAGTAGCCCCCGAGAAAATTACACTGAAACAATATACTTCTATTAAATTATTAATGTGTTGCATGTTATGAAAGTATATGAAGATGAATAGCTAACCGGTATTAATGGGAACAGAGCTCCAGCAAACATGACCATGCTTAATGATGCAGTGTTTGAGCTTATCATCTTCATCAGGGGACCATAATCCCTTCTTGTGCTTTTGCTTTGGTTTCTCTGCTCGCTTACACCCCATTTTCAAACAAATTAACTACAATTCCAGAAGATTAATGTGTGTGTGTAAATGTTGCAAGATATATTTGAAAGCAAGAAAGAATACAAAGATACACTATGACTTTTGTGTATGTGTGTTTTTGTGTAAGAGAGGAGACATGGAAGACTTAATGTTGAGGTTATAGCCGACCTGGTATTTAAAGGCAGGATTAGTTGAGACCAAATACGTACTAGTACTAATTACTAATAAGTTTAATAAAAACAAACCTACTTAATGAAAAAGTTTTAAAAAAAGGACTATATGTCTGGTCCCTCTTCCAAATGCAATAATAGTTCCTTAACAAAAGGAAAGTGAAAGTGAAAAAGGGTATAATCAATAGAATAGTTGTCCGTCTAATAGAATTTTTAAGAGACAAATCTTTGCACCTACAATCTTCTTGTGTCTTTTATCATGCTTAAACCTACTTGATAGACACCAATAACGGTTTCTTATCTCCTCACTTCTAAGATTCACTAAAACACCTTTCTCTCATTGTTGAATCATCATGATATTTGTATTAGACTATATGCCAAAAAAGTAGGGTGGTGAAAGAAAAAAGGGTGTCTTAGCCACTGACTGGTTAATTCAGTTAAATATTCTTGGATTTTTTTTTACATATTAACCCTTTTCCTTAATTTCCTGGCTTAATAAGGTAACTTTTCAATGCATGAGAAAAAGATAAGGTTCTTACTCAATCTCTAAAGGTAACTCATGGAAGGAGGATTGGCAAAATCAACGTTTAAACCCCTTCCAAGTTCTCCTCTTCTTCACGTCGACTGAATATATAATTGCGCCTTGAATAACAAAACACGGTGCCCAATATTGAAAAATACAAAAACGGAATTTGATAGGTCTAACTCTTAAGTTCCAACTATGATATTATGTGAAGAATTGGATTGATATTCGACGAATTCAACTCCAAAAATTAACTCACGAGCAAAGATCATATAAGAAAACCACAACATATTCTCGAATTAATTAACACACTTAAACCACCAATGAAAGATTTGTTGCGATTACAAAGGTTGCAGGAAACGGGAATTACAAGCAACTGCTAATGTAAGAATTGAAATTACAATTCAACTAGAAATCTGAAAATTACAAAGATGAACCTGAAAAACTGCTTTGTTTGCTTGCTGAGTCGAGTGTGGCACTCTGTCCTTAAGACAATATTGCCCCGTATGTATCCTTTATACGTCCTGGACAATTCGTCTCCCAAGATAAAACAACAATGGAACACTTGAGCAAAGGAAACTCAAGAGCTACCTTGAAGAATATTGAGCAAGAAATGATGCAAGGAAGATGTAGGAAGAAACTGTTTTGCTTGTGTATTTTCGTGTATATTGCAAGTATATTTTCTATGCTTCTCAACAATGGTGTAGGGGGTGTTTATATAGGTGAGGGAGGGTTGTTTAACTGCCTCCATAACAGCCATTATTGGCCAAATAATGGTCATTATGGAGGTAGTAAAGTCACCAAAATAAATGGTGAAAAGACCAACGGATTTGGCCATTATAGGAGGAGTAATTCAGCCAAAATAAATGGCTGAATTGAGTGTTTGGCGTTTCTGTTCTGACTTTCGGAAAACTTCAGGGACCAAACTGTACATCTTGAAACTTCATGGACCAAACTGTACATCTGAAAGAAGTACTTCTGAAACTTCTGGGATCAAACTGTACATCTGAAAGAATTCTGATCCAAATTGTACTTCTGAAACTTCTGGGATCAAACTGTACATCTGAAAGAATTCTGGTCCAAAGCGTACTACGAAACTTACGGGATCAAACTGCATTTACGCAAAGTTTTACGCCCAAAAAGATAATATCAACGGCCCACGACGCGTGGACCCGGAACCCGAACCGGACGGGCGGCGGCGGCGCGCGTGTGGTCTTTCCTTGAACCGAAGCACATCTAGGTCCTCCCTCCTTTAAAGTTTAAACACATGGGATACCCCTTGGGGTCCCAAACCCCAAACCAATTTCGAGTTTTATATACACAACAATTCTTTCTTCCTCTACCGATGAGGGAGAATTGAACACAACACCACACTTTCCATGCTTCAAACACCTCACTTCGTGAACCAATATCTCTTTCATTTCTCAATGAAATTTGACGATTCTTGGCCCTACGATTATCTACGTACTTAGTAGATCATGCATGTGTGAAGAACCGGATTCTCCAACATACGTAACACTAGTGTTTAAGTCGTTAAAGTTGGTCGGTCGCAACTTCCGCCAAAGGTAAATTTCCAACAAGATCCTCAAGTAACATATGAACGTTCTCTCTGTCACTGTCACTCAGTCAGGTAGCCTGGATCACTAATCAAGGAGCTTATTAAATCATCATTTGCATGCGCATCAGACTATGTTTTAATTCTTAAATACCCGTAGTAAGTTTCCACATATTTTGGAGTTCAGTTAATTGCATAGATGATCATAAAACAAAACAAAAAAATCTAGGAGCCCATCAACTATTTCAACCGTCATTAACCTAATTATTTCTAAATTATTTTGAGGATCCAGAATTTTCTCAACTTGAAATTCCAACTAATGAAAAATTGAAAATAGCAGAAGGAATTTTTGTCACTCTTGCTGACTAAAAATCCTAACCAGTATCCTTATAGCGAGAAAATTTCAAAATGTTTATGATATTACAGTTGGATTACTTGTTGAGGCGAACAAACGACAATGATTTGTCAATCATTATTGAATTTCACCACTCCCTATGTTCTAGAAATCAACAAAGAAGAAACCAAGGTTTCATTAATTAATTTATTCCCAATTATAACAAAATAAGCCTTTGACAGGTTCTGATTAATAATTCTATAAATTATTGAAATATAGGAAAAACAAATAGGTTTGCGTGGTTTTCATTATTGCAAATATTAAGATAACCTAAAGTCCAAAATTCTATACTAACCCCGTTATAAAAAAATTGAAACCTTAAAAAGCAGTGTGTATAATACTAGTAGAAACCAATCACGTTCATGTCAACCCAGTTTCTTATTCAGCCATGAAGAATAATCAAAACTTAAAATGCCTATAAAACTCCATATATGTTTTAAAACCTTTCTTTTCACAATCACAACATTGAAGTGGCTGAACTTTTATTGGCATATGTGTTCACCATATTTTTCTACATACCACGTGCAGAAATTAAAATTCATTGGTCGGAAAATTAAGGGTTTTGTTTACCTAATTATCATAAAAATTGAGTAGTGAATAACAAATGTTGATGATAAAACAGAGAGTAACGTTGTTTTTAAGTACAAAGGAAAAAGATAGCTCGGGGCAATTGAGTAATATTTTTTATAGTTAATATGGACTTTACCAAAACTACTTCCATTGCTTATTAAATAATAGAGGCTTATTAACAACGGTGAGATTATAAAATAATGACCCGTTGAATTTACCCCACATGGTTTAATTTATGTATTACCGAATTACCTAAACAGATTATATACTATTACACTATTCATGATTTGGTACACAAGATATGGTGAGATGAGTTCGGTAGTTCCTACTCCATTTACTATTTGTTGGCATATATACTTAGTGAGATACGTAATATATATGCTTCAAACCTCGTTGTATTATATATTCTCGTATCGGGTTAGGAATGCAAACTAAGTACACATCGTTAGAAAAGAAGGGGAAAAAACTAAACACATTCATTGTATAAAGATTTCATGTATTCTATTTTATTAAAAGATTAAAAGCTATTGTGCCACTTCTAGTATCCAACGTACTATATATTCTCTCACTCATTTTTCAGTTTGTTATGTAATGAACTAATGAAGGATAAAAACTCCATGTAAATATAATTTTGTTATTATCTCAATAATATTCCCTACCTACGTACGAACCAAATACGAGACTAAAATTTATTCAAAAATAATAGAGTTAAGAAGTCTCGTATCCAAAAACAATGAAACAGTACGATTAAGGTTATGCGATTAATACAAAACAGGTAAGATGACGGTGACTTAAAGAAATATTATCTTTCATGCAAGTATTGTATTTTGATTATCAGTTTTATTTTCAGCAATTAATAATAATTTTTATAAAAAATTATATTTCTTATAAGTAGTAATACTCTTTTAAAAAAACTAGTCTAAGCATACGCTTGTTGCATGTGTATACTCATGATCCATCTTATTTTAAGTTAATGACTAACATGAACTCATTTGGTTTTCTCTTTTCCCCTTTATTTGGTTTGTTTTTGAGCTGGTTCTTTTTATTGGTTTTTTTGGGGGAGGGGTTGTAATTATGGATTATCCAAGAAAGTAAGAAACATGGTCCTCCCTGAAAAGGTCGCCATGTCTGGCTTCAACGTCGACAAGTGTTTGACATGTCTTGTTGGTCCAAGTCCTCTTCTGGCCCAACACGATATCCTTTTTCACCATGCGTCAGACATGTTTTTTTTTGGAAAATGGTAAATTTGTATTCTTAATGCTGGGGACCTCCAAAAGAAGAAAGACAGAGAAAAACAAAGATGTATATCTCATGCATTCATAAATTGTTCTTGGATGCAAGTGCCAAGTAGACAAACTTTTGAAGGGCAATACATATCAGAACAAGCTTAGACATTATAGTGAAAAACCATATTCCATGTCTGTATCATTTCTGCTTTGCATTTTATGAGAAAGGTTTTCTACTTGTTGGTGCTACATAGCCTACAAACATAGGCTCCAAGCTGGAGGCCTTTATGTTGTAATTGTCTTTAGTGCATACCTTGAACTTGTGGTCCATCTTCCGATATTGAAACCTACGAAGTATATGCCCTTTTATGTCTTATTTTTGCTTGACTGGATGTGCTTCAACTGCAGTTGCCTCTAGATACCAAGGTGCCTCCAGATTGGGTCAAAGTGAACAGTACTAAGAAAGCAATACGCTATCATCATCCACCAGAAGTATTTGTGGCTTTAGATGAATTGGCATTGGCAAATGAATAGCTCACTGTCATTTGCCAAGCTGCTTGGAATAATTTTTTAACGGGTTTTGGTGGATACTTTGCCGAGTTCCAAGCTGCTGTGCAAGCCCTGGCTTCATTGGATTGCCTAAATTCCCTTGCCATTCTTTCAAGGAATAAGGTTAAAGATTATGTTTCCCCCCTTTTTGCTTCTGCTTGCTTTATTGGATGTAAATAGGGCCTATTTTATTTGTTGCAGAATTATGTCCGTCCACTCTTTGTGAACGATGATGAGGCTGTTCAGATACATATTTTCTCTGGTCGTCACCCGGTATGTGCTAAAAACAGTAATTATAGAAGTTTCACCATTTTGGGACCGCTTTAGATGTTGCAGCTTGACTTCTGTTTGTGATTTGAAAGATAACTTAAATTATTTAGCTGACAAGAGAGTGTATCTCAAGTGGAAGCTCCCTCTACCTCCAACCTTGAGAAGGGGTTTGAGTCACCAAGGGAGAAGGGTGGGGAGCTTGTTCTGGTTTAATCCAGAGAGACCAGTTTCAGTATCTGTAGCTCAAACTAGAAGCTGATGTATTAACAAATAGGCTAGCTCTATCTCTCAGTAACATATCCTGTGCTCGAGAAAGTCCTGTGTCTCTTTTGCCATTCTTCGATCTCGAAAGCGAAACTATCAGGATTGACTGCTCTTCAAGTATCTCCCTTGCTTACCTATATAGCCAAGACCAAACAACTTATCTGACTCCTGGGGTGAAGGTGTGGATTACCAATTGAAAAAAAAGAAGAGAAGAAGCAAAAAAGTGAGATTCTTTTTATGTCTTCGTCTGCATTAAATATCCAAGGATAGTGCTAGTTACCTTTTCTGATAGTTGAGAATTCAAGTGCTTTGTGTTTCTCCATATCAAAAGTGAATGGCACTTGCAATACATATGCAATTAACCCATCATCAGCATTTGCTTTACTCCCCCTAAAGAAGTTTGCTCGTCAATTGCAAGTTTTACTTTCTGATTTTATTTTCTTCTATGGTGTCTTACTGTCTTTTGCTTGCTTTAAGTCTATTTGTCCTATTGGATTTTATCAGTACAAAAAAAAGCATCCTATCATATATTGAAGAAAATATCCTGAATTTTTAAGTCGTTGGGCCAGATTGGCTGATCTACCATGAAGATCAGGTACCTGTAATTAGTATATCACCTAAATTCTCAGGTATTGAAATGGCTATATTTCTGTAATCTTTACCATATTAAGACATTCGGCAATTACATGTATGTGCCACTAGGCAACTCATCCATCACGTTCCCATAAAGAACCACCCTGGGTTTGTTTTTTGGCATCCAAAAAGAGAGAATGTGTTTAACAATGCTAAATTGAAAATCTCATGCTTCTCTTGGTTAGTTGGAGGCCTGCATCACTCCGAAATAGCCTTCACGAAGGAAGCTCCCTAATTTGCAGTAGATGTTCTCTTTGTGACGCCACAAAAACACGCAAATCACCTTTTCCTTCAATGCAAGGTCACATTTCAATTCTGGAGCCTATTTTGCTCATACTTGGCATGTGCTGGAGCATGCCATATTCCACTCAAGAGCTTCCTGCGTGCTGGTATAGAAAGGGAATCGACAAAAAAGTCTCGCAGCAATCTTTGGTGGAGTATCTGGACTGAATGGAATAGCAGAATATTTGAAGGCAAAAACAGAAATATCCAGTAGAAGACACTCTCAATGAAGCCTGATAGTAAATCTAATATGAAACTAAAGAACTTGGAACCCACTCTAAGAATCTAAATTTGAAAGGATAGTCACTAAAGTTGTCTCTTTCGCCTTTAATCAATTTCCTGGGTCAATATGGGTTGATTTTTAATTGGATCTTGAATTGGTTGATTAAAATCCATCATTTATCTCATCATTCTGGTTGGTTTCAGCTGCCAGTCACATGTATTCAGCGAGCCATTGTAATAGCTGGAAGACTAGAAGCAGCAGGCTGTAACTACACGGAGCAAAATCGAACTCGAATGAGCTCTTCGGTAAGTTATAGGGAAAGTTGCTGTAAAGAGTCTGAATCAGTAGAGGATGTCATAGAACCTGGTTGCTTGTCTGCTGGAAGAGTTGAAGGCTTAGATGACATGAGCGAACTTTATAGGAGGTTGTTTCTGAATCTAAATTTCACACTTCTTGAAGAACATGATGATGGAAGGAGGCTCCAGTTTCTAATTCAGGCTAGAAGTCTTGCAGCTCAGTTGGTAATTAGGTAAAGGCTAGTTAATTTATCCTATCGGTTTTTCCTCTGTTATCAAGCACTCCTTTCTTTCCATTTACATGACAGTCTTTCATTTTTGGTCCATTTTAACAAGGACCAACACTTTTCTGTTTTCAGAAACTCTGTAGTTTTACCTTTCATTTGTTACATGACATGTTAAAGAAGACAAGATAATGATACTTTTGTTATATTATATATAGTATATAGTATTTCAGAAACCCTCTCTACCTTCTCAAGGTAGGGGTAAGGTCTGCGTACACTCCCCCTCCCCAGACCCCACTTGTGGGATTACACTAGGTGGTGGTTGTTTTCTATTTCAGAAACCCTGCATCCATGCTAGTACCTCGCTAATGTCCCATTTTGTTCCAACATGAAAAAGACCCTTCTCCATTTTGCAGGTCAATGCTGGTTTGAAACTGTTTGCCTGCTTCTACAGTCATATTAAGAAAAAGTATTTTTGTCAAAATAGAAAAATAGGAATTCATTGCTTTATACATTCAGGTGATGAATCATATCTAATTTCTGCTTACCTTGTTGAGCTCTTATCATCGCCATCGATGTCCCTCTTATGACTATCTGATATTTGACTCATTTCCGTCTATACACAATTCTCTTTCCTTCCCTTTTCTTCTTAATTATTTTTGTCATTTTTTTGGGGGGTGGATGATCTGCAGATTATAAGCCGTGCAGGAAATTTTGATCTTATGCCAAATGAGAACTAATATGTACAGGTAATTCATAGGAGTACAGGTGCTGCCTTGGTCGTATTCCCTGATGATCCCAGAGTGTAATCTTAAAATGGAGAAAACTGTGCTGGTAGCGGATGAATCCTTCGTATGTGAAAATTTTCTTTTCTTCTTAGGATGACGGTTTGTCCAAACTAACATGAAGTTGCATCTCAACTAATCCAGCTGGCAACCAGCTGCAGCCTACAGTCACTGGTGCCGAGTATACCTGCTCATGAATGTTGGAGTAGATGGGCTTACACCCAGTGTTGCAGAAGTACTTAAGGATTCTATCCGCTTCCCTCTTAGTCCTCTTGCCTCCAAGTATCGCCATTGGCCATCAATTTTCTATAGTTGTAGACGTCCAACCTGTCTTTAGCCCAGCGCAGTCTGGTCCTTGCAGAGAATGCACCAGCATAAACCAGTGGTTCAGTATCATCACATGTCAAGAGTCATCTTTTTTGTGAGTTTTTCATCATTTTCATTGATAAATTAAGTTAAAACTTGTATATATCTGAATGAAGAAATAATTGTTGGCTTGGATGCATGTGAAGTTGCTCCACCCTATCGTTTACCATGGTTATCTTTACTATTATTTTGTTGAAAAAACATGAATGGTGACTGAGCTGCTATGAAAAGATGTGGCAAGAAGTAAAAATGAGGAGTTCATCTATGCAGTATATATGAGAAGGATATCTGTAAAAGTATCTTACACATTTGATAAGACTAAAAAGTTTTAAAAGATGAACAAACTTTTGAATGTCGTCAACTTCAGTAGCTGAGATTTCCCGAGTTCAAATATCCCTTTCATTTAACAGGCAAGAATATGTAGAGATCACGGGACCTTAAGCCTTTTTTGAATTTGGCACAAATGTAAACTGGGCAGTTCATTGTTTTCCCCATTCTTCTTTTATTTAGTTCTTCCTCTAATTGTTGGGGGTTTGGCATTTGTACCTTATAAATAACCAAAGTAGAATGGATGTAGGAGATGTGGTGCCTTACTTGCTCAATGCCTATAAATAAAATGGACATTTCCTAAGCTAAAGCTATGGGCATTGCTTGGGTCGAGCTAGGCTATCTAGTGATTTACAAGCACCCTCTGCACACTTTGTATACATGTCTCCATCCAATCAAAGACGTCCATGCCATAGAGAATCAGGCTCGGCAAAAATGAGACTAGGGACGATGATAGGTCTCTCTACTATACGAAGGTGTCAAGTTTACAAAGCATTACAAAGTAATTGAACTTCCGCTAATAAAAGCTGATACTTGCATGGCATTGCCTAATTCAGAAGTCAGGTGTTTGTATCTGGTTCAGCTTGAAGGGCTCTCTAACATCTCTTGGCATGTGCTCAAATATTCAATAGCATGGTTGAATCTGGTAATGTAGGTCGCCCATTTTGCCCACATATATGCTATGCAGATTGTCTCCCAAAGAACATGTTCATTTCCTTGCCACTTATCAAGTGTTTGCTATTCGCTTTTGCAATCATCATGGAGACTTCTTTCAACATGTTAACACTTAACAAATGTCATAGAAAACTTATTCGAGAATTACATAGCAAATTCTTGAAATGCAGCATTTGGCTCAACAGAAGGGAACTATGCTGCTGGAACCATAATCTCTGCTATGAAAAATCCTAATTCCATCCAGAACACTATCCTAATTCCATCCAGAACACTACTCTCAAGTATTTATTCAATCGATCACTAAGACTTGAAAAACAAGCCCTCACCAAAAAATGATGGAAGAAGGGTTCTAGTTTTCCTTTTCAATAAAACAAAATACAAGGGGGAGAAAAAGAGTGTACAGTCAGCATGTCCTCATTTGAAGATAGCTGTCTAGTATTCTAAGGCTACAGGTTGCTCGTCTTGAAGAGCAACAAGAAAGGCATCCAACACAAGTTGACGTCATGCGAGCAATTGCCAGAGGTGGGCTACTTATGATAAACATATGAATAAATATACATATGAACACATTACATGAAAACACATTCAAGGTCACATTCACTAGGTGTTTCCCTTAATTCCAGCAATGAACATTCTCAGTTCTCTGGCTCTCCTTATATGTTCAGGGGAGAACATATCATTTTCTGAATCACTAAGCTCAATCACATCTATGCGTTGGATATTGTCCTCTCGGTGTTTGGAGTTCCCAGAAGCATGCCGCAGTGGTGGAGGACTCGTGAGATCAATTACTTCTTCTTTAGATGAAGCTGGTAAAATGTCGCTCTCTTGGCAAATGGCGCTCCTAGAAGTAAAACCACCCTTCTTGATACTGTTGCTGTTCCACATATCACGGGACTGCATACCTGGATCTACCAATTGAATTTGAGTAATGCTTTCATCATCCTCTGATACTGATCCACACAAAAAAGTGGTATTATCAGTGGTAGAGTTTTCTCTATCAATCTCAAGCAAGAGGTGTTGGAGTTTTTGATCAATTTGACCCAATGGTATTTTTTCTAGTTTCCTTGGTCTTTCTCTATCAATCTCAAGCAAGAGGTGTTGGAGTTTTTGATCAATTTGACCCAATGGTGTTTTTTCTAGTTTCCTTGGTCCTGATCTATTTGTGTTTCTTTTCTTTCCTTGAGCTCGTCTTTCTTGGAACTCCAAAATCCTTTCTGGACAAGCCCTGTTGCAAAGAAGAGAAAAAAGATTCAATGACATGGACCAAACAGTGTTTTTACCTTAGTAGCCTTTAAAATCATTAAAACATATTTATGTAAGTCATCAAGTTAATAGTCAACGTACCTCTGAACGAGATCAGCTGGTAGTATAGAGGTTTCAAGTCCATCCATTTCTTCCCAAGACACCTCAAAACAATCCACTCCTTGAGCTTTTCTCGGCTTGATAATTCGAGATAAAGGACACTTTATTGGCATCTGTGCATTCTCAGATCTTAGAAATCATTTCCAGAAACACATTTGATAAAATGAAATATAATGTAATAGAATTTTTAGATGAAATTATCACAAAGATATTAAGATAACAAAAAACTCAAAAGAAAAAAAGCTCAAAAGAAATGCATCATTGCACGTGCACCCCTGTAGCACAGTAAACTTCCTTCTCACAGAGAAAGCAGAGCATCACCAAATGTTCACACATTTAAGACATCCCTAGACTTATGAGCCCATTAAATAGTTATTCTGTTTTTTCAAGTCTTTTGATTGTCCAATCTCTTCTCTTAGCTAAGATGGTGAGACATCTTCTGGAATCATTTTACTTTCATTTCTCCATTTTAGTAATATTGCATTACATTCAATTTCGTTAAATGTGCAACTCCAACCATCAAAATGGATGAGAGCGTGTCTTCCAAATGTATTTTACTGCATATTCTCCATTTTAGTCTTCATGTCACAAAGTAGCAAACTTATCCAGAATGCTAGAGCAAGAAAAACTCAGTACATGTTCCCTGAATCACTGGTCTGATCAAGCATACAGAATTTTACAACCATCTCGCATCTACTAACCACAACCCCAACTAATTTGGGTTAGTTAACTGGGACAGACAACAATTTGGGTAAGCAATAAAGAAGTGACATTATTATCTTATGCAAAAATGCAGTTGAACATTCTGTAAATGCTGCTATCATCACAAGAGGATCATTCTCAGGAACACGTACGCAGAAGGACATAATTGCAAAAATTATCTTGATAATAAACTACTGTACGGAAGTAAAGTTGGTTTCAGAAACCATTGAGTTTGAAGCACAAAAATGTTATATCAAGTAAAATTGAGCACTCATTGCAGTAGAATACTAGAATGAGCATTACCTCATCTAATAGAAGCTGGACTCCTAGTTGTGATGCAGTGGACCGCAAGTTGGCGAATCTCCGCAGTTCCCTTTCAGCAATCTTAGGAAGGATATACTCATCTGAGCCACAAAGAACAGAGGGTTTCAGAGAAGGCAAGCTTCTAATTGACTGGACCAACGTCTAATTTCGTACATAATTTTTCTAACTAGTATAAAAAAACTATTGATTATCAAAAAACATACAGCTGAGAAACCATAGTTGGAATTATCCATGATAGATGCCGAACCAAAAGAAACAGGTCTCATAAACCAGTGAATGAAATAGAACAAAGATTTGGTTCAGCGAAAACACCTGTCTTCTCAGGAGGCCAACCAAAAATTTCAGTGCATATTTGCTGAAGCTGGCTGCTGCTATATGGATACAACGCAAGAATCCTGCAACAAAATGTTTCTTTTCAGACTTCTTGGTTCTAAACTAACATGTCAGACTTGTAATCAGCACAATGTAATGAGGCAAAACTTTAACCAACAATGCAAAAGGAAAAGAAAAAGAAAGAAGTATAACTTTATATGAATGCTGTATAAGATAAGAATCTACCTTTGGACAGCATCAGAGTCCGCTGAATGGCACTTTGGTCTCAGATATGCATCTAATACTTGCAACACCTGACTTTTCATTTGTGAAGGGCATTTGCTTCCTAATGCAAAAAGGAAAAATAGCAGTGGTTAAACATAACTATGATTACTAAATACTAGTCAACATCCAGAAAATTTCTCTTCCCTTTATTTCCTCCCCCACACCACACCACCCCACTCCTAACGCGGGACTCACCATTAGGATTTTTATACTCTGCAGCATTTTCTCGATCATTGCATTTGTCATCTTCAGTCCGTCTCTTAGAACCTTTTTTCTTCTTTACAAAGGAAAATCCTTCTGATGCAATCCACTGAAGAACAGCACTATCACCAATTGATTTGACAATCTGACAAGCTGACTCCTAATTAACACAAAAGCATGCCATACAAATCGAAATTTAACCCATTTCAGATATAGACATGTTAAATTGAGAGGAAAAAGAATGCCTGCCGGATACAAGAATCAGAATTTCCAAGACTTACCCGACCAAGTCCATAAACTCCTTCAGAGTAATCACCGCCAAGAATAACAGCCAGTGTTATCTGGAAACAATAATTTCCAAAAAACAAGCCCCAACAAATACATCAGAAATTTAAACAATGAGTTGCAATTTTTGGGCTGTTCCAGACAAAAGCAAGGTCGATGATATTCTGACGCCATCAGACTTCATGGTAAGAACCAGAAAGATTCATAAGTTTCTCCAGGAACTCATTTAACAGGACATAATACTTGCAAGTTGATCATAATTCATATCATTGTATCCTGAAGTCTCGAATAAAACTAAGAAATGAAAAACTTTTTTATTTACCCACAAGATAGATTGAAAGTGTTTTCCATTAGACTGATACAATTTACACTTTAATCTACTTGGACGCGAAGTACCATGACTGAGAACAATATCATTTCCATTGTAACCGATAGTGCTAGAAGCAAAGAGCAAAAAAAAAAAATACCAAGGAGTTCCTTCCGAGTCCGAGCTTTCTCTCAATATCATCCATTTCATAGCAAACAAGATACCCGCCATCCCCTGAATCTCGCAAACTAGAAGTATGAGTACAGCAAATTCAATTAAAAGCCACTACTAAGAGTCAAAAGGAAAGAACAGATAAATATTAACTTAATTCTCACCAAGGCAAATATCTCTATACACTGTCCTTGCTCCAAATAGGAAGGCATCAGAATCTGATGTGAAGCATCCATCCTGATAATCACAATCAGTACCATGTGATACGTTATGAGGTTGCTCCAGTGAAAACAAATAACGATTATTATGGTAATAAATTTCTTAAAGAGCAGAGTTTTAGATTAACATTATATCAGGAGAAAAACTAGTTTAATCCTCTGAAATGAAGCATTACTAGCATAATGAATCAATGACTTCCACTCACACAGAATGATTCAGAGTTTAATAATGCGCATTGAGCTTCACCCTCCTCAATCCTGAAAGGGTTTTCCAGCAGTCAATAGTTATTTTCTACACCTCAATAGTTATAAGCATTATTTCACACAACTCATCAAAGCACTGTCCGTTCACAATTCAAGGCACTGTAATCAGTTCTGAAAACATTTATTCTTCCAAGTATAGATACCTGAGAAAGTTAAGATGTAAAACTAACGAATGATAATATCACATAGAACATGGGAGAAGAATGACAGTCGTCTCAAAAGGTAGTTGATTTCCTTTTATCAGTTACATGAATATTTGCTTTCTGACAAATCAATAGCTTGCGAAATACAAAAACGCATAGGTAAAGAGTTACCCATCTAAGCACGGTATTCCAAGTGCATTTCCAAGAACTTTAGCCTCTTTTATCATGCGTGAAAATTCAGATCCTGCATTTCTTCTTATTGATGACGGTTTAATCGCCTCATCCTGAGTGAGCTACATTATACAAAGCTAATGTCTAATGAGCAAAGTAAATAGTATGTAGGTAAACAAACAATTGAAGAAGGGCATGGCAGGAGATAAGGCAAAACAGTGAGTAATTAAGTAGTCCTACCACATTTCCAGGATTTAGTCGCCTTCTATAAGTAGATGATTTGATAGCAGGAATGGCTCCATCTGCAAAAGGAAAAAAGTGCCAGTGACATGCGTATCATGTATTAACTACTGCGACTCCTTATATACCAACACCCAAAATGCACATTCCAACACCACAAACATGCTTAATTTTCCAGACTTATTTAGAAACTATAAAGACACTGAATTTTTTGCCTAAATAGATGTTCAAATCAAATACCATTACATATTCTTCCCATCGGCTGCTAAACAGTGTGAAACAACAATACTTTTGTGGGTGGTGAGCCGCGAATTGATAGCATCTCTTCTGGAACCAATCTCAAAATCTTACAATTATCTTACAACAACAACATACCCAGTGTAATCCCACAAAATGGGGTCTGGGGAGGGTAGAGTGTATGCAGACTTTACCCCTACCTTGGAGGTAGAGAGGCTGTTTCCGATACACCCCTGGCTCAAGGAAAAATAGTTCAAAGCATTTCGAAAAAAAAGCTTATAATTATCTTGAGTACTACAATTAAGAATCTTTAAGGTAAACACCTTCTTACACAAATGAATACAGCAAGAGCAAGCAAAGAATGTGTTCCAAAAAGAGTAAAGCATCGATTTTTTTTTTTATTTTGTAAAACCCCATTATAGATTTGCTCAAAGAAAGAAAAAGAAAGATTACCGGTAACAAAAATGAGGCTACAATTCAAAGCAATAAGAGCTCTGAGGCGGTGGAAGAGGCCCCTAAGATAAAGCTTCTCCTTCATAGCACAGTGGGATTTGTTTACATTAGCAAGTTGAACGATCCAACAAGAAAGATCTATACATACCCTTTTGTTCCTGGTACACGAAATTAAGTAGATTAATAGTAAATCCCAACAAAAAAAAAAAGATGTGAATATTAAAAAGTGAAGTGGGAAGAGACTTACTGGAGATGATGAAGAGGAAGTGTTTTCTTGCAAGATTCTAAGATGTCCCAAAGGTTCTTTACACCCATCTTTAATCCTTATACAGTTCTTGGCATCTGGGGTTTATGGGGAAGCAAAAACATACACTTCATACTCCTTGATTTTCCCAATCGGAAAGATAACCGTTGTTTTTGAATTTTGATTTCCCTACAATTTCGACAGCTACTACTCGAGTGTAAGTAGGAAGTGAGATTATTATCATTCTAGTCCTCCAACTATATGTTGTCTCCCTTGTTAACCCTCCCAACTTTCATAGCATTTTTTATCCTTCAATTATTGATAAATTTTAATTTTAACTTTTATAATATATGACTAAGCACAAGTACTAAATGAAATGTGCTTTTTCATTTTAGTTGAAATGAATTATGGAACCTTCAATTACTTAAAATGAGTTTTTTCTTTTAGGAAGTTGGCTGCTCATACCAAGATGTTTTAGCAATAACTTTTAATAAGGTTCCTTGAAGGAGACTAGTGTGTAACAATCTTGGACATCCAAAATGAATTTTTACGTTTAGGATGATTGCTCACAACAAGTTGTATACAAGAGTCAGATTGACAAAATGGAAAATGATACGTGACAAGGCATGTGGATTATGTGGGGCAGTAGATGAGGAAGGGGAGCATTTGTTCTCCCCTGTAAACGTGTAAATATAGGAAATAATATATTCTCTATCTATAATTAAAATATTTTCATATATTGTGTAAATATAATTATGATAAGAGTAGGATTCCTCTTTTGTATAGGCTTAGGATTCCTATTGTATAAGGGATGAATATTGTACTCTATATATACCTTGATATTAATGAAAGACTCCACAAGGGAGATTAATATCATCTAACATGGTATCAAGAGCCAAATAAACAAAACCCTAAAAATCTTTCTCTTCCACAGCCGTCGGCTGCCTCTCCTACGCCGCGGCCCTCCCGGATTTTCTTCTTGTTTTTCGGATTTTGTTCTTCCTTTCTTCTCTTCTCTAAATGGCTATCCCTGATTCTTCCACACTTTCTGACGCCTCTACCTCCACAAATCCCACCACAAAGTCATCACCTCCGTTTCATCCCGCTTCATCGCTTTCCAACATCAAGAACCATATTCCCATTATTCTTGATCAAGAAAACAACCAGTATTCTCCCTGGATTGAACTTCTTCGCAATCATGCATGTCTCTATAACGTGCTTGACCATATTGATGACACTATTCCGCGCCCTACGGAGGTTGATGATTCTATCTGGCATCGTCTCGACGACGACGTCAAACAATGGATATATGGTAGTATCTCTCAGGATTTGCTCCTTACTATCATGAAATCTGACTCCACAACCCTTGACTTGTGGAATCGTTTGGAGGAAATTTTTCAGGACAACAAGCACACTCGTGCCGTGTATTTGGAAGAACAGTTCAACAAAACACGTCTTGAAAACTTCTCCAATGTCTCTAAGTACTGCAAGCAGCTTAAACTTCTAGCGGATCAACTCTCCAACATCGGCACGCCTGTCACTGACGATAAAATGGTGCTACAAATGATTTATGGCCTTACTAAGGGAGAATATGATACTTTGGCCACCATTATTCAACAGGCAGATTCGCTACCGAGTTTTAACAAAGCTCGCTCACAATTGTTGCTCGAAGAAATCCGTCGTGCTAAGCAGGATGAGCACGCCCAGCGGTGTTAAATTTGTCGACATGCAACCCCAAGATCAGACGCCACCAGACAACTCCCAACAGCGGCAGGGCCGCGGCGGCAAGGGTGGAAAAGGCCTCGGCGGTAGAGGAGGTCGTGGTCGTGGCAAGGGTCGCAGAACAACTGGGCGCATGGCGCCCGATCTGAAGACCCACGGCGCCTCGATGAGCGCGGCGCCTCGATCTGACGCGGCGCCAAGTCATTCGATCAGCGATCATACAATCCGTATTCTTACCCCGGTTTGTTAGGCCCCGCTCGCCCCCACAAAGAGCCCACTTCATGCAAGGTCAGTCCCGTGATCCCTCCTCCGACATGACACCCATCGAGTTGGGTCAGCGTTCAAGACACCTTCTCAATGCAAACGACAATACTTGGTACATGGACTCAGGCGCCACATCTCACGTCACCCAGTCTGCAGGTACTATTCCTAAACTATTTCGGTTAAAGCATCCTCAATATGTTACAGTTGGTAGTGGACAACGCATTCTAGTTAAGGGTTATGGTACCTCATACACACAACCTTATCATCCACCCTTCTCCCTCAAAAACACCCTATATGCCCCACACATGATTAAGAACCTCATATATGTCCGCCAATTTACTCGTAATAATTCTGTCTCCGTAGATTTTGACCCTTTTAGTTTTACTGTGAAGGATCTTCATACGGGGACACCTCTTATGAGATGCAATAGCACGGGGGATCTCTATCCATTCACTTTCACCTCCGCTGCCAGATCTTGCTCTCCCGTCACTCTAGCGGTTGTTTCTTCTTCAACTTGGCATAATAGGTTTGGTCATCCAGGAGCCCCAGTTTTTAATTTTCTTAGAGGCAACAATTTCATTGCTTGTAATGGAAAACTTGCCCAAAAATGTGTTTCTTGCTCTTTAGGCAAACATATTCGTCTTCCGTTTAAATCATCTACTAGTGTTACATTTGCTCCTTTTGATAGCATACATGCCGATTTATGGACATCTCCTATCTCTAGTTCTCTCGGTCATAAATACTATCTTGTGTTGCTTGATGATTTTTCACACTACGTTTGGTTATACCCTCTTAAATTTAAATCGGAAGTATTTGTCAAATTTCTTGAGTTTTGCAAGTTCATTCAAACACAATTTGGAAAAGGCATAAAATCATTTTAGTGCGATAATGGTCGTGAATTCAATAACTCTATGTTTCACCGCTTTTGTACCAATAATGGCATGGTCTTTCGCTTCTCCTGCCCTCACACCTCACCACAAAATGGTAAAGCTGAAAGAATCATCCGCACCATTAACAATATGATTCGCACCCTATTGATTCATGCCTCCCTCCCTCCACTCTGCTGGGTCTATGCTGCTAAAATGTCAGAATACACTCTAATTATTCTCCCTACTAGCACTCTTCACAATATGACCCCTACCGAAATCCTCTACCGTAGAATCCCCTCTTATGATCATCTAATGATTTTTGGTTGTCTGTGCTATCCCAACCTTAGCTCTACCGCCCCTCACAAGCTCGCTCCTAGGTCCACTCCATGTGTCTTTCTAGGATTCCCGCCGAACCATATGGGCTATCTATGCTATGACTTGTCGACTCGTCAGATCCACATATCTCGTCACGTCACATTCGACGAGACCACATTCCCGTTTTACAATCTTCCAAAATTCCAAAAATAGGACTACTCATTTCTTGACGAGTCTGTCATCTCTCCCCTCATAATCGAACAACTAACATCCTTTGTTCCATCGTCAGAGCCGCGGCGCCCAAACTTCAGAGAAGCCTGTCAACCTTCTAGCGCCGCGACTCTCGATCCAGGAGCCGTGGCGCCTCCGACGGCTTCGCCCCCACCTTCTCCTTATCCGACTTTACTCCCCGTCTCAGACACCACTCTGCCATCCACTGTCCCTACCCATCCAATGAAAACTCGTTCAAAGCATGGAATCTTCAAACCCAAAGTCCATTTCAACTTGTCTGCCCAAACCATCTCTCCACTTCCAAAGAATCCAAAATTGGCCAAACAAGACCCTAATTGGAATGCTGCTATGTATGAGGAATTCAATGCTTTAACTAAACAGCACATGTGGGATCTAGTACCTAGACCTAAGGGGGTGAATGTCATTCGTTGTATGTGGCTATTTCGTCACAAATTCAGAGACAATGGGGATCTTGAGAGGTATAAGGCCCGTCTTGTGGCTAATGGCACAAATCAGCAGGAGGGCGTTGATTGTGGTGAGACCTTCAGCCCGGTTGTCAAACCGGCTACCATCCGCACAGTTTTGAGCATTGTCATGGGCAAACACTGGCCGATCCATCAGCTTGATGTGAAGAATGCATTCTTACATGGGGATCTGAGAGAGACAGTCTACATGCATCAGCCACCAGGGTTCACCCATCCAGCAGTTCCTCACTATGTGTGTCATCTCCGTAAGTCACTATATGGCCTGAAGCAGGCCCCCCGTGCGTGGTATGATCGTTTTGCCAGGTATATCTTGCAGATTGGGTTTGTATGCAGCAAGAGTGATACATCACTTTTCATTTTTCATCGAGGTAGTAGCACTGCTTACTTATTACTTTACGTGGATGATATTGTTCTTACTGCCTCCTCCGACGGATTGAAAAATGAGATTATTGTCTTGCTCAAGTCCGAATTTGCAATGACTGATTTGGGGAAGCTGAGTTACTTTTTGGGGATATCAGTGACCAGGTCTGCCAATCATATGTTCTTGTGTCAGCGTAAGTATGCAGAAGAGATTGTGTACAGGGCTAAGATGGCGAACTACAAAGAGGTGCCTATTCCAGTTGATTCCAAATCTAAGCTCAGTGCTATGGATGATGCTCCAGTCTCTGATCCTACTCTGTATAGGAGTCTTGCAGGTGCACTTCAGTATCTCACATTCACCAGGCCAGACATAGCTTATGATGTTCATCAGGTGTGCTTATTCATGCATGCCCCCAGGGAGTCTCATTTCACTACTCTTAAGCGTATCATTCGATACATTAAGAGCACTTTTGATTATGGTTTGCACCTATATCCCTCTGCACCAGACAGGTTGCTTTCATATACGGATGCAGATTGGGCAGGGTGTCCGGACACGCGACGCTCCACCTCCGGCTTTTGTGTTTTCTTAGGGGATAATCTGATTTCTTGGTTCCGCTGGCGACAAGCTACCCTATCTCGCTCGGTGCGAAATTTGAGTGCAGAGGCGTTGCAAATATAGTAGCTGCGATTTGTTGGCTCAGAAATTTACTGTTAGAACTTCAGTGTCCTTTGCGTCAGAAATCTATTGTGTATTGTGATAACATCTCTGCCATCTATCTTTCTCATAATCCGGTTCAACATCAGCGAACCAAGCATATTGAGATAGACCTACACTTCGTTCGTGAGAAAGTTGCGTTAGGCCATGTCAGAATGTTACATGTTCCATCATCCTATCAGTATGCAAACATATTTACCAAAGGACTTTCCAGACAGTTATTTCTTGACTTTAGATCCAGTCTCAGCGTCCGGCCTCCTCCCGCTCCGACTGAGGGGTGTGTAAACGTGTAAATATAGGAAATAATATATTCTCTATCCATAATTAGAATATTTTCATATATTATGTAAATATAATTATGGTAAGACTAAGATTCCTCTTTTATATAGGTTTAGGATTCTTATTGTATAAGGGATGAATATTGTACTCTATATATACTTTGATATTAATGAAAGACTCCACAAGGGAGATTAATATCATCTAACACTTTGTTTGGCTGGTAGAAAAGGAGGCATGTTTAACTCGAGAGAACCTTTAAAGAAGGGGAATACAACTGTGTTCTATTTTGCATAAGCGAATAAGGAACATATAGATGACATTGAGTCTCTATTAGTAGTACTAGAATCTCTGCAAGGAAGAAGATTGATTTTTGGTTTGTTTCTTTACCTCTTTTACTACAAAACTCTATAATTATGATTTGCTCAGCCTTTTGTACTTTCAGTATTATAAAATTCGTTAACATATCAAAAAAAGGGTTTCTACTTTTGGCAGAAAGAAAGGGTAAAGAAGGAATTTACTTTATTATTAATAGTTGGAGATGGGTTCTAACTTCTAAATACACCCGCGCACTGAAAAGTCAACATATCAGTCATGTATTGCCAGGTTAGATCAGGGTGTGCACTTGACACATTTATGTTAATGAGAGGTGTCTAACTAATCACAAGGATAGTTAAGTTGTATAACTGGAAGATGACAACTGTGAGTGTATCTATGTAATTGGCCTTCTAGAAAATATCAATTAGTCTTTGGGATGGAAAGCAGACTCATTCTCAGCTTTAAAAAGAGGGTTCAAACTTGACGGACAACATAAATATTGGTTAGGCAAAATCTTCTTTGCTTGCACCAATATTCCAAATACCTTCATTTTTTTAAAACTTTGTATCCTACTATTCCTTAAAAGTTGCTTAAGATGGACCTGTTTGACAGCAATAAGTACAAAATTCATTGTATCTAATTAAGAGCATCAAATCAGTAGGCCGAACTTTTAGACAAGTGATAACATTAGAAGGAAAAGAAAAGGCAAGACACGTAGAACAGGAGGAAAGGGGACAAAGAGTCTCGTGAACGTGCAACCCTTTCCCCTCACAATTTTGCCTAGCAAGATTAATGGTTCCCAATTTGAGATGCCCGATCTGCAAATCGGAAGCTGGCAGAGTGAGAGACAATTTCTTTTCTTTTATAAGTAACATGTTTTTCCAAAAGTTATATATTCAACTAGATAGTAACATAGACAATCATTTTTAAGAGTGATAGATCCTTAGTAAGACCAACTCTGAGCAGCTTCTCACAAATTCCAAGGAAGCTTGGGTCAGCGTGTGGACCTAAATCCTCCTCAAATGAGGTTTTTCTCTGAAACAGAATGCTCTTCACACCAAAAGTTTGAGTGCGAGAATTCAATAACCAGGATCCACTCTTGTCCTATTGAGTTCACAAACTACAAGTATACTCAAATTGAATTCGGCCTATGTCCTTATGGTCTGAAGCTTCATAACCTTGATAGACTAATTGTTGGGATACAATTGTTGCAGGAAACGGGAAGTAAGTAACTATTACAATAGTAAAAAAAGATAAACTAATTATTACAATAAACTGGAAATCAAGAACTTAATAAACTGCTTGTGTGACTTGTTGAGTCGACTGATGGCACTCTGTCTTTAAGACAAGATTATCCCGTATATCTCCTTTTTCGGTGTTGAGCAATAGTCTTCTAAGATAGAACAACAACTTAACAAATGAACAAAGGAAACTCAAGTGTTACTCTTGAAGAACTTTGAATATAGTAACTTTGCTAGAGAGGAAGAATATGAATTCGGAAAATCTGGAGTATTTTCTAAGTGTTGAGTGTTTTGTTCAATTGAGAAAAAGGCCTCAATTTATAGTGTAAGTAGAATACCCCTCAACTAGCCAACTAATGACCTTCAATAGCCATGTAATGACACTTGATTGAGGGGTTACATTCAGCCAAATAATGGCTGAATTCATGTGCCAAGTAATGGAGAATCAATGCTCCAAAACCATCCTAAAGGTCAGATCTTTCCAACTTCCCGTCGCAGCATTCTGCCTCCGAAGCGTTGTGGCTCTGTGAATTAGTGTCGCGGCTCCAGTGACTGGCCAACCAATTAGCACCGCGGCGCTCCGGCACCGCTGCCCTTCACGGCTCCGCGGCGATTTTCGACTCGTTTCATCTTACACTTCTTCCTTCGTTTACCAACGTGGAATACTTTGTCATTTGGCCAATAACCGTCCATAATTCTATGTCTCAAACGTATTACATACGTACCAATATCTCTTTCACTAATGAAATTTGCGATACTTGGCACTACGTATGCACGTGTGTGGAAACGACGTTTCCGACGTGTGAGCCTCAATTGTTCGAGTCATAAATTAATGGGATATACTTAATTTCACATTTAGTAAATTTCCAACAATCACTTCTTGAAAGAGATTTTGGCGCACACACTTGGTGTTTTTTTCCAGCAATCTTTTAGCGGACCGATATTGCATCTGAATAGGTAGCATACGCTTTGAACCTTCCATAGTTGAACACCATCGGACTTACTTACTGCGCGGTGAACGTGATGTCTTGAACCGTCAGTGTTTAGTGTAAGTCAAGTCAGCGGTACCAACACAACAACTTCCTCTACTCAGTTCTTCGTAATGTGTTGTCCGTTGTGGCCTTGGACACTTCTTGGATTCTTAAGTGCGTTCATTTGAGGCGGCATGTCCTCGCACTTAAATAGGTGGTCTCCTATAAGGTATCATGTTATACCCAATTTACAAGTGTTAGGAACCATTAAAAATTTCCCAAACCTAACCTCAACCGGTGAGGATCATTAAAGGTTTTGAAAACTTAACATTCACCCACACTGCAGATAGCACTTATAGTCTATCGCGGAAACGGCTTTGAATTTGGTGTTTCTTTGCAGAAATCACTATCCGAAGTGCTCATGCTTCCACCGAAGCGATCAACTGAACATTTACAACTTAGTTTTCCCATTGAACCTAATTCTTGGGATCTCCAGTCAGTAAGGTTGGGTTACCACCGTATTGGTCCTTATACTTTGGGTTTTAAGCCCATTACCCTAGACAGGCAGAACATCTGATCCTTGGGTAAGCCCTTTGTCAGTGGGTCAGCTATGTTATCCTTTGATTTTATGTAATCAATGGATATTATACCCGTGGTGATCAGCTGCCTAACGGTCTTATGTCTCCGTCGAATATGACAAGACTTGCCGTTGTACATAAAATTTTCTGCCTTTCCTAGAGCCGTCTGGCTATCATAGTGGATCATTACAGAAGGTAAGGATTTGTTCCAACAAGGAACATCCTCTAAGAAGTCGTGAAGCCACTCAGCTTCTTCTCCTGCTTTGTCTAAAGTGATATACTCTGATTCCATCGTGGATCGGGCGATGCAAATTTGCTTAGAGGATTTCCAAGACACAGCCCCACCACCAATTGTAAATAGATACCCACTGGTGGACTTGGTGTTCTCTATATCAGATATTCAGTTTGCATCATTGTACCTCTCTAGTACAGCTGGATATCTCTAATAATGTAACCCGTAAGTTAGCGTGTATTTCAGGTATTGAAATACCCGATTCAACGCCTTCCAGTGATCATCACTCGGATTACGGGTAAACCTAGCCAACTTGTTGACTGCATAAGCAATATCAGGTCGGGTGCAGTTTGTTATGTACATCAAACTTCCGATTACCTGCGAATATCGCTCCTGACATATGGGTGCACCACGATTTTTATCTAGCTTTTGATTTCTATCCATTGGTGACTTTATAGGCGAACTGTCAAGCATCTCGAACTTTCTCAAAACATCCTCGATGTAGTGAGACTGAGATAAGACCAGTCCGTCAGACGTCTTAGAGATTTTTATCCCTAAGATGACATATGCGATACCCACATCCTTCATGTCGAAGCATTATTTCAACATGTTCTTAGTCTCTAGGATTACCCTATGACTGCTTCTTGTGATCAACGTGTCATCTACATACAAGCATATCATGACGAACGAGTCAGAGTTACCTTTCGTGTAGACACATTTGTCACACTCATTAATGGCGAAATCCTTCGATAATAGAGTACTATCAATTTTTTCGTGTCATTGCTTCAGGGCTTGTTTCAGCCCGTACAGAGATTTGACAAGCCGACAGACTTTCTTCTCTTGCCCTGGAACCACATACCCCTCGAGTTATTCCATATAGATTTCTTCTTCCAGATCGTTATTTAGGAAGGATGTCTTGACATCCATTTGATGTATCTCAGGGTCACGCAATGCTGCGATCGCAATGAATACTCGTATGGACGTCATCCTAGACACCGGGGAGTACGTGTCAAAGTAGTCAAGACCTTCCTTTTGCCGATAGCCCTTGACTACCAACCTGACCTTGTACTTATCTATAGACTCATCTGCTTTATACTTCCGTTTGAGTATCCACTTACAACCAATATTTTAAAATTTAAATATTAGATTAAATTAATTTAATATTTTAAAATTTAAATATTATATGAAAAGTATTATAAGTTATAATTCTTCTATATTATAATACTCATTCCATCTCAAAAAAATTGTCTTAGTTACTATTTGGACAACCAAAATATATTTTTTTTACCATAAGTTTTTCAAATACTTTCTAAATGTTTTGAATTGTTAACTATTGTATTTATAGTATATTTTGATTCAAAAAAATTAAAAAATTTATGTCCGAATTCCGAATTCACACCAAACATTAGTTAGTCTGACCCTCGCAATTTGAATCAAGACAAATTTTTTAAGACGAAAGAAGTAAAAAAACATTAATCAAAATTTATATAATTTGACCCTCGAGAAGCAAAATGTAACACGTATAATAAGATGAAGGGTTAAAATATTACACCCTCTGTTTCAATTTCTTTGTCTTACTTTCCTTTTTAATCCCTTTTAAAAAAAAGAATGTTTATTTATTTTTTTTAGCAACTCTTTAATTCAATTTTTCACATAAAATATTTAAGATCACAGGATTAAAGAACATTTTGATACATTAAATATATTTATAATTTAACACCATAAAATTTAAAAGTATTTTAAAAAAAAATATCATTCCAAATTAAGATCAAATAAATACATTAAAAGGGAGGGAGTATTATAACAATACTCAAATTTGAACCGTTAAGGGATCGTTTGGTTGCAGGTTAGGAAGTGAATTATTCATGTATTAAAGGCAGCATAACTAGTATCATATTTAATAGTATTTTAACTGTTATATATAATTTTTTACACAACAATTATGTTGTTTGATTACCAGTTTATAATTTTATATAATTAATATATGTATAAATTATAAAAAAAATTATCTATTATTTTATATAAAATATAAAATAAATAATTAATATATAAATAATTAAATTCTTCGTAACTAAACTCTAACCAGAAATAAAACGACCCTGGACTTTTATATTCATGTAAATGGAAATGTTGGTCAAAAGTCAAAACAAAAAGGGGCTACCATATATAGTCACACAGTCCAAAATGAACAGCTCAACTGGTCGGCACAGCATAAGAAAATTATGACTAGATAAACATACCTAATCAGTCATCACAAATCAAGAACCCTCTTTGTTTCTCTCGCCCAAACAGTACAATCAGATATTTTTTTCTTCTCCAAAAATGGCTCTAGAGCTATGGGAAACACTAAAAGATTCTATTACAGCTTACACAGGTCTTTCTCCAACAACTTTTTTTACAGTGGTTGCTTTAGCACTTGCTTTCTACTATGTTGTCTCTGAGTTTTTTGGTTCATCTGATCATGGTCACCAACAGAGGGCTAGAAATTTTGAGGAACAGATGCAGCCTTTGCCACCACCAGTTCAGCTTGGTGAGATTAGTGAAGAGGAGTTGAAGGAGTATGATGGGTCTGATTCAAAGAAGCCTTTGTTGATGGCAATTAAGGGTCAGATCTATGATATTTCTCAGAGCAGGTAATTTTCTTGGTTTTACAAGTGATCTAAGCTATTCTGTGTTGTGGGTAGGTTTTCTTTTTGGCAGAATTTTTGACTTCCTATGTGAAGCTTTGACTTTGAATTTTAGAATTATTAGCTTTTTGTTGTGGATTTTTTCGGTTCTTGTTTGTTGTTTTTGGTGTTTTATCTTTGTGATGGTGGAAAGTTCTTAGCTTTATGTGAAAGCTGGGCAACTTTTGGTAGAGAAAAGAAGAAAGTTGCTGATTGCAGAATCAATCTTCCTTTCCGTTTTTATTTGAACTGTTTTATGCCTTCTATTTTGTTGGGAATTTTTTTACTTTACTGAAATTTGCGGACTCTAAAATTTTCTATTTATACGACGTAGTGGATTCGGCATGGAAATTGGTTCAATACTGGAAATAATGAGTTAGTGTATAGGTGTGACAAAACTCTAGGCGATTTCTTCCATATGCCTAAGCTTAGGCGGGCAGAGTTATTCGGTACCGGGGCTAGTGAGAATAGTAGGTGTGCACGAGCTATCCCCAGCAGTACCTTTATTTTAAAAAAACCATCAATATGTTGTCTCTTTAGTTATAGGTACGACAATTGGAAAAAGAGTCTAGTTAAGTGTTCTTTTTGCAAGGAATATCCAACGGTTGTTCAAGTGTGAGGTCTGTCTGCCATCCAGATAGCCATTAGGATCGAGGCCTAATACAATGGCGAGGCTGAGACCGTGAGGACTTAAAGACGTCTTGACTTGTCTGTTATTCTTTCTCAGAACACTGTTATTGTTATGTGATTCTCAGTAGAGTGGATTATATTTTTCAGTTTAATGCAAGCAGTTAGAAAGTCATAGATCATCTTTTGGGTTGCAATCAAGCAGGCTCTTTTTTCCCGAGTGAGTTTCTGTTTAGGAAACATTTACTTTGTTATGTTTGGTAAACTTGGTTCGACTCCATGAAGTATTTCATCTAATCTCAAGTTTGGACTATTTATATTCAATTAGAAATGTTGATTGCACTACTCAATAAATCTTGGATATGGTTATGTTAATTTAATAAATTGTCATTATAAAAAAATTAATAACTAGTCCTTGGTTCAGCACAAACATGATATGTTTTAAGAATTTAATGTCAAATGGTTTTCATATATGATCCTGTCCATCTGAGTGTGCACTTAAATGGTCCAGGATTATGTCCTTGGAGGATCAAATACCCCGAGTTGAGTTTGAATGAGTTCCTATCCCTTATTGTTACCATTTTGAAAAAAAAAAGAGTTCCTATCCCAAATGTATGCCTAAGTATCCAGATCCTAACCTTGGTGAGTAGAGTTATATAGTATTTGTGTTGGTGGGAGATAGCAGGTACCTAATAGAACACTTGAGGCGTGCACAAGTTGGCCCGGACACACTTTTATCCTAAAAAAGCATCTTGATCAACTTTACCTACCAAAAAATTGTATCTTGATCAACTTTAAACTTATCGGTTTTAACTGCTAAGGGTCTATTATTGTTTCAGTAGCTCACTTAAATGCTATGAGCTAACACCGTTTATTCTAAATCTGTTTGCTTTTTCGTGCAGAATGTTCTATGGACCTGGAGGACCTTATGCATTATTTGCTGGAAAAGATGCTAGTAGAGCTCTGGCCAAGATGTCCTTTGAGAAAAAAGATCTCACTGGTGATATCTCTGGCCTTGGTCCATTTGAGCTTGAGGCCTTGCAAGATTGGGAGTATAAATTCATGAGCAAGTATGTCAAGGTTGGGACTATCAAGCAGACAGTGCCAGTAAGTGATGGTGCAGCTAATGGTGAATCTGTTGAATCAACTGATCGTGAAGCTAAGCCAGCAGAAGCTGTTACATCAGAAAGCGCCAAGCCATCGGAACATGGACCATCTGGAAGTGTTGTTGCTGAAACCGTGGACAAGTCTGACGGTGACGTTGACAAGGACTGATTGTCATGCCATTTTCATCGGCAAGCTGAGCACTATGGGAAACAGTTTCCCCGGAGATACAAAAGACATGGCGTTGTGAAGATATGTGTATTATCTTGTGTCAGACGAATGTTGATTCTAGAATATAAACTCCTTAGGTATTTGAGTTACTCTTATCTGATTTGGTGTATGAAATAATGAACTAGCCTTTTGATCCCTGCAATTGCAGGTATTGATAGAACTCATACTTGATTACCAATCGCAAAGTTCACCTGTATGTCTGCAGGTGGTATTAATTCCGCCTTGTCTCAAGTGAATCTCTTCTTGTGGTAACCACATTCAAAATCCTCACCCTTCCCCCTTCTTGTGTCTTTGAAGCATTCTCCTCATTTGGCAGTAGGAAGAAGGGAAATTTGGTTGTAGAATCAGTTTCAACTATCAAGAATAGAAAATTTTCATCTAGAAGTCCAATTGAAGGAGACCTTAGACATAGTAATATAATTTCTGTTGTGGTTGTCATTGTAAGCAGTTTTTACCTTTTCTCTGTGATACTAGTTTAGGTATCCATTGCTGTATGTGAGGGAGTTCTGCATATTCCCGTATGGTCAGCGGAAGTGCTAGTGCGGGTGGCCTTTGTTCACCTGTGCTAGGACCACATCTTTGGGCTTCCTAATTTATAACAGCACGACCATATTCCTGTTCTAACTCTCTTACTCTTTGAATTGCCACTTCATCATATACTACTATGAATTGGCCTCATGATTCAAGGTTGTGGTCTAGCGGTCAATAAAGTGAGTGAAAACCATGAGAGACCAGGGTCTAATTCCAACAAAGACAAGGTGGTTTCTTCTAATCTGTCTAAACTTTGGTGACAGAGGTACCCAATACTTGTGTTGGTAAGATGTAGCATGTTCTTGATGATATAGTCGAGGTATGCGGGCCAAAAAAAAGGAAAGAATCATTACTTTGTCAATCTTTAGTCTAAATCAAGTTTCATTTGATTGATTCACTACTTTGGCTGTATCTAGCTCCGAAACGTGGCCTAATCTTTAATAAATAGACTTGAATCACCTTGGTACAAATACAAACAAAATAGCGTGAATAGGCCTGTCTCCTCTTATATACATTTATCAGAAACATCTGTGTTTCACTTAAACATGAAAACTTCCACTTCATTACTTCTGGTCTTGGTCTTGATTTTGGTTCTAGTATCATTCGAATACGCAGATTGCGGACTTATTAGCAGACATTTAAGTGCAGCTTATCAGTCTGAAAAGCTATCAGGCAGCAAGTTCAGTTTATGCTGGTGCGGATCATGTTGTTCCTGGAGGACCAAATCCACTTCACAACTGATGATATATACTTCTTTTTCGTGTTTTACGATGCAGAGATCAGGCCATAACAGAGAATATTAGAGCTGTTCCATATCTGTAAATGTGACATGTTTGTAAAAAGGACAACATTTTAAATAGCATGTGCTTACTTGTAATGTGTACTGATACTGTGATAATCCAATTATTATGCATGTACAACTTGATGTACGGGATTAATATGTTTTTTTCTTTTCTTTATCAGTCATCTTATTTAGGATTTGCTTCACAATTGTGCAATTCACTTACCAAACTAGTTATTGGTGCTGTGTTTATCCATAGTGCTGCAACAGAATACCAAAAACTGAGTAATGTAGCTTGAAAATTGATAACGGAAGAGTTCCTGTACTACTTGCTGATTAGATTAATTAACTTGTTTGCTAGCTATAACTTATTAGAAATCTTGGAGACTAGGAATCTTGGAATATAGGATAATGGTGGGTCATAGTGGCAGTTGAAGGATTTCATAGTTTTTAGCCATAAACTTTTAATTCAACATTTGACTTCAATAAAAATATAGATAATTTGTGGAGTTATATTAATGATCCCCAATCATTATCATGCCATTGTCATTGTTTATAGTATGATAGTTTGACCTATAGGTTATGAGTTTGCGTCACAATAAAGTTATTTTTGTGTAACCTATATATGTTACAAGTTCAAATCGTGGAGTCACTAATATTTACATCAACAACACACCCATTTGAGATGAGGCCCTTCTCTAACCCTGCGTGAATGCAAGACACTTCGTGCATCAACCCCTTTTTATATTCATAAGAGATTAGAAATTATATTGTTAAAGAAAGCAGATGGTAAAATATCAGTGAAAGGATGGAGCTAGATTTGGATTATAAGGTCAAAAATATTGATACATCAGCCTTGTAGCCACGTTGATTAGTGTTGCTTGTGGCATACTGGCATTACCTGGTTTTAACATTAAATTATTTAGCAGCCTGCAAGATGACATAAGACTCCTTGGCGTTTCTAAAGAGTTGGCAACCATTATGTACTTGATTAATAAAATCAACTTTTAATAGCGAATTTTCAACTCTCTGAAAAGTCTTAACTCACAAATAAGAACAAGCTAGTAATCCAAGTTTATTTCCATGCCCATTATGCATTGCAGAACCTTGCATACGTTGGATCATACGATGCCGGTGGATACATCATGTACGGCAAAGGATATAAGACTTTTTCTTTTCTTTTGTAGTACTAATAATATTCTGAGTTTAGGTTAGGCTTATGATGTTATCTCGTGCCTAGCGCTGTTTGACAAATGAGCTCTTATATTCCTAGGTATCCCAATAAAGTTGGTGGCATCTGTTCAATACACCGATAATATAATGAATTTTTATATCAAGTAATGCAATTTAACATGTTATAGCAGGTCATTTGCTACTTTTTTTTAGATTATCAATGTGTGTTAACTAAATTTATCTATAATAAAACTTAGCTTCTAATGGATGAAGGGGTGGCTTAAGCGATAAAGTTATTTTCGTGTGACCTATATGTTACACTTTCGAGTCATAAAATCATTGGTATTTGCGTCAAGATACACTATCTATATGACTCTCCCTTGAGGTACAACCCTTTCTTGAAAGTCGAACCCTGTGCGAACAGAATGTTTCGTGCACCTAATTGTCCCTTTATATATTCTAAGCTGTCTGATTTTATAAATATATTCATGACGGTCAAAATAATTACTCTCTTATTTAATCATTCAATGAGGGTTGTTGAGCACCAAAACAAGTGATTGGACATGTTTGAGCTGGGGGGCAAAGGACTGTCTTTTTGTAAAAGTCAACTCCAACTTCTTGCAAAATGCTCTGTTTGACTTTAAGCAAGGTTAAACCATTTTCTTGATATTCTAAGATTCTTATAATTTTGTTTCTGACTAAACTTTTAAGAGACGGGCATTCCCTATATAAATACATTTTCAACATTAATCCAAGTTCCATCATTTAGAAAAATCTCTTTTTAGATCTCTTTCATTTTCTTCTCCCTTGTAACATTTCGGATAATGGGGATTAGATCATGTTTGCTATTGTTCATTACTTTGATAATCCTTTTGGGAAATATCCATATATGGAGCTGCAAGGAAACAGATCATGCTGAAAATGAAGAAAGAATAAGAGTCAAGTTCTATTCGACGTTTTTCAGGCACTTCAAAACAATTCATCACTATGCAAAAGGGCAAAAATTGCACAATGTGTCACGAAGATTAGTCCCTAGTGGATCTAATCCTCTTCATAATTGATCTTGATCCAATTATTAGTTCCAGATCAATATTTCACCTGTATTTCAAATACTGAAGTTCGAACAAACTCTAAATAAAGAGTCAAAGGAGACGTGACTAATCTGCCCAGACACCGCGTTTATCAGGCGAAAAGAAAGGGAATACAATTTAGATTGAAATTCTAAAAAGGATGTTGTTGTAAGTATCTGTTTGCAGGTTGTTGGTGCAAAAGGTCCTCAAATTTACTTGTAAGGAATCAAGAATTCTTGCTGATGAAGATTGGTAGTATTAGATGTTATGTACCCTGTGTTCAAAAAATCAGAAAAAAATGAAGAAAAAAAAAAAAAACCAAAACCAGAAAAACAGAAACTGGAAAAATAATGCAGAAGTAAGAAAATAGACCACAGAATTCACTGTGTGTCCTTAAGGAATTTAATCCCCTCACTGTACCCGAGGTTATGGATTACTTCCTCCCAGGATAAAACGGATATACCTGTCGCAGGAGTAGCGGTACATCAAACGCCTTCGACTTCGACGAACTCAAAGTTGGCAACGAAACACAGTAAGACTCGATAGTTTTATTTGTGAAAAGAATGCAGAATTTTCAGATGCAGGAATTTTTTTTTCAGTGTATTAAAAATGAGGCATTGCCTCAGTTTATATAGACTCGAAGGTGCCTTTTCGGAATAGGTTGGTGACTGTTTGGAAAGGCCTTTGCCTTTTTTTCCAGAAAAGGAAAAAAATTCATTTTCCCTCCATTTCTCATTCACACCAACTTAGCTAGCTTTATTCATTAACTAGCTTTAACAATAGATAGACTAGAAATGCATGTATACAGTTTTTTCAGTTACCATGTCAATACTCATGATATTAAAATTTTCAAAAGTAGAATCAGCTGTGTGGACAAGAATTTTCTTTTCTGTAAAATAGTATTGTTAGACCTTTACAACATGAGGCTTTCTTTCTGATCTACGATTTAATATGTATATATATATATAATATAGAGAGAGTCTTGATAACTTTGGTTATATATCTGCCTAAATTACCTAGAAATTCCAATACATATTCCTGAAATAATTGAGATCAGAAGCAAAACGAGAAAATAGCAGGGAAAAGTAAGCAATATAGAATTGGTGATGGACAATTTTGAACTTTTTTCCCCTAAAGAATAACGAAAAGTAGGAACCCTTTTCAATCATTCCTTGAACAACCATAAGATTGATACAAAAAAATTGAAATACATTCACCGATGATGCAAAACTATTTATTGAAACATTTCTGAAAGCAAAGCTAGCAAATATAAGAGAATGAAATAACAAAAGCAAACATGAGGGAGTGGATGTTGAAGGCAACATTATATCAAATAGCCGTTTGAATAATATATGGTTGGTTATTTAAAAAAAGTGTAGTTAAAGTCCATAAATAATATTTAAAAGCTAATATTATATTTGTAAAATTTAAAGATATGTGAATAAAAATAATAATTTCATTTGAAACACTCATTACATGACTTAGGGGTCGTTTGGTAGCTGACTAGAGTTATACATGTATTAATAATTTAGTTGTACATGAATAACTCTAGTCAACTACCAAACGACCCCTAAGTGTGATGAGTGTTTTAAATGAAATTATTTTATGAGAAAATCTATGTATTATTTTATACATATAGAATTTAATTATTCATATATTAATTATTTCATTTTCTATCATGCATAAAATAACAAACATCATCTATATTTGATTTCAAATAGTACTCCTATTTGAAGTTGTGAATCTATATTTGATGCATGCCCCACCCTAAATCAAGCACTAGATGTATAGTCTGTTTGGATGGGCATTCATGGTCAAGCTGGCCCATTTGTACCCCATTTAGGGTCCTTTGTTAGAGTGCATTAGAGAAAATCATGCATGCATTAATTTTGTGTATTACTAATACATTATTTGATACACTTTTTAAACGTATGTATAATTAATGCAAGCATTAGTTATACACTCTATTTGTTATTATCATATGCATAACTAATATCTAGCAAATCATGATATTAGCAATATAATGGATTTTAATGCATGCATAAATATGGTTAAAGACACAATTGCCCTTGAAGTTCCTCACATAGTATAGTAATGAGGGTTTTTTGTAAATAACCAATTGTTTTTAAAAATTATGCAATGCATATTATTTCTAATACACCAAATAAAACGGTGGATAAAAAATAATCACTGCATTACTAATACCAACATTACTAATATACCATATTCAACATTATTCTTAATACACACCAAATCCAAGTCCTACACAAAAGCTGGTATCTAAGCTCCTGAATTTAACTTTACAGCACAAAAAAAAAGAGCTAAACAAATTAAAGCTTCTGCAGTAGCCATTTCAGATCCCCACAACACTAAAATTGCATATATATACTATCTCTCTTGCAAGACTTTCACCGTCTCTTGCTGTATTTTCTAATATTCTACAGTTTCTCTCTCTCCACAGTGCATGAATGGATTCTGCAAAGGTCAATTTGATTAGTCTTGCTATTTTTGTCTTCCCCTTAACATGTTGTATGACCCAATAAAAGCATTGGTTCCATGTAGCAGTAACAACCCGTTGTATCGGAAAGAAATAATCCTTTGATTATTCTCATTAATTGAAAGACAATATATACAGTTTACATATTTCCATAATAGGAGAACCATATTCCTATTCTACTCCTAAAATTTTATTCTATTTGGAGACTAACTATACCATTATGGTAAGAGTATAAGACTAATTAAGGTACACTACAACTATACAAAACCTTGTACAATACCTATACACAACCGAGACTAAATATACATAGGATATACACGTGGATAGCGTGTATATCTTATGTATATTTAGTATATTTAACAGTATCTGCATCAATTTCGTAGCCTGGCTCACAAGTCCTTCGCAATTAGCAAATGTATATTCTCCAAAGAAACGACTCTTGATTCATGCAGTTGCAGCTTGTCAAAGCACACAAGTAGGATTCACATCAAGTCTCTATTTCTGATGCCTATCAACAATCAACAATCTTCCAAGACATTGCATGCTTGGATTTTCCATATTGTGATTAAAAAATGAATTAAATTAAACACGATTCCCCCAAATAGGGAAAAAGGAATGACAAAGGCTTACCGTTGTATACTCTTCAACTGCTTGATTTCAAGAATATCATTATGAAAATTCATGAAAATTTCAAATGCCACAGGCTGATTCACATAACTCCAAACTTTGTATGCTAAATTCTTTTCTTTATCAATTCACATGCCTTTCAATATCGACTCCTTGACATAAATTTTAGCAATGACAGGAACTTAGAAAAGAGGTTTTCACAGAAACTTTTATCTTTGATACAACTGCAATGACAGGAACTTAGAAAAGAGGTTTCACAGAAACTTCTATCTTTTATAGAACTGCACCTTGATTGAAGCTTCCTTCATGAAACTCAGAAAAGGCGTAAAAAGTAATCCATCCGCCTTTTACCATCTAGCAACAACAATACTTATCGGGTGTCACAAAGCACAACTTTTTCTCATCCAAAGACGAATTTAATGCCTGCTAACGTATTAAATCGCTAAAATACTATAAAGCATAATCATACATTAGAAACTTCAACATACTCACCTTACAAACCAACAAAGTGTGTTCATGTATTAGCATGTACAAATCTAAAACATAAAGCTAAAGTAGGAATTTAAAAGAACTCGTCTTTGGAAATCAACAAACGCAACATCCCTGGTTTTTCCCCTTTTTAGTGCAAAAGAGTACTCCCACAGTCCAATATATTGTATATCTCATTGAATACAACCTATACAATCATCATACTTGTACTTTAGAATTTGGCATTTGCACGGTGCAAAGCATGTACAAGCCTAACATTATAAAAGAAATTTGAGTAACACTTAAATTCACTGGAAACTCAATTACATTATTCTCTGGAAATACAACTATACAGAGCCTGTTTAGATTGACTTATTTTAAGTGCTTTTAAGCCAAAATAGCTTTTAAGCACTTTTATAGTGTTTGAATAAAATAAAAAAGTACTTTTAATCACTTGTTTTAAGCCAAAATAACAAAAATACGTCAAAAGTCATAAGCTAGAATTCCTAACTTATGACTTTTGGCTTATAGTCAAGTTGCAAAAAAAATCTTGAAAGCTGAGTACAGAAACTAAACAAAATATTACTTCAGTAGATTAGAACTTCCATTTTCAGAAGGAGAGTAGTTGTCAAGTTGATACTTTTAGACTTCCCATGAAGGAATAAACATTCACAACCCTTGGAGACTCATTTCATTGGGAAAGTGGAACAAATGTTTCAATCATCCTCTTCACACCATAATAGTTTGTTTGCAGGAACTCATATGTTTAAGATAATATGTTAATCCAATTGAGTTGAGATCCTCCTGTCTATAGCAGAGCGAACGATAAACAGAGTGCACAAAATGAAAGGTTTCAATGAATTACATGTAAAAAGGATATTGTTGGTTGATATCAGGCTCAAGATAGGGAATGACTTTTTATGGGTTTTTTTACTAAAGCAGAAACCTCAGGTCATTTTCATGGTTAACAATGTATCCAAATCAAGCAGCACATATAATCAGTCCCCGTTGTACCCCGTTCTTCCTCGGGTAGAAAAGTACACTCTCTTAAGTTTACTTACAATACATTATATGACTCAAAACCACTGCCCATCAATCTTTTATAAACTATTAAGAACTAATTCTCTACAAACTTAACGTACCAATTTGATGGATTTATTTTTAGATGGCCGTTTTCATCAGAATTTTCTAAACCTTATTGTAAGACCACTTTTACTAGAAACAGAGCAAGACTAAATAATTTATATGGGTAATTACAAAAGAGAAACAAAGTCTAAAGAAAATTGACTAATATTAATTAAATGGCACAATGAGCAATTAACCCAAGATAGCTACTATTGCTTTAGAAACCTTACCAAATTCGTAAGTCTCAATGGTACAAATTTCATCAGCAGGCACAGTAACTAAATAGTACATACTTAGAAGAAAAAGGGGAGAAGGAAGACATTACCAACTAATGATAAAACTGGTGATCTTTTGCTCCAATTACTGGAAAAAATGCTCATCTTCCATTTTGTGATCGAATCTGCAAGAAATTTAACCAAAGCTTGAAAATTTGGTCACGGCGTGCAGAAAATGAAGAATATTTGATGATGATGTTTGGATCATAATATCAAATAAAATATTGGGGAAGAAGTTACTGTTGGGTATTACAAAGGATTTGTAGGAAACGGAAATTACAAGTAACTGCTTATGTAAGAATTGAAATTACAATTCAACTCTAAAACTGAAAATTACAATATAACAACAAACTGAAATTACTTATTTTGTTGATCAAGAAAACTGGAAAGTTGTTTTTCTTTGAGTCGAGTGTGGCAGACTCTGTCCTTAAGACAATATTGCCGTATGTATCCTTTATCGTCTGGACAATTCGTCTCCCAAGATAAACAAAGCAATGGAACTATTGAGCAAAGGAAACTCAAAAGCTACCGTGAAGAATATTGAATAACGAAATGATGCTTGGAAGATTAGGAAGAAGCGCTTGCTTTACGCTTTGTGTATTTTCGTGTATATCAAGTGTACCTCAACAATGGTGTAAGGGTGTTTATATAGGAGGAAGATGGTGTTGATTTGCCTCCATACCATTATTGGCCAAATAATGACCATTATGGAGGTAGTAAAGCCACCAAATAAATGGAGAGAATTGCCAACGGATTGGCCATTATTGGAGGTGTAATTCGGCCAAAATAAATGGTGAATTGAGTCCGGACGTTCTGGTCCCAAGCGCACATCTGAAACTTCGGGATCAAACTGCTTGACAAAGTTTTCGCCCAAAAAGATAATATCGAAGGCCCGGACCCACGACGAGGACCGGACCGGACGAGCGGCGGCGGCGGCGTGTGGTCTTTCCTTGAAAAGGCACATCTGGTCCTCCCTCCTTTAAACACATGGGATACCTTGGGGTCCCAAACCCCAAACCAATTTCGAGTCTTATATACACAACAATTCTTTCTTCCTCTACCGATGAGGGAGAATTGAACACAACACCACACTTTCCATGCTTCAAACACCTCACTTCGTGAACCAATATCTCTTTCATTTCTCAATGAAATTTGACGATTCTTGGCCTTACGGTTATCTACGTACTTAGTACATCATGCATGTGTGAAGAACCGGATTCTCCAACATACGTAACACTAGTGTTTAAGCCGTTAAAGTTGGTCGGTCGCAACTCCCGCCAAAGGCTAATTTCCAACCGTTACCAGCCTCAGCCCTCAAGTTATCAAATAATTGAATTCCAATTAAGGTCACATGTGCTGCAATTTGATTTTATGGATTTCATGTACCTATGTATTAGTAGCGTAAACTTTTACCGAGAAAACTACCCTCTTCATATTAGTCACGAAAAACTATACAACTTTTACTTGTTTTATTTTCATGGGGATTCTTTTTTTATTTAATTCTACTTTTGGATGATTCTACTTGTTTTGGAGTAGGGGACACTGTAAATGCCCGTCAACTTCAACGTCTCAATATTGCAGCCTAATGTATGCATGACAGATAAATTAATTTGGATTCACATATCATATTCATGGAATCTACACGGTGTATATCATGGACAGAATGACAAATAATGGGCTGTAACAGACTGTCTATTTCTGTGGTATACATACCGTGTATATCACGAATTAGTGGCTCAATTTTAGGTAGTTTAGTTGTAATTAAATTATAGTTGTATACTTACCATAATTGTATAATTATTGTACAAATAGAATAAGTTTTTGGGAGTAAAATATGAATAGGACTTTCCTATTATGGAAATTGTAAATTGTATATATACTCTTTCATTAATGAAAATAATCAAAGGGTTATTTCTTTCATGGTATCAGAAGTCTAGGTTGAAAATTTTTCTCTCCAAATTTTCCTTCGGTTCCGAGCTCCTCCTCTCGGTTTCCGTGCAATTTCCGATCCCAAATTCTCTCTTCCAAATCCCTCAATCACCTCTTATTCTTTCGTTATGTCTAATTCAAAGAACACGTTTCTCCTTGCGCTTGTTGTTTCTAATATCAAGAATCACATCCCTCTTATTCTTGAAATAGAAAACGTCAAATACACGACGTGGGCCGAATTATTCAAAAATTCACGCACGCTCGCATCAAGTTATCCATCACATAATCCTAGCGGCTCCTGAGGATATGGAGGTGCCTAAACGCTTCCTAAGTTATGGACGACTTTTGATGCCACCCTCCTTCAGTGGATTTACTCCACTATCTTTATCGACATGTTGCAGACAATTATTGAGTCAGACGCTACGGCGATGGCTGCTTGGGATATGTTGCGTGACATATTCCAAGATAATCAAAATTCCAGAGTTGTTACCCTTGAGCATGAATTCTCCCACGTCAACATGGAAGACTTCCCGAACGTTTCAGCTTATTGCAAAAGGTTGAAAGAATTGGCGGACCAACTCCGCAACGTTGGTGCGCCCGTTAGCGAAGACCGTCTTGTTCTCCAAATGATTTCTGGCCTGTTCGAGGCCTATAGCGGCGTTGGAATTCTTCTTAGTCAAAGTAATCCTCTCCCGAAGTTCTATCAAGCCCGATCCATGCTTACTTTGGAAGAAGTCAGCTTGGCCAAAAAGGCGGCTATGAGTGCAAGTCCCGTGGTCATGATGATGTCTTCCCCTAATTCTTAGAATTTTGGTGATAATTCGGGCCAAAACTGTTCTCAAGGGGGCGGCAAAAATAATGGCAACAATCGCGGGGGCAAACACAATGGTTCCGACAGTGGTGGCGGTGGCCAAAATAATAACAGTGGGGCCCGTCCCGGTAATAGTGGGTCACCGTCCCACTGGGCCTAATCATGGGCCCCTTGGCAATGGGCCTGGGCCAATGGGCAGTGGCCCAACAGCCCCTATCCGCCGTTTCGGCGTGCGGGCGTTGGTGGCACCGCCTTCCGTTTTGGCCCAATACAACCTGGCCCAATGGTTTCTGCAACAATTCTAGGGCAACAAGAAAGTGTGCTTAGGCCTCGGCCTCCACAGGCCCATCATGCTGCGGGCCTCACACCTACCGATATTGAAGCCGCGATGCACACACTTGGATTAAATCCCTCGGATCCAAATTGGTACATGGACACCGGAGCCACTAATCACATGACTTCCGACCAAGGTACTCTCTCATCTTATTCCAATTTGAGCAACAATCGTGGCATAATTGTTGGTAATGGAAATTCAATTCCAATTCGCGGTTACGATCATAAAATTTTATCCCCCCCCCATACACCTCTTGTCTTGAAAAATACCCTTCATGCTCCTCAATTGATTGAAAATTTTGTGTATGTCCGTAAATTCACCACTGATAATTTAGTTTCTGTTGTTTTTTATCCTATTGGTTTTCTGTGAAGGATTTCAAGACGGGGATTCCTCTCATGAGATGTGATAGTAGGGGAGATATTTATCCTATCACGCCCACATCCGGTCTCTCGAGTCAAGCCTTGCCATCTACTTTTGCAGCTCTTGCTCCTTCCTTGTGGCATGCACGTCTAGGTCATCCGGGGTCGTCAATTTTATCTTCCTTAGATAAAACAATTTTATTTCTTGTAAGGGTACACGTAGTACTCCGATTTGTCAATCTTGTTCTTTTGGAAAAATTTATAAATTGTCGCTTGTGGACTCTAATTCTCGTACTTTAATGCCATTTGATATTATTCATTGCGATTTATGGACATCTCATGTTATCAGTTCTTTGGGCCATCGTTATTATGTTCTTTTTTTTATGATTAGTCTAATTTTTTATGGACTTTTTCGTTAGCGAAAAATCTCACGTTTTTTCACCTTTTTGAAATTTAGAGCTTTCATATGTACCCAATTCGAACGTAAATTAAGAATATTCAATGTGATAATGAAAAAGTATATGATAATGGGTTGTTTCAGAATTTTTGTGGTAATAATGGTATCAATTTTCGTTTCTCTTATCCTCATACGTCCTCTCAAAATGGGAAAGTCGAACGCAAAATTCGTACCATTAATAATATTGTCTGAACTTTATTAGTCCATCCTTCCGCACCTCCTTCTTTTTGCCATCATGCTCTACAAATGACTACTTATCTCCTTAATATTCTTCCTACCAAAGATTTTGCATATTCTTCCCCCCTTCAAATATTATATAATAAGACTCCTTCGTATTCACATCTTAGGGTCTTTTGGTGCTTATGTTATCCCCTATTTTCGTCTACCACAATTAACAAACTTTATGCCCGGTCTACCCCTTGTGTGTTTTTGGGTTATCCGTCTAATCATCGTGGTTACAAATGTTTTGATTTATCGTCTAATAAAATCATCATTAGTCGTCATGTTATTTTTTATGAATCCCAATTTCCGTTTGTTAAAGTGAGTAGTCTCGTGCCTAGTTCGTATAATTTTTTAAATAACGATGTTTCCCCATATATCATCCGCCATTTATTAGACCTTTCCCGTACCCAAAATCCACCATCGGACCATTGCCGTTGGGCCTGATGTCGCCATAGTCCACTTGTTTCGGTCAATGATTGGGGCGATTTATTGATTTTAGTAATTGGGCGATTGCTGACCAATCCAGGCCGGTCGATCTCGAGTTACGCCACTGAGTTCGATTCCGTGTTGGGCCAACAGGCCCACTGCATGTTGGCCAGTCCGTCACACGTCTCGAAATTTCCCGAAATCCACCCAATTCTCCCCCGAGTCACAGATCGGTCACTCGTAGTCAACGGGGTATTTTTAAACTGAAAAGACATTTTAATTTAAATTCTAATGTTCTTAAATCACCTCTACCCTGTAACCTCGTGTCCGCATTAAATGACCCAAATTGGAAATTGGCTATTACCGACGAATATGATGCTCTTATTGCAAATAAAACGTGAGAGTTGGTACCCCGTCATTCTGGTGTTAATATTATTCGGTATATGTAGATTTTTATGCATAAGGATAATTTTGACGGTTCGTTTGCGAAGGTGATGGTAAGACTCAGCAGGTTGGCGTGGATTGTGGTGAGACGTTTAGTCCGGTGGTCGAACCGGCTACCATTCGCACTGTTCTCAGTCTGGCTCTTTCGAAAGCTTGGCCCATTCATCAGTTAGACGTGAAGAATGCTTTCTTACATAGTGATTTCAAAGAGATCGTTTATATGCATCAGCTCTTGGGTTTTCGAGACCCCAAATATCATCATCATGTCTGTTTGTTGAAAAAGTGTTTGTATAGGCTTAAGCAGGCTCCACGAGCTTAGTATAAGAGATTTGCAGACTATGTTTCGTCTATTGGGTTTTCGCACATCATGTCTGATAATTCATTATTCATATATCATCGTGGTTCTTCTCTGGATTATATTTTATTATATGTGGATGATATTATCTTGATTGCCTCCACTGATGCTTTGCGCCAGTCTATCATGACCATGTTCAGTTCCGAGTTTGCTATGAAAGACTTGGGGCCATAGAGTTACTTTTTGGGGATTGTTGTCACTCGCCATGCATGTGGATTGTTCTTATCCCAACGAAAGTATGCAACTGAGATTATTGAGCGTGCTAGCATGTCCTCGTGCAAGTCTACTTCCACTCCCGTCGATACTAAGCCCAAGTTGGGTGTTGCGGCTGGCTCACCTTACGAGGATCTGACTCATTATCGCAGTCTTGTAGGGGCTCATCAGTATCTTACTTTTACGAGGTTGGATATTACGTATGTCGTACATCATGTGTGTTTGTTTATGCATGATCACAGGGTTGAGCACATGAATGCGCTCAAATGCATTATTCGATACATACAGGGGACACTTGACTACGGTTTACACTTATATCCATCGTCGACGGCTACACTTGTCTCGTATACATATGCTGATTGGGGTAGCTGTCTGGACACCAGACGCTCTACGTCTGGGTATTGTATGTTCCTTGGTAATAACTTGGTCTCATGGTCTGCCAAACGAGGGGTGGCTAATGTGGTGTTTGAATCATGTTGGCTTTGTAATCTCCTCTTAGAGCTTCACTTTGCCGTTCACAAAGCTACATTGGTTTATGGTGATAATGTTAGTGCTATATACTTTTCTGGCAATCCAGTTCAATATCAACACACTAAACATATTGAGATAGATATCCATTTTGTTCGATAAAAGTTAGCTCGTGGATAAGTACGCGTCTTACATGTCCCTTCCAGGTATCAAATTGCAGACATATTTACCAAGGGCCTTCCATGAGTGCTTTTTGAAGATTTTAGGGACAATCATCGTACGAAGACCGTCCACTATGACTGCGGGGGTATGATAAATACCCGTGATATACACGAAATATACACCGTGTATATCACGGGCAGAATGACAAATATTGGACTGTAACGGGCTGTCTATTTTCGTGGTATACACGGTATATTTGTATATTCATACCGTGTATATCACAGATTAGTGGCTCAATTTTAGGTAGTTTAGTTGTAATTAAATTAGAGTTGTACACTTACCATAATTGTATAATTATTATACAAATAGAATAAGATTTTGGAAGTAGAATAAGAATAAGATTTTCCTATTATGAAAATTATAAATTGTATATAATTTTTCATTAATGAAAATAATGAAGGGATTTTCTTTTAAAAAAATTATTTAAGTATCGAAGAATCGTGAAAGGATTCTATTCATCACACTATAATCTTATTTAGAAGATTGTTAGTATAACTTATTAGCAAGTCAATCTTTGACACCTAATTTTTCATTCCTATTCATGTAACTATATTTTTAATAAAAAAAATAATATTTTTAGTCTATTTTGAAAACTCTAATTTTATTTGAATTTTTTATTTTATTTATGACAAGCTTTATATTTTCAAATATTACGTATGAGAATGATATGTTTGATGCTACAAAGTAAAAAAAAAAAATTGCCTTAAATTCTTGACGCAATCCGATATATTCACTAATCCAAATTCCAAACCGTCGTCTGAAGAAGTAATTTCTTTTATATCTTTTCCTTTTCGTTTTTCGTTTTGGGGTAAAGACTAAAGACAAGCCAGTGAACAGTAAAGAGAGGGATTTGAACCAAGCGCCTAATTCGTTTTAGCTTTCCTTGTTTGATTTTGAGATTGTAATTTTTGAAATTTGAAGTTGCATTTTATTTTGAAAAAAATTGAAGATATGTGAGTGGAAATTTTAAAAATTCAAAAAGACTGGTCTGGACTAATTTTTGAAATTTGATTTTTTTAATACATTTTTAAAATTTATAGTCAAATAAATATTTGAAGATAAATTTTTAAAATCTGATAAAAAATTTATGATCAAACGCTAGCTTAAAATAAATTTGTCTCATCATGGTTAATTATATTTATATACTAATAAATTACCTAATTATGATAAGTAAATGCAATTTGACGTAATTTTTCATACGGCTAAGTTTTACCCAACTGTGATCCTATTCTACTTCATTTTGCTCTTGGATAGTACTTATTCTTTGTGGTCTTTCCTTTTTTGGCTTAAATACCAAATACACACTAAATCTCTCAAGACTGAAATGTTCAACCCACCGTCCACTGACTCCGACAGCCGCATTAATGGAGTCAAAATAAGGCCAAACAAGATAAATAAAAAAGGAAAAAGACTTAAATACGTCATCAAATTACCTGAAATGACTCGTATATCGCTCGTTAATAATTTGACTCATTTATATTATTATCATTAATAAAATAAAATGACTTATCAATATCATTTTTAATTAAAGTTAGAGTTAATAAAAAATAGCGTAGGTGATAATAACTAAATAAATCAAACTACTAACGCGTGATGTAAATATATCGTTTCTGATAATTAAATGACATATTTAAATTTTTACCCCATAAAAAAAGCTCCAGTATAGAACACAGATAATAATGCACCTAACAGTAACTTCTAGAATTTTTCTTTATCTTTTTTTTTCCTTCAGGTACTGCTTTTTTTTTTAGAATGCGCTATCATGACTTATTCATTTTTGTTATCATCATTTTAATACTGCTTTAAATTTCTTGTTGACCGTTTCTCTTGCTTTGCTTGTGTTTATGCTTTGTCTTGAGCCGAGGGTCTTTCAGAACAACCGCTCTACCTAACAAGTTAAATGTAAAGTTTACGTACACTCTATCCTTCTCAAACTTGTAGAACTTTAGTTGTTGTTGTACGTTGTTGCTGTACACTTCCACATTTGAGGATTGTTAATGTTGGATTTGGTGTTGTGACATTTTAACATACATATCTTTTTAAGGACTGATTTGAATGTATACAATGTTGGAACAAATATCACAACATTCGGACTAACATATTCTAGAATTTTTTTTTTGTCTTACTTCACGGGATGAAGTAATATTTGTGGAAATATTACTATGAAGTAAAAGTGATTTGGCAAGGTAAATAAGAGCTGATGAAAAACGTGAGAAGAACAAGTCAAGGTTGTTGTTATGCGTGAGGAACAACACCAAGAAGTTAGAGAATTTTGCTCCATGATCTTCTCCAACAAACACACCAGCTGCCCACCTTTCCCTCAACTTTCACAGCGGATCGATGAGTTGTTCAAGGGAGACTCTCTACTATAAATAGAGAGACTACTGCAGTGAATTGATATCCAGAAACAGGTTGCAAAAATATCAAGAGAGCTCTCGAGAATTCATTTCAGAAAACTGGATCACAAGTGTTGCTTGAGCGTGTCGACAACATTCTGTCCAACATTACAATTGCAGTTTAGATTCTAGATTAGCTTTGTATTGAGCAATTGTAATGAGAAGTTGTATATGTCTATTTAGGTAGATTTTTCAGGCAGAAGTCATATGCGACTTCAACATTTAATTCCTTTCCATTTCATCTTGTAAAATTGTAAAGAAAGTAATTTGTAATTTTTGTATATAATAAATATATACAATACTTTCGGTAAATATATACAATACTGGGGATGATAATAATCCCATAGATGTTGATGCAACATCTAATTATTCGACCCTAGGTAAATGACCAAGTTCGTGCTATTTTCCTACTCGTAGATGGAGTAGAGCGTTTGAGAGAACAGTCCAACATGAGCCGAGCACCAAAAAGTCCAGGTTTGGCACATCTATACCTACTTGCCCAAGTAGTGACACTGATGACATGGACTTTGAGTTATCCTCTGAAGAAAGTGAAAAGATCTTGTACCTCATAATGTGGCTCAAGACAAGGAAATTCCTGATGATACTCCACTGACGAGATTCTGTCCAAAAGGAATTTCCAGACATGCTAAATTAGATGCTGCTCCAAATGTTGCCAACGAAGCCACAACATCTCAAGCAACATTTCAGCAAACTTCAGAAGAGACACCAACACCATCATCCTCCAGCAAAATTGAATTTGATTCTGACATTGAGGTAAATGCTTTCTTAGAAAAATTCTATTCCAAAGCTAAATATGATAAATGAGATTGATACAAGAATAAGATTATCAGGTCTGAAGAAGTATTATATATAACCTCCTGTTCAGAATACGGTTTGGTAGAGTTCCTCAATGATAGAAAACTTCTCAAATCTGTCACTGAAAAAGAACTATTCGTTGATGAAGTAATTAGTTTGTTTTATGCTAATTTGAATTCTGCTATAGAAGATGCCTCCTCAAAGAAATTTGGGAAGGTATACCTCTATAACAAGATTTATCAGTTTACACCCTCAATTATAAATCAATGTTTGGGAATTGATCTTGAAGAAAGAAGCAGCACTGCAGAAAGAGCAACAAATAATAAGGATGAGATGATTGAATACCTCACTAGAGGTATAATGAAAAAATGGACCCCTCAATGACCTGATTCAAAGTTAACTGCCTTATTCTCCGCCCTTCATAAAATTGCTATCCACAATTGACTCCCTTCATTGAATGAGTCAGTTGTGACAACTGATCAAGCCTCACTTTTGTTCAAAATTGGAAAAAGATTAAAAGTTGACTTAGGAAGAATGATATTTTATCAAGTGGCCAATCTAGCAGAAAAAGAGTCGACTTATATCCTTCCATTTCCCTCTCTTATCTACCAAATCTTAACTACCCAAAGCTTTGAGCCTAAGAGAGATGATATAATAGGGAAAGCTCATGAGGTTTATTCAGTGAACAAAGCGATTTTAAAAAGCAAAGATAGAGTCATTGATCTTTCTTGGAAAAAAGAAGCAGACGGTGAGAATGTTGTCAGGAATGTTACACACATTCAAGGCAACACTGGTTCTAGACAATCACCTCTGACAACAGACTGGTTAGTTGGTCAAGTAGTCAAACTCAATCAACAAATATCAGAGGTTGATGTTGCCAGAGATGTATTGGTTCAGGCCAGAGACCAGTTCTTGCTTTTGCTTTCTTCTTTAAAATGGGGAGATGATTCTGTGCAGGGAGAGCAAAAGGCTGAAAGTTCTGAAGGCAATGTTGTTGCTGCTGCTGTGCAGAGAGAAGAAAATGTTGGGAGGAAAGTGCTGCTGAAGAGACTGAGGCTCAGGGCTGAAGCAGAAGCTGTTATACAAAAGTAGAAAGCGGCTAGAAGTTACTACTACTGTATAATAAGCTAGGAGGAACAAACTAATTTGCTATCTGATATGCTGAACAATTTTTTTATTGACTGAATTGTGAACTATTTGATTAAGTGTTGAGGATGTTTTCTGTGACAATGGTTTAAACTGACATTTGGGTATTTCTTTGTATTTGTATATTGGATGATCTGTGTATGTGCTAATATCGCCTACTAATCCTATGACTTGGTATACACTAGTATGCACATGTTTTGATTGAATACCATCAGTTAAGGGGGGAACATAACTGTATTCATAGTTGTTGGACAACAACTATGACGTTGCCTTAAGTCATTTACACAGGTTGTAATGTGGTTTGTGAAAAAAGGCAAAAATGAGGAGATTGTTAATGTTGAGTTTAGTGTTGTGACATTTTAACCAACATATCTTTTTAAGGACTGATTTGAATGTATACAATGTTGGAACAAATGTCATAACATTCGGACCAACATCTTCTGAAAAAAAATATATTTTTTCCTTACTTCACGGAATGAAGTAATATTTGTGAAAATATTACTACGAAATAAAAGTGACTTGACAAGGTAAATAAGTGTTGATGAAAAATGTGAGAAGAACAAGTCAAGGTTGTTGCTATGCGTGAGGAACAAGACCAAGAAGTTAGAAGATTTTGCTCCATGATCTTCTCCAACAAACACACCAGCTGCCCACCTTTTCCTCAACCTTCACAACGGATCGATGAGTTGTTCAAGGGAGACTATTTACTATAAATAGAGAGACTACTGCAGTGAATCGATATCCAGAAACAGATTGCAAAAATATCAAGAGAGCTCTCGAGAATTCATCTCAGAAAACTGGATCACAAGTGTTGCCTGAGCGTGTCGACAACATTTTGTCCAACATTACAATTGCAGTTTAGATTCTAGATTAGCTTTGCATTGAGCAATTATATTGAGAAGTTGTCTATGTCTATTTAGGTAGATTTTTCATGCAGAAGTCATATGCGACTTCAACATTTAATTCCTTTCTATTTCATCTTGTAAAATTGTAAATAAATGAATTTGTAGTTTTGTATATAATAAATATATACAATAATTTTGGTCATTGACCGTTATAGATTATATATACTATGTAAATTTTAAACCTTTGTGTTCTTTAAATTTTCACTGCATTACTCTTTAAAGTTTTCTATTTTTACTAAAGTGTTATTACTGATGCCGGACGACATTATCGCCGACATTCCAAAACTGAATTGACATACAAATTAATTTATTTTCAATTTATTTTTATAGTTCTGTAGCATAATCGGACAATGTAAGAGATATAATAAAGAAAATACAAATAAGAGTGAACAGACAAAAACCAAAACAAAGAAAAAGGGTGTAGAAAGATAGGATTAAAGAAACACCATAAAGACGTTTGGTTTGCCTCGAATCGTTAAGTTTGAAACTGAATTAAGAGTTTGACAGACACGTGGTCTTTGTCTTATTCTCCAACCCCCCCTCCCCATGATGTCCCCATTTCCCTTGCTCATCACTTTACTCTGTTAGAGTCAAAGAAAAACACACAAGACAACACAACATAAACAACCATTTTCACGCTTTGCAAAAGGGGGTCATACAGTTTTTGATTTTTCAGGGCAAGTGGAAAAAAATACATCTTTTTTTCAGTTTTGTTTTGTTGGGGTTCTTGGAGATTGATTTGAAATTGTGGGGTTAGGTAGGATTTGTAAGATGGGGAAGAAAAGGGGTTTTCCCAATTGGCTTCCTGATGGGTGGAAGGTGGAAGTCAGAGCTCGCAAGAAAGGAAAGAAAGAAAAGGTGCTTGTTTTCTTGCTCACTGCCTTTGTTTTTGTGTATTTTGCTTAAAGATTGATTCTTTGTGATTCATTTCTGATCTTCCAACTGCATTTGTAATTTCAGCTATTCTTGGCTTAATCTGTACTATATACACATCCACAACTTTGCTTCCCCTAAGTTTATTTCTTCCCCTTGTTGCATAAATTAGCAAGCTTGATACATGCTTCATCTGTATAAACATAGTAGGCAAAGTGATTGAACTTTGTAAGGGGCACTTTGTTGAGGTACATGCAAGCTGATGCGGACATCACCATGAGAAAAGAAAAAAGGGGCAACTTTTGTGAGTTAGTCTTCTTGCTCTAACAAGGTTTAATTGAGGAGGTGCTAGTTTGGTTATGGCTGAATTCAATATGCACTTGTCTGTTGAACCTTGTAATGCCTGGAAAATACAATTATATGAATGTCCTAGTTCTAGTGATTGGTTAAGCTTAGTACATAGCCTGTTATGCATCATTTTTCTTTTCTGGCCAGTAAATTGTCTCTGGCTTAAGCAACAACAACAACCCCTCAGTCCCAAGCTAGTTAGGGTCTGCTATATGAATCCTCACTTTCTATGTTACTCCATTTAAGCTCATCTCAGGCTACCTCTAGCTTATCACTTTTTAAAAATCCATCTTTACTTTTGAGGGGGGTGAGTAGTCTTGTGGAGCCATAGCAGTGTGATATGTCAGCCATTGCGTGTCAAGTTTAGTGAGGCGCCATTTTGACGTAGTCCTCAACTATTGTCTCCTCTATGGTAATGATTAAATTCCTTGATTAGATTGCATAATGGATGGGATAACTTAGTTTTATGCTCACAAGCCGCGTGTCTTGTCCTTGGAATGATGTTAGTGGTTCTCACATCTGATGCTTTTGTCTTCTCTATGTCCACAAGCCGCGTGTCTTGTCGTTGAAATGATGTTAGTAGTTCTCACATCTGATGCTTTTGTCTTCTCTATGTCCACAAGCCATGTGTCTCGTCGTTGGAATGATGTTAGTAGTTCTCACATATGATGCTTTTGTCTTCTCTATGTCCACAAGCCTCGTGTCTTGTCCTTGGAATTCGTGGTCTCACATCTGATGCCTTTGTTTTCTCTTTTATTCTTGTTTTTTCTTATTCGCTGTCTCCGAATCTCCCCACATTTATTTAAGCCGCCAAAAATTGATTATATATTGGAAGTTTTTCGGCAACTAGACCAGATACACTGCCTCTTCTATTTAAACGGGATAATACATAAAACAAACCCCTTAATATTGTCCTAAATTTTCAAATACACATTTAAAACTTTGTCGGCGACCTATGACTCTCCTATATTTGTCCAAAATGGAACTATTATCACCCTAAGTGACGATGTGGAAAAAAGCGTAGTTACCCACATTAAAGCACAGCGCGTGAGAGCAGAGAAAAGGACAAAAAAATGCAACTTTCTCTTCAAACTTCTGCCAAGGAAGACAAAGGAGCACAAAAGCTCAACAAGAGGGATTTTTATGGCTCTTAAAGCTATATTTATTTTTGACACAAAAGCCACCAGCCTTGTCGACTACAAGTGCCCCAGAATTCAGACCACCTATGTAGACTCCTTTTGACTTCTGAAAAACTGTAACCATCCTGTGAACATTTTCCTTTTCTTCAATGGTGTCTTCTCACATCACATTTGGATCTCGTCCTCTTACCAAAACTATCCCACGTGTTAGATTTTTCTGTCCTTTCTTGAACCTAGATAACAGAAATACGGCCATTGATACGATCTCTCCGGTTCCAAGCTTTGCCGCAAGCCCAAGAATCTCTTTCTCCCGTGATCTTTTCTACAAAGGTGCTGCTGCTGCTGGCAATATTAATGACTTACCATGTCCATCAGATTTTCATTGTTGCTACTTTTGCCCTTTCTTCATAGAGGAGAGAGAATGGTCGAAAAAATGGCTATAAAAAAGGAAAACTATTTGGAAAGAGAAATGACGATGTATCTGACATGGATGGCGCTTCAATAACACCCAATTAGCTTAAATCTTGTTTTGGTCTTGGAGGGTGGTAATAATTCCACTTTGGACAAGGAGAGGGGGGTCATATTAGAAGAAAGGGGACAAGTTGGAGGGGTTATTTATGTATTATCCCCAATTTAAATTGTAGCAAACTGCAGTTTTTTATGTTCTTTTTTCCCAAAGCCAGTCTGCTAGCATCTTATAATTGAATTTCATCCCTCAAATTGTTTGTATATCTTAAAACCTTAATCCCATTATCCTTAAATTTTCTTTAACCATCCACCACACTAATATAACAGTGCCACATCTTCAAGATGTGTTTAATCTAAGCTTTAGTCTCTTAGATTGATGCGTATTTACGTTGTTTGGTCCTGGGGACCTTCTATTTCCTTTTTGAATGATAAGGTGCCTATTGTGCTTTTACTGTTTTAGGAGCAGGGAGATGCCAGTGAACCTGACGTTCCATTTTGTTTAAAATGAGGAGAAAATTTTAGATTCGGAGTCTGCTATCTTATAACCCAAATTGTAGAGCAATTCTGAAAGATTCTACACCTTCAAATACCTTTCCCTATCTCATGTCACTCTAATTTTATTCTTATCAGGACCATTTTATCTTCGCCAAAATGGACAAACTATATACTGCTACCTGTGCTTTAATAGCAAACACCAAGTTTGTTTAATTTTGCTTGAACGCGATGCCATTGTAAATTCTCTTTTGCAGAAAGAGAGAAGGGAAAGGATAAATTATATTTCTTTGTTAAGAAGTTGTGCAGTCCTATAACAGTCTTAGCCGTCATATCCATGTCTTCTTCCTAGTTCACCATTATGAAGCATCACATATTTACCGCCTGATAGTCCTCTGAGGGCTTTGTTGATTTTAACTTCAAAAAGTGGGATGTATGAATTGCTAATGGCAGTTCCTGAAATTTGGAATCATAAAAGTTTCTGCTCTCCCACCTTGAATCCATGCACACTTATTTAAGAATAGACAAGTGAAAACATAATATCGTTATTCCTCTCCTTCTTGCTGGTTCCTAACCACTAAACTGCACTTCTGTATTTCTGAGTGTATCTATTGTGTTTATTGCAGTGGTATGCTGATCCCTCAAAAGGACTCAAATTCTGCTCCAAGGCGGATGTTCTTCGCTATCTTAGCAGTGTTGACAGTAATTGTTCTAAGACTTCTGATACGAAGGAAATGGAGAAAAAAGGCACTGGAAAGGTCTCATTGGTTAATATGTATTTTCTACTAATGTAATGCATCCTTCATTTCCCCCTTTGGTATTGGCCCTTACAGTTTCTCTGTTTCAACGATATAGACTGAAAAAGCTGCATCAGAAGGGTTACCATCAGGATGGATTAAGGAATTGAAGGTCAGGAGAAAGGGGCGCAAAATCAGGAAAGATCCGGTACTAAATCCCTCTCCCTCGTTATTTTCATATTTGAATGCCTACCAGCTTAGCAATTACTGGAAATGCAAATCCTTAACCACTATTTTAAATTCAAATTTGAATTTAATCCTTGGTTTATCTCTTTCAGTTGCATTCTATCGGAAGTATTTACTTATGTGATTACTTAATCGCCTTTGCAGTATTATATTGACCCTGTCAGCAGACAAACTAAGCAAGTTTCTCAGTTCCTTGAGACTAGAGAGTGAGGAAGTCTGAATCCAAGCCTGGGTATCAACCTTTTTCTTCTGTAAGTGTTAATGTTTTTCACATGCTAGTTCTCATTTATGGGTACTATTCTTTAATTTCTCAAAAAAGAAAAATCATAGGTTTCCATAAGCTAGTTAGAATCCAAGACGTACCGTTTACAATGATTTATGGATACTAAGTACAGAAGTATGGCATCAAAGAAAATTAAATTGTATGATGAAATAACACCTCAAATTACTGGAATTTATATAATAGTACAGTACAGATTCTGATATCTATGTTAGTGGAAGTGGCAGTACTTGTGTTTCTTCACCAACTTGTCCATAGAAAAGAAGGTCCTGTTCATACCCTACAAGCTTATTTAGACATCTATAAACAAACCGTTTACATCTAACTCTAGGAAACTTTGTGAGGGGAAACCTCTAAAAATTAATTCATTTTTCCATTGTCTTTTTGTCATGCTATACGTTTGTTGGTGATTTCAGATCTGTAGCATCTTCTGGTCTCTGTTTCCTTTATAAAAATAGCGGAGGTCAGACTCTTAATACAGTGCATTCTTCATCAAATTAATAAACTTCACCACCTCCCTTTATTATAATCATTTAAAACCGTTTATTGTAATCCCATTGCATACAGGGCACACTCCCACACATAAAACTCGCGAGCAAGACTTCAAACACTAGCAATGCTTCAAATTGTCCATGGTAATTCTTCATGATCTAATCTTTTTGTTTGTTTTTGGTATTCGCTAGTTGCCTGCTGAAGCTGACAAGCGGATATCGGTAGACAGTGATGCATCTGGCAAGGAAGTTACTAATGCACAACAGAAGCTGAAGCTGGGTGCTGAACATATCGCGCATTCCAGTTGCGTAGAAGGCGGTGTGTCAGCCTTTGAAGGTATTGCTCACAATTGGAAAGTTCTAATGTTTCAGTTTCGTATGGAGTATTTAATGTTTTATTTATGCTCTTAAGTCATCTATTCATTGTAAGTTTCCTTCCATTCCTCTGGTACAAATTTCCTTGTGAATTCAAGAATTAATTTAAGAAAATTCTGCCTTTAGATGGGTCAAGAGATGTCATTTCATGTCATCAAAATTCAAATACAGGCACTCTTTTAAAAGGAAAAAGGAAACCCATTATAGCATGTCAAGTGTTTAAGTAGTTTGTCATATGAGTGGTTTTAATTTGGAAGTGAGAAATATTGCAGGTTTAGGAGATGCTGTAGCAGAGAATGCGGAAAAGGAGAATGTTGCTAAAGTTGTTTCAGATCCTGCAAGTGGAGAACATCAAGAAAAGGAGGATGATGGTAAAGTTGTTTCAGATCCTGTAAGTGGAGAAAGTCAAGAAAAGCCATCACGAGATGGAGTGGAAAAGCATGACCTGAAAACAGTTCAGCGTAAAAGAAAAAAGGGTATAAACGTGCCTTGCAGAGCATCGAAACGGTTTGCTGGTATTAAAGCTGATACATCACTTAAGCTCCAAGCAAATACTCAAGCCCATCTAGCTACAGTAAGACAGGAGGATGGGACACAAGCTGCCACCACTGATAACCCTGTGAATTTAAAGAATACCAGTAAGCATGTTGCAACTGCAACAACTGGTATTTCCGTCAGCGAGAAGGCGGAAACTGGGAATCTGACCACTAAAAGACAAGAAGATCGTATTACTTCTCCAGCTGAACCTGCAAAAACTATCCTTGCTATCTGCGAAGGCAATAAGAAAGGTGAAACATCTTTTGAGTCGTCTTTAAGTGATCTTTGGACAGATCCATGCATAGAGTTTGCAATAAAAACTCACCGGAACAATCCCAGTCATAAACGAAAAGAAAGTGGATGAGATCCCAGGTTCTAGTCTGAGTAGGCCCTCTGTTAATACTCCTCCTGAAATATGGGCAGATCCTTGCTTCATGTTTGCTGTCAAGACTCTTACTGGTGAAATACCAATAGGGGACAACTTATGTTCTCAGAAGATAGTCCAGCAGCAATGCACTTCATCACAATTCCAAGGAAATAATGGTTTAGTATTACCGAACATCAGATTTGAAGAGTTTGGGCAGGCCAATCTTTCACAGTTCAAGGCACCAGAAATGTCTTTGTACAAGCAACAGCCTGCAGTAGCCCCTAACACATACCAGAATTGTTGGTTCGCAAAATTTGGTTCTCATCGGCCTCCCCCCTTTGTTGAGAAGGAATATGATGGATTGTAACCTAGCTTAGGAAGTTCAACCTAGCTTGTTGTAGTATCATTATAACTAAGTGCCTAAGTTAGCATCAGGCTCAAATTTTCAAGGCAGCTAGAGCTGCAGTAAAAACTATGATGTAAAAACATTATTCACAAAATTGTTGTAAAACTCTTATGTTAGGGAGGTTTTCATTTTACTACATAGACCAAAAAATGCCTAAGGAGGGGAAAAGAACATCGATAAAGGAATACATTTTTTTGTCCAGAACATGTTTTCTGGATATTTAATGTACTGCCAGTAGTTTGATATGTCCACTTAACTTCCATATGCAATGTTCTCAAAATTCTCCTTAGCATTCTGTCTGAGCTTGACTGCCTTGACATTGAATTGCACCTAATGTTATAAACGAAAGAGCAGCTATGACAAAGCTAATATACTTTTAAGTTTTTGTTTCTATGTAAAGTATCCTGTTATGACCAAACACCAGTAAACTAAAAGTACATATGCATGGCCTTGTTAAGGTGGTAGAACTTCAAGAAAGTCGGGCAAATTGTGCATATACCTGAAAGCATATAAGCTCTCATTCCAAGACATTGAATGCAAATTAAATAGAAGGTTTGTTGTAGACTAAACTCTCTTCTCTTTAGACTTGCGTTGCACTGGACACTAGAAATATTTCGCTTTGAGTCTAGCTATCACATAGGGGCTCGCTAGTAGAGCTATGCAACTTTGAGTTTCACATAGCTAACACTGCGCTACTCCTGCATTGACGTGACTTAAACTTTCTAAATATTGTTACTTCACATGAATTTTCAAGGATCGTTAATGATACATACATTGTTTTCATCTTCTAGTCCCACAATTTAGTTGGGTAGAATTTTTGGTGAATTTTGGAATTCTACTATGTATAGTTGACTATATAAATGATTTAAGTCTCCGGTAGAAATTTAGAATGCACATGAATTAAAGGTTGCAAGATTAATAACAAGAAACTGTATCTAAAGGGCAACTTAGTTGGGCAATGCCAGCTGAACTACTAGTAAATGAATCAAATCAAACTCTTAATAAATATAGATTTTAACTTTATTATCTGATTATGTTTCTCCAATATATTTTCGATCTTTATGCGCTGAAATTGATGAACAAAAGACTTGCTCTGTCCTAAATTATTCAGTATAAATTTGTTTGCTAAAAGTATAAACAAACAACAACATACCTTTATAATCACACAAGTGTTGTTTAAGAGGATAGTATATATGCAAAATTTATCCATATCTTTGCACGGTAAAAAAATTGTTTCTGATAGACTTTTGACTCAAAAGAAATGTTTTTAGGTATAAGCTAATTTTATCTTTTGATTAATTAATATTTGAAAATTACATACAAAATATTACTTCCTTTGTCTCAATTTATATGATACATTTTTTTTAATCAGTCCCAAAAAATGACATATTTTCTTATTTGATAATAATTTAATTTTAAATTTTATCTTTTATGATTAACGAGATAATTTATAACTATATAAATATCTTTAGACCACAAGATTCAAAATATTTCATTTATTTCTTAAACCATCACGAGTCAAACTATATTATATAAATAGTACTAATTTCATAGTACAAAATAATCACTATAAAAATTAGAAAATGGTAAGTGAAAATCACGGCCAAAAATGAATTTTCCAGTTTTTCATGGAGAAAATATCTTGCCCACCAACTTCATATATGGTATTTTGAAGTTCCTTTTGTTCATTAAACCCCTTTGCCTGAGCCATCTATTTCCGGGTCCGGCGAACTCCTTGTAGGTTTCTCTCTCTCTATAATCTCTAATATGCGTTTTTTCCTCGGTAAAACCTAATCCAGAATGGTTGTAATTTGTTGTGTATGCTCTACCACATGAATAAATTCTTATCTGTAATTCTTTTACGAGTTAATCTGCGTTCTAATTTGCTACCAGGTGATAATGGCTCCCAAAATAATGATGGTTAAGTTTTATTGAAATGTTTTCGACAAAAAGGGTCAAGAGAAAATACGTATGATAATTTTCTCTTGTTAGGATGATTACTGAAATTCTCCCAATTAATCAAACAAGCGAATGGTCAATTTCAGTTTATGATTATCTCATATTAAGCATGTTGATTTATTATAACCTATGAGGGCTCCGGGTGCTTATCATTCCTAGACCTTCTAAATGAAAAATAATTTACTAAAATAATGTCTGTAATCTATTAAAACCCGTGCAATTTTTTGACTAATGAATTTGTGGAGGTGGGAGAGAGAGAGGGAAGGGGGATGAGAGTGAAAATGGATTGTAAATGTTGGTGGATAAGTAGAACATTCTCAGAGGTCTTTTGGAACCTGCAACTTATTATTTAGTCCATTGGTGTCGATATCTGAAATGAACTCCTTGTATTTTTTTTTCTAAAAAAAATGTTTGACAGGTTTTTTTTTTCTTTTGTTGGTTCAGGATAACCAGTTAGACTGCAACTGCTCGAAGGATTGAGGCACATTGGGAAAATGAAGTACTGTCTTTTCTTGCTCTGCAGATTCTATTTCGGTTACATCTCGCGCTACTTAAACTCTGATTCTGTTGCTAATGAATGTAACATAGACAAGATTTTGAAAAGAAATACTGTGCACGTATTATTTTACTGTAAGTAGACTGAATGTGCTGTTTGGACCCAAAACCTGTTCATGCTTGCTCCTGTATGTGTTCCATAACGTGTTTAATACCTTGAGTTACGCTTACTTGATCACTAAAACAAAAAAAAAATACCTTGATTATATTATTGTAAGCTCAATTGTTTTTGGACTACGCGGTGGTGCAATGTTGTGTTCTTAGCATGATTTTAATTGTTGGTTTATCTGTTCTTCTGAAAAGACTGGACCTGTTTTCTTTTGCCTGCGGTATTTGTAGTGTTAGCAATGGAAATTTAATTGCTTTGAACGTTTTCTGTTGGGTGTAGAAAGGGAGGTCATGTAAAGTGGGATGAGGCAAATTTGGGAGAAATTGAGGCAAATAAACCAGTGAGGCAGAAAATTACTGAACCAAAGACACCATATCACCGCATGATCGATGTTGATGGTATGTTCATGAAATTGAGTGTTTCTTTTTCTTGCCCGTTTGTCTCACTTTTAAATTTTCTGTGTCATATAAGCTTCATACGTTGATCAAAATAATGTGGTGGTGAGCTGTCATTTCCTGCTTTTCACATGCCAATCAGTCTTTATTAACTTCTTTTTGATGCTTGGTAGGTTTACAGATAGATGAAACATGATTAATATAATAACCTGGTTTTATGCACTTGCTAGTCCTTTTTTTCTCCTACTGTTTTCTAACCCGGATGATTTATGCACTTGAACTTTTTTGAATAACCGAGAAATCCTGAGGACCAATGATGCACAGTTTGAAACTCGGTGGATAATTTTCCCAACTCTCTACCCGTATCTACCTAAATACTAGGCTTTTGTATGTGGCAGGGTTCAAACGCATGGTGTACGCCTAACACACCTGGGAGATGATTTATGCACTTACTGATCTTCTTTTCTTCCCTTTCTTGATTAGCTTCCATGAGAGATTATTTGGGTGGAAACATTTTAAGAATTCAACTTTCTTCATCAAAAAAGTTTTAAGAATTTAACTTATTTGGATCATTTGGCAGTATCCTTGCAAACATCCTAAAAGTTTCTTTACGTGGTGCTTATACCCTTTAAATGACATTTTTAATGCTACTGATGCATATTATATTTCTGTTGTTTATTGCTTTTTTTAGATCAGGGTAATTGATTATTTTTCTCAAATTTCAAATGCCAAATACCCCTTTGAAATTTCTCATATGGTGCTAAACCTTCTATAATCTTTTGGTGGTGGAATATTAGAGGAAATACTCTTATGTTTTGGTATTTGAAGCCTCAGGGTCTGCTTCTAATAATGTTGCTGAATGTTTATTATACTACTATGTATGAGAAAACTGGATTATCCAAAAGCTCCATGAATTTCTTGAAAAATAGATTTTCCAACTAAGATTTCCCTCACTTCATCAAACACAGAGATATTCTGGTACTTTTTCCTTGATTGGAATCTAATACTCGTTAGTTCCCTACAGTTTCTATTTTTCCATTAATAGAATTACTTGGCAGTAGCAGGGACATTGCGTGATTTGTTTCTCTTTGCTTCTCTCTAATTCCAGTCGTTTTGCATTTGCAAGGGTCTCATGTGGTATGACTGGGTAAAACATGATGTAGTACCTCTATGTAACTGAATTGTACTATGCAGATAGGTTTTTCTCCTCTTCTTTTTTTCCCAACTAGGACTAATGGGTCTATTTCCTAGGAAAGAATACGAAAATAAATTTCATGTGCAAAAGCATGGGTAATGAGTCTCTATCCCAACTAGTTTGGTATTGAGGCGTACCATTCTTCACTTTGGAAGTTTTTAGGGTTATGGATCTTGTTCTACACGGTTGTCTTTCGGATGAGATTTTGTCCTACTCATAAGATGTCAGATTTGGTCTCACCAGGTTGATGGTGTAAGATTTCAGGATTATAGAGTAAGGGCCATTAGTGGGAGTAGATTTCCGACAATGTATGTCCCTTGGGGCAGATTTAGGCAGCTCAACCCCCCACCCCACACACAAATTTAGCCCAACAGAGAAGAAATACACAATTGAAACAAATCTCCATTGCATCTATAGATGAAATAATTTTTTTTTATAATATTGGCTAATACCAATTATGTGGTTAAAATAGTGGACTTTCAGTCAAGTCTTTTTTACAGATTTGGAGCGGAAAAGAAGTTAACACTTGGAACAGATAACCATTGATCCTAAAGAAAAAACAAAATAATATAAAGTTGAGATAAAATATGTGTGGTATTTTAAGTAGTAAGAAATGCACAATTTGGAACAAGTAAACTACATGTATATGATTATGTGGCAATTAACAGTTGAAAAACACCCCATTGATTTTTCAATTTTTCTTCATTCTCTCTCACGCGCCTAAAAAGGAGTGTATCCACGCTCTTTGCCTTGTTAGCATTCAGGGGGTGAAGGCTGTCAAATTGTCAATTTTTTTTGGGGGGGGGGGGGTAATTAGGACAAACAATAGTTCAGGTGTACACTGAATAAAAGGTGTAAAGTTCAGGGGGAGTCCCGAAGTAGCCTAAAGAAAGTGACCCCTCTCCCAATTTCTAACAAATTTAACAGTATTTTTTACCGATATGGCTAGTCCTGTGTCCACTGCGTGAGTATGGATTCAAGGCAGCTATCTTGTGTTTTACTAGGTTTTTCATTATATATAGAAGGATCCATATAAAGTTCCTATGCCGATTGCCGGGGTGATACTTACTCGACATGGTTATATTGAAAAACATGAAGATTCCACGTACAATAGCTAATAGATAATGTAGCTCTGTGGTCTCGTTTTTTGATGGACTAATCTTTCATCTGTATTTAGAGAGAAATGTGTGTATTGGTCTCTGAAATGAGAGCTTATATCGCTTAGATCTATCCAAGTTCATATCTTCCTCCTCACTTTTGCTGATTTTGTTGATGTTGTAGGATCTTTATCTCCTATATGGAGTAGTTTTGAGGAGGGAAATGGTGATGCAGTACATGCAGAAGCCATACGCAGCGCATTGAATGAGATGGCTTCTTCCAGTAAGAATACATCTCGGCGGTCTGGCTGGACGTCATCTGAGGATGAAGCTGATGTCATGGACCAAGATGATGATGCAGGTTTAGTTTGATCTTCCGGAGTTTAAAACCCAAATATACATTGGTTCATGTTTCTAATTCTTATTGAATTTTCTGGTGGAGTTCTTCAGGACTAGTATTTTCACATTTGTTAAATTTGTCATAGGTGTATGCTGCTTGACTTTTTTTTCTGTCTTTTTCTATCAACAACCTTCACTGCTCAGAAAGTACGTGATCATATTGATAATCAAGGAGGGAAAAAAGGCATCATGTATTATATTGTGTATTCAGTTTCTCCACCTTCCTTTTATTTGCTTAGTTATTTGGGTTATCAACTGCTTGCTACCTTCTTTTGTATCAGTATCCAGTTTTCGTTCCTCTTTTTTAACTTCTTTTTTCGCTTTGGGTTTTTAACCCTTTTGATTTGAAGACTTGGGGTTTGGCTTGGGTGAGAGAGGCAAGGGGAGGGGGTTGACCTCTGAGTAGGCTGGCGTTGCAGCCAAAGGAAATTATCTTATCCAGTAATCTGAGGATTACTTGAAGAGAAGTTTCTAGTTCTGTTTTACCCTTACCCCTTTATGAATTGAGGCCTTTCAAATGATTGATTTCTCCACACACACACCCCTCTTTCTGCTGGATTCCTTTCTTTTGTCAAGTGTATTTTGTTATTGGTACTTTTATTTGCACTACTTAATGATTTGTATATTGAATGCAAACTCCAATTTTGCTCCAGCATTTGATATTTTTCTGCAATGTGACAGATTCTGGTTCAGGAAAGGGAAAGAGCTTCAAGGAGCACAGGCGAGCACACTATGATGAGTATCGGAGAGTCAAAGAACTCCGTCGAAAGGACTCTTCCCTTGAAGAAACTTCAGACGATGAGGATGAGGATCTTGAGAAAAGGGATGGGAGGTCTGATTCATCATGACCATTGACTACTGCTGTTAAGGACAGAGATTAAGGAAGGAGGCATGGACACTTCTAAATAGTACTCTTTCCCAGCCGTTCGAGCTTGGGATCAACCAGAAGAATATTGTCGATTTGATCTTATTTCCATACTCCCTTTGTTTATATCCGTCTAACTTCTGTTTGTAAGTTGTGTATTAAGGTCTCAACCTTCAGGATGATAAAGTTCTGACTTATCGAATTGCACATCTTCAGTTAGATTTCTGTGTCTGCCATTTCTTTTGGCTCTAGATAATGGAGTATCCTGAAATCCAAATTTACGTACAACAACGTTTTGTAGTTTGTCGTTATTGAGTTTGTGATGTTTAGTTGCTAGTTTTACTTCATTTCTCTGTGATCAGGTTATTATGAAAGAGAGAATTTGTGGACTGATAAGGTCCATATTACATGTCTTTTTAAGTTTTTGTACACTCATTCGAAAAGACGTTTAATAGCATTGTCTAGATCACTTGTTATTCCTCTCCTAAATATTTCATTTAATTAATACTTCACTAAATGGAGTAGCAAGGGTAAATCTAAAAAAGAAAGTAATAAATACTTCATCTATCATAATTTATGCAATCATACTTCCTTTTAGGTCTACCCACAAAAAATATCTCACTTTTTTATTTTAAAAAATATAATTATAATTTTTCTTATTTTATCTTAATGAAATGATTTATAGCCGTTTACTTTTTTTTTTGACACATAATATTCACTGGATGTAGTAATAGTAGTAGTAGGTTTTCCCTGCCTTTTGTGTTAACTCACATGTTTATTAAAGATGTTCTAGAATAATTAGTTACCACTAAGAGAATTGATTCATCAGCGTTTGTTTATCAATTTGTTCACTATTTCAGTTTCAAACTTAAAAAAAAATAGATAAAGAAAAACACGTGTGAGAAGTAATTAAAATTTCAAAAAAATAATTGTGTTGAAACACAAACTTTCAAATGTCTCTTTTCAACATCAATTTCAAGCTTGGAACTATAAATGTGTATCCTCTAAATATCAATTCATGCATTAGTAAAAATCTCTGCCGTGGAGATAAAGAGACGTAGCCACTAGCCACAACTTGGGAGACAAATAGACAATGTGTTAGAATTGGATTTTTCACTTACAGAATATTCCGTCCCTGTGACACTATTTTTTTTAATTTTTTTAATTTTTTTTTATATTTAAAAATAATTTAATTTTATAAGATAATTTACAGATATATATTTATATAAAATTTATTTTGAATCACACATTTTACAATAAAATTAAATTGTATCAGATAAATTAGGAGAGAGTAGTTAAACAGGAGGAATTGCATAGTGTCTCGCGCGACTCGGTTTCAAATGGCGGAATCGAACCCAACAGAATCAACTCAACTAGCTTCCAAAATATGCAATCAGATAAGCTCCGTCCTCTCCACAACCACCACAACAAAAACCCCAGCCTTAGACGTGCTGGTACAAGAAATCGCGGCCGCTGCTAACCGCAACGGCCGCATATTCGTCTACGGCGTAGGCCGCGAAGGACTAATGCTAAAAGCCCTATCCATGAGGCTTTTCCATCTAGGTTTATCAGTCCACTGCGTCTTCGACATGAACACTCCTCCAATTGGATCGCCCGACCTCCTAATCGCCTCCGCCGGTCCAGGCGGTTTCTCCACCGTAGATGCGATCTCCGGAGTGGCGAAATCCAACGGCGCTCGTGTTCTGTTACTGACAGCTCAGCCCGATTTTGGATCTTCGGTGAAGTACGCGAGTGCTGTTGCGTATATTCCGGCGCAGACAATGGCGGATGATGATAATGTCGGTGCCGGAGAGAAGGGGAGGCCGCTGCTTCCGATGGGGAGCTTATATGAAGGAGCAATGTTTGTGCTGTTTGAGATGGTGGTTTACAAGTTGGGTGAAGTTTTGAAGCAGAGTCCTGAAGTTGTGCGAGCTCGCCATACCAATCTGGAGTAAGCAGACGTATTGAAGTTCAACACTCCGGAGTATTAACGCCTCTCTACCTCCCAAGCCCCCAAGCTCTGATATATTCTACCGTATTCAGATCCATAATAAAATTTTACTAGGTTGTTGTTATTGTTGTTGGTTCTTAATTAAAGTAAGATGGGAAGCATATGTATATCTTATGTACCTTGATTATAATGTCTTGTAAAATCAACTTGTTTTATTCTTAATTAGAGTTTGTGTGTTATGTGTTTTTGTTTTATAACCATGTCCCTATCGAGAATTCCATAATCTAACTAATTCAAATTCGCTCTGTATATAAAGAAAAAACACGATATGCATACCTTTATTATAATAAGAAATAAGGTGAAAGGTAAGTAGAATTATTAAATACTTCTTCTATCACAAATCATGTAACGCTTTTATCACGTTGATGAACAGGAGAAGGCCGCAATACATCTCCATCATCATTCTCCCCCGATTCGTCCTCCGCAAGGAAGGAACGAGTCGGTTCCCCTTTCCGTCTTTCGGTAGCATAAAGAAAATAGATTCAAATTGACAAACCACCAAAAGAGTGAGAAAA